>CM041534.1:17607802-18207802 GCA_023238725.1 Scortum barcoo | reverse complement strand
AGGTGAACAGCTACAGAGAGGATCCATCCCCCACTGATGGCCACCTGTGATGCAGAGACTGAAGCCAGATTTACAGCTGGGTTTATTGCTGGACTTGTGCAGAGGCGTGCTTACCTTTAGGGCCCAACAGCCTTGCCAGGTCCTGCTGTGCCATGCTGAGGCATGCTGGCTAGGCCGGGGTAGGTGTTTGTGCGGACAGACTTTGTTCACATTTGGAGATGAGCCGGAGACCAGGCACTGCTCTGTAGCTACAGTTGATGTAGTGACACACAGCACAGAAAAAAGGTGCACACTCCTTGGTGAATGTTTGTGCTAGCACACTCACGCTGGCTCCACACAGTATATGCCTGCGCACACACACACACAGAGCCTCTGGCTGTCTCACCGCTCGCATTGATCTGCTTAGCACGGGCTCTGCTACACAGCAAAATCATCAATGTTAATTTAACTTTTGAGAGTGTTAAAATCAACACCCTGCCAGTGTTTATGTAATTCCACATCTGTCAGAGCTATTCCAGTGTTTTTGAAGTTTTTAAAGTAAAGAACAAACATCTGCTGCAGAGCCACATGAGCTTCATGAGTGAGAAGACAGCTTTCCACTCTACTCTGGTCAGCTGAGAGATTGTGACATTAAAATCAGCACTTGTTAATAGTGGAAAATACGCTGTGGGTGTAGAATCAGAGATGGTGGCTGGAGACTTGCAGGGAACACATGACCAAACCAGACCAGCTATCATCTCCCTCCACTCCCTGCCCGTGTATGCATGGCTGGATTCCAATCGCGGATGAATATGGAGCTCAGCTAAAGTTGATGGATGCCATTTGTCTTGGCAAGCAATCATACCTGCACCAGTATTTTCGGTCCCTTTTTATTCTCCCTCTCTCTCTCCCTCCCTCTCAAGAGAGAAGTCAGTTAGTGTGATAAGTGATATTTATAGCCACGATGGCAGCTGGGGAGAGCATGCACAGCATAGCAAGGCAGGGACATATCAGGAGAGTGGACGATTAAAAGGCATTGGGGAATTGGGGCTTTGTTTTCATTAATTGCTTTCATCGTCACTGTCTTTCTCTCACTCTTTGGGAGACTCTCTCTCTTATATAAACTACTCTTCTCAGTTCTGGCTTGAAGGACAAATATGTGGCTGACTGCTGTTATCACTTTTCTCTGAGACATCCTGTCTCTAGAAAATGATAGAAGAAAAGTGTTTTTTTTCTTCTAATATGTACGTATGGTGTCAGTATGATATCTTCCCTGGGAGTTAAGAGGGTGAATATTTTTAAGGTCAAAGGAGGCAAAAGCCGTCTGGCTACCTTGATTTCTGGGAGAAACTGATTGGCTTGCAATCAGCAGCAATCATGAGACTTGATTGAAGACGATAGATCATCTGCGATGACGGTCAAATCCTGATGATAGAGGGTCTAATAATGATAATGACTGGGGTTCCTGCGGTGCTGCAGCACTGTTGCCTCTCATTTGGTCACCTTGAATATCTGGGGGCACCAGACGGCTGTAAATGTTTTTACCTGTTTAAGTGCGGCCGGTTGAACCTGAAGCCAAAGAGAATGAGAGGTTTTCCAAAGAGATCTGTATGTTCTGGATCTGCGTTAAATGAAGAGGTCAAAAGGAAAATTAGATAGAAATTGAGGGTTTGGTCAGGGGTGCTGTCAGGTGAAATATAAATCATTTTCATTCAAAAATCTATCATTTGACACCATGTATGCCGCTGGCTGCTTTAAAAGATACAAATGATCCAAACCTTTGCTGTTAGTCTTCATTTAATCATCGTTTTCTATGCACTGTACACAGCCTGTCTCCCTGTGTCCTACACTATAAAGATTTTTTCTTCCCAGCCACAGTCTCTAACTGTGTCAATAATTTAGCTTAATAATGTTGGCAATGTTTGGCTTCACTGGTGCCTGCGAATGGCCCGTTTCCCATTTATAATCAATTTCACTTGCTGATCCTATTTGTATTTCCAGCTCTTCTCTATCTGCTTACACAGCATTACTTATTGCTGGGTTTCATTATCAGGTGTGCAGCTAGCCATGACGGCGAATGAGAAGAGAAGGCCTGGCTAAAACAAACACTTGAAATGAACACTTGAAACACTCATTTTCTGTTCAAAATATGCCCAGCCTCACTGAGTATCGATCTATTTAAAACGCCATCCCCCCATCGGTATATTAGCTGAGAAAAACCCAGAGAGAAATTTGAAAATATGTTTTTAAAATTAGTCCAAGTCCAATTCTTTATGTATTTAGTTTATTTTAATGGTATGGCAGGGAAAAGGAGAAGACAAAAGGGGGGAATATATGAAAAGCAAAATACTATAAAGCCTAATTACAAAGCATATAATTAATTCATTTCCAGTGCTTTCATGTTAGTCTCAGCAGCCTGATACATAATGATCAATTGGATGACCTTTCATTTTCCACACAGTTCAGGACCCAAGACACACTCATCCACAGAAGTGACTGCAAATGTAAAATTAACTTTGATGTATTATTATATGACCCACAATTGCGAGCCATTAGTTAGAATTGTGAGGGTTAAAGCTGCAGGGCCCAGACAGTGAATACAGCACACACTCACTCCCCACTGTGCTGTGCATTTTAATTGGCCACTGCTATACTGTAGGAAGACGTGCTTCCACCCGAGGGGCCGAAACTGGCCTTGGCTTTTGAAGTCTGTGCACAAGAAGCATTATTACTACTGCCCTCTATAGAATGGCTGCAAAACAAGTAGAAAATCTTTTCATCTAATAATAGTGTATGTTATGTATTTAAATGGCTTCGTAGATGCATAAAATTCATTTTCGAAGAAGACTTGCAGTTTCAGTTGCATGCAAACATGAATCAACATGTCATCAAACTGATGCCTCACTGAGTATCGATCTATTTAAAACGCCATCCCCCCATCGGTATATTAGCTGAGAAAAAGCCAGAGAGAAATTTGAAAATATGTTTTTAAAATTAGTCCAAGTCCAATTCTTTATGTATTTAGTTTATTTTAATGGTATGGCAGGGAAAAGGAGAAGACAAAAGGGGGGAATATATGAAAAGCAAAATACTATAAAGCAAGTCTACCTGCCTCAGGCTTACCGCTCCTGTTTGCCCTCAGTTCTTTTATCCCTCCAGTAACATTTGTGAATGTAACCTTCCCAAAGGGGTGCAAATCACATCTCTCTCTGAAAGGCTAATTACACTGAGTGTTATGAGGCAGTTCATGCGCAATAAAGATACTCTTCTGCATCGACTTTATTTCCTGCTTTTCCTGTCATTTCATCTGTATTCTGGTCAAGCCTTTGAATCCAGAGGGCTTATCTCGCATATGGCGCCAAAATGTCTGCTCATTTGCAGAGTCACACAATGCTTTGTTTTCCAACTGTCTTCCCATTCAAACAGAGCACAACCTCATGTGATCCTGTGTGTTGAAAAATACAAGATAAACCAGAAACTGTTCTTATTCCACAGCATTCAAAATGTTTAAGTAGAAACATGCAATGGTGATTTCCTCATCTCAAACAATTTATTGAAACAAAAGCCAACAACAGTGGTGGGTATACCACAACAAAAAATGTCAATGTCTCAATAACATGTCATGTGCCCTTGAGCATCAATTACAGCTTGACAACGATGTCTCATGCTGTTCACAAGTCGACTTATTGTCTGTTGAGGCATGGCATCCCACTCTCGACACCTCGATGAGCTGGAGCATTGTCATCCATGAAGATGAAATTAGGCCTGTGTTGTTCATGCAGGGGCACAATGACTGGATTAATGATGTTATTCAGGTAGTATGGGCTTGTCACTGTACCATTCACAAAGTGTAGGGCAGTTCTATATTGACTAGACACACCTGCCCACACTGTAACAGCACCACCACCAAAGGCTCGTTTGGTGACAACAGTGGCATAGCCATCATTTCTGCTCAACGTGAATCGACTTTCATCAGAGAACAGCACTGAGGCCCACTGGTCCCTCGTCCAGTGTAAATGCTCCCTGGCCCATGGTCAGGTACCCTTGCAGGGCTGCACGTCTAGCATGCAGACCACACTGATGGAAACGGTTTCGAATGGTCTGACGTGACACTTGGGTGCCTCTCACATCCCTTAAATGTGCCTGTAGTTGAGTGGCATTCATCATCCAGTTCCGCAGCTCACTGTTCACAATGAAGCGGTGGTCATCAGTGTGGGATGTGGCCAAAGGACGTCCACTTCTATGCCTTTCTGTGACTCTTCCAGTTTCTCTGTATCGCTCTTGCAACCTGCTGATGACACTCTGTGACACTCTATGCTCAGTGGCCACTTCCGTCTGAGAACATCCTGTTTGAAGCATTGTCTCATGATGTCAAAATGTGAACAGCATGAGGAGGACTGTTTTAATACCAATTCTGATTGAACCAGGAAGTGTATTGGTCGATTCATGGATCGAACACCTATTGTGAATTTTGCCTTGTTAGAGAACAGTAAGTTGTGTAAAAATTACTGAAACATTGAACAACTGGACATGTGCATTCATAAGTTTAGAGAAGGCCACATTAAATTCAGCTGTAAAGGTTATAGTGCATTTTAGGTTCATCCTGAAATTTCACCCGAAAGCCGAATATCCCTAACTTTTTGTGAGTAGTGGGGAGTATAGGGGAGTTACAATAACTCTCAAAGTAAAAAAAAATACTTTTGGATAGGATTTAAAGCTAGTGATGTAAATTTAACCCAGCGGCACAAATGACACTTTCTCCCTTTACCTAGTTCAACCCAGGAGACTGTTCAGGAGTGAACTGGCTCGGTGCTGGATGGGGAACATGCCATTTGTGCTGACCTAAGTTGACAGCTTGTGGGGCAAAAAAAAAAAAACTACCAAGTGTACCAACAGCTTAGATCGTGGCAAACAGTGGAGACTGGCAAACATTTGACACACTGGTTTCCCATTCGCTAAGCCGCATATGGCCTAGCAAAGAGGAATACAGATGGAGAAGTTTTTGTACTTATTGGCCAGTAATTGAAAATTATCCCTGTTTGCCCTAAGTGATGGTTGCATAAAGCCTAACAAAGTGAATGTCAGATACCATTACCATATACTCCTTTTTTCCCCCTCTTGATATGCATGGCTTATACATCCAATATTAAATTTAAAAACGAATCCAGCTGCTCCAATTAAAGAGTTACTAAACCCAAACTTTTTCCTTTTGATTTTAAAATCCGCCTCCTTTAGACTTGAAAGGAAGCTTTAAAAGAACTCCAGGAGTGTCTCAGTTTCACAATGGAAAAAACATCAAATTGTCCATATATACCTTTCTAACCACTCCGACAGCAAATTCATTTCTCTGTTCTCAGTTCATATCCTTAGTATGTTTCAGATATGTATATTTACATTCAAATATGCCTGAACACACTGCTACAGCTTCAGATGTGTGAATCTTGACATATTTAAGGCTTTAATACAGAAGATTGAATTTCCTTTTTTCAGAATAATAGAATTTAAAATAACTCAAAAGTTCAAGACTATAAGGAGGGAGATGAATTAGCAGAAAGTCGCCAGGTGCACAGCTCCTTCTATTGAGAAGTAGTAGTTGTGACCTAATTAAATGTAAATCTACCCATCAAGTATGGTGTGTTTGGCATTGAGTCTTATGAGTTGTTTTGTTTTTTTTCCCACGTAGAAAGAAAATGCTTAGTGTGAAATTTCTGTTTCCAAGTGACATCAAATTCACATGAGAAAAAGATAATGAAGTCCCAATAGAAAAACAACCTATTATCTTGGTTCATCATTTTCACAGGACATAAGAAAGACCTGATTTTCAAGCGTGCATGCTCAACTTGTGAGCTAAATGCCGTGGATAGCTCAGGCTGTGTCAATGCTTTTTTTTTTTTATTTCAAAACTACAACTATGAACTACTGTATAAGAATGAGGATAATATTTGGCATTGTGAAAGTGACAAACCGACTCTACCTCCTGGCATTTTACCCATGTTGTCATGATTCAAAACAAAATTGCAGGGAAGAGTGGTGGTTTTTCAAGGTATAGAAAAAGCAGATTGAGGTGGTCTTGGATGCGAAAGAGAAGGCTACACTGCAAAGCTTCACCCGGGGGAGCAGTCTGGAGGGTGATAACATCGGCTTTTATCGCTAGTTGTATGGTCGACTGCATCCTATATTGTTCAGGGACAGGCAGAGCCATCCGTCTCCATTGGCTTTCATACAGTAGGCGGCTCTTTGGATCAGGGAGTATCAGCATGAAATGTCAGGGTGATTTGGTTGGCCATTTACCTTTTTGAGAACTGCTGCTGTTATTGTACTTCCTCGTCTCCCTCGTCTCTCCAGTGGAAATCTTAAAATACCACAAGTTTTTCCTACAGAGAGCAAACTTGTGGTGCAGAGGGGAAAAAAATGCGCAACAAAGAAGTGTGCTGAAAGATCATTTTCACGAATTTCTTTTCGAATGGTATCCAACTTAGCCACTGCTCCTTTGTGATACTATGGCCATTGCTAAGTGTCTTCTTACAGAGGTCAACAAGGGGAGTCACCCGGCAACCTGATGATGTGATGTCTTTTCAATTTTAATTTCCTGTTTGGTTTGTGTTTTTGCATTTGCAAAAAAACATGTTTATAAGATGTCTTTGTCTCTAATATTCGTTTATCTAAGCTCAAAGTTGTATTAATCAGAGAATCTACATGCAGAAGTTGGTAAGTGGATGCCTTGATCAAGCTAGTTTGTAATCTACTCATTGATTCATGGTATCTGAGTTATCCAACCTCCTGCAAACTTGAGGTTTAAAATATACTGTATACATGATATAGTTACAAATGACTAGTCAGAAGTCGTGGAATGAGGGAAAACTATCTGTATATAATTGCTTTATGAAGGTTTGTTTGGTTGGATTACTACAGTTAAGAGAGAGAATTTTCCTTACGATCTATAAACGATAGCTTTACGTTGGCTCTGTTAATAAACTGAGGAAATATGCAGATTGGCTTCTAGTGTTAAACAAGTTTTTCTTTTTAGCAACCAAAGTATAAAACTATTATTTCAAAAATCAATCCCATTATAGTCCTTCAACACCTGCAATTATAAAATTCAACACAGTTGTGTGTTGCAGGGATGCACACACTCGATAACATGAAAATCTATACATCCCTGGAGGCACACACTGTTTAAATCAAATTTTTAAAGTGATGTTCAAGTGCAAATTGTGTGTGATTTGATTTGTGAAAGCACGAAAATCTATTTTTATAATATTCTTTTTACCTGATTCACACGAGTGGATCTAATACCACAATATGTCATCAGATGTGTGACAGAAGGTCCAATCCCAGATCATCTGGCGACTCCATATCATTTTCACTGAAAACTGAAGCCTCATTAATCCTATAATGTGTCACATTAAGGCTTATCTAAAAACCCATCTCTCCCATAGCACTTCTGTGGAATAAAACATAGTTTGACAGCTGCTGAAGCCCTTCCTCATCTTCGTATAGTCCTCTTAGCTGACCTTATCTGATGAAATGAACGCTTCCTCATTTAAACACTCGAAACTCTTTGACACACAATCGAGCTGCTTTTAACAGGGACCATCAAAAGAGATGGGAAGGCTATATTTCAGTTAAGTGATGATCTGGAAATACTGTGTGCTTTGAAAAAGTTAACTGTTAGCAGTTCAGTGGAGGAAAACAGTGAGCACAGGGACCATATTTCTGAAAATTATTGAGAGGCCATAAATGTAGCAACAAAAATCAAAGCACTGTAGATAAATGTCCCCACCGTGAGAAGAAAAGTCGTTTTCCTCGCTTAGAAGTGGCTGAAAACTCAACCTTGAGGCTTCATAATGTGCCAGCGATGACGGCTAACCACGATAATGAACGCAGTTTCCTCCGCGAGCGAGATCCTCGAAGGTCTGAAATCACATTGAAATCACAATGCCGCCTGTTAACAGCGAGCCTGCGTGGACACATGCGTGCATGCATGGAGGCACCTCGGCATCAATCACGATCCAGCCAGAGTTTTTAATAGGAAACAGAACAGCATAATAAATAACACAAGTCAAGCGTATACTGTTACTAATGATTTTTAGATTAGCCATTATGAGGAGCAAAAGTGCTGGGAGTCACTTAATTATTCTCCGTGGACGTCTGGCCCATGGTATCACAAAATACAAGTCAGCCAGCAAAATAAATGATACTGCTGGAGAGAGAGAAGTTATGAGTGTGAGTGTGTGTGAGAATATTCTGTAACTGAACTTTCCAATTATATGTGCTTGCATGTGTGTGGCTCCGCAGGTTAGTGTGAAGCCGTAGCGAAAGATTTATGTGTAGGGGTCTTGATGCAATTAGGTAATGACTCTTTTTGTGTTAGTGTGTTCGGGGGAGCTTTATATAATGTTGAAAAGACAGGAAAATTGTAGCTATGCATGTTGATTGTAAACTGACTATGGATTTATGCATTTTGAGCAATATTATAAATGAGTTCTGTGTTTAAAGGATGTACATTATTCTGCACGTGTGTAATTTTGCAAGCAGGTGCACTATGGATTTTCTCGCGGATGCAAGAATATGCGAATTGGCGTAAAGTGTACCTCAGACTCAGACTCGACTTTATTGATCCCCTTTGGGATGACTCCCTCAGGGAAATTTACCTTTCACATTGATCCTTCAGATTGGGTGCATGTCTGTGGTTCTGTGGACGGGCTCAGATATGTCAGTCACCTTACCAATGTGCCCTTTTAAATAATATGATGGCCGAGATTACCCCATAACTGAAAGGTCACAGGTTTTGTCCCTGCTGTAGCCAAAAAGCAGCTATCAATAGCCGTGCGTCCTTGAGTAAGACAATGACAGCTAGTCAGTGACCCGTTGTGAGTCATTCCGAATAAAAACTCCTTAATCCCCAAATTGTACATCGTGAAGGTTTGCACACAGGCTGAGTTTGTCTTTATACCAACCTTTTTTCGATGAGTGTTTCAGTAACCCACCTGTGGGAGGAATCAAATGTTATTCAAGGTTACGTAAGTTCTGTCTGCTGTATTCAACACGATGTCGTCTCTCGATGTTCTTTTAAAGGTGTGAAAGGAAATCATGGCACCACTTGCAGGCCCACTTACACAAAACAAGTGGAGGGTGACCTTAAAGGCAAGGTTTGACATTTAGTAATATTTGTCCACCAGTATGATTTCACGGATTGATCAGGTGGAGATTTTTCTAATGTTTATAGCAGAATGATGCATTTTGTCAATGTAAAAATGTTAATAACACCAGCAGTAGAGAGCGAGACTTCATATTCATATTTGACTAACATTTTTTTCTCAATTAGCATCTCCTGTTTTTCTTTATTTCCCCTGTGAAAAATCAGTCCATCATGTATGTACTTACTGTTGTTTTACCGTCCAGGAAAAAAAAAAAAAACAAACAAAAAAAACAAAAAAAAACACGTTTGCCAACATTTGCCAACCTGAATCCAGAATAAAAACACTCTTCTGTGATAATTGCTCCCCGATGAATCAGACTCGGTCAACTTAATGCAAAACACTTTATTTTCCCTTGTCATGAGCTCTAACTAAGCCTGCCGGTGAGTTTGAGAGCCAGTCGTGTTTTATTGTAAATCAGATGGACCAAAAACCTTATACACATATGTTTCTCTCCATAGGAATTCTTTACGTATGAGCATTGTGAATGTGGATATATTATGCAAGATCCATAACTAAAGGTTGAAGACTTTACCTCAAACACTCTAGACTCTCCTTGTGTTGCCAGACTTGGATGGATAATACATCTTGCTACTGATTTGCCCAAGATACAGATAGTGGTAATGAAATATTTAGTTGTTAAACAAAGATAGTTGTCAGGCTGGCTTGTTAAGAGCAGAGATTATTAACCTGCTTCCAGAATCGCTGCCCATGTCTCTGGTATTTCAGCTATTCTGGCAAGCCTGGTGCTGTGCTTGTTGTGGCTAATTAACTTGGAAATACAACTCACCAATCAGAGTCGTGTATGCCGGATTAAGAATGAGTACGCTGTCTTTCTGTGCCTGAGCCAGAAAATTACCCCTGGAAATTTGCCACAAAATCACTCAA
Organism: Scortum barcoo; assembly: GCA_023238725.1. Classification (NCBI taxonomy): domain Eukaryota; kingdom Metazoa; phylum Chordata; class Actinopteri; order Centrarchiformes; family Terapontidae; genus Scortum; species Scortum barcoo. The sequence goes on along the minus strand of CM041534.1, from coordinate 18,197,735 downwards.
CTTGTTTCCTCTGTCCTTGGCATGATTCTTTACATGATGTTGCAAATGTTTCATGTTGTTTTAATTTTCCTACTTTTCTGTCCCTCTTTAGCATGTCACTTATTGCATGCAACGTATGCCCACACAAGTACAAACACAAACTCTTCCCTTACGTAGCAGACACACGTATATTCATAGCTTTGGCCCAGGCATGGAGCCATTCTGGCATTTGAAAAATGAACACTCAGAACGAAGGTGTGCATTTTCTAAATGCACCCCTCCCTGAAATCTGTGACATTTCAGTGTACTGCAAGGTTGCGTGACAGGACCTGAGAGCAGAAAACACAACACAAGAGTGATTCTGTCTCAAAACTTCAGACTTGGGCACAGCACAAAAACAACAAAGATTCATGTAAGGAAGTCTAACTGAACTTACTTTAACTGGGGTTAAAAAAAGTAAGAGAAAACTTTGGGCTGATCAGTCAACACAAGCTAGTGGGTATAGTCCACTGGCAGCTTCAGAATCAGCACTCTGGACAGAGGCTGTCACAAATACATCAAGGCCACTTCATGCTGCTTAAAATTTGTGACTGCACAGTCTGTAATCAACACAAGTGCACTGACTTTGAAAAAGAAAGCAAGAGAAGAAAACCAGACCCTCTCACATGCACTGTATGTTTGTACTGTATTCCCCTTACTCCGTCCCCTCCCGTTCAGACGTACATACTGTTTACTTCTTGCTATCACTGGGTTCACATCATGTTTTCTGCTGGAACATGTGTATATATGCAAACCCTCGGTTGTATTATCTACAGAGGCATGTAAAATGATAAAGTCTTTAGTGTCTTATTGTTATGCAGTGATATGAGTGAAGCCCTGATAGTGTAATAGGACGTGCAGTGCATAAGGAAGTGTATATATGAGAGTAGGTAGGTGGGCTGGCAGGTATTTATGATTTTTTAAAACTGTCACCACCAGTTAACAGCTATCCTTCTTTTACCACCTGATTCCAATTGAGTGTAATGTCACTTTGATTTCATTTAAAGTGCTGAGTCATTTCTCACCTCGGTGAGCGATCTCCCTCTCACGCTGTTAGTGTTGTCAACTGATGATGAAGAGAGCGAAAACAATTAATGCCTTTATGCACGCATGAGTATATTCCTGTACATCCCGCTGTATTCCTGTGGCAACGACGTCGTCTCTCAGTGAGGCCGGATGAAAGTTCGAATGACGTAAAGTGACTGGGTAAAGCGGTGACGGGTGGAGGGAAGAAGATGCACAAAAAAAAACAATAAAAGAGACATACACTATAAATTGAGAATGGGAATAAGGAGATTCTAGACACTGTGAGGAGGAGGAGGAGGAAAGAGAACAGGGACATTATTAAAAGTGTCATGTGATTGTGTTGTTTACTCCTATAATCCTCTTTCCTCCCACAGCTGTCCTCTAGGACCCCCGTCTCTCTGCCAGGGGCCCAGGGACGCTGCGGTGATGAGAAATGGAAATCTTTTTGCGCGTTTCTGCATTTTCTATACGTTTTTGAGTGCATCTTTTGTGGCTGCATTCTTGTTTCTGTACGCGTTTTGTTGTCGTAGTGTCTTTCATTGTTTTTGTTTATGTCTGTTTTACCGTGTTTAAGTATTTATGCGTGTTCAATATAACTACATACATGTGGGATGGTGTGTGGGAATGTTCCTCGGGCACTCTATGCTGTATATACAGTGCAACCGCAGCACATTGACTGAAAATGATTTTCTTTCTTTGCTCTCATTTTGTCTTGTAATATTTGTGCTACTGGATAATATAAAAATGATCCTCATCTGACAGCATTTATGGAAATTAAATGCTTTTCTAATTCGGTGCCATCTGACTGTCTTCTAACTCATTTGCATTGTTATCCCTGATTTCCTTTGAGGCTCCATTTTACCCCCCAAACAGCAAAAAAAAACACATCAACCTATAAAAATGAGAAGAAATATTAGATGAAAGCACTGACCAAAATTGAAGCAGAGAATTGGATCTGTTTGCTGCTGTCTGTTTTGAAGCCCTGCTAGCTACAAAGCTGCACTAATGAATATTAATAACAGTTATCAGAACAAATTTATCAGGAAAATAGAAAATCACCTAACATTTTAGGTGGCTTGAAGCTGTAAAAAAAATTCTGTATTATTCAAGTGTTTATACAGATTTTTATTTTTTTTTTTGAAGAGTTACCTTTCAAAGCACTGCGTTGGCATATGTGAGAAATTGTTTGACTCATGTAGACGACTTATGCTGCATTTAAATTAGAGTTGTATTTTGTCCTCTTTCATAATCTAAGGTTATATCTGTGTATGTTTTTAGAAATGGTTAGAAATAGAGCTTCTTTGCAGTTTAATCTAAAATCCTTATCTCATGTACTGACCAGTAAATATGACCCTTTTTCTTGCTATAAAAGCTCTATTATTTGAAGCAGTTTATTATTTGAATGAATTTCCATTTAGGCTATCTAACATCAGTCATTGTGATGCTACTGTAAGAACCACCATGACCTTGACTGGTAACCACAGTGTATCAGTCTTTCCACACAAATAGTTTAATACTGTAGATGAAATCAGAAAATGATTGTTCTGAAAATAAACTAAACTTTGTTATTGTAATTGATTGGATTAATATGTTTTAAAAAGGGAACACCATATTAGCACATCGCCCCCCACCATGTCCATAATTCAATTAAAACCTATCTGGTATAACACAATAAAGCCATTGAGATCATTCCCATTGTGGTCCATAATTAACATCCCTATCTTCTGCCTCGCCTGTTCAAAGAGAGTTGAGGGCAAAAGAAGGCCATGGGAACTCCATAAAAATGCAAATCTCAGTCACCTGTTTAATGCAAATCACTGCAGAGGTCAACTTAAATCCAGTTTGATTTAAACGTCCTCATACAAATCTTTTATTTTACCTCCTGTAGATCGATTTGTTAAGGGAGGAATGCTTTTGATGTTACACAGTTGACAAACACAGGCAGTCAAAAGCTTCAAATCTTTTCCTGATATGTTATAATCTGTATATTCAGCATTTCAACAATATTATCTCAATTTTGTAACTCCACGCTCACAAATCAGTGTACAAGATTAACAGTACTACTTGAATGCTGTCACTCTGATCTATTGCCTGCCTTGTTTCCCTAGCAGTATATCACGCTATTATTTTGTCATTGTTAATTTAGGATGGACTAAACTTGCCAGCCATGCTAAACAGACAGTCATTACACTGAACCTCCTGAGAAGTAAGGTGTGAAAACATTTTGCATTTGACAACACAGATGGAAAAAATGTCGATTAAAGTTGTGGCCGTTTGCCGACTTTTGTAAGATGCAACTGCCCCACAGTGACGTTACCACAGCAACACATCTGAAGTTAGCTGTCAGGTTGTCGCTCAGATGAGACAACAGAAATGGAAATGAGACAGTTCAACCACATGGATTTAGATTAAGCTACTTGGGTTTAAAGCAATTCAAATGTTAGTTCCTGTTGGAAAAAATAACAGCCCTCGTGTTTGATATGAAAATTATTAATCTGTAGGAGACTGGGATGCAGCTGCTTAGACTCTCAGCCCAGATGATCGCTACTCTCTAAAAGTAAGAAGGAAGTCAGCCGGACTTGCTTGAGGTTCTTGAAGACTGGATCACCAGTCAGGTATAAGTGAAGACGCATCTCGGATGAGTCGAAGAACCTCCAATCCAGTTGATTTTCTTCCAGCTCTTAGAAATGACCAAGACCTGGATGACTGAGAATCTTAACAGACGCACTCTGTTTACTGAAATATCATAGGAGAGCACAGTTCTTCTCGGACTGGATGATTTTGGTGTATGCACTCTTCTCTTTTCTTTTATGAACCAGCTTTTGTTTCCACAGCACTGGTGTCTTTTGATAAAGTGAAAAACAGTTCTTAAAGTGGATCTTTTGGACATACATAATGGATATTTGGCATTTATTTCTCTTTGTCATTTTCTCGCACACTTGACTGCGCATCTTTCTCAGACTTATCCGTCCTCAGCGCCCCACTTGTCTTTATGAATCTGGAGTTTGGCTCCGCGCTGACATGGCTGACGGTGTTCCCAGCAGTCCAACACGCCAGTCAGCCAGCTGGGCCACCAGCCACCGATGGGCCTCCTCTACCCGCAATGGTAGCGTTCAGCTCCATTTTCTCCATGCCAGATAGGTCTCAGTAGAGAGTCAGAGTGGTTGATGATTCACCGCCACTTTTTCTCCCTATCCACCTCCCATCAGCCTTCCTTTCTTTCAGCGTAATGGAGCTAATGTTCAGTCGTGTGGACAGCTAACAGGGAGGCTTGGGCCTTATGCAAACTTTATGATGGCGGAGGCCGTCGTCTCTTCTGCGCGCTGCAGAAATGATGTGTCGTTCGGCACTGCACTTCTTCTAACCCTGATTTCTGGTGAATTATTGATGAATCAACAGGGTCAGGGTTTGCTTTTAGTGCTCCCCTGTGGGGCGTTGCAGGGCTTTGCGCTTCATCTGCATTCATAATATCATCGCCACCCAGACAGCACAGAACAGACTCACAAAGCAGCCAAACTTCCATGTTGTGAAGTAATGGGTTTGTAAAAGAGTCAGTGGATATGTGTGTGTGCGAGGGGCTGTGTCTTTGTATTTCGGTGAGAGCATGTGCCAGTTAATAAGAAGACAGGAAATACAGAGTGAAGGGAAATAATAGATTACAACTTACAAGTTAAAAAAAAGCCTTTGAAACTGCACAAACCTGACAGACATTGACAACCTTTTCTGCCCCCTCCCCTAATTTTTATAAAGAATTAATAAAAATGCTGTCCCCTACTATTTAGGGGATATTAGTTGATTTAGACAGCTGCGTCTCATTCGCAAGAATATAACTTTTTGAAGCAATCGACTGATCAAAAATAACTTTTTAGTTCCTCTAGATATTCTGTTCCTCCCAGTGAGCTTGCACAAAGGGTCCTCCTGTGTACGGCTCTATTGCATATCAAAGCTGGCCTTCCTCCGTTTGTTCAAGTCAAGGTCCTCCAGTATTGACAAAACTTCCACCAGTGTGTCTTTTAAGTTTTTTTTTCTTATGAATTATTTTATCTATTGTGATTCATTAGTAACTTTTATATCAAACTTAGAGATATCCCAAACTCTATTAATGACTGCAGGGGCATTTACAATGTCTATCAGAGCTCTGCAAGGGTGGAGCTGTTCTTAATTACATCCACTCTTTGATGAAATCCCCCATCTGCCCTAATACAGCTGAAACCATATCACCATCCTCACTTTTTGTCATCTGATAGGATATATAGTCTTATATTACAATGTGTGTGTATGAAGTTTGTATGTTTTTATTTTAAGGTGGGGTAATTTCCTGACTTTTACTTACTCATTTACTTCTTTTTCCTCAGGTTTACTGAGTTAATTATGGTGTTTATCTGCTAAAAAAACATCTCAGACTTACTCAAAATACCTGTTACGCAGGCACAAGGCAGGCAGACCCAAATGCAGGACGTATACACAAACCAGGCAGAATGAGGTTTTGAATGCAAATTTAATAGAGCGAGATCTTACAGAAATCTTGACATGAAGAGCGTGATCTTGACATGGCAAAGGTTGAGAACGATCTGGCAACAAGACAGGGGAGACGCAGACAATATATACAAGAGGTAATGGGAAACAATGGTGGAAACAATCAGGGGCGGGGATAGACAATCACACCGGCAGGGAACACACAATGAGGGGAAGTCAAGGGACCTGAAACGAGAGGAGAGTTAGGGTTTCAAAATAAAAGGACATGACACAGAACAGGAAACAGAAAACATGACAGACAAAACTTAACAGATCTGATGAGACATTACCCCCCCTTAGGGCCGACTCCTGACACGGCCCAGGCTGCTCAGGATGGCGCTGGTAAAAAAGTCATTAATGAGCGTCCTATCCACAATGAAACTGGCCGGGACCCAGGACCGTTCTTCCGGACCATACCCCGTCCAGTCGACCAAAAACTGGTGACCCCGGCCTCTTTTTCTGACTGCCAGCAGCTTCTTGACAGCATAAACCAGGACCACCGCCGATCAGCTTAGGGCGGTGATGGGGGCTTGGTGGGTGGAACCAGTAGACTCTCTTTACCCTTCTTAATTTTGCTGACATGGAATGAGGGATGAACCCGGAGGACCTGGGGAGCTGCAACTTCACAGAGACAGGGTTAATAATTTTTGAGATGGGAAATGGTCCTACAAACCTGGGCGCCAGTTTTCTAGGAATGGACGTGTAATGGAAGGTCTTTAGTAGAAAGCCACACTTTCTGGCCTGGTTGCTATGCTGGGGCCGGCCGACGGCCACGGTCTGCGGCGGCCTTCATTCGAGCCTGTCCTTTCTGCAACATGTCCCGTGCAGCTTCCCAAATCTTGTGACTTCTCCTGACCAGATCATGAGCCGATGGAACGGTAACCTCTTGTTCGCAAGCCGAAAACACTGGTGGCTGATATCCATGGACGACACATGAAAAGGCGAGAGTCCCGTGGCTGATGTGGGAAGGGTGTTGTACGCGTACTCTATCCAGGTCAGGTGTTGGCTCCATGTTGTCTTGGTTCTGGGCTACAAGGCATCGCAGGCTGGTCTCCAGCTCCTGGTTCATGCGCTCCGTCTGGCCGTTGGATTCTGGGTGATATCCAGAGGACAGGCTGACGGTGGCGCCAAGGAGACGGCAGAACTCCTTCCAAAAAACAGAGACAAACTGTGGACCTCTGTCCGAGACAATGTCAGTAGGCAGTCCATGAATGCGAAATACATGATTAATCATAACTTGAGCTGTCTCTTTAGCAGAAGGTAACTTGGGCAGAGGGAACAGGCAGGAATGAAATGAGCCATTTTGGAGAAATCGGATTAAACCACCGTCCAGCACTGTAGTGTTACCTTTAGACGGAGGCAGACCTGTGATGAAATCCAGCGTCAGAGTGTGACCATGGGCGTTGTGGCTTTGCACCGGTAGTGGCTGGAGAAGTCCCATCCGGGCCTGCCTCGACGCCTTACCCGGCTGGGCAGACACACGCCAGCGACGTAATTAGCCACATCTTTTTTCATAGCCGGTCACCAGAAATCGCAAGCTGCTGGATAAAAAACAGAGATCGCCTAACTTACGATGACTGTGAGCAGAGAGGTATGAGCCCAGTGGATAACCTGAGATCGCAACGCTTCCGGTACAAACAACCGGTTGCGTGAGGACAATCCTCAGGAGTTGTTTTACCATGACCACGCTCGCTGCACCTCCTTTTCTATCGGCCAAGAGAGACCAACCCTATCACTGCACGGTCAGGTGATAGGATGGTTTCAGGTTCCTCGGCCGTCGGTTCCGGTTCATACAGTCGGGACAGGGCGCGTCGGGCTTGGCGTTCTGAGATCCGGGCCTGTACGATAGGGTGAACCGGAACCGGCTAAAGAAAAGTGCCCACCTTGCTTGACGAAGAGTTGAGTCTTTTCGCTGACTTCAGGTACTCCAGATTTTTATGATCCGTCCAGACAATGAATGGCTGCTCTGCCCCCTCCAACCAGTGCCGCCACTCCTCCAGCGCTGCCTTCACTGCCAGCAGTTCCTTATTTCCCACGTCGTAGTTTCTCTCCGCAGCTGACAATTTGCGGGAGAGGAAGGCGCATGGGTGAATGCGATTATCTGCTGGGAATCGCTGGGAAAGAACTGCTCCTATGCCCTCATTAGAAGCGTCCACTTCCACCACAAACTGAAGGGCTGGGTCTGGTACCGTGAGAATGGGGGCTGTAGTGAATTTCTGTTTTAGCTTATTGAAGGCCTCCTCTGCTTTGTCATTCCACTGGAACATGGACTTGGTAGAGGTTAAGGCATGCAGCGGTGCAGCAATCGCACTAAAATTTCTGATAAATTTATGATAGAAATTTGCAAAGCCTAAGAATTGCTGTACCTTTTTCTTGGAGGTCAGAGGAGGCCAGTTGGTAACCGCGTTCACTTTGGCAGGGTCCATGGAGATGTGATTGGCTGTGATGATGCGTAACCCAAAAAAGACACACTGAGGATGCATGGAAGTCACATTTCTCAGCCTTCACATATAATTGATTTTCCAGAAGGCGTATCAGGACCTGGCGAACATGACGTTGGTGAGTAATTTAAATCGGGGGAGAAAATAAGTATGTCATCAAGGTATACAAATACAAAGTCATTCAAATATTCCCTCAAGATTTCGTTCACAAATGACTGAAACACTGCTGGGGCGTTGGTAAGGCCAAACGGCATGACTAAGTATTCGTAGTGGCCACTTGGAGTATTGAATCCCGTCTTCCACTCATCACCCTCACGTATCCTTACTAGGTGATAGGCATTACGTAGGTCCAGTTTGGTGAAAACCTTGGCCTGTTGGAGGAGCTCAAAAGCAGATGAGATGAGAGGTAATGGATAGCGGTTTTTAACTGTGATTTGATTCAGAAGACTATTGTCAATACAGGGCCGGAGAGTTCCGTCCTTCTTACCCACGAAGAAGAATCCTGCCCCAGCAGGAGAGGAGGAGGGACGGATGATGCCTGACCTCAGCGACGCTGTGATATATTCTTCCATGGCCTTCCTCTCAGGGCCGGAGAGGGAATACAGTCATGCCTTAGGGATGGGTGCTCCAGGCAGGAGGAGTTCAATGGCGCAATCCCACTCACGGTGGGGGGGGGCAGATACGTAGCCTTGGTTTTATTGAATACTTCTTTTAAGTCATGGTAACAAAGTGGGACCTTGAAGAGGTCTGGATAGTCGCGGTGGTTTGGGATAGGGTCGCAGGTGGTGTCGGAGGGACCTGGGAACAGAATGAGGGACAGACAAACAAGGAAGCATGGCAATCCGACCCCCACTGTTTAACCCTCCCCGTTCCCCAGTCAATGTGTGGGTTGTGTTTGATTAACCAAGGGAACCCCAAAATGAGGGGATGGGTTGCACAACTGAATAGATGAAATCGGATTTCCTCACAATGATCTGAGTTGATTGTTAGTCTTAGCGGCAGGGTTTGATCTGTGACATAATTCAATAATTTGCCATCTAGAGACCTGGCTGTTACAGGACTGTGGAGTGGTTCAAAGTTTATGCCGAGAGAGGAGGCAAGAGCCTTGTCCATCAAACTCTCATCGGCATCCTGAGTCAATCAAAGCTTGCAGGGGAACAGTTTTACCTTTGATGGAGAGAGTGACTGGGAGTGAGGGAACGAGGAGGATTATTCTTAATTTGGCTCACCAGGACCCTCCTTAACCCTGATGAGCCTCCTCTTTTGCTGGGCAGCGGTTTGACCTGGTGTCCTGATTTCCCGCAATAGAAGCAGACGCCCTCCTTGAGCCTCCTCTGTCGCTCTTCCGGGGCTAATTTGGTCCTGCCCAGCTGCATAGGTTCCTCTGCTCCAGCAGGGGGCGAGGGAGACTCTGGTACTGGGGTAGACAGGTGGCTCGATCTGCGAAACTCACGGAAGGAGTGCGGCGCCCCCTGGAACCCCGAAGACTTGCGACCCGGCCGACGTCTCTCTCTCCCTCTCACGGAGGCGATTGTCGATGTGTCTGAGGCTATTTCGACTAGGCTTTCGAAGTCCTTTGGGATGTCCAACGGAGCCAGAAAGTCTTTTACTTCCTCCGTGAGGCCGTCAATGAATGCGCTGATGATGGAAGTCTCGTTCCATCCGCTGTCCGCCGCCAGCGTGCGGAATTCAAGGGCATAATTCCACCACCCTCCGGCGTCCCTGTTGGATTTTGAGCAGAGCAGAAGACGCTTCCCGTGCGGGAGACGTCTGGTCAAAAACACGGAGCAGAGCTTGAGAAAAGTCTTGAGCTGTTTGACAAACCTGGGCGAGACCACTCGGCCGTAGCCCAGGCAGCCGCCCTCCCGGTCATTGTGAGAAACCATAAACGAGCAACTCGAGCTTGCTCCGCCAAAGGCGTTTAGGTCCATGGAAAAATGCAGGTCACATTGTATGAGAAAGGGACGACACTCACCGGACTCTCCGGAAAACTTCGGTGGTGAGGCCAGGCGGACCGGAGCGGAGGAGACAGGCAAGGAAAATGGCGCCGGAGGCGGCTGAGGAGGCGCAGCAGCAGCAGTAGCCGGCGAAGCTGGTGGAGCCGGAGCGGCCGGTGGAGATGGCGAAAGCGTTGCTATGAAGCCCTCCAGTCGGCTTGTCAATGACTGCATCTGATCGGTAAGTTGATTTACCTTTGTGGCGACGGAGGCTTGTAAGTCGGCTTGGCTGTCAGTGAGCTGCTTCACCCCTGCTGCTATGTTGCTCAGCTGAGCGTCATGATGTTTCAGCCGGTAAGCCTGGGTATCTAAGGCTGTCTTGATTGTGTTAGCGTCCGCTGAGTCCATTTCTTGGCCAGATCGTAATGTTACGCAGGCACAAGGCAGGCAGACCCAAATGCAGGACGTATACACAAACCAGGCAGAATGAGGTTTTGAATGCAAATTTAATAGAGCGAGATCTTACAGAAATCTTGACATGAAGAGCGTGATCTTGACATGGCAAAGGTTGAGAACGATCTGGCAACAAGACAGGGGAGACGCAGACAATATATACAAGAGGTAATGGGAAACAGGTGGAAACAATCAGGGCGGGGATAGACAATCACACCGGCGGGAAACACACAATGAGGGGAAGTCAAGGGACCTGAAACGAGAGGAGAGTTAGGGTTTCAAAATAAAAGGACATGCCAGAACAGGAAACAGAAAACATGACAGACAAAACTTAACAGATCTGACGAGACATTACAATACCCCAAGATGAACTGAATTATTACTTTACTGTGTTTTATATAAAAAGCACATTAAAAAACAAATTGTGGCATTTTCACGCTATGACATGTTTAGTCCAAGTCTGTCTCAATGTGATCGAAACATTTGTCTGACTGATGTGCAGGACGTGCAGTTTTAACATGGATTTATCATACAACATGGCCGCTCACTCGAAGCTCAAGCAGAAGCAGATTATAACGGTGTCAGAAAGATATTTTAATTGTTTTCACTGTTTGTGCAGGATGTTAACATTAATTCATTCAAGATATCTGCTGGGTTTTTTAAATTAATATTTTCAATAAGAAAGAATTTTTGAAGTATTGAAATCACTGCCAGATTTCATACTTAAGCTTTCATTGGTTTTTAAATGTTTTGCCAAATAGTTAGCAGTAATTTGTAGATTTATGTGACCTTCAGAACGCAAGCAAACTTCTCAAGGATTCAGGCAGATCATCTGTGTAGGCGTGCGTTCATTTGTTCTTCCGTTTCCCAACAAAGCGTTACAGTTTGCCGAGTTCACACAAGTATGCTTTATTTCTTCGTTGCCAACGATTTTTTTTTTTACTTTTTAATACCGGCACCGATAAACCAAGATCCACAGAACATTTGTTATTTATGTATTTTTCATCTTAACAGGAAAATCACATTCAGCAGCAAACTCAGGTCTTTTACAAGCAGCCCTGTTTTTGTTGAGCACACCCACAGACAACAGCAAAAACAAGAAGGCATTCACACAAAAGATCCATTAAGATAGTGCATGAATATTAGATAAATACACTCTATTACACTTTTTCCCTGCATGACAGTGAAGGATGTGTGCTCTTTGTGGTTCTGCTGTTTGCGCTTGTGGTTCTTCTTGTGTGTGTGTGTGTGTGTGTTCCTGAGTACAGAGTCATTTTCTCCATGGCTGTCCCTCATAAGATATTTACATGGCCATCTATTATGGATTGTGATCTGATTGAAGCTGAGTGTTCCCATCATGCCCCCTCCATGAACTCACCACACGAGCACCAACTTTTAGAGAAACCCTCATTTCGGTCTCCAAAGCGAAGCGACGCGCAAGCAAATGCAGCGGCGTTTCATACTTTCTTTTCTAAGGTCGTTTTGTGCAGCCTGTGTTGTCTGACATATTTTCTCCATCGGTGAGTGCGAGCAAACTTGGAAAATAAACAAAAAACAATCGCAAAACAACCATTGTGATCTCTTTTTTTTTTTTTTTTTTTTTTTTTTTTTTTTTTTTGGTGCAGTATGCGTGAGCTCAGTCACACTCTTGTGTGCGGAGTTTTAAGTCTGCACAAACAATGCCCTCGGCGTTTCCACCAACAACAACAAGTCATGTGGAGTTTCCTGCTTATGTTAACCGTATTCCCTCCCCCTTAAATTTAACTGCTAAATCTAAATCCAACTTGGATTCACAGAATACCCACATCTCCAGGCAAGAGGCATATTTCTGGCCTCATGTAAACACACTGGCTGTTCCAACAAGCCCTAAATCCCTAATCCTCAACACATTGAGCCAGATCCACCTCCACCTCTCTCTTCTCTCTCTCTCTCTCTCTTTCTCTCTCTCTCTCTCTCTCTTCTCTCTGTTCACCTCTCTCTTTTCAAATTTTTCTCTTTTCTCTTTCTTTCTCTCTCTCTCTGTCACTGCGTTATGCCTCCTACTCTACTGCAAACATGGTCAAAACACCCACACATACACACACATCGACCGCTCAGTGGTGGTCCCTCGGATGCTTGGCCTCCATTCATATCACCAGCTGCCCTCCAGTCACCCCTCCCCTCCTCCACTTTCTCCCTGTCTGATTTCCCTCCTCTCTCTCTCTCTCTCTCTCTCCATCCTTTGTCTTTTTATCCACCGTCCTCTTCTCTGTGCCTCTCATCTCACACTCTTCACTTCTCCCTGTCGGTCATCCTCTAGTCTTATCTTCCCCCCCTCCATCCTCAACTCTTTGTCGCTTGTTCTTCCTGCTGCTTTGTAATTCATCTCATCCTCCTCTTCGATTTTCATCTCCCTTTTTTTTCCCCACCTATCACCTGTGTCGCTCCTCTTTTGCCTCAACTTTCTGGTCTGTTTCCCCTCCTCTAGTTTGTTTTCTTTTTTTTTTTTTTTTGTTTTGTAATACGGCAAATTCAATACAGTGTGGTTGTCCTCAGAGGTCAGAAGTTGGAGAATGTGGAATCCGGAGGTAAAGACCTTTACAATAGTAAGCTTTTGAAGATATTTTACCTAAGTAATTATCTTTTTATCTTATATACCGTCTCAGTGACCAGGTTGTTTAGTAAAATACACTAACTTGACTTTAAAGTGTTAGCTGATATATCATAAAAGAGCAGAGGTCAGCAGAGAGGTTCCACTATGAAAGGAAAAACATGCTCTAATGGTTTGTGGTGGCCAACATTGTACAGCGCAACACACACCTTTATGTCTTCAGTGTTTATTTCTTTGGATATATTTAAAGATTTAATTCAAATTTTAAGAATTAAATGTATTCATATATTGGTTGAACTTGGTCATTTAAATGAACCTTGTACTTATATTGTTGTCTACAGATTTTATGTTAATAAGTTAAAACTTTTGATGGAGACTATGGAAGTGAGATGTTGAACTTTGTCAGGGAGCCAAATATTTTTGCTGGAGGGCCAGATTTGGTCCGCAGGTTGTTATTTGCCCCCCACTGCTGTCCAGTATACCATGTTAAGTGCTGTTTATGTTGCAATTTGAGTCAGCTTAAGATGCAGGGCCAAAAAGTAAACACTATTCATAAGTTATTAAATTTCATTTGCATTGAAATAGCTTTGTGTGAGATGAAAACAGATGCCGCAAAGGTGTGAGGATTTGCACTTCAAGTGCAAAATGTAACATTTAAACAATGAAATGTAAAGCAGTTTGAGGTGCATATGATAGGTGTTAACTAGAAAGCACTCAAGAGGTCTCTGCCAAGATTGGAAAATCCTCCATGCATATTTTTATAAAAGCAGCCAGTGTCTTATTCTGCATCTCAGTACAGATCTACATCAGAACGCATACACTGACCTGAGAAAATGATCTGATTGTTTTCATTCCAGCGCAATAACCATGAGAAAATGTGTAAATTACCTTATCAGACAATGTTAAATCGTAATAAAATCAGTGAAGTTCTGAGATACCTGATGAACTTACAGTAGAAAGGTTTAGATCAGGAACAGTAATTGACAAGGCATATATCACTTGTTTTAATTTATGGAGGAATAAAAAAGAAGAAAAAGAAAGAAAAAACACAAACTGATTCAAGCACCAGGGAACTACTGGCCTATCCACCAAGGTCAAAAGGTCACTTTACTCACCTCTCTTGCCCCCCCCCAGCAGCTCCTTGCATCTCTTCCCCCCTTTTCTTCAGTTGTTCTGCCTCAGGCCCTTCATCTCCTCCCTCTCCTCCCCACCTTCCTGCTGCCTCCTTTTTGTTTGCTGTCTCTCTCTTCCTCCTGTCCTGCTGTCGCCCTTCACTTCTGGAGTAATGACAGCCGGCTGTCAACGCCACGCCGGCTCTCCTGACCACTGAGCGGACCCGACAGCAGCACTGATGAGATCGCTCACCGAACGTCCCTCTCTCTCTGGGCAGAGCTCAGTCAGAGCTATTTTAGATGCCGGCTGTTCTGTTTTTATTTATTCATTAGCTCCCTTTATTTGTTGCGGTTGTGTCTGCTATGTTTTTTTTTTTTTGTTTTGTTTTGTTTTTTGTGCATGTTTATTTATGTCTGCGTGCTTGACTCTTTTTTTTCCTCTCCTGATAATTTAAATCCAAAAAGAAAAGTATATATCTGACTATTTTGACTATTTTTCTCCATGATGCCTTTTGGGTACCTTGAGGCAAATCATCATTTAAACATTAGACCTGTCAGTTGTATAAGAGGGGAAAAAGTGTCAATGTATTATTCAGTACTTCTAATTCTGGGCTGATCCGTTTGTGGCTCTATCTTTACCTGTCTGGCTTTGCATTGTCTTCATCAGAGGTCTGCTGGGGTTGCTGTGGGTCATGAATATGGCTTATCAAAAAAGCATCAGGTGTGGATTGAATACGGATGTCATAGCGGTGCTGGTGCAGTAGAAAGTGTAATTGAGTAAGAAGTGAGTGCAGAACCTTAAGATGTTGATCATTACTAGTCTTAAAAATGCTATAAAAAACTGGTGAACCTTTCCGGGCACAAAGGTTGTTGTAATTGTCAACTTTCAGCGACCACCACTTGTGGAATGGATTACACGTAAATGGTGTTTTGACATGCTTTTTGTTTCATTTATTTATCCATTTCTGATTTACTAGTCTGGAAACACTGTCGGTTCCATAAAATCATGAGGTTCTTCATAACAAAACAAATCATGGTTCACTAAGCAGAAGCCAGTGTCCTCTCCCGGCTAAGGCTCGAGGAACCCTGCTTTTAAAACTGAGAGCTGTGTCGCAGACTTTAGTCCAGCTTTTAGCGTTGTTGATCACTCTGTGTGTGTGTGTGTGTGTGTGCGCACACCTAATTTTAAGTTTCATAGAGAGTCTATAAAGGCCTATGCAGCCCTCCAGATCCCCCCCAGCTTTCATTTCCAAGTTGAATCCTCTCCCTGTGTCTCATCCTGTGGTTTTTGTCTCTTTATCTTCTGTCTCCCTCTGTATCTCTCATCTGTGTCTGTTATTCCACCTCTCTCTTACTCTTCCCACTGGAAATGGTCTGTGTCATCAGGATCACACAAGCCCATCTCAGTTATTATTTATTTCAAAGGAAACCCTCTCCGTGAGCTCCTTCATAACCCAAACTTCAATTTAATAAGATTCTGGCATCAAATTTGATTATTTTGGGCTGCAAAGCCCACTTTTCCCTTCTTTCCCTAAAATTAGTCATTGTTGTCTCTTTACATCACTTTGCAGCATCCTCACCTCAGTTTTACAGAGCCAAATTCATCTGCTTAATTGGATCAGTCTAATTAACTCTCCTTAAGGTATTAAGTCTGACTCATCATTCACCTAATTGGATTTTTTCTTTCCCTTTCTTCCACATGTGCCATTAAAAGAGACATAAACAGGCAGACATGAATCAACCGTCATGGCTGCAGTGAAACCCCTAAATGTACTAATAAAGTTATCATATCACTGTATGCGCAGTATCGCTATCGCATCCCTTCACGCTCTTTACATCGTGTTTGATTCAGTGTGGCATGATTAGAAAATCGAAGGTTACAGCATTGTTGCAGATAGATATTTATGTAAGGCCACACAAGCTGTTTCCGCTTAAGAGTCCTTGAGTCCTTTATGCTGCAGGCAATTGAATGTTCTGTGTCACAACTCAGTAAACATATTTGCAACAATACACTGATAAAGTAAGTGCAAACAAGCGAACGAGTCCCTCTTTTTTTATATACTGTCAGGTATATTGTGACTACAGTCCAATACCATTACCATCACAATAATGCTGCCTCAGTAATTGTGTATGAACTCCAGCCAGGTTTCTCAGCTGCTTGTTCTGGAGTTGTTTTTTTATTTTATCACTTCTCCTTTGCGTCAGGACAAGGTGTCTTTACAAAGTGTAAAGACTGCAGCTGTGTCTGCACATTGATGCTTTATTACGATCTTGCTGTACTGCAAAGTACAATTGTATCTCAAACCTCAATGACAAAACACCAACAAATTGAAGAACATTTGTTTGTTTGTTTGTTTGCACTGCAAATGGATTGTCTGAAAAATAAATGAAGTAAATGAATAAGATTCAGGAGGCAGTTGGCAGTTGTAGTCGGACATATATATATTGCATATTTATGCAAGTGCAATGACTTAAAAAATCAATAGGGGATGTACTGCACCTATATGTGCATGCATTTTTCAGTCAATAATTCAGCAAGAATATATTTTCCACTCCTTCAACAGTCAGTTAAAGTTCAAAGCTCGAGATGTGGTGAGGGGGAAAAACCCCATTCACACAGGACTAATATTACCTGGGGGACACCCAGTGATTTGCAATAATAGCGCATATCATCTGGGATTTTAATCTTGTGTGAATCTTTCCCGTCTGCCAGGAAGAACAGAAGTCCTCTTCATAATACAAATCTTATGCAAATGCTGGTCTCAAACATGATATATTTTCCAGTCACAGTTTCTTAATCGTTTTCATCTTGTAGATGTTGTGACTTTTCCTGTCATTGAAGCGTTGAAAACAGCTTGAGTTCAAACTTCCATCCCAATGCCCCTGTACATTATTCATATTGCCAATTCTGCATTTCATGATTTATGTCCAAAACCAGCAATCGTGCTAGACATATTGTGCTAATGCTAGACATAGATGCGGGAAATTGCATGATATTTCTGTAGCTAAGAACATAATAAAGGGTGAAATATAGTAACAGTGTACAATTCGTGTCAAAGCAGGGCCCTTAATGCTTCCTGTGTAAGTCTTTATATTGGCGGGAATGCTGTGTGTGTCATTGCAAGGTGATGCATTTTGGCATTTTTTCCTTTCTTGAAACAGTTGGTGTGGAGAGACAGGAAACATGGTAAGAGAGAGGTGTATGATGTGCAGCTAAGGTCCCCTGGTGGGTTTCACCTTTAAGAGTGTGGAGGTCATGAGCATGTAATGTGTTCGACTTTGATGGCTGCCAACAGTTGATTGCTTTGAAATGATTAAACCACAATGACCTATCTCTCACTTGAAACCAAGTAGTTTTTCGTATCCAACCCATACATGTAGACATATTTATAATTAGATAAGAAAAACTATTCTGAAGCATCAGTGCAATCTGTTTTTTAATAACAGCATTAGGTTTGATTTGTTGAGTGCACAATAATAATGTCTTGACTTTTACGCAAATTTCATCATCCTTTTCTTTTCTAATTGCCAGACCACAAGAAGCAATGTCACTTCTATAATGGCAGCCTGGCACCTACACTGTAGGTAGAGTGCATACCTGTAGCTGACATACAGTGCCTTTGCTGTGCATGTCATCCGTCTTTTGAAGCATATTGTACCCTGAGAAGCTACTGAATATTAACCTCAAGACCGCAGTGTTTTAGCTAAGCATAGAGCACATGAGCTACAAAATACTATTCAACAAATGTCACAAAGGCTGAAACCAACAATGAATAATACTGCGAATAATTGCTGTGTATCCAAAGCCTGATATACATCTTTGTAAATATATGAAAGTTCATATGAGTGCAACAGACTACAGACGTAGGTAGGAAGTTGCAAAGACTTGTTTGTCTTTGGTCTTTTTGCTGGATTTTGTTGACTTGAAAAAAATAGAATAACATCAGCCACAAGACTTTTACCATTTATAATTGCTGTTCTGTGTAACTGTACTAGACAGCCAAGTAAAATACCTAATCTATAATCAGTAAATTATAAACCTAATCAGCACATCTTTAATACACAGCTGGACCTTGTACCGTGTTGAAGTCCTTTTTAACACAGAATAAAGAGAGTAATTTTTCCTTATCTGATGTCCCCTTGCTCTTTGACAAGGATCCTGTCGTGGCTGCTAATATTCTGCCTCTCTAAATGGCCACAAAGGATGTAATACACAACAATACCTCACCGTGAACAGAGCAGTAAGCAGCCAAAGCCCACCCAGCAGGAAAAAAAAAAAAAAAAAACCTCTTGCAAACCGTGTGAGACGACGTGATCTCCTCTTTCTCACCTTTTGCCTCCACCTCACCTCTCACCTCACCTCCGCGGCCTCTCGCCCTGTGGGGGCTATTAGTCATCTTGGCTATGGGAGCAAGGCCATCATGTCAGGAGTCAGGGGCGCTTGGTCTCTGTTCTCCTAGAGCCCTGCAGGGATGGAGGTGCAGGTGTGGTGTCAGCAGAAATACAGTATATACCGGAGAGAGAGATGTATAAATAGCATGGGGTGAGAGCAAGATGAGGCTGAAGATGGATCGAAGGGATTAAGATGTTGTTGATAATAAACAGGGATGGAGTGTAGAGGGACCATAACACGGGAATGTTTTACAGCTATTGGAAAAATAAGGGAAAACAAACACTTTTACCCAACTGGTACACACAGATGAATATACACTCATTTTCTTTCTAACGTGCGTATATGCACACACAAACACAGATGAAAATTTAATTTATGTCTTGAAGATTGAGATTGTGTGGCTTTCAAAGATTTATGTATAGGACACAGGAGGGATGTTTCTTCTTTTCAAACACTTTCCATTATACTATAGACTCATGAGATTTTTTTTTCCTAGGGGCGATTATATTCCCAACACTCACATGCTCACTCAAACCTACTGCAGAAAAATACATTTTTAGCTTATTTCATCCTTGGCTGTGCTGGCATTAATGTGAAAATATGAGTGTGGCAGCTGAAGAGGACTGATGCTCAAGAACCTATATTGCTGTAGCCTTAGTTGTAGCTGCAGCAGCTGTAAAATTGCAGTAAATAACACAGCAGACAGTGTGAACCAGCTTCTCTGAGTCATGGAGATCAATCAAAGCAGCTATGTGTGCCGTTTTTAAGTGTACTTCTCTACTACAGGCACACACAGACATGTAAATACTCACACACCCTTGCATACACAACTACACAAAGTCTAAGAAAACAGCAAAGTATACTCTGGAACTTTGATCCCTCTGGAGCAGGAGCAGATGGTGTGCAACCGACACGTGCGTTGTAAAATTGTTGTTTTCATGAACAAAGCATGACACTTGGGTTCATTTTGTATTCAGTGTATATACAGTTGTATGAATGTTAGGATCTATGAATATGGATGCACAAACACATTCTTACATACATATTTTAATGTAATTTAATTCAGTTCTGAATCCAGTTAAGTCTCGTCTTTGAAACAACAAAAGGAAAATT
Source organism: Scortum barcoo (assembly GCA_023238725.1). Classification (NCBI taxonomy): domain Eukaryota; kingdom Metazoa; phylum Chordata; class Actinopteri; order Centrarchiformes; family Terapontidae; genus Scortum; species Scortum barcoo. Next base: position 18,178,137 of record CM041534.1, on the reverse strand, counting down.
TGTTGGTAAGATGAAATAAGTAACAAGTTTCACAGTGAAAGTGAAATTAGCTTGATTCTAGTGAAGTTGTACACCTTTTTAACCATATTTTTGCTTAAAACTGTTGAAAATGCAGTATTCAATCTGTAGAAATGTAATGGTAAAACAAATTTCATCCACCTGAAGGAAATAACAGAAATATACACATTCCACATGTTTTTTTTTACAGAATTAAAATAACTGCAAATTCTCATGCAGGGTAATTTGTAAGGAGTGCCCCTGACTCAAGCTCGCCCAGTTTGTCAGACTGTAACACCAAACAATGATTATTTCCAGCTTTTCTTCATACCTTAATTATTGGTGAGAGCCCAGAGGCCGCATCAAAAATTCATTATTTCACAAGAGGAAGCCCTGCCACCCTACCAAATCATTTTCAGTCCCCCTGGGGAGTGCAGCCCCGCAGGGTGAGAAACAGATACCTGTCATAGCATAACCAATGTGCCCATGTGACTGACGGCTGCCTGGTGCGAAAGCCAGCTCACACTGGTCTCACAGTAGTTGCCCTGTGCTGTCAAAGCTTTGTACTCCCAGATGGTTTTTTTTTGTGTTTTTTTTTTTTTGCCTTTGTGCCTTCCTTCATTTTAAAGGGAAGTCGCATTCCATGTAGCGCCGAATCCAAAACCAAAACCAACCCAATCAAAACTTTTTCTTTGCCAGAGGCGCTCTTTTCGTTGCTAAATTTCATGAGTATGATTGATCTCGTGGTGTTAGTTTTATTTTATGGTTAACACTATTTTTCAACATCTTTTTTTTTGTACATTCTCGTCATCTTCAGCGAGTTCTTGGATTGGCTTCAGCCCCCATAGCAAACCTGAAAATGAGCCACTAGATAGAAATGAATGACTATTTGTATAAAATGGCGCGTATTGCAATGTATGCTGACAGAGGAAGTGTTAAACCTGGCTCAGCAAATCAGATAGAATAAAAAAAAAAACAAACAAACAAAAACAAAACAATATGCAGTGTATTGTCACGTTTTATCTACTGAGCCTGCCCTCGTCTGTGACCTCGCCTCTTGCCAATCATAAAAATTACCCATAAACCCCTGCAGAAATCCCCAACTATGTGGTATGCGGTGGATCGTGTGGCCCCGGGCAGCGGCAGCGGCCCGGCTCGCCCAGGCTCTTTCAAGAGAGCTGAGCCTCTTGGTGGAGCGGCTGCAGAAACACAGGGATCAGAAGATCAACACAGGCCTATCAGCCAAACCAGCCAGATGAGCCCAGTGACATTTTGTCTGAGGCACAGGCCGAATATCCCTGCTCTGTGGAGGCCAAGTCAGCCTGTCTCTGTGCTTGAAAGAAATCTTTTTCACTGACTCTTCAGAGCAATTTTCATATTTTGTCACAGTGTGTTCACTCTCCACTCATTTGTATGTTTGTCTTTTATTTTGCTGTCTTTCACTTTGCTTAATGCTCCATTTTTTACTTTATCTCAATCCTCATTTTTCCTGCTCATGACCATTTTTGCTTAATATCTTTGGGTTTTTCCTTTCCTCCATTGCTTTAATTTCCATTGTATGTGTGTCCCTTATTGGACGTCGTCATTCAACTCTCATTACATTTTAGTTCTTAGGAAGATGTGTCATACCTTTTTTATTAAAAAAATGAATCAGAATCTGACAGTGGGGTACCCTGTCATGGTAGTAAAATCTGCGTCAAGTAAACGACTGAAAAGTAACCACATTACAAATGTCCCAACACACAGTAAGACCTCGTTACCAGCAGCAGAAACCACCTCGTCATTTCACTTGATTACTCCCTCCATTTGCATCCTTCACAATCAATAATCCGGAGGGGCGGGGGCGGGCAAGAGAAACATTAAGACATGAGAGGAAAACAGAGTCAGCATGTGTAAGGGACTTGACAAGTACACTTAATCAGCTATGACTACTTTCTTTCGTCTTACCATCAGCCATGCCTCTTCAGAAATCAGCGAAAGCTTCTCCACCGCTGGTGTTTTTGTTCGTGATGTCATTAAAGTGTGAAAGTAGTCAGAGTTCAGTTGTAAGTCTTTGAGTTTGTCCCATACTTTGTGGTGTATAAAAGGAAGGGGAGTGATTGCTCTCTGGCACTAGTTCACAATTTTTTTTTAAAAGCAATCATTTTATGTATGTCTGCAGTCCTTCTAACTTCTTTAACTTTTAGGATGTTGCTTTACTGGCACATTACAGTCAAGATTTCCACAGTTTCCATAGTTTCCATAGATTTCATAGTGTCCTTATGTGATGTGTTTCTTTCTGTCCAGGCTGTAAGGACTAAATAGGTCAGAGCCTTGATGCCCGTCATCAACAGTAAATTTTCTGCATTCACACAGTAGTAAAGCCTTTCCTCGACTTGACTCACTGAAATGGCGTCAGTGTCCATCCATTCAATCACCTGCAGTGAACACTAAGGTACTGGATAACCTGCCATTAAGGAAGAGGTCATGGAGGTAAGAGGTAATTTGCAGCACTTAATGGAGAAAAATGGCTCTAGTGCGAGGTTTATATTAAATCTAATTATCTTCTCAAGTTACTTCATGTAGGGGTGTAGCTGTAGTCGTCTCCCGTGTCCAGAGTGAGTCAGGAAGAGACAGGATGTTTCAAAGTCAGGTTTACTTTCTCTCTTGGCCACTTAAAAACCTGATAGACTGTCATGACACTTTGTACATGTGTTCATAGGAATATCATTGCTCTTGCTATAAACACTGTAAAATGGGACCAGAATCCAGATTCAACAGTGTAATAGTGTGACATAACTGTGCGTGCTATTACATAAATTGAATCGGTCTTCTTGTCATCTATTTCCTTTCTGACAGTCACGACAAAAAAACTCAAAATAGTTGTGTTGTGTCACATCTGTGGGTTGGTTTTCTCTTCTAGTTGCAATGCACCGATAAGGCAATGTGAGCATTCAAGCACTTACACAAAGGTATCACAACACAAAAACTAATACATTTTGCAAAGTCTCTGTAGTTATTTTGGCAGTTAAACACATTGATAATGTGTTTCAGATCATATTAGTTTATATATCACTAATGCTCTGTCAAAGGATTTAGGGGTCAGATATTGTACAAATTAGTTTTCTACTTTTTTGTAAAGATTTTTAGATCAATCATGCTCTGAATAAAGTAATCAGGGAGCATTTTAAAATATCAGCAATTCGTAATATAAAAAAGGAGACATTTATCTCATATCTAGATAACTCCAAATAAACTCTGCAGTAAATTTTGTGTCTGGTTATTTGTATTCCACAGTGTTTCCTCTGAGAAGTAACATCATTTTGGGTACCATGCAGCAGAATGGACAGTTTGTTCTTATCTGTGTGTATGCCACGGCATATCTCACCTAGCACCAAGGGCTGCTGTTGTCCATTGATATTCCAGCTCAGCGTGCATGTCAGAAGCGCTTTGTCCGACTGTGCGGCACAGGGGAGACAGTGTTTGACGGCGCGTCTCTGAATTTAATTATCTACAGCTGCTTCAGAGCAAATAGAATGAGCTGTAGGATCAGCAGATGTGACAGAGCTTTTCTTGGGCTACAAAACACATATACGTACACACAAGTATTTCACACACACTGCGTGCACATACATACTACACAACTATGCTCGCACAAGTGAAATGAAAAGACGACACGAGGACACTTTTGGGGCTGAACAACATCTAACAAAAAGCTGTCTGCTGGCAAAAAAATGTCCGCTCTCTGTTTTTGTAAATGTCACACACTGATATCCTGAAGGGTTTGGGACTGCAGCTTCTGTGTTTCCATGGATCACGGCGGTTTATAACATGGTTGCGCTGCCGGCAGAGAGTCCCACATCAGCAGGGCGAATGTTCTTCCAGTCTAATTAGTAAGAAGCTCGGCGGTGTCCCTCTGTCTCTCCGAGGAGAACGTATCAAAAACAACAAACTCCTCCTCTGTGGGGCTGGATTAAGTGCAAAATAAATAAAGTTTGTTGTGATTGCCTTTAAATGTTAAACGGATTTAAAAAGCTTGAGAGTCTAGCCTCAGGTATAAATATATTGAGGCATATTTTAGTTGCTAAATAGAGCGAGGGTTTATATAGAAGTGCTTTGCTTCCAGAGTGAAGTGACATATATTGACTCTCTCTTTTTCTCTGCCCCTGAGTGAGTGTGTGTGTGTGTGTGTGTGTGTGTGTGTGTGTGTGTGTGTGTGTGTGTGTGTGTGTGTGTGTGTGTGTGTGTGTGTGTGTGTGTGTGTGTGTGTGTGGCTGTGTGTTCTTTATGCGAGCGTGCCGTACAATGCGCGCTTGTGATTGGGTGCATACAGATTGTATGCCTCGCTCTGGATTCAAATTACCAATGGCTTCATCACAATGATACAGCCAGGGCTGAGACTGACAAAATTGTAGCTTCTCGCCGACAAATGAAAAGGCAGTCAGTCAGGCAGACAGTCGTGCTGTGCCTCCAGTTACGCTCTCATCCACTTAGGCTTGCATTAAAGAAAATGAAAGGGGAAACTTATCTTTGTCTGTCGAAAAATGTCAGAAAGATAAGGCAAAATGGTCTTAACACTTCGTACAAATCCCTCATGTTCCCATGCAATTATCAGCACTGTTCCTTGCAAAACATGTCCCAGAAAATCTCTGATTATGGTGGACAATGCCCGGTCTCTCTTTCCCTGAAGCCCAGCAGAGCTCAGCGCTGGACGGGAACTTACAAAGACAGAGGGAGAGTGTACTAATGCACAGGCAAAATAAAGAATAAAAACACTCGACTAGACAGAGGAGCCCCATAAAGAATAAAAGAGAAAGGAGGAGCGGAGTGACATGATGCGAGGCTCGACACCGGATGGTCAGCCCGGCATTGTCTTGGCACCACAGAGCGTCTGAACTTGTAAGACCCATTAATAAGTGCTGTGCCTGCAGCTTAGACAGGGAGGATTATCAAACGACACTTTTAGCCTCTTAAGCAAGCCACAGTTGCAGCCAACATGGTCCAAGAGAATGCGAAACAAAGGGCTTACAGCGAGGATGAGCGTGAATGCTAGGACTTAGCCAAATGTCAGACAGCTTGTGTATTGTAGATGTAACTTTTAAGCGCCACCATTGTTTCTGTTGTTCGAGCGGCCGCTGTTGGTGTACTCTTTTTATGCTCCGAGTAAAATGGGGAAAAAGGCGAGGCGGCCGACGGAGTGAAAGGAAAAAGCAGGGCGGAAAAAAAACAAGAGGCGGAGGAGAAGGAGGAGGAAGGAGGAGGAAGAACAGCCACCGGCGGGTAACTGCGGCTGGACGGTTGCTGCTAAGCGTTTAATCTCCGACGCTCGGAGAATACAAACGATCTTGTAATCGTCCCCGACCTTGACACGAACAGCAGCAGGTCGCAAGGGAGCCGGGCTGTTTTGCATTTCCCACAGATGCTTTGCCGAGACACGCAGAACAATTAGTAAACTGGATAAAAAGGAATTGAGTCTGTCTTACTCCACTCCCCCCCAACCTCCTCCCCATGTTCCCCTCGGGGTAGCTACCTGGCACACCCCCAACCCCACAGCTTCCTCATGCAGATTCCTAATGCTTAATTATGATAAAGAAGCAGTCCGTGCCTCTAAGTCAAGTGAGACAGCACATACCTGTGGCCTTTTTTTTTTTTTTTTTTTTTCTTCCTTGTGAGTGTAGGGTTACAGCTGTTGAGTACTATTATGTATATTTACCAGCCCATGGACTAATTGTTTGAGCGGTATCTGCAAACACAGGCATGTTGTTGAATACAAACACACACAAGCGCAGATGTTGTGTTTCAGACAGTGACTGAACACACGAGTGCACACTAGCCTGCATACCAACACCTCAAAGTGAGTAGGAGGGTGCTACTGTATTAATGTGTGGATTTCTTTTTTTTTTGTGTGTGTGTACTTGTTGCGCCTCTGTGCGTCAGCCCTGGAATGGCCTTTATGTAATTAAGGGACTTTTGTCCTCCGACAGCAGCGCATTACCTCTATTATTGAATATGCTGAGCGTTGAGATATGATTATACTCCAGGCAAATTCAATTTCTGTTTTCAGCAGTTTGATTATAAAAGCCGGGCCTGGACTCTTTTAAGTTAAGCCACTATGAGTTTTTTAGCCTTATTCCACAGAGGGATAATAGAACTGACCCCCTTCTCAGCATCTTAAGCGACTCAAAACAGTATCAACACAATGGCCACAAAGTCCCTTTTCATTTCCTTGTAATGGTGAAACTGCCTTCACAGCGTCCCACAACCGAAATGTAATGTTACGAGCAGCAACTTTTTATTTTGTTCCACGTGTTTTTTTCTTTAGCTGTTAGAAATATGATTTCATTTTCTCCATTTTATAGCGTTGTTTTCCCACTAACTTGTCACAGGGTTTATTCATGTGGTGTAATTTGTTTCTCACATTGCTGCAGCCAACAGTCACCTCCTTCTATATTTGCCCTGGTTTCCATGGCAAGAAACAGAGCTTGTTAACATCAAAGGTAAAAGTAAGAGACTGAATTCTTGACGTCTTAAAAGAAGAAACTGTCCTAAAACTCAGCTGGGTCAATTAGGGACGAAGCTTTGTGTTTGCACTGAAACTTCAAATGTGTATTTGATCTGAGAGCAGCACATTGTGAAGGATAAATGCCTCGCCGCAAGCTTGTAATGCCATCAGTCCTCAAGGTTTTCAAACGTTTTCTGACATTTGTGTGCTGTGTAAAAGCCTGGACATGGGGTATGGTGTGAGAGTTCACTACTTCCACCAAGTATACTTTGATTTTTTGTTAATTTATTTGCATGTGAAAAATACAAGGCAACCTTTAATCACTAAACTCTGAACTGGACTTGCTCCTCTCCCATTAAATTTAGCACTGCGTGGGAGCGTTCGTGGGAGTTGTTCATGTTTGCTAATATTGATCGAGTGTTCTCACGATCACATGAACAAGCGTGTAAACTCAGGGTAGGTTTTCAACTCAATTTTTATGTCTAATTTATTACCACCAATATTTATCAGAACCTAATGCCCTGCTTGAATCTCCCTTGAGCTTGTAGTTTTTTTCACTGTGGTAACCCCGTGCCACAGGGGTCTATAAATTCAACCCTGGGATCACAACAAGAGAAAGGAGGAGGGGAGGGGGTTATCCCGGTCAAGCTCACAGAGTTGGGAAAGATCAATCCAAGGCGGAGCGTCTGGCTGGATCAGCAGCTTTTTTTTTTTTTTAACTTGCTTAAAGTGCAAATAGATTAAATCAGAGAAGAAGAGAGGTGTCCGAAGCAGTGAGCGGTGATGATGGGGATGCTGGTGTGTGCATTTGTGCATGCGTGTGTGTGTGTGTGTTGAAAAGTGTGTGTAGAGCGGTTCAGTTAGAGGCAGGAGGTGTGAGCTCTGCTTGCGTTCAGAGTGCACCTACACTCTCAGGGTTTCATATTTTGGGTGCGTCTGTATACGGATGTGCGCATGTATGTGTGACTGAGTGCCGGGAGGTGTTAATAAGGACACCTGGCTGTTTGATTTGTAAGAAGTTAGGTTGCATTTTTAAAAAGAAGTTTTCAACTTGTTAACACCGTCTTTTAACTGCGATCCGGCCTGGAGGTGTTTGTCTTGAGTTTACACTTCTTTTTCTATTTCTGGTTCATACTGTATTTGTTTGTCTCCTGTTTCCTTTGTTTAATTGTACTTTCATAGCTAATGCAGAAATTGTGGAGTAGTGGAAACCAGGCAAAGTTTAGTCATACTGAACAGCCATTGGTGACACAATTTTGTTTCAGTGATGCTCACGTAGGTCTGTATAGGTATGCAACAGAGAGACGTGCTAAACTGAACTGATTTACTTTGTGACCTTTAGAAATGAAAGTGGCAAAGAGTTAGGAGATAGTTTTATATTTTACTTTCAGTTTCAGATTTGTGCGTCTTGTGTAGGTTTCTTTTTTCCTGTCACTGACTATAGGCATCATTATTTTCATTTCAAATAAGATGTGCTTTGCTGGATATGATTTGATCTCAATCTAAACTTTGCGATCCGTGCTGATGAGACTGTTGTGTTTTATTTTTGCATTGTGCAACTTCAGTTGATCTCTGTTTTGTTTTTGTGACTCTCTTTCAGAAAGTAATAAAAACAAGTAAATTCATGAATGTAAAAGAAGTTTCTTTCTCTCAAGATTTTATGAACTTGCTTATTTATTCTCGCTGCTTTCCCAAATAAACCCCTTTCTCTCTCTCTCTTGCTCCTCCAGCCCTTTCTGACCCAGACGGAGGTCCGTGTCGGAGGACCTACTGTGGACGGGGACGACAGTGTGTGCTGATGGCGGAAACCGGCCGCGCTGAGTGTGTTTGCCAGGAAAAGTGCCGGCCCTCCTTCGTGCCGGTGTGTGGCTCAGACGGCAGGTTCTACGAGAACCACTGCGAGGTTTACCGCACCGCCTGCCTGGAGAGGAGACGGATCTATGTGGTGCACAGCAAGGACTGCTTCTTCAAAGGTACCACTTGATTGTCACAGCGGCTGCTACACACTGCAGACAGATTTAGTTCAACAAGTTATGTGAAGGCACCAGCAGCAGCAGAAGCAGCATGTTTAAAAAGTCAAATTAACTTTTAAAATTTGCACAAAGTAATGACACACAGTAGGTTTGTATGTCAAGCCCATGATGCGATTGGTGTGGTTGGTTTCCCCACAAACCTAAAATATTACTAATAGTCCTACTGGAATTGCATAATTTTTTTTCCACGATCTAATGTTTAAAATCTCTGAAAGCATTGCCCTCTTGTTGTATTTGAGGAAGAGTGGCCTTTTTACGGTGTCGGCAAGTAAAGCTAACCCAGTGAAAATGCAAAATTTGCATTAGTAATGTTTGTTTGTTTGTAGTACCCATGCTGTTGTCTCAAAATTAAAGTGGGGATGAATGATTGAAGTTAAAATGTTGCAGAGTGCACTTTAATCAAGTATTAAATAAATTTTAATCCAGGTAGCATAAAGTATTAATTAATGGCGATCAAACCATCCATTCATTTCATTGTGTATTTTGTATTAATGTTTCATGACAGAAAACATTGACACTTTTTTAACCTCACTTAGAAAACAGACATTAATACTTAGTAAACATTACGTTTTTAGGATTTTCCCCTGTTTTTTGCAGTGCAACTGCATCTACAGCACAACAACACAGCAATGCTGCACAGGGGCTGTTTGTCTTTGATGTTACTGGGTACAATACAGGTTAAGACTTCTGATGCTTTTTTGTGAGTGAAAATTGCCCTCAAATGATCTTCTGATACCTGTGAGGCACACTTTGGAGCAATTTGAAGGCTGCAGCGGGGCTTTGACTTACTTTGATGTCAGAACATTTAAACAGGAATAGAGTTGTACAGACAAACAAAGCGATTGTTTTGTGCCAAGTTGCCCGCTGTAAAGCTCCCGTCACAAGCATCCGTCAGCGTGGAAATCATCCCGTTTCTGTCAGCCACATATTCAGCTGAGATGAAAGAATGAAATTGTTTGTACTTTGGCACCAAAGGCTGTGGCTCAGGGTCAAGTTTGTCTGGGAAACGATAGCTAAGTGCTGACTTTGGCACTCAGACAGTAAGCATTTTTATCAGGTGCTGGATTCATCTGCTCTGCGCACTCTTCTGCTGTAATCAAGGTTCAAGTCAACATACTTACTTGGCAGTTGGTCCGAGTCACAAACGCCGGCATCTAAATCATTTTATAGCGGCAGCTGATTTAACGATCAATCTGATTGTGGAATTTTAGTGGTGTTTTTTCACTGAGGAGGTAAACGGTGTAAGAGCAGTGTACAGATGTCATTTACAGGCTTTTTAATACTGCAGTTTCATCCAAGAATGTAAACTTCCTACGTCATCAACCATGAGTATGTCTGTGTACACTCCTCCTCCGCTCTGCCACATCAATACCTCAGCACTAGGTTACTGTGGATCACCAGTAGTTTATAGTAAATCATTAGCATCTCCACTCCGCGGCTATCACTCATTAGCGAAAGTGCACTCTCAGCGTTAACAGTAAGCATTGTTATCCAGCCAGCAGCCCGGTTGCTTCATCATGACTTTGATTTAAACGTAGCAGTGCTAGATAGGGCTTCTTTCTTACTGTTGGCTGGGAGTCACTTGAAAATCCTGCGAGCATGCGTGCACATGTACATCTACCTGTTGGCATCTCCTCCCCTTTTAGATTTAGTTTTCCAGGTCAGACTAGTATTAGACGTGTTTTATAATCCCCAAGGGTGCGGATGTTAAAATAGAAAGTGAGGATATAGTTATTTAGGGAGCACGGTTTCATGTCAGCGCAATGCAAAAAAACACACACACACTCGCGGGCGCACACAAACATGGCGGCACTTTTAGTCATATCACATTAGGGAGGGAAGGATTCCTGGCAGACACCACCATGCATAGCTAATCCACATTAGGGATGTTCAGTCGGCACATTAGGCTTAAACTCGAGATGCCTGAATGCAAACCAGCAGGAGATGGAAAATGCTGGAAATCAGTCAGATGTCACGGGACTCGCTTGTGTGTGTGCGACTGTGTAATTTGGAAGTAATTATTTCACCTGACGTACAAAGACATCATTGGAAAGCATGTCTCTCAGTGCTGTGTTAGAGTCATTATACACAATTATTGTTTTTTTTCTTGCTTTGTATAAACAGCAGAAGAAGTGGAGGGTGGTGCGGTGGTTAAGCTGTGTGGAAATGCGACAGTAGCATCCCCGCTGGCACGCCGGTACCCTTATTCCACTTTGTCTGCCCGACTGCATCCTTACTGTCTCACTCAAAACACTCGAAAATAGCGACACATCCTGGTAAAATGCTCATGTAATGCTTGGCTGCTGCAAAATGAGCCTTTCAGACGTCTCTCCCTCCTTGCCCTACGACTAACAGGCGCTCCAGTACTTATATTTTCTCATATTTTTATGTTGACTTATTTGACAGCTATACATCTCTCTGCCATAGTAGATGCACTGGAATAACACAGCAATATTGTATAGAGAGACGGGTGTTACTGAGTCCTGTGTTGTTGGTCTCTTGCTGTGTTGTGTTTCTCTGAAACAAACTGAGTAAACCACATTTTCTCCCTCCTTTTGAGCATATTGATTTAGTTTCATCTGTATTTCTTTCTCTCTCTTTTTTTTTGTTTGTCTGTTTTTATTATATATTTTGGGGCCATTTCTTGAGAGCCTAGAGCTTATTAAATGCTCAATAGCAAAAGAAGTTCTTACTCTCAGTTGGAGAACAAGACTCTCACAGATGAAAATGGATCTCTTGGGTCCCTACAGCTATGCATTAAGCCACATGGCAAAACTCTTTTTGGGATTTTTTTTGTGGTAATTTTGCTTTCAAATTTCATAAACCTAAGAGCTCTGCTGTGAAAGCCAATTTCCTTCAGCTCAGGGCTATGGCCAAAGTCGCAGTCTGGAATTTGGCAAGTGCTTATGCAGGCTTTCATCTCACCATATCTGGATTATTGTGATTGTGTCACAATATTGTCACTGTGCACAGACAGTCCAAAACTCTCCACTTTGGCAAAAGACAGTGGAATTGCTGACCTCCCTTCATTTCTTCTTTTCCAAAGGGTTTGAATGTGGTGGCGCATAATCACAACTTCCTCTTTAAGTGGTTCACCAACGGGTCACTTAGGACATCTGGACATACTGTTAATTTACTCCTCCATAATAAAAAATTATCCTTATGATCCTTATTATAAATGTTGTGCAAGAAGCCAAGTAGTGTAGTCCGATTTAATTTTGCATGATACATAGTTTTATTAGTTGTTGACAAAGTTCAGCAGGTAATAAACGTAATCACCATCGCCGTCATCACGTTGATCTGTTTTCTAGCTGCCTGCTTCAATCAATTTCTGGTAGATGATCTAAAATCTTGAAGATAAAACTAAGCTTAGAAGATTAAGGCAGGTTGTGTTAGGTGATGTTTGTCCTATATTGTTTTTTTGTGTACTGTATGTTTTAAATGTTTTTATATGACCCTTACAGAAAATGTTAACCTTTTAACAAGGAGAATAAGCAGCTCCACTTTGTTTTTTTTATGTTTTTAATTAAATTTTATTTAACTTTCAGGCAGTAGGGAGAAACAAGGGAAAAGGTTTAATGGTTGAGACAGCTGTAGACCTGTTGAGGCAAACCGAGCCACGGAGGTAAAGGTTTTACCACTCGACTATCTGTGGGTATGCAGATATTCCCTTTGATGCAGCTTGAAGGAGGCTGTAGCCTGCTTCTGACCTGATAGCACTGCCGTACTCTAAGTATTTGGAAATGGATTTGTGGTTTGTGACAGGCAGGAGAGGCGATTGCGTATAGGATGAGAAGGATGACTGTAAACCTCTGGACGGGGCTCTTCATTCTCCCCCGCCACCGGCTTCTTTGTATTTACACACAGTCTGTTTAGCTGTTGCTTTAATCCGTATTGACTTACTGAGCGCACATCGTAGAGTAACATTAGAATGACAATGGAATAGGGAAACACTTATAAAATGCCATATTCACAACAAATAGTTAACTATTACACACAAATAAAAGGGACACAACAGTGTGAGGAACCAAAGCAGGATAAAGGGATTTTCATTATTGTTCCTTTTCAGTAAGTTGAATTGTGTTTCCATTGCGGCGCTTTTAAGATTACTCTCCGCTAGCTTAAGCCATCCGCTTTACAAAGAACTAGCACAGAAACTACAGATGTCTCGCACACGCGAGTGAAAGTCACCCGGTCCCCTCACGAATGGCAAATTGATAAACCGCTTCAAAGTTAAAAGTTATTTGACCCCAAATAGCTTCAGAAGGGGGCACATTGTCAATAAAAAAGACTGATATGCCAGCTGCACTCAGACCTAATAACCCATTTGGACTGTAATTTCCAAAAGTCATAAAACGGGTTTTCCTTGAGGATGTCATCTGTTTTTTTTTTTTTCGCCATGTGAAAAATGACGACCCCTCTCACCAAATAATTGGTGTCATAAAAATGATAATACCCCTTAATAGAGAGACAGTGCCACCCCTTGACATCTCAGACTTGTAACCATGCATGATAATCTGTGTATCATTTTTTTTTTTTTTCCTTAGAATATTTAATCAAAACAAAGGCGATTACTTGACTTGAAACATGTTGAAACCGGTGATAGTATGAGCTGGTTTTGTAAAATGTGATAAACTTCTTGACAGGATTGCGCCTTTGTCAAATCCAAACACACACATAAGAGTCTCTTATTGCACTGGGTATGAAACTCATTTGGTATCTTTGATCATATTTAAAGAAGATTTTTAAGGGGGACATGTCCTCGCTTTCCAATTACCATCAACCAATTACCATTTAGTTGATTGGGGATCAAAACATACACATTTACAAAGTCTAAAACACAGCGTAACTGAAGTAAAATGCATCTGAAATAACGACACTTGTGCAGTTGATTAACTTGCAAGTCATGGAAGGTCATTTAAGTCCACCACCCAATCACTCTGCTAATTCGTGAAATCAGCCTCACGAGTAAAGAGTGTTTTTTTTTCCTCCCCTCTCCTATGGTGAGCACTGGGCTGCGAGTCGACCTGCTTCTGACCCTGTCTTTGATAACAACCCCATCCCTCTGAAACCATTTGAAAAAGAACTAACACAGTTGATTAATCGCTTTCATCTTCCTGATGAGTAGGAAGCTCTGGCGAAGGCAGACCAAAGAGACATCTGTTTCCTTTGGGTCATCCAGAGAGCTCAGCAGGGGGGGTCTTTAATGTATCCCGTTATGGCCACTTCATCAGGGACAAGTGTCGCGCTGGGTGATACTTGGTCGTGATGCTGCCGACTCCCAGATCAGACGGCTGACGTGTCGCCTGTGTTTCCATCCGCCAGACAGAAATTAGTCATGAGTTGTCCCGGGGTCACACTGAGCTGTTTGAGTTGAGACAAGGCGCTGATCCATTCATCCATCCATCCATCCATTAAGCACTTTATTCCCAACCTTTTTGACTTGTAATCTCGAAAACAAAACAAAGCAATATCACCGTGCGACCCCTTGCCACGGCTCCTGTTTACAGGTTTTGACAAGTTCAACAAAGTGAACAGAGTGATTTTCACAGAAGCGAGTTTCTTCTGTTTTTTTCTGTGCTGTCAATCATCTGTGATTTATTTTGTGGGGAGTCCTGCACCCCAGGTTGGAAATGAATGCTTTAAACCAGCCGGCACATTGCTGATTAGCTGCAGCTGATAAATCAATTAGTTCACCAGCAGAAAAGTTAATTTATTGATTGTTCAAGTCATTTTTCAAGTAAAAAAGTCAAACATTTGGCTTAAGTGTGAGGATTTTATTATTATTTGCTATTTATTAAATCTTTGGGACTGGATAAGGCAAAGAAGATGTCACCTTGGACTCTAACTCTGAAGGGCACTCATATTCTTTGACTCTTTATCAATCATCATTTAATCCTGAAAATAATTGGCAGATGAATCGATAATGAAAATAACAGCTGCAGCCCTGGTTGATTCACCAGGCAATATACTGTATCATGGTCTTTATTACAATCCTGTTTGATTGATGTCTTAGTCATCACTGGTCTTCTTGAGATCCAAAAGATGTGGCCAAATTTCCACAAACATGACAGGTACAGTGTGTACTGGAGATTATGAATTGCTTTCCTCTTTTCCTCCCTCTACCCCTTCCTTTTAGCCATCCATCATCTATCATTGCTGGGCGCGCCTCAACCATTTTGATTACTCTTTATCATCCCACCTAGTTCGGTGGCAGCTGCGGTTGCTGCACGAGCCATCATCGCCGACCCCCCTTCGTCTTTCTCTCTTCGCTTTCTCCGCAGCCCGTGGCAGCACTCTGCCTCCGCCGTCCATCTTATTGCTCGCTAACCCTCTGCCCCCTTGCTGCGACTGAGGCCATTAACTCGGTCGCACAAACACACAGCTCTCATAAGGAGGGTCAGTGTCGCCGTGAGCCCCGCAGCTTTAGTTGTGGACAGAGAGGCTGCAAAGGGTCACAGCAAGACGCTTGGCAAACACACCAATCATGTGTGAGCCCGTGCAGGATGTTTACGATGGCTTATTTTGTTTCACCCTCTCTTCTATGCTGCAATTTAAAAGATTTAAATATTTTGTGTGCTTCCATTGACATTTCCAACTTTTATTGTGTGGCATAATTCTTTTAAAATAAATACGAGAGCTGCTATAAAATACTTTAAGTACAAAACTGGTTTGCAATTCTGCTACATCTCTATCTCTTGGAATAAAATTGTGGTACTGTATGTTTACAATCCAGAAGTCAACTTTAGAATGCACTTTAACATGAGAAACAATAACTAATATGTAATTTTGCTTGATTTTAGTGCAGAGGTCTGCCTTCTTCTATTTTGAAGACACTCATTTCTAAAACATTCTTGGTACCAGTTAATATGTATATTTTATACACATGTACATAAAATAAACACTTCTAAGAAAATAACGCTTTTATCACTCTCTCATACTGATAGAATACTTACTATAGATTTTTTGTTGGTGAAAGTCAAGACCTGAGTGTAACCTGTCAACAATGAGTCAGTGGTCACACAGAAAAGCTGCCAGGGTGCCTCCGCTTCATCTTCTAGATCTTTGGTGCAAAATGACATATTTGATTGTGCGTGCTGTGTGATTGAGTTGTGTGGACTTCTCAATTCATGTAAAATTACCCTCATTCATTGTGCCGCCCTCTATTAAGCAACACCATTCAGCGCTACATCACAATGACACGTTTTATAAATGCTCGCAATTTAACCAAACTGTTCCAGCAGGGGTGTAAAGTTGTCCAGGTCACGTAACGCACCATTGGATCAGAAGTTGCCGTCCAACTCTCTGTTAGGTTAATAAGGACTAAAGCTGGGCCGGGCTACCAGGTGTGTAATGTCCACACACGCACAAACACACACCTAACACCCTCCAGGCCTCCCCTGACAGCCCTTTATTTGTTACAGTGGGCTTATTAACGAGCAGCCCAACTATCCCCATCTTTCTTTTTGTATTTTTTTTTAATTCCACAACACCTTTCCCCTCATTTTCTCTCCTCAGCGGTCACGTGGGTCTCAACTCATTAAGTTGATTTTCTCCCCACAGATTCATTATGGTAGAAGTATTTGCTGTATGAAATGGATGCCCTGTCCCAGATAGAGATGTCCCCTGGACCGGCTCGGGTCCCCTGCCTCATAAACATCAGTCTCCCCTATGAAAATAGAAAGCTCTCTTTGGCCACTGATGTTCCCCACTGTTGTGGTTGTGGGACATCGTCAAGGATACTGCACCAAAAGAAAGGTGTTTTCTTATCAACCGTGGATGAGGCAATAGTCTGTTTTCTGAACAGGCTACACTCGGTGTGTTATTTCAGCAAAATGAACAGTAGACTTTACTGAAAGCCTGCCCTGCTGTACCCTCAGTAGGATTGACTAGTAATTATTGGTGTATGGTACTGCTTTGGTTTAATAAAGAAAATTGTTGATGTTAAATCATTTAAAAAAAGTTCCTTCTCTTAGGAAATGATTGAAGCATTAATATAACTTGACCAAATAAAAATTTCATTACCTACATTTGTTTGTACTTTTTTAACAAGCCCCACACAACAAATAAACAGGCAGACATTTAGTTGCCTTATTTACCACACTGTAGTGCTGCAAAGGAGTCTTTCTATTACGATGTGAAAAATTGTGCTTTCCTTATTGCAGCAATAAATGACAGCAAGAGGTCAAATATTTAGGTCAGCTCTTCTCTGAAAAGTGTTTACTCCCTGATGGTTAAATAAAAAAAAAAAAAAAAAAAAGTTTGTGGTTTGCACTCAAGTTTCTTGTGGGGAACAGTTCTCACTATATTTTTTTATATGGGGATAAAAAAAAGGAGAAATCTAGTCTCAGTTAGGGTGAGATGGGACACACTTCTCTATTAGAGGCCATAGGCTGGAAAGATTTGTGCAGCAGTGCAGCTTTAAATGCCCTGACGCTGTGCCGACAGCTGGCTGTCATTGAGCATCTATAGCTGCATAGCTGGCCGTGTCCTGTGGCTTTTGCAGTGTGTCCAGCTTTACTGGCTCTAGTCGGACCTTGATGTGAGTGAGTCTGTAGCAGAGAGAGAAAGCGCAATCTGACTGTGGATCAGTGATTTGACTTTTTTATACATCTTTTTATTCAGGGGCTATATTTAGGTTTCGCATCTTTAGAAAAATGCTTAAAATTCAGGATCATTCAAGATTTTGTTCATACTTTCTAAATGCTCACATGCAAGGATAAACTTTAAATATTCTTTTGGCTTTTAGGCCTGTGTTGCTGAAGTAAATCTTTCCACAGTTGTGTTGTGTATCTTATTAAAGAGAGCCTCTCTTTCAGAGAAATTCTGAAAAGAAACACACTGTGTAATCATGTTTTCTCTGCTTAATTAATTTTCACATGAAAAATATTTGGTTGTTGTCGCTCATGAGTGACACTCTTGTATCAATTTAATGTGTTTGCTTCCACTCTGGCTTCCTCACAAAACAACAAGAATGAACCCAAATGGCAACAGAAGAAAGAAAACAGAATCTTATTTGGCATCCTTTGTCATCATTTGGCTAAACAATCTTGGACAAATTACTGATGACTGCAATTAGTTAGAAATCTCTAACCGAGTGATGGAGGTTTGTATTTATTCATATTTTCGGACCACTACAGCAGGCAGAGTTTCTCTACCAACACAGTACTTACAGAGGGGTTTATTTGCAAATCCCCTTTGAATCATGGACACTTTTTAAAGGCATTCATGATTTTCTAAGCCCCATATTTAATGTATAGTAATTGAAATTGCAGAAGCTTTCAATTTGTTTTGTCCTGATCCTCGTTCACATTCAGTAGCTTTCTTCTCGTACTGCAGACTCTGCTTTTTGTTGTTCTTCACCTCCCTAACATAGACTGCCTACTCATCCTTTTCTTGGTCTGCACACACACACACACAAACACACACACTTACACAGCAAATTCCACATACAGACGTACACAAACTCTCAGGGATGAAGACACGCCACTTCTGTCATGACAAAAACAAAATAATCTCTTCTGAAAGAGAATGTTTATTCATGCCTAAGAGATTTTGACATGCTTGTCACAACACTGGCATTGCCTATCACTTTGCCTTTTTAGTGGTGAGCTGTACTCCGCGGGCGCCACAATGGGCCCTTTGGATCGGCTGCAGGGCTTTAGCTTTAGCTTTTTTGCAGCCCAACCTGGCACGTGCGGCTTTATTGAGGATTGCGATGCGAGGTGTGAGTGAATAAATTGAAATTGTGGTGCCATTTGAAATTGAATTTCTTCATTTCTCTCTCCATCCCTTCAACACACACACACGCACATTTGCGTCCCTGTTGAAGTAATTAACAGATCCCTAATGTTGACTTTGTTTGGGGGAAGCCATTTTGGCATTCTGTCTTGTCTCTTGTTGAATTAACAGGTGGTACCGCATAATTTTTGGAGCTCTTCATCTACATGGTCTGCTTTTATCACCATTCATAACACCACTTTTTAAAAGCTGTTGGCAAACGGCTGCGAACAACTGAGAAATTAGAACTTGATAAATGAATTCATTTGGCCCATCCCTTTCATTTCACAGTTCTTTCATCAGTTTAATGGCTGCAGGAAATGGAAAATACATATGGCTGCCAGTGCCTCTGGACCCAACTTTGAAAACTTTGCTTATCAGATGTGTTTTGTGGATTCAAGCGCTGTAGGTGAGATTAACATCTCTCACTGAAGTAGCATTTCAGACAGCAATCAAGTAATGCATTTACTGTTCCAGGCAACTTTTTCTTAGAAGTAAACTGCCTTTTATACAAGATGGAAACACACTACTCTCTGTCTCCATGCAGATCTATTTCTCTCTCTCTGCACCCCCTTTTCACTCCCCCTTATAGACCACTTTCCTCTCCTCTATCTTTCGCCCTCATTTTTCTCTCACTATGCTCCCAATACGCTGCAGACGGGGATTTGAGTGACTCTGTCAAGCTTCTCTCTACATTCCCCGGTCTGTGTTAAATTGGTTCAGAGCTTAAGTAGAGTGTGAGCCTGGAAAAATAAAAAAAATAAATAAAAAAACAAGCACCACCTCGAGGCAAAATGACCCTGGGAAGAAAAAAAAAAAAAAACATCATACATAGCGTATGTCTCAGACAAACACAAACACACAAGTTTAAGACTCACAAAAGGCTGTGAGTCTTAAACACATGGCTGTGTTCACTGCTAATCCATTGTAGTGTACTTCAAAGATCTTTCTTTTACATCGACGTCATTGCCTCTGCAATTTTTCATATCAATTAAATTTATATTTGTACTATCATTGTCTTGCTTTGTATGCAGTGTGTTCTTCTCACCTTGTGCACAGAAAATGTATTCTTTAACCCACTTGGACCTTGACATTGGTGTACCACAGTATGAATAAAATACAACACATGAGCACAGCAAGACTCAAGGTAGAAAAGATGCAAATGACAAGGTATAAAACTGACTGGGGCCCAGACTAAGAAGGCTAATAACAGATATACAGTGCAGTTTATATAAAATTGTGTTTCTATTTTAGCTTGTATACACTATATTCATAGCAGTAACTTACTAAAAGTTCAAAAGTGCTCCTTTTATCACAGTCAAAGTATCCCTGTAATGCAAACTTTCAGAAATTAAACCTATTCTAATCTAATTATGGCAATTTGGTGCAACTGTGGCCTTTTCACCACATGAACTACAGTTACCGAAGCAGAAATGAGGGCTGTCACCTTGCTGTACAGCGCCACATGTCTTTAATTCCAGGAGCTCTTATCTAACCCATTAAAACTTTTTAAATATTACCTGTGCACAAAAACGATCTAAGGAGTTGTAATTTACTAGAAACTTCAATTCTCTTTTGATTTGGACTTTGTACCACTCTTAGCAAAGAGAGCCAAGGAAAATTTATAATAATACTAAGAATACTATATAATCAGCACATCAGTTTCATAATCAGAGCTATCCCAGAGATAAGACTTCAGCCAACCTTTCAGCTTTTTATGTACTGACTAATGATCGGCTAATTTGGATTTTAATAATATCAAATCACAGCCTGAGTCATTTGCTTTCATGCCTTTGTGCATGCAGGTTATCACACGGGGAAATTGATTAAATGAGGCAGTTTCATGAAGTTTGTCTAAACTGGGTGCATTTTTCATGATTCCTTGATCATGCAGTCACTTTTTTCTCGCTTTTTCTCCCTGTCTCTCATTTTCCTCCTGATCTTGAGGCTGAACAGTCCCTCCGCTGTCCTGTGTAATGTGAGCTGTCAGATTATATACTTCCACTCTGCCAGCTGAACAGTTTGACCAGAGGGCAAAGAACGAGCCCAGATTGACAACTAGTGCAGCTCAATGTTCTGTAGCAACTGATTTGCCAACTCTCTAGCTGACTGACTGATCAGTTCAGTGACTGCCCAGCTTCTCGTCGAGCCCTTTTTTTTTTGACCAAGGCGCTTCAGCTATTTCCACTCGAAACCCTATTTTCACCAAAGAATGTCAAGTTACAAAATGTGGATACAAAAAATTTAAAGAAATGTCATATCTTTAGAAAAGACTTCTTTATTTCCTTCTCTCTGGGGAAAAAAAAAAAAAAAACACATTGCTTATCAGTCGCCCATTAAAAAATGTTAAAAAATTGCATCTAACATTTCAGATATCTATTGGGAATCTCTCACAAAATTACCATAAAATGACACCTTTAGCCACAAAACTGTGTACATTGATGTGTACACTGATTTTCTTTATTCTAAGTCTTTAATCATTTTGTGACATATATGATATTTTGGTTGTTATTTGATGGATTTTCAAGTAGGATTTGTCTATTGTTCCTCAACTTTTGAAAGCGACAACCTAAAGTCTACACCTCTCCAAAGTACCGGCTTGAGGATGCACGTATTTTATTTTATTTATTTATTTTTTTTTTTTTTATTGGCTGTTGATATGAAATGGCTCTAAATAGTGTCTCTTAATATTTGAAGGTCAGTCTCTTTGAATGGTTGATTTAATGGCTAATGGTACACACTTCAGTGAAACAATATGTGTATTACATGTGTAATTTATTTGGCTTTTGCTGTGCCCAATAAACAGCAGGTCTGAACTGCTGTTCTGTTCATATTCTGTATATGAACAACTTAGCTGTGTTTCGGAGCAATGGCGAAAAAAAATATACATACTGTTTAAGGGCAATGACATTCACATGATATTCTCCTGAGAGAGGTACATATTTCGTACCATCAACATGAGGAGCTACTGCAGCTTCAATATATTGAGCGACACAATGCCCTTGAAGCTCGCTATTAGCAAGTGCAGCATCTCAGCACCACAGGGGCTATTTGCATCGCCGAGTCACTACTCTACCATAAGTCGCTGACTATGGAGAGTGCTGTAATTCTAAGACCCAAAGGGAGTAACAACCCCAACAGCTGCCTCAGGGAAGTTATCAGTCCGTGTTATTGTTTTCAAGCTCATCCCACATGGTTTCTTTGGAGAACGGGAGCAGCATGGATGGATGCTGCTGACCTTTTTCATTTTGGCGCCTGTGTTACAGGTGTCACTGGTGCTAGCAGGGACTCCATCTGGTCACAGTCCCATTACTGCTCCTGTGCCTGCTGGCGTGATGCACAAGGGTGCTGCCAGTTCAGCTACTGTAATTTACAATTTACTCTTTAATTAGATTGAGTGTTTGTACCTGAGGGCTGAGTTTTATTGTTGTACCTGGTTCTATACAATACTTCATTAATGCTTGATGTTTTATGTGTTTTTTTTTTTTTTTTTACACTTACTTGTTCTTTTATGGCACCATCCAGAGAATCACGGCGATGGAAACGGACATAATTAAAGTCCTCCAAGAGGACAAATGCTGAATACCGAACTTTGATACTTTTATGGTACTGACCGAATTGCTGTGATGCTAACAATGCTTTGTCATTTGGTACCATATTTCTGTACCGTATGAGTGGGCCAACAAGCAGGCAGCATGCTTGTGCTGAGATCTGATAATGCTAGTGATCGGCTGTCTAACGCTGTAAGGGCGTGCAGAAAAAAAAAAAAACACTACGTGAGGACTAAATGAAGGCCTCACGTGTGTGAATTGTGTTTTTAGAGGCTTAACAGATGCCATTAATACCTGGTACACTACTTACAAAAAAGACATCGTTAACAATGTGATAAAGTTAATTAAATTTAAGAGCAGCACAAACCGCAGCCAGCAATCAAGTCCACCCGTAGGTGGAGAGCTGCCATAGCAGACTGTATTGACACTTAAGGTGTTTTGATCGATTCACAATGTCAGCTCATGCCTGAGTAACATGCAAGAAAAGATTCCTCCTTAAAAGCTGCTGGTCTTTCTTTCTCCAGTCAACAGCTAGCTTGCATTAACTAGTAATGATGGAAAGGTAGTTTCATAATTGGTGTGTTAAAATCAATAACTATTCACTGTGTCTAGTAAATCAAACGTTGGCTGAATAAATCTAGCTTACTACAGCTGTGTGTTCCAAAAATAAACATTACAGACATTACTTTTTGTACAATTGGATAACTGTCTTACAAATGTTATTATTATTGTTCTTGTTGTACACACACACACATATATAAAGTCCTGCATGTGTACTCATACCTGATCATTAAAGCTGATTCTCATTCTTAAATCAGTATGAGTATCAACAACAACAGCAGCTCTTCCAGTTAAGTGTCAGAGATGGAGACTATTTATCATCCAAACTGAATAAATGTTGGCAACTGAAGGAATACATTCTTGAAGAAAGTAATACTAAATGTAATATAATATAATACATATATAATACAATATAATAATAATACAAAATGTTGAGGCCTGTTTGAGACTTGACTCTGCTGCTCGTATTACATTCACCCCATACAGTCCGGATCTTGTACATTCTTTATGTAACATTAGATATTTAGTTTGCGGGGGATTGAAGTGTGATCCCTGGCCTCGCTCATTATCATGCAAAACAGTTGCATTATTCAAGTGCGCTGCATGGCAATATGAGATCTTTCCAGTGATGGATACTATTTCATATGAATTAGTCACTGCACTTCAAGTGAATTACTTACAGCTGGGTGGAAGGCGAGGGTTGCTTATTACTCATGATACTAATGCTGCAGTTTGTTTGCTTCCCTCCTTTCACTGCTCACTCATCTGCATTCATTTTCTACATGTTGAGCATTTGTCTGAGCAAATGATTAGAGGCTCCGTGTCTTACTAAAGGCCACTTTATAGAACAGTTGTCTGCTCAAGTGGTCAACCCTGTGACCTTACTGTGACAAATGACTCTCTAATCAGCAAATGACTACCACTGGGCCACACGATCCACTGCAAAACAATTTGTTTGCAGCGGACCTTTAGGTAAGAGTTAACACAGATCCACATGCTTATCCTGTTTGTTTGTTTGTGTGTGTAATTA
Source organism: Scortum barcoo (assembly GCA_023238725.1). NCBI lineage: Eukaryota > Metazoa > Chordata > Actinopteri > Centrarchiformes > Terapontidae > Scortum > Scortum barcoo. The sequence goes on along the minus strand of CM041534.1, from coordinate 18,154,704 downwards.
ATAGCTAAACTGCTAATTGGCATCATTACCATTCCTTGAAAATGTGGCCTACTTCTAGGGCAAGGCAGCCAGTTGTAATCCCCCCGTTTTAATGAGGAACGCTTGTAGTGTTCACAAACCATGTCAAGGAAACTTCTTTTCTGCCCTGAACTCGGGAACGTCTGAAATCTGCATGTTTGTGCAGGTGCTGCCTCGCTTACTTAATTAAATTGAAATTTGTACCACAATGTAAAGTATAATTGTTAATGGCGGGTGGTTGCCAGAGGACGCAGAATATAACATTGTGTTCGTATAGTCGAGGATCTGTTGTTGAACGTGTGTGTGATTAAAATTCACAGACAGCTTTCTCATTCAAGCACATTAACGTTTCATTGTCTGTGTCTCTGTCATCAGACACTTGTCTTGCCCACTCATTCTGTAATTAGATATCTTTCTGTGTGCACACATTTCCTCGTGTGTGTTATTAGTGATCCGATGTTTCCGGTGTCATATCAGTTTAATTAAAATTGTTTTACAATTTCAACAAAATGAGACCCTCTACCTTCATGTCTTTATCTTGGATAAAGAACATTGTGAATAAAGGGGAAAAAAGTGAAAATTGCTCTCTCAAAGTCTAGACAGACGTGATGGTGGTAGAATTACAATAAAAAAAAAAGAAACAGAATAGTAAGACTGATAAATAAAGTACATAACATAAGTTAATAAGTGTAATAAGTTTTAGGCAAAGTGGGACTGGTTTGTATGTAGCACCATGCTTGGGCTTTCAATAATCATAATAATAAGTATTATTAGTAGAAATAGTATTTTATTGCTTATATGCTCATTGTACTACATACTGGCCAACAACTGGCAGCTTCAAAGAAATCAGACAATATAAGCCTGGTGGATTAACCCAGTATGAGCACAACAAATAATTTAGTGAGATTCACCCGTTTAGATAATTTAGAAAACAAACCTGAGCGCTGCAGTACTTTATCATGCTGTTTTAATACTCTCCACCAACTTCTTCACCTCATCCCATTCTTTAATATTTACTTTTTCCTATTGCTTGTTGTTACCCGGGCAACGGTGGCAACTCCCCTGGCATATGATAACAGCAACTCTATGTGAGCACTTGAAATGTTTTAATGGTCCCGCTACCTAGTTAGATGCAGTCATATCCACTGTGGCCAGAGCTGGTGTGTGCTGCCTTATCAGCGCGAGACGCATGATGTTTTTCTTCTCCTTGTCTGTCTTGCGCTCTGTGTGTAAGCGTGGGTTCACAGGCAGAGAGGATGATAATTGAAATCCTGAGTGGCAGGTCACTTTCATAGTAAACAAACACCACATACTTTAGCTTCAGTAATTGCTTTTGAAGAGCGGCTACAATAGCAGCCTGGGAAAAAATGCAAACACACTTTGCACAAGTGCGCACACACCGAACACTGGTTGAGGGAGGGTTTAAAAAAAAAAAATCCCAAACACAGCTCTTTTCCTGCAGGGTCATTTGCCGCGGAAGGCTGCACTAGTGGTTGGACTGGGAGCTTCAACGACGGGGCAAATACACTCTGCTTCCCATGACTGACACACACACACACATGCACACACTAAAGTGTAGGCCCCTGAGCTCGCAATGACTTCCATCTCTTCCTTTCTTTCTGGTGCAAACGGAGCGATGGAGCAACCATCCCTGCAGCCATACACCCGTGTCTCTCTCAGCCTCTTTTGCTCGTGTTTCCCCGGAGCCCCAACCTAACTCTCCAAGCCTTTCCACTCCTTCCTCGCCTCCCTCCCCCCCACTCCTTTCCTTTATCCTGCTCTCTTCCCCACTCCTCCCTCCTTCTGTCCTCACTAGTTACTCACTCATCCACTTCACTCTCGATCCCCGAGGCCCCATACTGCTTGTCCATGTTCTCGCCTCCTCTTTTCCCAACTCCCCTTCAGTTCTGTTTGTTTTATTAGTCAGGTTAAACCTTGCCGGGCAGTGTCTTGTTAGCTAACGGTCCAATTTGAATGTAGGAACTCTGGACAAACAGCAGCAGCTTGTTTCTTCATTTAGTCAGGGCTTGCTTTTCTGTGCTTTTTAATCAGGCTTCAGTCTACAACTACTAATTGAGAAAGAAACTGAATTTCTTGCTAAACCCATTGAGATTGTTTTTGCCTTCAGAGCAGCTCTACCTCCAAAATATGTTTATGTTACTAATACCTCAGTCTGCCTGAAGAAATCTCTCTCCCTTCCTTGATTTTCCCTCTCTTCGTCTGCAACCACTCTCTCCCATAGGTCACCCCTTTACACACACCTCTATTTTAGCATTATACTTCCATGCTTGCAGTACATTTACCTTTTACTCCTCTTCCCTGACTTTATTGCTCTGTCTCCCTCACCATTCCTCTTTTCTCTTCTTCTCCCGACACCCTGAAGGCGAGCCCTCTGTAGTCAGCCAGTGCATTGAGTGCTCCCTCCTTCCCTCACGTTCCAGCCCAGCTTAATATGACTGTCCCTCTGTTACATCCCAATCCGTCTTCCAACAAGCCTGCAATAATCAGTCTAACACAAAGAGATACTTTCCGTCTCCTGAGCTTTGTGACAGTGATTCAGGCCACTGCGTTGCTTCCCCAAATGGTTCACAGCTGCAGGGAACAGAGTATTGACATTAACCTCAAACGTCTCTCTTTGAGTCATGTATTAAGTTATTATACTGAATGTAAATGTGCCTGTGAACCTGCAGAACAGCTCGTGTAGAACTAAATGGTATTAGAAAACTTTGTACTTTACATCAGAGCTTACCAGCTTGTAGACCGCTGACCAGAACTCGGCCTCAGTGTTTTGTTCTAAATAAAACAGCTAACGACTTCGTTAATTGACTTTACTGTGAACACACCAGTGCCTTGTAAAAAAAAACCTTGTGGTGTCGTCTGCATCTTTTATGATGCCAATGCAATGTTATGCAAACTGCTAATTCACTATATAGCAGTGACAAGGTAAGGTCATAGTTAAGTTTTTGTGATCAGAAAATGAAAAGCAGAAAATGGACACATCACTTACACAAGTCCCTCAACACAAATTACAAATAAAATGCCTTAATATGGGAACAGTTAAACTGACTCTGTTGGGGTTTTTTGTTTTGTTTTTTCTAAAGGCAGTAATCTGACCTGCACTATTTATGCTCATGTTGGATGCAGTCAGTAGGGGAGACGCTATTACTGACTGAATGCATAAGATACCTAATTACTCAAACAGGTGCTTGCCACTGAGGCAGGATTGATGCTTCAAGAGCACTCAATTAATTGAAGCCCATTATCAATAACAGGCTGTGAATCATCCCTTAGATCTTCTCTGATTTAATTTAGCAACACACAAGGATCAACAGTGTTAATTAGAGATTTGCAAGAAGGTAGGGGCATCAGAAATAAATGTGAGCATCTGGTGTGATTAATTTATCACATACTCTCCAAACGATGACTCTATACTCACTTCCTCTTCTGTGGCTGAGGCTCAGATGAGCTATTCATATCACATTAGCAGGTAATATATTTCATGGCCCTCTTGAGAGAGCACACACATGATAGACATGACTAGACATTAGCAGGTAGGAAGAAAAATGAGGTGACTATGTCCTCTGTCTTGAAGCTAATTACATGTTTGCACTGACCTTGTGTGGAATGGGTTAACCTACACCGGCGTGCACACACAGGAACCTGCAGCAGCGGAGACAGACTTGCACGCACATGTACTTATCAATGCTTGCACACACTCGCACAAATACACACATTTTTCTAATGCGATTACCTCAGCAGACATTTATAGACCCTGTTAATCTAACAGCAAGAACGGTGTACCATTCCATATATTTGTGTTTAATTCCAATTAAACCTGGGCGGTGGACAAACTAATTTTCTAAACCAATTACTCTGCAAGGAGATAAAATACAGAAGCAACCTTTGAACAACCTTTTTCCCATGAAATCTCTAACCAAAATAAAACCCAGATACACAAACCCCCTTGTAAGCCTAGGCCACATGGCAGCATGGTCGCAATAAACTGCTGCTGACATTTGTCAGATTTATGTGTGTGGGAAGTGCGGCTATGCCTGACAGCCTGCAGTCAGTCTTTCTTAGGCTAAACAACTAATGGAGGTAAAGCTTACTGCTCTCCAGGCTCCATATCAGTAACCAGTCAATATGACACACTGTGGGACAGGCACCGTGGCTCAGCGGATAGAGCTGTTCTGGGAAAAGTCACACCTCGAAGCAGGAGAGTCCTGTGTTGAAATCTTTGCAGCTCCTCCTTGTTTCCTCTCAGGCATCCTCCCACAGTCCAGAGACGGTAGATTGGTGTTTATACTATAATTAAATTACTTTTACTGGGGTTATTATGGTATATGTTTGATTATCAGCATATTACTAAAAGGCTCTACAGTAAAGGAGTCATTGTAAGTAAAGATATTTGAACAATCTACACATAACTTTGAAACAAGAGCGAGTCAAATATGTGCAAACTATACAAGTTTTAAAGTTATTTCTCAACCTGGGAAACAGCAGATGACAAAACAATCTCACCTCAAGGTCCATTTAGTATCTGCTCTGGACCTCTTGATAATATCAGGATTGTCATCAGCAGATGGAGTTCGTCCAGGTTATGTCTAATAATTTTTTATTGCATTAAGACAACGTTGAACATCAGCGATAAATCAAGATCTGTAGTTTTGACACTAGGAGAAAAATATTCTTTTAAAGAACTTCATTGAAATCATGATATTTTGGCAAGTCAAATAAAAAAAAACCCTGAAAATGTAAGATATTGGGGGGGGGGGAAACAGTATCATGAGAGCAGATTCTGACTTCATTGCAGCTTTTACAAGCAGTTTCTTTCCTGATAAAGACTTTGAAACCTCCCTATAAATTCGAATCTCCTAACTCATCACCACCCCTGTAGAGGGCCTGCAGAGCCCCTTTAGCTTCAAGTCTTTGATCAGCCAAGCCAAGAGCATCCTAAAGCCCTCCCTTTGACTGCCGCTGGACCCCCTTCTGGAGCAGTCTTGCCTCATGGTGCAGCCCCCCCGCTGGTGTGAACCGTAGATCTGCTGGCAGGCAGATTTGGAGCTCTCACTTCACAGGTTAAACGTGGATATTAATGTGGACATGAAATCTTCACACGTGGGTTTCATAAATTTTTACAGCAGAGCCTTATTTCCTAATTGCTCCTATTTTGAATTGGAAAATGTGGTTGTGTGTGTGTGTTTATGACCTCTTTGATCTGCGTCATCCTCAGACTTACACACTCACTACAGACAACTGATAAAATTCACACTGTTCATATTCAGAGGCAGACTACTTGAACCGCTGCAACTGCACTCTGCCCCTTAGGCGGAAATGTGCCGTATTGAACCTCCAATTGAGATACAGATGCAGGAAACAACAAATTCCTCCCTTATGGATTGCAAACGAAGTAATGCCCGAAGTGAAGGTGTTGTCTGGGTCTCTTTCACATGGGAGGGTTAAGACAGTGTGAGACCAACATGTAGCATGCAGTGATGAAGGTATTATACTAAACCGTTATGGCAAAGTGGGAACTGAGCCTGAAGGCCTGAAGATTTACCAGCTGATCTATGTATGGTCCTTCCATCACCTCTGTCCATGAGCTGCAAGTAGTGAAAGAAAGAATGGGATTGTGGGTGACAGCTGCCAAAATGAGCCTCCTTCACTGTGTCTGGGTTCACCCTTAAGGACGGGGCTGCTCATTTGTGTTGAAAACAGCCAGTTGAAGTTGTTTAGGCACCTGATCCCGGATGTGTCCCTATGGTGGACCAACAACTTGTGGTCTGATGTGGTCTGGGAATGCCTCAGTACCCTCCTTAGAAAGAGCTAGAGGTCTTGGATGGTCTCATGTATAGAGTGCACACTGAACACATTTAAACACATACCAATCACTCAGGGGAAAATATTTGCTTCCTCTGGCTCATCACAGACGGCATATTCTGCTTTCTGCTCATTAACCTAAAGTCTCAGCTGTCATGACAGTAATTATGACGAGTTAGTACTTCTGCTGTGTTGTAGACACAGAGTTTAAGGGCAATGAAAAAAACAAAACAAAAACCGGTTCACTGCTCGGGAAGATATCAAACAGTCAACACGGTCCTTTTCTACTTTGGGTTTGTTGCCATGGGAACAGATGCTGACGACAAAAAGGAAAGAACACCTTGCGTTTTCTTTAAATCACTCCCCAAATACTGTATCTATTCATGCATACCTGGTGTATGGGAGATGGAGATACACAGAGCACACACACACCATAACAGTATGTACTGCACTCGTGTGTTACAGCGAGCGTGGTATTTTAGTCTTTTTGCATAAATATGTAAATATATACAATATAAATTGTTGCATCAGGCTTGGGAGAGAATCTGTTTGCTGATTTGGCATTGTCTTTACATGTAAGGGACTGTGCTTTATAGAGCTTGTAAATAGTGTTGTGAACTTGTAGATGCTCAGAAGTACAAAAAGGTATTGGACAGTTTTTGTTGACTGTTAAAACCGCAGTAAAAATACCGAGACTTTACATTTGCTGTGTCGAAATCCCTCATTCATCCATCAACTCTTCTATACATAAAAACACTTGATAGTTTACTGTGTAGTGAGCGATAAAGTTTGATTTTGAACACTTAAAGGCAGTTTTCTTCTGAACAAAGCTAGTCACACCACCTGTAGATCAGTGGATTAATGTGACACCGATGGCAGGAATGTGTAGATTTTCTTGTTAATTTTTTCTGGTACAAATTCTAATGATTCAGCAGGACAGGCATATATAGTTACCCAATTAAAGCGGCAAAACCTTCCTTAAGGCCTCAGTGTACTTAATTCATTTTATTTTCTATTATGTCAATTTATGTCAATTTTCCCTTTTCCCATTTTATTAAAACTACAGCTTAGCCTGCACACACGCCAGTCATGTGATTTCTAGGTCAAGGAAAATATTCATCTGTGCATCGAATAACCTTCTATTAATGTCCTTGAATAATTGTTCATTTCTCTATATTAATACCAATATGTATTTACATTTTTTTTACGTTTTGCTCTTCTCTGAATGTCTATGGGGAATTCCTCACATTTCTTTACTCCTCCATTACCCTCCCTGCAGCCTCAATTACTGCAAAAGGCCAAGCTTGTCATTATGTAAGGAATGTTAATTTCCCCTCTAAAATGGCAAATTATTGTATGAAACATTGCATTTAAAATGCCAATTTATCAAGAGGAAGAGAAGATAGAAGGAAAAGAGAAAAGCAGGAGAGTAAGTGGGCAGACCATTTAAGACATGCCAAAGGAGTCTAACCCATTTCTGCAGTGTAGATCAAATAGATTGCATTTAAGCTGTGCAATGTAAGGATTTTCCAGAGGCACTCGAATTATAAATAGAAAATAAAAAAATTAATTAAAAAAAGCTAGTGGGTGAAAGAGAGCTCAAGAAATTGATCACATTAACTTGACTTCTATGCACTGTGCATCGCTTAGTTTTTCAGCCAACTTCATAGGTCTCAAGTTAGGCTTAGACTTTTTCATATGTGGCATCAGAGTAATGTTGTTCAATACATCCCTGCAGGAGTCCTGAGATATGGGGTTTATCTGTAAGTCCGTCTCTGTGCGGCCCGTCGTTAAAAACCCTTCGGAGGGTTTACATTGACTGCCAAACCCAGAAAAAAAATCTTTTGCTCACCACCCTCAACATTTTATAATCCAATGTTTTTTAGATCTAAATCTCTGTGAAAACCCTTTGAAAAGTGAACTCAACTCACAGAAGATTAAAAAGAACCCCAACATTTAAAAATCCAGTACTATTGACAACATTTTTCTCTCAAAAATGTTAGGGCCCCAGAGGTTCAGTTACTGCTCCATACAGAGAATAACCTCTTGCCATCCTTCATGCTGGGTTACTGTATGTGTCTGTCCCCTACCTGAGAGGGGAGACTGAGGAATCCTAGCGCAGAGTGGGATGTGACCTACTCCACAAAAGCCCTGAGCGCCACATGTGGAGCCCTGCTTGACACAAGAAACCTATGAGAGAATACTAACCCGAGGTCTCACAGCAGGAAGGGACACACTTTGAGGACCAATGTCCAGACTGAATGATATGAACTCTCTAGACGATTATTATCTGCTTTATGACTTTCTCATGAGGTCCATTTCCTCTCTCTGGTCTTGAGGCTGCTTTGACAGTTTTTCTTTACCTGAGCTTAATCATCTTTTCTTTCTTTAAAATCTAATCGTTCATTGATTTCTTATTTTTCTTTCTGTTTGACTGCATTTAATCTGCCTTTCTCATTCTGTCCTCCTACGTCCTGTACAAACCAACACCTATTAAAAAGTGCTTCTTCTTTTCTAAATTTAGGTTTCTATTGCAAAAAAAGCCACCTTGTCTTCAGTTTAGAGCTGTAGCAGTCCTCCCTGAATGAGTTGTAGGTTGAGGAGAGTTCATTGAGGCAGCCCTTGTCATAAAAAAACACAAGTATTTCTTGTGCCACTCCTTTGATCTTTCATTACAGCAGTCTTTTTCATTGTGTTGTCAGCGTTTGGTATAGCTTTACTAGCACAGAAGCACACATGGCTGTCTGTCAAGTATTATGAGAATATAGAAAAGAAGACTGAAGGTCTCCACACTTCTTGAGCGTGCTTTTTGTACCTTTTAACACTTATTTTTCTGTGGAATTGAAAGTGGAAAAATACTTTGCTAGGGTGCATATAGGAGAAAAGCTGTTCTTCATGGAGGCATGTATTTTTATTACAGCGTGGCTCTAGGGATGGCAATGTCAGTCGGCCGTTCAGTCGGCTGTCCACCCACCACTTTGGTGCAGACAGAAATATGTCAACAACTGTTGCATAGATGGCTATTAGTCTTGGTCTGAGAAGGAACATATTTTGCCCAAAGAGTTGAGTTGTGTTGAGAAAATCATGCAAGCAAGGAGACCTAAAATATGATGTTTTTGTTTTGATTAAAGTGTTCTCTCTTGCATATAGCTGTATAATTAATGCAAGGTGAGTGACACGTGTTTAATTAAGTCGAAACAGGTTAATAATCCACTCCATACCCAAAGCAAACATCAGACTAGATTTTGCACATAATATAAATATATGATTATCACACCATTTTAGAAATGTGTTTTTGCAGTCCATGTAGAGCCCATTTGTTTCCCTTGCCATAAAACAAATGCTCAAAAGGAGGCCAGGAAGCATGGCTGCTGACTACAAAAAGGCCAGCTGTGTCCGATTGTTCTTCGCCAAAAATCATCCACACAGGTGGAGGACGTTCCCCAGTTGCTCTGCTGCATTAGAAATGAATAGATTTGAGGTGGACGCAGTCTAACAGTGTGGATTTAGCCATGTCCTGCACAATTGTGTCTCTCATGCATGCACACACACGCACAAATGCATGTGTGTGTTTGTGCACTGGTCCACATGTACAGTAGTGCCATGAGCTCATTATAGCAGCTGATGAATAGATTTCCGCTTGGGTGGAAGATGAGGCGGTGGTGGTGGTTTCCGCCTGAGGATGTTCCCTCCCAAAGAGCAGGTGGGACTCCAGGACGCAGCCTCTCAGAGAGCTGTACACTTCCCTAGGTAGCTGATGATGGCCTCCAACTAGGCAAACACCGTTCATCATGATAGACCCTCTGGCAAGCTGATACAGCACTGGGACAATATTTGGAAAGGGTTACTCTAGATAGTCTGTGCTTTGTGTGTGTGTGTGTGTGTGTGTGTGTGAGAGAGAGAGAGAGAGAGAGAGAGAGAGAGAGAGCTGTTTTGTGTATGTATGTTTTCCAAAGGGCAGCTTCTTCTTTCAAATGTTATGTATGTGTGTGTGTGTGTGTGTGTGTGTGTGTGTGTGTGTGTGTGTGCATTGGTGTATGCATTGGTGATTTGTGTTGCTGTTTGGTCAATAGCTCATTTTGAGTGGAGAGGGTGCAGCTCTAGTTTTACATTCCCCATCTTGACGTCAATGTTTCTACAATTCTCCATTTTTATGAATCCATATATATGTTGTGATCCAAAGAGAGAGATAAAACAAACATGATACACATCTTAGTTTAACACATCTTTTGCTTTATTAATTTATATTCAGGTTACTGAAAGTTTGATTTCTTGTTAAATCATATTATGTTTACTTATGTTGTGCTTAATGTTTTTGTATGTGTATTTGTGCAGAAGAGATTTCACTACTTGTTAAAGTACAAACTGTAAAATTGGGGTACATTCATTCATCATTTCCTGTCTGTGGGTTTGCAATTTGAATCCCAGTGCCAGTGGCAATTAAGACTACTATATAGAGAAGTAAGTACAGATTGTAAATACATCAAATTTCGGAGAAAATACTGGCTGTAAATAATTACAAGATTAGTGTTTGATTTATTGAAAGTCTTAGAACTTTTAACATAAAATGAAGGTTTATTCATTGTTTCATTAACTCTCAGCACAGAGCACAGACTCAGTGAATTAAAAAGTCTTCATTTCAGCCAATCCTTTGCCAAGCCTTAAATTTATAAAAAAAAATAAGTCTGCCAGGCATGTAAGAGTTCTTTCCAGTTACCACAACACAGTTTCATCTCAAGTATGATTTTTTGTGTGTGTCTGAGTTTTGTTGTCGAGGATGATCCTTTGTGTTTTTTGCTAGGCATTATTTATATATATATATATTATTTATATATATATATATTATTTATTTATTCATTTTCCAAGGAAGGGCTCTTAACCATTCGTTTCTCTGTGGGCATTACATCACAAATGACTTGTTCAGATGGATCTTTTTTGAAGGATACTGTAGTCTTAATATTCCTCTCAGTTGCTTCCCCATCTCAACACTCTGCTTTCGATGAACAAAGAACAGTGGTGGTGTTATAGGATAGCAGCTGGCTCTCCACATGATGAAAACACTGAGACTTGACTTTGATGTTCTAAGACTTTGTGTGGTTCAGGTTTGTGTGTGTGTGTTTGTGTGTTCACCAAGTATTAAAACCGCCTCGTCCTATTTCAATTACCGCCGTTGTGCCTGCGTTGCCTGGGATGTGATCATGTTCCTGTTTATTAATGAGAATGACTGACTCACATTAGCGACAGGTCTTTTAAAGTTGAGTATTCACTTATCATCTTTCCAGCCTCACTTTCTGCAGTTTTGATTTTCATCTAGAGTATAACCAGTGTGACATTTGAAAGACTTTTATTGTAATTACTGTTTGAGGAAAGCCAATGTGCAGTGAAAGGGTACAGTAATAGTATTGGTTTAGTTTTACTTTTAGAGTAATATAATCTGTAGTGTGATATTTTAAAAGCAAAGCTGCTTTGGCAAATTTATTCTTACTCATCTAATGTTGACTGAATTCAAAAATGGAGGGCAGCTTTGACAAATAAAATTGAGCATGTCCTTCTCACTTTGTACATTTTATTTACATATTATTTCTTTGTCCCAGTGGCATGGTGCTTTTAATTTGTTAGTAGGCACTTCATCTTAACTTTGCCCTTAGCCCACCTTGTTATGCAAGCTTTTTCAACCATTGCACTGTGGGATTGTTTCCTGTAGTCCAGATTGGAACAAGACCAAACCTTTCCATTGACTCGGTACAGTCATTTGGTGTCAGCCAAGTTCAAATGGCTCCATTTTCACCTAACTAAATGACCCAGAACAAAGAGGTAAACATTCTGGAGTTCAAATCGACCCATAAAATGTGCCCTTTAAGTCGATCTTGCTAATGGTTATTGGTAATGTTTTTATACCCACTAATTTTAGTTCTGTCACCACTGGCAGCTTAGCCCCCCCCATCAGTACAAAGGCCTGCTGTCACACCACACGGTCCCCAATGGTGCAATGACCTTCCAATTCCACTAAAACTGCGTCACTGAGTCACACCACATCCTCCACTAGGCTGAAAAGTTTTCAAAAAGCAGCTCATACCACTAACACCAGACATGAGCTACATCATAAATCCTTTCCCCTTTAAACTCCTAGTTTCTCCTTCCATTCCTTGTTTTGCTTCTTTATTAGTTTGTAAGTCTTACCCTAAATACATCAAAGCTCAGGTTTTCTTAGTATTTGCCATATGTCATTTTTTCTACTGTTGTTTTCTCTGGATGCTGCACTAATGAGAAGTCTTGTCCTAAAATGTGAAAAATATTTTTTAAAAAGCCCTCCAAAATAAGATAAAAACAACACGAAACTCTGGTTAAAACAAAGTAACCACAAAAAGAAGTAATAAAGCAGCGTCACTTTTCAGTGTATCGGTTAAAATAATTCATCATCCCTTGGTTTCTGGAAATGATCTTCAGAATCAATTATGACTGTGCTGACACTGATTATGTTTACAGACAGCTATTTAAGAAAAGCATTAACCTGTCATAGAAATTATTCCAAAATATTTCATGTGGGAGTCAGGAAACACTCATTATCACTGCCATCTTTTTCGTAGTTACCGCTATCTTTCCGTTCATCCTGGTCCAAAAGGTATCCCCATTGCTTTAATGGCTGACAATCTTGTGCCTGAACAGTGCATGGAAAATGGGCTTGAAAGCACCATTTGATGGCATTCAGTATTAATGTTTCCTTGGAAGGCGTTAGATCTGCAATTCTCGGACAGATCAATCTGCATATATTCATGGCAATTATATGGTAATTTAAGAGAGAAGCCTTGCATTCATGAATACTGCTCATCAATCACAATGCCACATTTAAAATTCAGATTCTTGCACTGTAGAGGAACATGTAAGACAGATGGCCTACTTTCAACGTGCATGGCTATCGCTAGCATGGATTAAACTAGTGAAGTTGTAGGAGGTATACAGAGTTTATTCAATTCATTTAGAACTTCAACTCATCACTCGTCATGTCACAGTTCAGGTGTTCGATTGTGTATCCCTGAAATTTTGAAGTAGCAGGTAGAAGTGATAAAGCAGTTTTTGTTTTTCTCAATGATTGACAAAATATGGCAATTTAAGAATTGTTATTTTTTTAAGTTCACTTACAAGAACCTGTACAGCTGCTCCAGCCTCACCCACACATTTTCGTGGCACTTTCTGTCACTAATTTTCTATGTCTGTGGTTCAGCGATTTGCAGGTCTGAACCCAGGTTAACGTCAACGTTAAACGTCATTTTAATGGTCAGTGGCCACTGCCCAGAACATTTTCTAGATGATGTTGCAGTCTTTGTCAGTGTCTTTGAAACATATCTAAAAAAATACGACTGAACAACACTTGATGTACTGTGTGTTAGATGTGGTGGGTTGTTGGACAGTTTCAGGAAACCACAGCTCCTTTTTGAGCACAGACCGCTGCTAAACATTATGCTGGACGCAAACAATTAACCCAGGATTGATGTCAGCTTCCCCAACAAAGTGGGATTGAAATTGTATACCTGGGCTGTAAATTAGATCTTGGGCATGACAACTGGCGACATTTCCAATGGATCACCAGGTGCCCAGACATCTGTGTGACTTCCTTAAGGGTTTAGAGCAGCGTGTGTGTGTGTGTGTGTGTTGGTGTATCTGCATGCAGGGTGCGCATTCATACAAATTTGCATGTGTGTCTGTGCTTGTGCATAGCGACTCGTACGTGAGTGACTTGCATTATTTACAAGAGACCGCTGAGAATAGTTCTGCCAGCAGCCTCGTTACTAAAGCACACAGATGGAATTTAGGGACGGATGAAGAAGATAGCAAGAGGGATGGATGGAGGTAGGAAGGAGTCAAGGAGGGAGGTGCAGGAAGGAAAGCAGCAGGAGAGGACTGAGAAAACAATGGGGGAAAAAAAAGTCAAAGTGTGTCTCATCGTGATTAAATTATGAAGTGGCTGCAGTAGCAGCAGCAGACGCAGGCAGATGCCCAATCATGGACGAGCACTGCAGCACTTCGAGGAGAAAGAAATCACACACGCTTTAGCCTTGGAAAATTAGAGGTGGGAGGGAGACGGATAAATAGAGATGCCGTGGAAGGAATGTGTGTGTTTTCATAGGTCTGATTTCAACCATCTTCAGTCTCTCATCTTTTTAAGTGGCACTCCATCAAAAGCAAACAAACAGAGCGGATTTATTATCTATCTCATCTCACACACCTCCTAAAAGCTATAAACACTGTTGCGCATTTCCATCTTGAATACACATTTATTAAAAGTCAGTTTTATTTTAAATTATTTTGTTCTCCATTTCTTACTTTGAAGGACACCTTTACATTTTTGTTGGTAATTGAATCTTGGTGTGGTTGAAAAGATGGTGTATCTACTGTATTATTCAGAGGGAACCTGGATAATGTGTCTGATAAATAATCTAAACACAGTGAATGTGACTTTTTAGTCAAACATTTAACAATGAAACTGGAGTAGGAGAAGTTGCTATTCATGTATTATAGGCACACAGAATAGTGAGGATGCAGTCTTAATATAATTTCTGCATCTTTAATAGCTCACAACTGTGGACTTTGTGCCTTTTTGAAAATGGACAATTTTTCTTTTTACCCTTTATTTATCATTGCACTCCCCCTCGGGAAGTGCTCGATACAATCTCAGTTAAATCTACTAAACAGCTCTAGTGGAACAGGTGGGTGGTTAAGCGCCTTGCACAAGGACACCTTGACAGCACTGGTTGAAGAAAGGGGGAGTTTTACTCATTACGTCCTGCGACCAACCAATTTTTCCTGCTCTATCCAGGGAATTTAAACTGAGAAACCTTCTTGTCACAATTTTGTTTCTCATACATACAGTTTTTTCCAGCGAGGCTGGGGATTCGGACCAGCAGCCCTAATCTCCCTGCCACTTTGACCATGTTAGGTCAGTATGTTTGTAAAAACCAAGGTCATTTTCAGGGTAATTCACATTAAATTCATGTCACTTAATGCTGCTCATCATCACAGCAATACATCATATTGCCCCCACTTGTAGCACATATTACCCATACATATGTTTACCCTTCCTGTGTTTTTTAGGGAGGAAGCTGTGATTTTTCTAAGGTGCTGGACATTGCAACATGTGTTTTAAGGTCCAGTCCTTGATCCTGTTGTAAACAAACTGTCCTTGCTTGTGCATTCAAGAACACTATGGAACCAGATACTTGGGAGTGTTCTGCAGCAGAGCAAACTATGCTATAGTTTGTTTTTTTTGCTTGCAGAACCTTGGTTCTATAACTTTAAAATGTGCAACAAAAAAGAATCTCTGCAAATTGATTTTCATACTGTATTGCAATGAACTGAAACCACTAACTACTTGGAAGGTAGGAAATCAGTCTAAAGCCTAATGGTGTACTTTGAAAAATAGTTAGAGGCGATGTGAAGCACCTTTTTTGCAGTCAGCGAGCTAAAATACAGGTGTAGTCCTTTAAGGTTTGATTAACCCAAGACCAAGGCTCAGGAAGGTTCGACAATGACTGGTATTTGTGTGTTGTCATGGTAGCACACATTTCTTTGGTTCCGGGTTTAATGTCAGTAAACATTTAGGCTTGTAGAGAACGGAAAGGTTGTTTGAGGTAACAACAGATTCAAGTGCACTGAGGAGCATTTGATGCAGTTTCTTGTTGGTATCCCACGTCACTGTTGATCTAGCAGCTCTTTTGTTGTCATAATAACAACTGCCAGTCTATTTATTCTGCAGTTTTACAGCTCAGTACTAACAGTAGATGTTAGTGCAGTGAGTTCAGTCAACTTCCCAACTCTGCTATGAATTAGGTTGGACCAGTACAAGTTTTGAAGGACATATAGTATTTTTTTTGTTAGTTCCAAGCCGCCAGTAATTCATAGTGTCAAAGATCGCTCCAGTACTTTTTCTTCTTATTCAGTCAGACAAATCTTTGAAACTTCATGCTGCATAGTGGGCATTCAGTGGGCATGAAATCTTTGCACTCAAACCCAAAGTAGACACAACTTCACCGACTTCAATGGTGAAAAGACAGAGTCTGAAGTGGTCAAAACTCCAGCAACACTGGTACCGTGGCCTTCATCAGGGTAGTGCAAACCCAAAATCAAGCAGTTCCCAGGGCAGGTTACCGACTGCTACCCCAGCCATTCATAAATGCCATGATATAAACCCATGATATTGACAATTCAGAGGGGTTGACATGCATGTCTTAACCTTGTTAACAGTCATAATCCTCAAACATCTGTGCCGTCTGGTCTTTTTTAAGAGCTTTTGTCTGCCACTTTATATAAAACAAATCAGTTTTCTTTTATCCTGATGGACTCAATTCAGGCTTTGCCTCAATAACATGATTGTTATTCTCAAATTCAGATGGCATCAAACAGATGTTCATTTGACTAAAATGTTATGTAGCACAGTTTACATGTACTTACTAATCCAGAAAGCCACAACATTGTTGCACCGAACTTTCTAGTTTACTCAAATCAAGTTGAGTATTTTGGTCATGGGATACTATGATATTGTTTTCCATTTTGTGTCAGTGAAGCTCGCCACTCTCAGTCTTAGTCATCTTAGCCATGACGGCTCTCTCTACTCCTGCTAGGAGCCAAGACTTATATTCATCCCAAACCAAACACTGCAGAAAATACAGTCAGCTGCTTCGCTTCCTGTTGCAGGCAGTTATTCCTAAGAGAGAGCTCAGAAACAAATGCAAATGGTTTGACAGCTGGATGGCGGCTGAATAACTGTTGTGTCAGAGGGTGTAATAGAGATTAGCAATAATAGCATGTGTTGTACTTCTCCTTTTCACTCATCATCTCATCTTTAGTGACATGAACGTGTTATAGACAGGTTTAGTTTCTGCATTGGCCTCATGTGGTCACATACTGGTGGACTCTGAGTTGTCCTGATCTGACCTTCCCTGCTCTAAAAAACCCATTTCCTGGCACTGACAATATTACCTCCACTAGATCTCAGCTCTGTGTGTATATGTGTGTATGTTAGTTAGACACCTGTATCTGTCATTTCTAATGATGTTAGACTACGGTACATCTTTTACAGTGTCATTACTGTGCTTTTCTTAAGCTACCACTGTTAGCAAATCCACTCATTTAGTAGGACGAGAGGCTTCTCTGCAGAAAGCTAAATTTGATATGCAACTAAATTACACATTTCACTTCACATCTCATGTAAAATATGGTTCAGAGGCAGAGTACTGCCAATTAGGTTTTAACTGATGTCATCAAATTTTTTTGTGATCTCAGGAAATAAGATCTTCTCACTTTGTTGAACTCAACAACTTTTTTTTCTTGCTTCTTCAGTATCTACTTGTAATTTTAAAGTTTAAGTCTGTCCAACTGTGAACTTCACTTCCTTGATTGATCTAGCGTAGTAAAATACCAGACACTCATCTGCTAAGGAATTTTAAACGTGATGGAAGAAAATGAAGGCGTTTTCTTAAAGTGATTAAATGAAAATTGGAGTATAAATATGCATTTTGTCTTTATTGTACGATTGGCTTCATCCGTCATTCAATTGAGTGCAGAAATAAATGAATAATGCTTATTTTGAGCAAGAATATCATA
The DNA here is from genome assembly GCA_023238725.1 of Scortum barcoo. Lineage (NCBI taxonomy): Eukaryota > Metazoa > Chordata > Actinopteri > Centrarchiformes > Terapontidae > Scortum > Scortum barcoo. The sequence goes on along the minus strand of CM041534.1, from coordinate 18,137,268 downwards.
AATACTAAGCTGAGATAAGTAGACTTTTAATTTTTATAGACACCTGCAACTAAAGCTTGTCTGATTAAGACCCTAATTTGATTAAAGTTGCAGAGAACACCCGAGTATCGGTGTTGGATTAACATAATCTATAAATGTCTGTCTGTGTAGGATACGGTGGAAATTAGATCAAATTTGGAGCAGTGCTTTAATGCAATTTTGGGTACTTAATTAAGGCAATATCAAGATGGATGCCACAGAGAAAGGAAAGCTGACACAGACCTTATATTTGCATTAATTAGAAGGGAAACTAAACGTATCAACATTTAGCCGTTCCCTCTATTCCTGTAGAAACATTTTCATAAGACAAAATGTACTGTAATAAATCACTGGTGTCACTGAAGTTGCACATCTTTGCTGTCACTCACCCATGCCACAGATAATATCTTTACACCATGTAACACAGATGTGATGCACAATACAGTAGATGATTCAATAAACTTATACCTTTAACTTGAAATTTATTAACATTACTTTCCAAAAATAGCAGATAATACTTCTCCTATTTAGGCTTTTTAACAAATAATTATTGATACGTACTTCTGTTTTCCACCCCTCGAGACGATGGTAGTTAATCCACTATTTAGGATAGCAATTGCTCCGTTTTTCTTTCTTCATTATTCATTAATTGCTCCCTGTCGATTAATTATTCCAGATGATGAAAAGGCTCCAGATACACAAGGCTTAGCTGTAAATGCACATCATGCCCCTATACACAGACACCAAAGCCGCTCCAAAAAGAAAGACGGCTCCCTGCTGCTGCAGTGTGAGTTTCAAGTTTCAAGACGCCACTAACCATTTTTCATCAGACCTCTTTTCTTAGTGTCTCTCAGCCTGCAGTCTTACTGTAGTTCAGAGCGAGTTTAATTTGTGGTATAATTACTCTTAGTGTGTCTGGTGGTGTAAAAAAAATCAAATAACTCTATCCCTGAAATTCTGCACACAGCGGTAGAGGAAGTACTCAGAACCTTGAGGATGAATGCCATGATGTAAAAACAGCCCATTACCAAAGTTTAAATCCAAAGTAAAACTACTCATTATGAATAAGTGTTAAGTGGTAATATTTTAATACTTTCAGATCAGTTGAAAAGGGAAAGGGAGGAAAGAGGGAAGGTTAAGAGAGTGGAAGGAAAGAAGTCAAGAAGAAAGACATAAGGAAGGAAAAAAAGAAAGAAAAATAAGGAAAAAAGGTCCAATGGAAGGATGTAAAAAAGGAAGGAAAAAGGAAGCTTATAGCAGGGACGTAAGGGAGTACAAAGTGAAAGAAAAATGAAAGTGAAAAAGTAACACAAGGCTCCAACTAATGATTATTTTCATACAGTTAATAATTGTTTTGAAAAGCTGATTCTTAGAAGAAATTCTTAGAAAAAAGTAAATTCTCTGTTCTCCCTGAGAACAAGGTCACATCTAAAACCCAAACTAAAGGTAGCTTCAAGTTGAACTTAAACCTAATGTAGCTGTCTCAACCATTTACTTAATTGTTTGTGAATTATAGAAAAAATCCCTTCTTTCCTGTGCCCCTCCACTCCCTCAAGGTACAAATCTACCATTAAGATGAACTGTACAAGTCTCTAAAGTCTCTCTTATCACATTGCTGTTTCTCTGACTTTATTCTAGAGAAAGCTTACCCACCATAACTCATCATGCGCAGGGGCTTTGGTAATTAAAGAAACTACGGTGATGAACTGTGTTTCTCTAATGCTCTCAAATTAGTCATTGCTACAAGCAGGGAGTACTCCAGGGTACACTGTGTTACGCCACACTGTACTGTACATGTGGCCGACTGGCCTAAATCTGCGCTTCTTCATATTTCAATAAATTCTGCCTGTTAATTCTCCCATTTCTTTTTTGACCTCTTTAGCTATCAACACATTATGAACAAAGCTTAGCCCACCATTTCTCTCTGCCTTTCACTTCCCTCTGTCTCAAACATCTTATTCTTAAGTGTAACCAAAAAAAAAGGCACATGGACTGGAGTAGTAATTTATTTGAATTGCATGGCATGAAATAGACACGTCGAAGCTCAGAGGCAGCTCGGCTTGGATTTGCGTGTGCTGAGTGACAGTCTGTGGCATGAGGGGAGGGATATGGAGGCTTGGCCCAGGATCCTGAGGGGCCAGAAAGCCAATGGGTTTTGAAATAGCTGTAGATCCACGGCTTCGAAACGTGTCATTCCAGTTGACAAGCTGCCGACTGAAGAACCGACTCCCCCTGTTATGAAATTATTATATCGTATGAATTCATGAAGAGCACAGTTAGGGTTGAAGGGTTGACAGTGAGGTTTGTGGGATATAACAGCCAAACTAAAAGTCACCATTTCTTATTTAGAAGCAATTCTCTGAAGGGACACAGAGTTGAAATGGGGTCCATGTTTTTTAAATGCCCAGCCCCAATGTTCTACATTTGCACTGTGGTCATTTCTATAAATAGTCTGAGGCGGAAAGGTCTGAATAACTCATAGCCCATCCAGGTCACCTCATTATTAAATGTAAACTACTACTACATTTCTTGTATTTTTTTTTTTCTTTTGGTCCGATGGCAGATGTGTGTGACCCAGATCGTTTTACATAATGAACTGAGAAGGTGACATGCAAAGCCAGGCAGGGAATTTCAGAAATACATGTGTTATTTGTTTGCGTTTTGTTAATTTTCCCCTTCATTAGTTCTGTTTTCTGGCTAATGGCCTGCTCTGCTTCCTACCTGCTGGCAGAGAGAGGGACTCTAAAACCTCTAATGAGTCAATATCAGTCCATTGCCGCCAGTGTACCTGGGGGCAAACAGCTTGATATGCCGCATTGTCAATTGCACTCTAATTCATAGATTGATTTATCCCCTCCCCCAACAGTGCAACACAATATGGTCAGAGCAAGTCATAAAACAGAAAGGATTTTTTTTGTTTGAAAAGCTGGAAAAACATTATAATGGCTATTGCAAAAAAAAAACAAAAAAAAACCTTGAAACACTGATTGATGATTGTGTTTTGCTACAGCTCCCTACCAAAAGACAGGTTCATGCTTTTTGTAGGAAAACATAAAATCATCACAACAGAGTCAGCATCATTAGTCATTTTTCATTGTATACAAAAAAGCAGAATTCATAAAATGTGCTCAAGCTAGTAATATTACAAAGATATTGTTTTACAGCCTTTCAGGCAAACCATATGTCCTCCAAATATTGGTTGCACTTTATTTTACGGTGCACCAGTAAGACATAACAAGCCCTACTTTTTTATCAAATTAGACAAAAATTAGAAATGTTATTAATTAATATATTAAACAAACAGATATACCTCAGTTTTACACGATACACCCAAATGATGCCGTAATTAGACCGCATATAATGCTGTATAAACCTGAAACATTCTGTACTTAGACACTTAGGCCTAAATATATTGTAATTAGAAACTAAATAGAGTATCCCAATATGCTGTTAGACACTATTTTACAAGCTCCTAGTATAATTGGACATCAAATACCATGTCAGATCAAAAGTATTCTACAGTCAGATGCTATTCTTCTCTAAATGATTAGACACCAGATGTAATACTATAGATAGCTCCTATAATAGTCAGACAAATTAGAACAAATCAGTACCATAAACTTAAGTTAAACCACACTGGGTCACATCTGTTTCCTGCAGTCTTTTATTTTGGTGACCAAAGCCATTTATTACATTTAGACTATCTTTTTAAGTCCTGCATCCGCCAGTTGTGGTCGTACAAAAAGCGATTGTAAGTAATGTTTTATTAAATTTGCTGATTAAGATGCCTTCTTTTGAGTAGCTTAACAAAGAAAAGTTACTTGAACAATTTCTTTTTAGTTGTTCTTGGGCATTCTCCACCACACCACCACAAATGCCACCTGAGGTACTGCTGTAGCATAGGCTAGCACTTGCGAGCTGTTAGAACGAACGTCACCAACCAACTCAAAAATATCTGACATCTTTTCATTGATTTTGGAGACAATATTGTTTTTCTGATATCTTCAATAGCTCACCAAACCTCCAGGGATGCACTTCCAGAGAGCAACAACAGAGTTTCACCTAAACATTTGCTTTTCAATTGAATGTGCAATCAGGTGTCCCCGACGACCTAGTAATGAATTTAAAGAATGAAAAGAAGGGACGAAATATCTTAACCTTTATGTACCAACAAGCAAATGACTGTACTGTAATTATTGAGAGGGAAATAAATGACCACATTATCAACTGATTGCATTGTCTCTCATTAGCTCAGGGGGGAAACATACTCATTATAATTGAGGGCTGTCATCAAAGTTGAAATTAGCTCTCTATGTTTACTTCATCTGATGGTAATGAAAACACCATTGCTGTTGCATGATTCTACAGACTCAAATAATGCCGACCACTCCATCTTGCCTCTTGGGAAAACATTAGAGGCAAAATTAATTTCCCTTTTATGCAGTGGGTTTTGGGCATGGAATGATTGGCAATAAAAAATGTGGTTGAAAAGTCACACACTTCCTTTATTCAATTTCCATTTTACACAGCGCTACAGTGCATATGCTACTTGTCCTCTACATTTTTATCGATACTTCTTCCTTTCATAGAGTTATGTTCCTCTTCTCTCCATCTTTTTTCTGCCTCATTGACAGTGGATAGTCTGCAGTCCTTTGCACAGCATCTTTTGTCACCCCAGTTTTACCCTACATAACACATAGCTTTAATGTTTGCTATAGTCATTGTCTGTATGTTTTTGTTTATCTCTGTGAAACAACCAATTGCCCCAAATGTTCTGTCTTGTTGTTTTTTTGTTGTCATGCTGCACTAACTAAAGTAAAACTACAGTAAAGCATCTAAATGTACAACACAGCTAAAATTAGATATTTGTTATTGGATCAAAATGTGTATGACGTGTGTGGTTCTGTTCAGTTATGCAGAACCTTTGTGTAAATAAACAGCATCATTGTTGGAAATGATCCCATTTTAATTCAAATGATACCTTTAAAGAGCAAGAAGTGTTTTAAGTTTGGCTTGCTTTGACAAGTACACTTCTAAAAAAGTGTGGTAAACTAGAGGTATCTGTTGATGTGTAGTTAGACATTAAAGCTGCTACATTTATGTGGGGAAAAAAAAAAAATCTCCTGTCGAAAGAGACTCCCACGCAAAATACTTCAGTCTTTGCCACGAAAGTTGTGAACCACATGTATCTAGAAAAAATAAAGAATGAAAGATGAAGAGTCTTATGGCATACGTTCACAGACAGAATTTAGATGAAAGATGAAACTCTCAGATAAAAGCAATGAACCTTTTTCCTCTTTGACTGAGAGGAAAAAAGGAAAGAATAAAAGCCATGTTCTCAGCGTACATCACTGTCTTCCTTTTTTGTTGTTTTTCAAGTGTCAGTACTCTGTAGCGTTGATCTTCACATACATATGTGTGGGAGAAAAAAATTACTCACACCTGCCAACCATTTGATCATGCTGAGACTGCCAGGACACAAGACATCGCCATTATTTTACACAGGGTGATTGTGATTCGAAGAGTTTCTACTTCATACTTGCTGCAACTTTTTGGCCCTCAGTTATCAATTACTGTGGAAGTGAAAGTTTCCTTCAGCTGCATCTGCATTCACCACTTACCGTTCTTTAAACAATGCATGGTTATCTTCTAACTGCCCTACAAAATCAGTAATTTCATGAATTGTCTATGAGATCTTTCATTTTTATGACTACATTTATAACGTCAAGTCATATCAACGTCTGAGCCATTTGTTGTTTCGTTTTACGTGCTCGTTAAGTCCACGGAGCCATGACTTGTGTTAAATAGGTCTCATTAGCAAGTGCTTGATGATGGGGCAGCAAGGATGATGTAATGATGAGGCCCTCATTTCCGATCATAAAGAACAAACCCATGCCCAGAATCTTTAGCCTTTATCATTGTTGATTAGCATAACAACAATTCAAGTATACATGCATGTTTCCATGACTATATTAACAAGGTTTAGGGGCTATTAAATTATCTCAGCATGTGTGTGCTGTTTGCGCTGAACTTGGATACTTCAGGTGACAAGGTACAAACATAGGGTGGTGGATGGAAGGTTAGTAGGTCCCATTTGCAGGTAAATCCACAATATGTACATTACTTTTGACCAAAACATACATCTTGTTATGTGTGTATGTTACCTGTTGTGTATTTCCTGTTTTATTTTGTAGTCTCGTCTTTACTCACTGGTTTTGCACTTTACTTCCTGCCCTTTGTGTTTCCCTCCTTTTTTTTTGATTGCCTGCTCCGCCCCAATTGGTTTCACCTGTCCCCATTAGTCTCCTCACCTGTTTCCACTTCCCTTTCCTCCTGTGTATTTAAGTCAGTCCTTCTCCTTTTGTTCTTTGTCGTGTCGTTGTTCCTATCTGTGTTATGTATGTCATGCTTCTTGTGCTTTCTCGTGCTTCTTGTGCCTTCTTGTGCTTTCTTGTTTTACTTGTGCTTCCCTGTGCTACCCGTGTTGTTGCTGCGTTCCTGCCTCGTTCCTGTGTTCCCGTGTTTGCCTCTAATAAAGAGTTCAAACGTCTATCTGCCTCCTGCCTCGTCTGCATCTGGGTCCAACTACCACTTCACCGTGCACCTAACCTAACACATCTTTCCCTAACCGATTTTCTATTAACTTATCATAGAATGACTGTAAGTTTGTTCTTAAAAGTTTAATTATATAATGTGTATGTAAATCTTCTGGAATACGATGATAAATGATCAAGTCAGAAAACACTAAAGTGTGTCATTTTGGGGGAAAATAAGACATTTGGAGGACTTGTCTGCAGTGACAGCTAAAAACATAGAAATAGTCAATTTCATAAACCTCAACTACAGATAAAAATAAATCAGTATAAACAAAAGGAGAAATTGTGTGGTACAGGAGAAACCTCCCACCTTAACTCCCACCTTGAGTTACTTAAAATCGCTCATTCTTTCTATGCCTCTGAAACTTTTCTTACAAGGTCACTGCGGTGTTTGGGCAGGCTATTGTTGGATGTTAGTCCACAGTTCTCTGTCGCCATTGAGGTTCAGTTAGGCCACATACAGCCCCGAGGTGGCCATCTCCGCCAGTCCCCACATTCGGGCAATTTAAAAGCTGTATACTCGAGGGATCATCGGGCAGCAGCTTGCAGGCCTCAGCAAGGGCTGTGAAAGGTCCTGAGATTACTGTAACTTATGCTGCAGGTGTAGGGGAGAGAGGAGGATGGATGCTAAAAATGTAATCAACGCCTGAGCTTGTTCCAAGTCTCAATCTATTAGTGGGTGCGGGGGCATGGTAATTATTTTCTTTCGCTAAATCCGCTTCACCGGGGCTGAGTGTGCAAGTGCAACTGTATTTATATTCTGTTAGTAGAGCTGCAGATCTGATAATTCCCTGTGTTGTTGTTGTTCTTGACCCTGTATTGAACAAACCCTGTTCATCATTCTTTCATTTGCTTTATGGGTCCTATAAGTCGTGATATACTTCATCACTAGGAGAGACGCTTGAATCTCCATTAGTCAGAAATCTGCTGCAATTACAGCCAAAACTGTGCAAGTAGAAGGCGATTTTACTGGGCCACAATTTGTGAGAAACCACATATTGTGTTATTGAGCATGAAAAGTGTAGGGCAGAAAATATGAAATTGCATTGAGTGCGGTTATGGTATAGTATATTTCTACAGGAAATGGCTTGCCCAGTCGAGGAAGAATCGAGCTGATGGAGGCTGTTAGATGGAACATGTTCTGCATTCTCCTTTACTGCTGTGGAAATTAGAGAAAATCTGTTTTGATTTTTGTTTTTTTATTCAAGAGTGTCTAAAGATGGCGAGTGGCAGACGCTGTACAAATTGTGAAGCCCCTTGAGGCGAATGTGAAGCAATATAAATAAAATTGACTTGACTTCACCCAAGGTACATCTGTGCCGAGCATGTTTGGGGTTCTGACTTCCTTTTATATTGGTACCAACAATACAAATGACACAACTTCTTTCTCTTCTTTTTGTGGATTTGGCCATCTTCTCTGTCAGTTAAAATAATATTGTACTTATTCTCACTAGTGGATATGTAAAAGTTGATCAGGAAGTCTGTGTGTAAATTGCAAACAGTCTGAGTAATCGTTTGTTTTCTCTCAGTGCACTTTGGCTGACTTGGATGTTAATAACCTTTATGCCTGTCTGCAATGTCACCACAGACACAACCAAAATACAGTATTATAAAAAATCTGTTTAATACACCAAATACAGGGAGTTCCTATAACAAATTTTTGTTCAAATTTTGTTTAATTTTCTCTGTTTTTAAAAGAAACAAAGCAAGACACACTTAAATTCAAATGACTCACACAGATGCTGTATAATGGTTTTTAGAGATCAGTAGAATTCTCCAGTCAACTTTTTCTAAGTGGCAGCAGCCTGTCTTAATGGAGACAAAGAACCACCCGATGCTAAAATAGTTATTGAAGATAAAGCGTATTGCTGATGTTTCATTCCTAATGATTCAGCTGTTGGCTGCCTGCTGCTTTGAAACCAGCTCTCTCAGCTCTTTCGGTCTCTGTCGCTTCCCTTTAGACGCCACTGTCAGTGCAGACAATGTGCAACACCCAGTGTGAAGTCTTATTTATGAGCTCCAAGCTAGCTAAGACAACAAGTTGAAAACAGTAAAAAATAAAAGGAATTTCTACAGAGTGGGCATGAATACTTCAGTTGAAATAAAACTATGAAACAGCTACAGCTCACTTAACCCATAAAAAATCCCAAAGCAGACCCCATGCAGTGAGCACTATTCAAATTAAGCAATTAATTATAACTGATTATAGATGCCATACCAATTTATTTTCTAACCCTAACCCTTTTAAAATACAGCAGCACCTGCTGAGTAAAACAGCTACAGTGTGATGGAGAACCACTTCCACCATGTCACAGTGCTAATTATCAAAGGTCAATGATATCAATGATACTAATCATTTTTAAAATATGAAGTATTTACTTGGCTCAGAGGGAAACTTTATTCAAAGAAGGCAACTCTGTCTCTGTAAGTTATACTCTTACTCAGACTGATGGGAGTCTCTGTGAGAGTAAGTAACAGTAAAAGAGAGTCTGATCCAGAGAGGGGGTTGAAGAGATATGGGGCTGATGTGTATAGTGCTGATGTGCAGTTTGAGGAGCCAGTTTGTGACGATAGGCTTGCAGACAGGCAGGCAGGCGGGGAGTGAATGCTACTGTACTATTTCTCCTTCACTGCTTTGCCAATAACTTTGGTGCTGCAATGGGTTTCTCATTTAGTCAGTGCCAAGCTGCACACACTCTGATAAGACTTCCTGAGCTCACACTGATCCACTCTGCTGAATGTATGGTGAGGCAAACTGGCAGACAGCTTGTCTGTACTCGGGGAAATCTAGAGGCGTCATTTTAAATCAGTGGGAGTTGTGTATTAGCTGAGAAATGTGGGAGTCGCTTTAAACTATGAATCATCACTTTTTTGCTGCTTTTGATATGGGATTATTGCTCACGCTATCAATAACAAGTTCCCAAGAACAGTCCCGTATGGGAAATTCATTTAGAAAGCAAGAATGTTGTTTAATCCATCACTCTGGCCGCAATATTTCATTCATAGTCCGCTGTGACAGCTCACAGCTGATCCTATCCGCCGACTCATCCAATCCCCCAATCACATTCAGTCAGTGAGGTCTTTATAACTTGACAGCTCATACTCTTACTCTTCTGATCATCCGTGCTGCTGCTGTTGACCCAGGTTGCTGCAAACTCCCTCTACTTCTGCACGCTCCTCCTGCTGTTCTTTTGTGGATTGGTGCTGTGCAAGCTGTTTCTGAATAATGGCTGATTTTGTGCCATGGTTTCATATTTATGGAAATATATGTCCACGGGTTATTTTATTGCACTTCCCATAGAGTGTCTCATGTGCTGCTTGGATTCATATGCAGAATCCTCTCTTCTCAGACTGTAATTTATTGTTAGAAATGCTCTTACAATTGTTGACACATCTCTAATTGAATTTTGACTGCAACTAAGGATTTATTTAAAGTTATCGTCCTTAAGGTTATTATTATGATTACAAATCTTATTTTTGATACTATATATGCTAGTCATGTTTTCTGCTTCTTTGCATGTATTTATGTTCAGTAATTAGTATAAGAGGTTTCATTGGTACAGGTGGAGTCTGTGTTTCCTGCACTAAATTCAAAGTACTTTCAAACCTACAGTGTATTCACAGGAAATTTCTGTACATACTTCAGCAATACAATTTGAATTTATGTCTCACAAGCCTTTCTGCTCAGCTTTCCTATAGTCAGAGATGTGTTAACTTATCATCAATATAAACTGAACATTTTCTGTTGCTGCTACCTTACATTGGAATGGGTGGCTTTTACTGTGAAATGGCAACAGGAAATGCACTCTCAGAGGTTAGTGCTGCCTGCCAATTATCACTAAAATGCATCTATAACACAAGGTTAAAGCCATTTTCTTACATGAACTCAAGTCAAGTTTTTTTCATTCCTCATGTAAATAGTAGTAAAGCACCAAATCCTTTCACTTCTGAAACTTGAAAAACATTTTCTGCATTTTTGCTTGATATATCACTTGGAACTGTTAAGTTATTACAACTATTTCTTGAAAATACTCAAAGCTAATATGATTTTATAAATCATTCACCATTAGCTACATTATGCTCTTCAGAAGTATTTAAGTGCCCACTGAGTTTTCTTTTTTTTTTTTTTTTAATAACAATGGTTAAATACTGTAAATGTATTTAGAAGTTAAATATACTAAAAACAAACTGTGGCATATTAAAATGGAGAAAGTTAAAGGTTTTAGTATTTTCAGTCACAGCAGTCACAGAGAAAATGCAAGATAGACTATGAAGCTCACAGTAAGCCGATTTAAACAGCTGCCAACAGCGATTATGCAATACCGGGCTCTCCTGCGACTTGTGTCACCTTTCCAAGATTGGCTCAGCTCTCTTAGACCTTGCTGCCCTCAGGAGCAAAGAGTGTCCATCATATTCATAATTATCTGGAAGGGAGGTCCATCATCGTCGCATATTAGCAGCACACAGACGGCATGCCAGTAAATAATCCCATCATTTCAGCCAGAGGAGGTCAGGCAGACATAAATTTAACACAGAGCACTTTTACATCCTGGAGGGCATTGTAGGGAGGTTTCATCATCTGAAGGATTGATGCCTTGGATTTCCCGTCCCTCCCTCCGTCTGTTAGCCAGAGCCAAGAACTCATCCAGTAAATACAGGCTGAAAAGTTTTAGTTTTTTGATTCATACACGTCTGAATTGGATGGATGGATGACTGCTTTGTACTTTTGAATTTCTCCGATGGACTTCTGAACAACTTGTTCTAGCGAGCAACACTTGATAGCAGACCAGCAACAAATCAGTTTTTGTTACTTACTAGCACCGGATCGTGCTCAGTTATTAAGGAAGGTCTTTTTGTCAGCTTGGACTGAGGAAAAATTTCCACTCACTTTTTTTAGAAATGAAATTCCCAGATTCTTTAAACAAAGCAATTTTTTTTACATTATTTACCCAGAGTTATTGTTTAGGTGAATTACATCCCTGTGTTGTACAGCAACAAAGACCTCCTTGTAGTGAATTATACTGGTATGAAAGTGCTTAGATATGGAGGAAATGTAAATGAGGTTCTGGTAATAACTTTTTCATTTTCTTGAAAGCACTTAGTGCCTCTTGCGTGAAACAAATAAATTACATTATTAAATCACACTGCAAATTTTTAAGTAAAACTTTTTGGTGACTTCCACACAAACTCAGCTCTTAGTTGTTGTTCATCGGCTCTCACCGCTGGAGAAAGTGGCAGACTTCTGATTTTCATTAGTAGAATTTATACAATGAAAAAATGTCACACTGACATAATTGGGCACACACTCGCACACATCACTGACCTTTTTTGTGTTATTTTTTACATTTGAGCTATTTCACCTCTTAAAATGTCCATACCTTTTGTCCTGTCATACAGTCAATTCCCTTTAGCATGACAGGGACTTTCATCTCTGGCTCTGCCTCTCTGTTTGTTTTCCCCTGCCTGACATTTATAAAGTGTGAGCTAGGAGGATGCTCTGAGCGGTGGAGAGGAGCTCCATCTCCGGGACATTGGGTGTCCATGGTGCGAGCAGCTTCGGATCACTCACTTAAGCAGCGAACATTTCAAACGGGCAATAAAGGCAGTCCTAGTCCCTCTAGAACAATAAAACAGTGTTAGAGTCAGGGGTGGATGCACTGTATTACAGACAGATATTTCTCTGCCACTGCCGCAGCTGCTGCGCTCAGCAGAACGAGAGAGACTGAATAAAAGGACATTCACTCCAGCAAAGAAAGAGAGGGTGATTCATTGTGTCATATCCAGGTGTAACACTAACTTTCTCACCACGGCCACAGGGTAGAAGGTGTACCTGGAGATGTCATTAGGGCATTAAACATGACCTTAATCAGTCTCTGTTAGTGCAACATTGGTGGAACACGTTTCTTCTTCCACAAGTCCTTGAAGTGACTTTAAAATATCAATTACTTTTTCATGTAAAACAGCAGACATTCCTTTTTGAATGATCTTTTCATAATGTTTTTTCCCCCTCTGTATAGACACTTGTGGGGGCCGATTAAGTCTGAGCAAAGAGAGAATTTTTCTCTCCATATAGGACAAGATGTAAATCAGCGTTAGGGCGTTAATTTGTTTCTGTCCTTCCAGGTCAGGGATGAGCAGGGACAGGGATGACAGCTAGGTGATGATCCCTCATGTCTGATCCCTCTCACGCTTCATTCCCCTCGCAGGAATAACATTGAGCAGGGATTTAGCCAAGACCTTGACTTAACTGTCTGCTTGTATAGAAGAGTGCACATTGTCTTTGTTGTGCGGGTGTGTAGGTCTTCATGTTATAATAAGAACAAGCGTCGCCGGTGTTGAGGCGCTTGTCGTTGTTGTGTTTCGTCATCTTTGTCTTCAAATCTGTATTCATGTGTGACTGTGAGTACATGTCAAACATCATGCAGTCCTCCCAGAAATGAACAGGAGGTTTACTGGATTGATGATTTCCTCTCATAGCTCAATGTTTCCTTCCACCGCCAAGCAAATTATTCCAGCATTTTGATAGATGTACTTGATTAATAAATCTGAGCACTACAAATTAGAGGCCCCGCTAACCCAAACTCAAGGAGCTCCAATCTCGTAATTTCATATGTGCTGTCACTTGCTCCTGTGTGCAATCCATCAAAGCAGGGATGGCCCAAAAAACATTTTGTTCCAACTTGAGCTTGAAATTGTCTTTTGACCCTTTAGGAAGCAAAGGACAGCTGTTGGGAACGAGAGTACCAAATGTGTATTAATACAACTCAAAATAGTCCCAAACACAGCAAGTATTAACTCTTGGTTGAGCAGTTTCACTAAAAACTATGGTGTTGAACTGTTTTAGGAAATAATTAAGCTTGTGTTTGAAATTAAACTATGTATTTGTGAAGTCAGAAAATAAAAATAGTTTTGGTCTTTTGATGGTGTTACATGAAATAAGATAAACGTAGAACAATACAAGTGTTGCTGTTTAAGATATTTCCCTCGTAGCTACGAAGGAGCTTGGTAGCAGAGATGTCAGCTCATATGTCAGCACCGTTCGATACGATCCAGATGAGTTTATAATCCCTCATCCCCGAGGTTAAGGTCTGGTGAAGTTCACACAACTAAAACGGCTTGGTCAAGGCTAGGGAACCAGTGGTAAGGAACATTAAAACTGCTATGGCTGCTTGTGGTGTTTCCTTCAATTTGTCACCCATCTGAAGCAAAACTCCAATCCTTTTTTTCTGTTATGTTTTTGGGTTTTTTTTTTCTTTACTAAAGCCCTGCTCACTGTCCCAGTGTTCAGCACGTTAAGCTACTTTACTTTAAGTTACTTGAGATGAATGGAGTTTATAGTCTTAGAGGTTGTTGAGGACTTAATCATGGGTCACCCTGAGCTTTGAGAAGAGCAGGCATTGTGCACACCAGGAAACCCTTTTGTTTGTCGGTGTGCGTGTCCATATGCATAAGCATGAAAATATGTGCATCTTTAATATGCACTTCAACATAAAGTACCTCAGCAGGAGTCACTGTCTTTCTGCTGTAGCCTAGCTGAACCCTTGTTCACTTCCCTGCAGTGACAGTTGTGCTAACAACTGTAGATTTACTTTGGCAGCACTCCCCACTGCTACGAGTTTGAAACCAGAAGGAGATGCTGGGTCTAAATTTCTAAAGCCCTGCTTTTAGGTCCATCATGTCCCCTCACTTTTGGATTCTTTAGCTTTGATAGTTTTTTGAGTTGTCAGAGGAGATTAAGCAATGAGATCCATTCCCATGTATTCTCAGAGGGGGGCAGTGATCGGACAGGGACGTCACCTAATGATTTATTCATATGAGAGAGACTTTTTTTTCTCCACATTTTATTCTCTCATCACCGCGCTTTTGACTTGCATGTCGGCCTCCCTTCCTCCTGCCAGTGCCTCTCATGCTGTCATCAGGCTCAGGTGAGACTGAAGCAAGGTGAGGAACACAAGAGAACAGAAAAGGAAAAGCTTGTCTTCTCCCTCTCTGTATCTGCCTGCTCTCCATTTGTATCAAGCCCCTCACAGCATGGGATAGACGTGTGTTGCATAATTACTGATTTCAAGTGTGAAGAAAAAAGCGCTGCCCATGATTAATTTGCAGCCTCTCATTTCCTCCACACCTCCTCATCAGGCGGAGCCTCGCAGAATGTCCGGAGCTAGACCCCCAGTCTGGTTTGAAACATGAGCTCTAATCCCACAGTAAAGGAGGACAAGAAGCTTGAGAGGGTCTAAATGAGGATGTTTACCTTTTGTTTTCATGTGGATTCAAGGATTACTTGTAATTAATTGGACCCCCTGCACCGAGAAACTGTCAGACAAATTATGCAAACAAAAAACTAACAATTTTTTTTTAATGAGTAAACACACAAGGACACACATGCATGCACAAACACACACATTATCTATCCCTCTTTCTCTCTTTTCCTCTCTTCCCTCTATAAAACACACAAACACATTAAATCCAATTTACAGCTACAATCCAAAGCCTTCGGCTCGTATAATTGAGGTTAATCAAATATCTTTTCTTTCATGCCTGTGTGTGTTTGCTCTCACAGGCAACGCTTGCACCATGTCAGAGTACAACAAGCTGAAGAGCATGCTGCTGGATATGAAACCCAAAGTGCTGAATACCGGAGAGCAGAGCCAGCAGAGGGACATGGAGGAGAAGAGAGCACTGGTGGACACCATGTTCAAATACCTGGATGTGGACCAGGATGGCCGGCTGGTCAGTGATGAGCTGGAAAAGGTGGGTGTTGGGCCGAGATGGCCTGAATAATGAGAGGAGCTGTATGGATGGACAGATGAGTGAAGGGAAGGAAAATGCCTCCCAATGAAGGTTGTTCAAGGAGTGACTGTGACTGTGGGATGCAATTGCTGTATACTATCCATGTGAGGAACTTAAAAGAATTTATTACAGTAGTTTGATTATGTGAGGTTGTAAAGCAACTCTGGGTTCAATAAACAAAAACACAGATTTCAAACATCATTCAAGCCATTTGCAGATAAGGTGTAAATGTAAAAAAAAAAACTACAGCAGCTTACTTTTGCTGCTAATATGAAAGAAAAAAATTATTTCTTGAAATAAAGATACATTTTTCTTCTTTTACACTTTAAACTTAAAATGCAAGCCTAATGTGAGCGTACATCGGTGGGGAGACGCACAAAGAAGAAGAAAAAAAAAATCCAAGCAATTGTCACCCAGAGTTATTACTGTGAGTGACATGTGGCTGGGACATTTAATCATCTTGTTTAACAATGAAAAATGTTTACTAAGACTATCTTCCCACTGGGGTCTGATGGGAAACGGTGGGGGAACTGCAGAGAGGATTGGCACTGACATTTGCAGGGTGAGGAAATGAAATTATTGCGGACATCATCTGGTATCAGGAAATGGGTATCAGAGATGGGTGTTAATTATACTCCTCCCAACCACTGTTACCATCTCAGTGACTTCTGCCAAAATGCAGTGAACCACATTACAGCCACTGCAGACTACAGCAGGGTGAGTAAATTGTCAGATGTGTTTCGACCTTAATGCGTAACATTTTAAATGTGCTGTTGCTCTTTAATATTGTGTGAAAGAGTCGCTGGATGATGCCAAAGAAAAACAGGCTTATTAGAAGTGCAACTAAATACAGAGTCAAAAATGCCACAGTAATTAATCTTTTGTCATTTCACCAAGGATTGTAAATGACAACAGGCTTTGTTCCATTTTAAAAAGATTGAGTGATTTTTGGCCTAGTTCTAGTAGCTGAAATAAATAATAAAATCCCTTTCTGGCAGAGCTGCACTAAAAGATCCAACAAAAGATTTTGATCAATCCCAGCTGGCAATTACCAATGCTGACTTGTTGCCAGGAAATCTTTAGATAAGACATTCTCATCCTGTAGGAACTCATAAATTCAGTTTCACAAAGAGATAATGCTTTTAAGGATCAAAATGACTCGAAGATGAATTCCAGTCATCCATCCAGACTTTCTCCAGTTTGGGATCTATCTATTGTCACAGATGGTATTAGAGGGTAAAGGCCTGTACTTTGGGTTTGCAATATTTTATTCAAACGCCTGAGGACAGATCAGTATGTGTCAGTGAACACATGGCTGCAGTTTTGCTGTTGGGGCCAACAAGAGAAAAAACGTTTGTCAAATCTCATAATCTGCCATGTCACATGTATAGCTCCATGTAGAATCAATTTGGGGTTATTAACGAGCACAGGGGCTATATTTTTAGGCTTGTAAATCATAGCTCAAGGAATTAAACATGGAACTTACAAAACCTCATGATAGCCTTTTGGCCTAAAAATAAACTTTATGAAAAAAAAAAGTGTTTCTTTAAGAGAAATGAATAAAAACAGCTTTGTAGTGGAGCATCACTCGACAGACAAGGTGGCATTGAGAATGTAGTTTAAAGGCAAACAATCACTGAATCATAATAAGTAAACCTGAAGCTAGTTAAGTCAAGCTCAGTATAGTTTCAAGTTTGTTCATTTTCACTTGATGCTGCTTAAATATATACATCAATCAAGGCTCAGCTAAGTGGACAGTACTGTTTTACTGCTTCTTTAACTAAAACTGGTAAGGATAGAAGGTCAAGATGATGATTCAAAAATGTGAATGCAAACCACTCCATCACCCTCTTGTTAGTTTTGTTGTTCTTGTTAAGGCAGTTTACATTCTCATTTTTATTTAACAGGGTTTAGTGACACCTAATGATTCCCTACGTAGCTCCACCCAGCTTCAACCCAATTAGAGGTCTAATTAGTCAAAGTAATTGAAAATGCCTCAGTGCGTATGTCTTTAAAACCAGACTAACTGTGGCTGAAGTGTTTAATGAGGACAGATAGCTGTATTTCTATTTTTTTTTTATATATTTTTATAGCTGTATGTGTGATTATCACCTTCTTCACTCTGAAAAATGATCATTTATTGAAATGCTTTGAACCCACAGTTATATCTAATATGTGAATAGTGAATAGTGTTGTGAAGGCCAAACATTGTTTTCTGCATATCTATAGTAACTACAGTCTATCGGTGCTATATGTATACAAGCACATTTATTTACTTTTTTAATTTTTTTTTTTTATTTAAGCTTGCCAGTATGTTTTCCTGAAAATGTAATGAGTTTAAATGCAATTATCTCAAAAGTATGAGTTCTAAATAAAATTATTAGGTAAGGTGTCATGTTTACAAGCTCCATAAGGACTAAAACACAGAATCCAGCTTTTCAGCACAGGGTTGACCTGCATTGTGTGTTTGTGTCACTTTTATTAGTCACTGCCATGCTTTTTTACGGAAGCAACATTTTTAACAGACAATAGTGCAAGTTGAGTTATTGAGCAGAAGCTGAGTCTTCTGTTTATCTCCTTAAGACTGCTTAACATCACCTATTTAAAGGCAGCTCCCCTGAGAAATGCACATCCCTAAAGTGGAAGAGAGGGCTCGTAAATGACAAACAATAGAGGAGAGAGTGGTGCATCATCCCAGGGGAACATCTTTGAATGAACTGAGGTGCAGAATTCGCAAGCATTGGCAGTATGAGCAGAGATATCCCTGAAATGGAAAGCAATCAGAAACAGCACTTACATAAAAAATGAAATCACTCTCAGAATGAATCAATTTTAGTGATTTCGGTGTTTATGTACACGAGGTGTTTTCCTTCTGATGGAAATCTTACTCTAATTATTGGTTGAATGAAAATTTCATTCGAAATACTACATGTAATGGCAGCTTTATTCAGCTTGCCAGTTTATTTCAAATCACTATTGCTTCTGCTAGAAACCCAAATTATCACTTCTCGTAGCACTTGGAACAGCAAAATGTGAAAGCTTTCATGAGAAGGCTGTACCATAGCTTTAATCACTATTTGGTTAGATTTTTTTATAAAAGAGAGTGGCAGACTTCCAATTTAGAGAATATGCAGTAAATACGTAAAATACAAAACGTAGGGCAGATGTACAATTTTCATTTCAGGGGTTTTTATGATTCTATTATCACCTGCCTTTGCCAGCCATTCTCCATACAGATCTTTTGTAGTTGTTGTTGTTCTGCTATATGATTGTGTGTTTTTGTGTGTGTTAGATCTCTATGAAGGAACACCTGGAGGACAGCCTGCTAGAGTGCACCATGCAGGACCTGCTGCGTTACGACGACTACAACAACGACGGTCACCTCAGCCTGCACGAGTTCTACACAGCTTTCCGTGAGTCCTTAGTCCGTCCGTGCTTTGCCCTTTTACCAGTCTCTCTTGTCCTTTTTGTCTGTTTTTTCTACGCCATGATTATTATCTTCCTCTTCCCTGTCTACTGTCTGAAAATTATGATACAAAGTCTTTGTCTAAGAGAGGATTTTATCCTGTAAAACTGTCTGCCAGAACTAAAGCATATTTAAAGTCTTTTAAATATAAAACAGTGCCCTTTGCCAATTTATTTATTTCTAATTGGAAATACTTAACTGCTAATATATATTCTACTAAAACTACATTCCCTGTTTGCACCTGTGCACCTTTTCGTTAATTAGTTTGCTTTAGTTGACAAACCCTGCAATACATATGTCACCCATGCTCTTAAAAACTAAAAACACACAGCTTGCCGTCATCACTGTTTACAACCTGGCGACCTCCCGTCCGGTCAACCTCTCCACAGCGGCCATTCGGATAAAAGTGTTTCAGCCACAGATAAATTGATAATTGCACACCAGCTCGTGTGCCCAGACCCAACCATGATTATAGCATCTGGAACAGCCATAATAGCCTTTGGGGCTTGGGCTGAGCGGCAGCTGAGAGCACAGGCAGGTTCCACCTTATTAAGACCAATAATCACAATTCTGCCGCTAATGTTACTGTAGCATCAGCATCAAAATTGCTGCGCGCCATGGCAACCTGCAGCAACTTCTCACTTTTTTTTCTTCTTTTTTTTTTTTTCTCTTGTCCCCTCTCTCCTCCATATCTCCCTTCAGACTGCAGTGAAATAATCTAGATCTGGATCCAAAATGGTGATAAAATCCAATAAAGTTGATGAATCCAGTAGTTAGCTGAGGCAGGTGGCCATTTCTAAGATTCTACCTTCAGCTTGTGCAGGTTCATTAAACCTCACCACTAATTTAGCCTCTTAATGACTGGTTTTAGTGGGCGCCGTCCTGCTATTGCTCGGTTACACTCTTACCTTCCAGATAGGGCGGTGAGCAGACATCGCATGGTATTTATCTACCTACAGACATGCCTGCAGGGGTCTAGGCCATGTTTGTCAGTGCATTTTATGTTTGACAAGCAGTTGAAAGAATGGGTTGGGACCAATAAAACAAGCTATTGATTAGATGATGCTCAAGGTTAACTGTTGGGCTGCAGAAAGGCAACCAAGGGGGAGTAATTATTTTTGAGTGGCGCATCTGGTGTTCTGGATAATGTCGATGATGCTGAATTGTGTAAGTTTTCATGTCAGAGTGTGTGTATCTCAGTGTGTGTGTGTATATATATGAAGGTGAGTCTGTGTATATTTGTGTGTATGTGTTTTCCTGGGATGCAGTCAGTGCTCTCCCAAGTGAGCGGTCTGGGAAGCAGAGCAGCCAGGAATCACAGGTGTGTTTAGCAGGGTGGAAATTTACAATATGGCAATAGGCTTGGAAAATAGAATACAGAATAATAGACCTAAATGATGCAAGAAGATACTTTGCCGTGGTTGATATTCTCCTTTCAGGCCAATTGTCTGATATCTGGTGAACATTTGAAATACAAACGTGATTCATGTTTTTAAAGACGCTGTAACTCAAAGCAAAGAGGTACAAAATGTACTCAGCAGTCTTTCTATAGTTTTCATGCGTGTCCTCTGTTGACACGTTCTTTCTAAAGCTTTGATGTGGGAATCAAAACCCTGTGGTCGTTTCCCAAGAAGACTGCCTCACTGTTGCTCCCACAGTCACTGAACTAAAGCTGTTAAGAAACGTTAATTGTGTTGTTTTGGCCCCTTTGTTGTCTTTGCTTTATTTAACGCGTAAACCTTGACAGGCACGCCGCTGTACAAAACTCTGCTCTGTTGCCACCAAAATCTATTTTTTATTTTTACCACAAATTGAATAGAGGGGAATATATTTGGAGAATACTCCTGAGATGATTGCATTCCTATTGATTTTTATCCCTTATTCTACCTTTTACAAGCCCAGCAGGTTGTTTTTATGTACTTTTTTACTCTTCTCTACTGCCTCCTTGACACCTCCGTGAGGTAGATTCTACCTAAACATGTATTTCTTTCTCCGAGAGTTTGGATTTATAATTACAGTCAAAGAAAAATGCTAACTGGATGTTACCGATGTAGCCTTGGAGATTACTGGCAATTACTGGAGAACGGCAATCACATTTACATTTGTGTCTCAGACATTTACATGGGGTTTTAATCCAATCAGTCCAACCATGGAATAAGCTCTAAGTTTTAAATTATGAGTTTCATAAGTAACCAGCATTATGTTGTTTAGGGTTATAGTCTCACAATCACAAGAAGAGATTCAGACATTATGTCTATTCGAACAGTTCTTTAAATACACTTTATCCTCCAGGAATGGCAGAGATAATGATTTCGTTTTTGCAAAACATCAGTAATACTAATACAATACTAGAACATCTAACCCACTGTCAGGGAAAAACTCAGCTCAGCCTTCATCCAAAACTGTCACAATTGCTTTGTCAAATCAGGCCTTGGGGGTACTTTGGAGTCTATTTGTGGATGTTCAAAACGCTATACTTGCTATTTTTAACGGTGTCTTAAATTCAGCAGAAGTGTTGAGGAAAAAAAACAAAAAAAAACTGGTGACTCACTTTACTAAACCGTAGTAATAAACTGTGTATTTATAGTACTTGGCAGAGATCTGAAGGGATTTCGTAGTTGTATTCACAATATTTAACCCTAACATTTGAATTCTGCTCAAACTACAACCAAGGAGATTATTTTACTTTACTTTGGTTACTTTATTGGCAGTTTTTCTTTTGTTAGATAACAGTGACAAATGCCCATCGCGAGTTCCTAGAGCTAACTGGGACATCTTTAGATTGCTTTGACAGTTTGAAATACAGTGTTATTCAGTAAACAATTATTAAAATACAGAGAAAATCAGAAAATCCTCACAAAAGAGAAGCAGAGAACATTTGGCACTTTTAGTTGATAAATTACCTATCTCAGCACATGGTATATGTTCTATACCCATATTTCAAATCTCCACAGTAATTGTTTTGTTTGGATTTATAAAGCCAGAAAGAGAACAAGCCTTTGTTGCTGCTACAGCAAGAGGGAGTAATCAACCTCCTCTTTGCTATAGAGCATATTGCAGCACTGAGATAACAGCATAATGGCTTTAAATCAGCTCTGTAGTTTCCTAATGGTGTATGGTTTCACAGGGTTCTGTTTCCTTACATTTATTACAGTGTCAACATTGTGCATGAGCGGGTGGCTTTTACGCGTGCCCTTTGTATCCGAATTAGAACCACTGTAATTAAACAATAATAAATGTGCAAGAATTTGCCTCGCGGACGTTGGCACCGGTGCTGTAGCCGAAATGATTCACATTAACTCTTCATTAAAAGACAACAGTGCATTAGCTCTGAAGCTGAAAGGTGAGCAGCCTGGTTGAGATATCTGAAGCCTGCAGATGTAATATATTCGGTCACACAAGGTCAGAGCTCCTCTGTGGATGCATGTGTAGTATATAAAGCCGCCCTGCGGTGATGCATGGACTGCATGTGCATTACGTATGGTGAGTAACCTTTTGTGAATGTGCTGTCGGAGATTTCTGCACTAGGCTTCATAATATTGGTTTTTACACGGTTCGTGGAGTTCAGCAGGGCCTTAACAGCACATGTATAAATTGGACAAACCTTTAGTAGAACAGGTGTCCCTTTATAGCTGCAAGGTAGATGATGACATTGAACAAAGAGCAGTGTCATTCAGTATCCTGTAATGTCCTATTGCAATATGTTCTTATCACTTCACAAAATTCAGCTTTTTAAATGAAGTTATGATAAGACCGACTTAATGCAATTATGAAATAAAATCTCATATTAAAGGTTTTGCTTTACATATTTGAAGAGTTTTGTCTGATGCAATGGTTAACTTCAATGAATGAATGAATACTGAAGTCTGTCTAGCTACTCAAGTGTGTTTATCATTTATAGGGACTGTTTGTGTCCCAACCAGAGGCTCTTAAAACCCATGTGAAGATCGACACACCTCCTTACTGTGTGATTACGGTCAAGAACTTTTAAAGTTTTCTTTGATGCAGAAACTTTGGGACTGTTGGAGACCCTCCAGATCCTGCAGAGACCAGCATGAAAGCAGCAGAGCAAAGATAAACAATGACGGCAGTGAATTCAAACTAATGCCCCAAACCGATGTCATCCCACTGCCTTGTTTATTTAGCTAAATCTTCATGATTGACTCTGGGTCATCAAGCCAGCAAACTGGGAGAACAACAAAGTTAAAGAAGAAAACCGCAGAAGAAAGACATAGGAGAAGAAGGACAGTGGGAAGATGGTAGGACATTTTAATAAGAGATGGGAAGAAAAGTGGGGAAGCAGAATTTCTCTTTGCTTGCCTTCATCATGTGCTTACGTTGGCAAAAAAGTTTTTTTTTTAATTCTTATTAAAAGTTTGTGGTTCAGACCTTTATATTTCTCCTGCAAGTTATTGATCTTGCAGCAGCAATCCAGCTGCATTTTCATTGAACGATTTTCTTTTTGTTCCCTACAATCAAAAATGCTCCTGGAAGATTTTGAAATGTCAAAATGAATGTCAAGGTTGCTGATTTCCTGATCATATCGATTCATAAAGTTAAAGTTTCTTTATTAGACTAATAAAGATTAACTTGAGCATGTGAGTATACAGCTGAAGACCTTGTTAGTGTATGTTAACAGAACCATTAGTTGTTACAGTCACTGCAGTACAGTGAGCCAGTGGTCCTGCTTTTAATTTATTTGCAAAAACACACAGCTGGTGAACGTCTAATTAGGAGCAGGCTAGTTTTCCCTTGTTCCCATTGTTCCTCCATATTTCTCCTACCTGCATGCAGTTCTTCCCCTCCAAGTGGGTTCTCTTTATTTTCCTCAACTTCCACCCTCCACCGCGAGTGTATTTGTGTTTCACGACTCCTGTTAATAGTGGAATTATATGGAAATGCTGGGCTTCCCTGGCAGGGCCACTCAGCAGGTCTGACTAATTAATCAAGAGCGTGAAGTAGCAGAGATGGAGAGAGAAGGCTGGTATGAGGAGTAGAAAGAGAGGGGGGCAAAATGGGCGAGCATCATGTGGAGAAGAAGGGATTGTGAGAAGGGTTGGTGGAAGGAAGATAAGAGGCGGTGGTGGGAGAAGGGAGAAGAGCCTCCTCTCCCTCTCTGGACAGACAGTGGAAATAGAGGAAGGAAATAGAGACGAGAGACGAGCTGAGAGTAGAGGTCAACAGGTTCATAGTTTTAAGAAAGGTGTGTGTGTGTTTAAGACCTTAAAAACTAAAAGGTGCATGTTTGTACTGCAACTTTAAACACCTAATTGTGTATGTGTGTGCATTTCTCTCTGTGCACATGTTCTCTTTGTTGCTCCTTAAAGACAGCACATTAAAGTTGTGTCTTTAAAACCACGTAAGGGCTATATGAGAATTTATCACATGTAAATAATTAATCACCTGAACATGACACACAGAATTGGAAATTTAAAGGCCATAAAAAATCCACATGCTCTCTTTGTAAGGGCAGCATTAAATGAAACTACATAGAGATGCTAAGCAGTATGTTTTACACAAATATATTTCAAATGAAGCATCAAAGCCTCCAAGGTTTTAATTAAAACAAACACATCTGGACATGTCTTTCTAGCAAAAAAACAAAATCAAACAAAAAACATGAATCAAAATAAAGTTGTTATAATAAATAGAGAAAAATAAAATATTTGCTGTTCATGTACAAATTTGTGCGTTTGTCTTTTTAAGTTAACCATTATGACATTATTCATGCCTCGGGAACACAGATGTACCTGAACACTGCATACACTCTGAGACACCCACGTAAAAAAAAAAACTCCCTTTTACATCCGTTTAATGTACAGTATGCATGCGCAAAATAGATGGACTTATAGGTAAATGTACCCCTGCAATCAGAGGGGTATTCAGAGTTGCTATGACAATGGGAACAAAACCTGTACTGAAACATGCCCTTCAATAACCACTAATCACTTTATACTCTGTCTCCTAGAAATTATGTGGCTTTTTTTTCCTTTGCATTACCAGTGATGTTGTGGGAAGAAATATAATTGCTACTTCTATGATGTTCACAGACAGTGCTTCATTTTAATACCGCACAGAATCTGTAGGATGTAGAATAACTAGGTTCACATCTTGAATCTCACATGGTTAGGCAACAAGAACACTTTTGTTAATGTTAAGAAAAGTTTTTTGTTTCAGTAAATATGTAATGAAAACATTGTGTCGGGCTTTGCATATTTTCTGTATTAAAATAAACTCACTAAAGTCACATCTGATCTCTTTTGAATTTTAGTAATCTCAGTTTTGTTTATCTAGCCCAGTATCACAAATCACAATTTTTCATCAAGTGGCTTTAAAATCTTGTACATCCTATGACACCCTCTGTCCTTATACCCTTGGAAAAAAAAAAAAAAATATATATCACCAAGAAACCTTTGTACAAAACCTCTGGAAAAGCAAAAAAGGAGCATTTTTTTCCTCAGTGGGCCACAGTATGGACAATCAAGATGACAGAAATATAAATTGGTATAGTATAGTCAGTATGTCGGTGCAGACATGCAGCTGGCACAACAGGATAAAAGGTTTTCCCTGCCGGGCTCTGTCTCCAGTTTACACCTCGTATGTATCCATTGAAGCTCTTAAAGACCCCCGAATGCTGCTGTAGTGAGATAATATATTTTTGTTGCTGCCTGGCAGCCTCTGTCAAGGTTTGATCTTCCATGTTTCTCAAGTTTTCCCTTAATCTGCACAAATGATCTTGCTGAGATCAGATATCACTTTTACAACAAGAGCCTGTTGTTCTCTGACAGCCAAGTGGGTGTGAGACCTCCAGCTAAGCTCTTAACAACAAAGCGACTTTGAACTGGAGGTCTTGGAGGTTCCCTCTGCACCCGCGCAATCACATTCCCTCCACCTTTTCTCCTCTCCTCACCTTTCTATTGTTTCCTGTCCGTGTTATCTCGACCATATCCTCATCTTTTCTCCGTCCCTCAGCTCTTTTCTTCCCTCTTACATTCTCATACTTCTCTCTTTACTGTTCCTTCATCTTTCCTTTCCTTTCCCTGTTCACTCTCTCCTAGCTAGTGTCTGATGCCTCATTACCGCTCAATGGACCTTTTGCAGCTAATTGCCGGTGTGTGTATAAGGGGCTTTCTGGCACCTTCCAAGTGTCATCTCTATTCCTGGGTAATTACCCAATGTCAGGTAGCTGCAGTAACAGGTAAGGGACTGCTGAGGCTTTGGCCACACTTATTCTCTGCTGCTCAGAGAGAGAGAGAGATTTTTCTCCAAAATGCTGAATATCTACTATGATGTGTTGCTGTTAGTTGTTTGATTTCATGATATATGGTCGGGTTACTCCTGGAATAAGATTCTTGTAAACATACTGTACTTGTTTGTCTATCTTAGTTCTTCAACAGCGTCTTAACCTTGATCTGTTTCCTGTGAGAATGGCACATACAGCTGGGAGGGATCGGTCCTACTATAAACCACTAGTATAACAGTTACAGAGAGAGAAGGGCAGATTTTATTAATTAATTTATTTACTTACATACTTAGTTACGTATTTTTAGATAACCATTCGAAATGCATTCTTTTCAAGAATTTTAAAGTGAAGAGGTTTTCAGTCAGTCAAAGTTGTGTCCTGTAGGTTTCATTGTATATTCAAACTTGCAGTTTACTTAAATCTTCTTTATAATA
The DNA here is from genome assembly GCA_023238725.1 of Scortum barcoo. Classification (NCBI taxonomy): domain Eukaryota; kingdom Metazoa; phylum Chordata; class Actinopteri; order Centrarchiformes; family Terapontidae; genus Scortum; species Scortum barcoo. The sequence goes on along the minus strand of CM041534.1, from coordinate 18,110,721 downwards.
TAAGAAACAAATGACAATACCTTTAAGTGGAACAGCGTTTGGCCAAATTTATGCTAACATTATTTTCATAGGTTTCAAGAAATCAGCAATATAAAGTGTCAGTTTGCATTTATTTCATATGGTCAAACTAATGTAATGTTACTGCTACAGCTTCACCTGTCAGCCTGCATCATGTATTTTAGCCACTGCATCTTAAAGATGTCTTCAAACATAAACACAACACCAGCAGCCACTTACTTTTTGATTTTGCATAATTACCTCATGCATACAAGCACTCATGTACTCACTTACATACACATGCTTGGCACATACAGTCATGTACACATAATCTCATAACACCTTACAGACAGCGGTCATCCAGCAGTCTGTTCTGAATACACTAGTGAGAGATGCCCAGTGAATTGTCATGGCAACTGTGTCTGTCTGTTTAATGTATGAATCATTTATTTAGTACAACACTTAACCGATGCAGCTAATTCCCCGGAGAAGAAGGGAGGAGAGGACGGGAGAGGATAAGCATAGAGCAGAAGCATAAAGCCGGAGAGGAGATGAGACGCAGAACAAGGCTACTAAAAAAAGAGGCGTAGTTAAGTAAGCGATGTGAACCCCGCGCACGGTCAACAGTCACTGATGTGACTTGTGTGGTGTGTGATATAGAACTATATTATCTCTAAGTATAAACACTGCAGACAGGTGGAAATCTTCAGTACATACGAAGGAGAAGCGAACAGGAAATGAGAAACGAGAGAACATTCGGGCGGTGTCTGTTGCCGCCCATTACACATAAAGAAACAATAATTTACTCCATGCATCTAAATGAATAAAAAAACATGAGTGCTGTCCTTAAAGAGATATCTAGAGGCAGAGCTCCATCAATTTATTTTCTGATATTACATCTAGACCTGCTATACACAACGTCAGACACACTGTGAAGCATCCTTCAGTGAAGCACTCAACTGAGACATCCATGCTTTGTGAACTGTTAGACGTATCTACTGTGTGTGCAGTGGTTTGATAGAAGAACAGATAGAAGTGTGGTCCTTCAGGGTAAAGTCACGCAAACCATGTTAACCTGGAAAACAGATATGATCCCCTGCATGAATAAGGCTCCAAATTATAGGACTTCCTGTGGGGCCATGGGAGTAAGAATTGCCTTGAATCAAACCTTTTGTTTAATGTTTAATCTCATGTCACCTCTCTACTGTCGGCTATCAAAAAAAAGCGTGAATGTCCCCGAAAATATTTTGATGGGACTGAAGAAAGCCAGCGCTTACTGTCCGTAAGCAATAAGATATAAACCCCTTAACCCATAAACATGCTCTTCCCAAAAATCCCCAACTTTTTGCTGAACCATAGGAAATTCATAATACTACTATGCAAATGAACAGAAGAGTATTAACTAGCATTTTAATCCAGTATTATGTTTATGTTTGTGTTTATAGTGAGATTGACCTGGGTATTTATGCCTTATACTCTGTGTCAGTAATAAATTAAATTAAATGAGCATCAGCCCAAAGTGGGGTTTAACTTCAGATGATTTTTGAGATGGGCTTTCAAAGCATGAACTAATGAAGACTGTCAATATGTTTATCTCCAAAGTTATCTCGGATAATGTCAACAAATCCTTAGTTCACGGCCAGTCCTGTAAATTCACACTATTAACCAAGGTTCTTAGAAGTGTTTTATGCCAGCAGACAGTGATTTCAAAAGGGTTGCTCAGTGACACTTCGACCAGACAAATAGCTGCAGCTGGACAGCTATTTGTCTGGATCAGTCAAACCTGTTTAGGGGAAAGTATCTTGCACCATACTACCACCCTGCTCTTTTTTCATGCAGGACTAATATGGATCTGTAGCCTGAAATATGGAGAGAGAGAGCAGCTCTCAGTCCCAGTGACGAATTACAAAGAAATCGAAGGTGCTGATTACATCGAAAACACTCCCTAAACAATTAATCTGTGCAAGAAATAAAGAGCTTTCAGTAAAGTACCATGCATTTATAGGTGTCTTTTTTTTTTTTTTTTTTCTTATTTCTGTGGTTTCATGGCCAAACTTTCATAAAGTCACATTAAGTGGATATTCTGAGTTCTTCAAGCATACATTTAGGTTTCATAGCAGAAAAAACAAACTACTTTTAACTGACTAAAAACTTCCAACAAAACTAAATACAACGCAAGATGTCACACTTTGAAGAAGGGGGACAATTATAGCTCAATATCTGTTCAATTGCTAAAACTCGGTCTGTTGCTCTTACTGCACTATTGCGTTTGCTCGCTCCACCTAGACTTAAAAATAACAGCTGGATGTATCGAATTCAGGCGCGTTCTCTGAGGGATATTGAAACTAATTTTAGGAGCCATAGTAAATGAATAAATGAAGCAGATGAGGCAAGTTGAAGGAAAGTCAGCACACCCAAAATCTAAATTACAACAGTAAGTAAAGCCAAAAGTATTTAACGTCACAGATTGGATGATGCATAAAACTGTAATAGTTGCAGACAAATGTTCCCTTAAAAAGTATATTAATTAAATAGGAAGTTGAGGTTAACATTGTACTGATCACACAATAAGATGACCTTAAAATAATCACCCGCAAGGAGATTTCAGTCACAGATTGGGTTATAATGTATGCAATAATTCATTAAGTAGTCAGCAACAGGATATTTGAACATTACATGTATATATTGATATGTCATTTTTTTCAGTTGTGAAGGCTTAATCTAAATCAAGCACCCAAATTGGGACAAACTCAGCAGGATGTCTTTGTTGAAGAAGAACAAAGAGAGGAGTTGGGCCTTGGGTATGTTAAACATGGCACACTGAAGTACAAAATTAACTTTATAGTAGTTGAGAAGTGGGCCTTCTAAGTGCAGATAATGTTACAAAGAGGGCAACACACACTTGTAAAAATGTCACGGTACATCAGGAACATCGTATAAGGATCATTAAGACATGACTTCTCACACACTCTCTGGTCTACCAGACGTAATTACACATGCTAAGTAGTCCCATCTAACATTGCCCCCCGTCACCCCTGCTTCTCCATTTCCCTCATCTATCTATCCTTCTTTCATTTCCACCGCTTTAATTTCATCTTTACGTCTCTAATTAGCCATAGAGATGTAAATCCATGCTTTGCAGGGACTCGAGAGGCTTTGCTTTGACCTATTACCCTTTCCGACATTTCTTTTCGGACCCCCCCATCTCTTTCCGGCTTTCTTATTTCTATTTTTTCCCCTTTCTCTTTCCTTTGCAACCAATGGGTCCCGAGGGTGGCAAGTGTGTTCCAACGAGCCATAATTCACAGGCAGCAGCCCCCAGGCTGTTAGTGGCGCAGCATGTGGTCTGCTTTTATCTCTCTCCTCTAACTCCCTCTCTGGTGAGGAAATAATTCATTATCATGCCTCCATTGATTTACTCTTTCTCTTGCCTCTTTGGTGGAACAGTCTGTCCTTTCTTGCTTTCTTTTTCTTATTTTAACACCCTTTCTACAATTTCAAACAAGTGTGGTTTCATATGGATGTGTGTTTGCCTCTCCGTTTGTGTGCGCTTGCATACGAGTGGTGCTCTTCCTTCTTTCTATCCTCTCATCTCCTCAACGAAATCCCCTCCAGCAACCACCTTCATCAGCTTTGAAAATGTTCTCTCAGAACAAAGGAGATAAACACAGCCGAAAAATGGAAAGAAAAAGTTTAAAAAAATGCACTATTTGCTGAAAAAAATAAAAAGAATACAGAAGCCCGACAAGGTTAGAGTGCGACCACATCATCTGTCATGGCTGGATAACCTCAGCTTTTGGCTACTCTGCTGGTACAACATATCTGTGTGAGAAAGTAAGAAAAAATTCCCATCGATGAACGAGTGTTTTCTTCCAGCAAACATCTGCTCTGTGTAAATCATCAGTGATTTGGTCCAGATGGCTTGGTTATAGTGATAAGGTTACGTCTTAGAAAGAGTTGTTTTCTCCTCCGTTTGTAAGGTGGAACTGAACAGAGACCAGAGCCGACGTCAATAAGCCGAACTTGACAAACAAGACAAACACTCAGATCTCATAAAGGGATGAAAGGAAGTGGAACGGGCTGAAGAAGGGGGGGAAAGAATGAGTCTACAAGTGAGATGATGTGGTGTCTTCTGGCTCAAATGCTCCTTTCACGAACAGCCAAATCGCACACATGCAAAACCCAAACAAACACCTCAGGGGCTTTTAATTCAAGTTCCTCCATATTTAAAAAGGATGAAGCTGTGTTTGTGATCATTTGCAAGGACTACAGACGCGGAGGAGCTTAAAAAAAAAAGATGCTAATGTTAACCTGGTGATGCTGCCTGTTCTTACGTGTTTACCAGGGTGGAAGGGGAGAATAGGATTTGGGAGCAGTCCAAAGGTGTGGAGAAAAGGCAAGAACAGAGAAGTGATGCATAATTACATATTTCCACGTCAATGTCAAGAGGTCTGCAGTGAGGTGGGACGTGGGTCGAGGTGGCAGAAGTAATCAGGGATTGTGGAGAATTTGGGGGGGGAGGGATGTAGAGAAAAGAGAGGAGAAAACAAGAGTAGGTAATTCAGTTATATATTTACAAGAGTCTGGGGCTGCTGTAAAAACTGGGGGAGAAGATGTGAGACATCAGATGACAAGTTTTAATAAAGTGGAAAGAGAAAAGCGGAAGGTAGCAGCAAGGGTGAAGGGAACAGTGGGGAAGGCAGAAACACATAACCGGGACTGGGAGGGAAGAAGGATAAAAGGCAGATGGGATGGACACAGAGGATCATTTACCATAACCTTTTTATAGTCAGAGCAACAGCGAAGAAAGTGAATAAGTCATACTCACTATCGACTCCCTCGACAAGAAGTGACAGGTTGTTGTTCAGTAACAAATAATGACACAAATAATGTATATTTATATCTGTGGCACACTGCAGGTACCTAAACATGGGCTTTGTAGCAGAGAAAAATCCACAACGACACAGCTGCACCACGGCTCCCTCTGTTCTCTTTGCTGATGCTCTAAAAACAGGGGAAGTTTCCAGGGAGAAATTCAAGAGACTCTAGGGCACAAATTACAAGGGCTGCCCCCTAAATGTTAGTGTTAATCTGTTGATATTAAACCCTTTAAATTCTCTGGTGGTGAAGAGGTGGACGAAGACATCGAAACTTGCCTCCTACTGACAAAACAGGAGACTCTTGGAGGCTATTGTATGAGGTTTGTGTGGGATGGCTGCTCTGTAGGTGTGCTGAACTTAACCAAACCTGGACAGAGGCTTTCTCATAATCATAGGTAAGGTATATTCAATCAAAAAGATCATTATTAAGGATGAAAACTCATAGAAGCAAAAAATATCTATAGTCAAGACAAAAGCATGAACCACAAGCACCTGACAGATTAAAATACTGAGGTCCATCCAAGTAAAACATGTCAGTCTCTTAATAACTGTGAATGTCAGGATGCTCTAGGAATGTGGTTGAGTCGAAGGTGATTTGACGAAAAACCAACCAACTTGATGAAACCTGATTTTTGAGAAAAGTTTTGATTTGTTTTCTTACAGTGTTCATACAGTTAGCCCGAGCCTTCCTGATCTGTCAGAATTACATTACTCCTATAAGCACTCAGAGTAGCAGCCAATATCATTTAGTGGCATTTAAAGAATTTCCAAAGTTTTTTGTAAAGTAGACCTTGAAGGTGCAGCTTTGCCAGCTTTAGAAAGCTGAAATAGTCAAACATTTTGAAGTGCTAGTGTCTGAGAGAGAGAGAGAGTGAGAGAGAGAGATGCAGGTAATCCCAAATATCCAAAGTCTTTATTCTCAGGAGTACGGTCTGACTGCGGCTCAGCTCAATCTTGCACGCTCCCAGCAGATTGTTAGTACTCAGTATCTCCTGTGGCAACAAGCTGCTATTCAACCCAGTCTTCTAAAACAACATGCACTGAGCTGGCTTGAGGGTTACGGCTTAGAGACTTTTTTTTTGTTTGTTTTTTTTGCACCAAGATGATGAAGTGTTTTTGTTTTTTTTTTTTTGTTTTTTTTGGTGAGTTTGCCAGCTAAATCCCAGTTATGAGTTAGGCTCATGAGGAACATTTTGAAATGACACTATTACACATCATAAATCGAGACAGAAATTTCAGAACACTTTTGAGTTTGATGCCTCGATGCAATGAGTCAAGACTGCAGTGGGCCCAAATCAGCAACCAGTCTACCAATGAGATGAAACCACACTAATTTTATTTAATTTTTACTCATTCTGACAATAAATCATGCCCAGTCTACTACAGTTCAGCACAACATGTGCATAAGAGGATGAAATCTAACGGTGGTGGACTCCCTGAGAGGATTTTTGCTTCTGTTACATCTATCAGTTTTGCGATTCGACCCATAAGGAACCAAGCAAATCAAGCACTAGGAACAGTGCAATTAATGGTATCATTTACCTGAATTTCGACGCTACTTTAATTTGAACATGAACACATTCAGTGGTTAACAAGGCGAAATAATGCAGCTCTTAGCCTCCTATAAACTGAGGTCTGGATCAAAAATTATTCTGCACGCATGAGCAATAAACACACTGAGATGATGATATTGAAAATGAAATAAAACATATGAAGTGAAGTTTGACTTAAAGTTTGAGCGTCCCCATGAATCCTTATGAGTTGGTTTCTGACTAGTTGACATGCCTAAGGTATTTGGTTAGGTCAACATCATAGGCTGTCCCTTTTGCTAGAGGAATGCCATATCAGGACAAAGATAGTAAGATAGTGGGTAGATCTCAGCTCATTACGAATAAGAGTCTGTTTTATGATATATGAAACAACATGTCACAGTTTAACTCGAAATCATGACTGGGCCTTCATAGATCCTTTTTGAGATTAGCTATATCAGCATTCTTTGTTTCTTGTCTGATGAAGATGTGTGACAAACTAAGCTGCTTCTTTTGGTTTGTGTGGTTTTGTGCTGGCTGCATGTAGGTCCTCCATTTTCAGATAGAAAGAGCAGAATCCAGAAAAACGGAAGAGCCCCCCAAAAAAGAGAGTATTGCTTAGAATTTGGACAATTTCAAAGGTGTGATGCTGTCTCAAATACCTCGTTGTTTATACTTCATAATGGACTGCGATCACAGAAAGGTCTGAATCAGCTGAGCTTCAGTGTTGCAGCAGAGTTGCTGGACAGAAAATAAGCCTTTGGTCAGATCACTCACACCTGCATCCAAAGTGTATGACAGCCAGTGTATGAAAAACATTGGCATAAATCTTTGGTTAACACACAGGTCACTTGTTACTTGAGGTCACATCTGTGTGGACAGGGTCCAGTTGGGGGTCAAAACCCATGTCCTTCACATTTTCAGTCAACAATTCTACCCTGCAGCGTCTGTGCTGCCCACATATAGTTTAATCATTAAGCATGCAGGAATTTAGCCTAAAACTTTTATAATTATTTCCAAAACTCCTGTCATGCTTGGAGGATCCATAATAATTTAGTAGTGTGGTGTATGCACGGTGTAGACAAACTTTATTCTCCCATAATTCATTGCACAGTAGAGGGAGAGACAGAGAGTACTCCAGGGGAAAATATGGAGCAATTAATCAACTTCGTCAACTCATCAGCAGCTTTTTAAAAACCCTGTTAGTGGTTATAATGGTGCTGTGTTATAATGCCTGTTTAGTTCGCTTTTCTGCTAATTAATCAGCCCACATTTTGCCGACCTGTAACACAAAGAAGTTTTACACAGGTCAGTCGATAATGCGAGTGCGTGGACAGACTGAACTCAACCGATAGTTTGTTTGTTTCAATAGACTGACGTTCATCAGCGAACATGTCTTTTAAGATTTAACAAAGGTTTCTGTCACTGGAGCATTAGCATTATTATATCACAGACACTGGTTCAGAGACTTTATCAGCAGATATAATGTGGACCAGCATTTAAAAGCAAGAACATGGGGTAAAATGTGATGTTTTATATCATACATACCAATGTATGAATTCAGAGGTTTCAACATGTCATTTAAATTGTTTTATCAGAAAATTAATTTTCCAGTTGTCTTTTTGAACTACGGTAAAAAGAAATTCCTGAAACTCGCTGAAATATGCAGGAATCATCTCCAGGGTAAAAAATGAACCAACACTCAACTATATTAATCTATAAATGGTCATTCATAATTCTACAAGGTCGAGCCCTTGTCATTAGATGATAGAGAATCCCAAATTCTGAGCCAAGTTGACTTTTCATCTCTTTCATCAGTATTTATATCAAATACTCATATTGAAGGGCATTCTGTTGGAAATAAAGGTCGCTCTCCTGTGAAGATTTATTTTTTAGAGTTAGGGTTAGGTTTATATGTCATGCATAAGTTTTATACATGACAATGTTAAGTAACACTTTTACATGTACCCCTCAGCCTATGAAAATAGTTGAACAATGTATTCTAAGTCTGGAGAGAAGATTTGTCAACTCTGAGAAAATAATAAAAGTGACTTGAAAGTGATTTGAATATCGTGGCTTGGATTACCTCAAACTGTGAATCATTTACAGAAATATGGTGTTTCAGACTAGTGTGAGGTGGTTTAAGGACCTGCACCAGACAGTCTAACAAAAGATGCCATTGAGTTGCTTTTCTAAAATTCAGTATTCCAGCACTACCCATAATAGACTAAAACACCCAAGTGGTGGCTACCACAGTGTAAACAGTATGACTGTTGACACATTTCTTATTGTCTCACAGTTGGTGACTCCATCAGAGATCCTTTATTTGGATCTTAAGTGTCTCATATACTTGCCAGCTGCTCAGTAGCTTGCAGCAAAATGTGTTGGGGTTACTTGACAACTCCCAGGTGTGAACATGCAGAACTGTATAAATGTGGTACTTAGCGTCATCAAAAAAAGAACACGTAAGCTCAGCAAACTCCTCGTGGCTCAATAATTTTTAAAAATTCTGAAAGTCAAACATTTCATCATCTGAAAGTGACATTTCTCTATTTCTGCAGCTGCGACTAGTGTAAATAGTTATTTTTGTTCAAAACAGCCATACCTGTGACATTTCTTATTCATTTTTCATTTTGTATATATGTTCTTAGTAAACTTCTTTATCAGTTTATTTAATTACTATTAATATTTTCTGTTATATATGGAAATGATACTTTTTCATTGTTTTTTTTCTTTTCCATAATCTGCAAGGACGTGGTGATCAGTGTGTTTCTGTAATAATTCTACAAATGGATTGTGATTTGAATGAATTTGGTTCAATTTGCATCAATACAGCTGTCTAGACCGGCTTTGTAACTACTTGATCTACATGCATCCACACGTGAAATCTGAAACATATTTTTATAAATAAAGTCAATTTTCTTCTGAGTTTGGCACATATCTCCATTGATTTTGTATCAGGGTGCTTCTACTGTATGCTTCTGTTGTTTTTTAGTGTTTGAAGGAGTTGGTAACCCCAGAGGTGTATATGCATGTATTTGCCCATTTAAGATCTATCTAATTGATAGTCAAGATGGCAAAGTCCACTTTTATCCTCCTGTACTCTGTCCAACAGTGACCTGCCTGCAGTACCAAAGCAGGATAAATGAACATAATTTTTAGGACAACAGCGCTCCTTTAAGAACCACTCAAATGTTATATGGAAAATGGATTGGTTAAACGCATACAAGCATCACACAGGAAACCTAGTTTCTATACTCTGTACTATAGACAAGCTGCTAAATTATATATAAAGATGTATATAAAGAAGTTGTATATGCAGGATCGCAATGCGAGATAAGTATTTTTAGTTTGTCATGCCGTAACACCCATTAGCTCTGACAGAAGATCTCAGTGTGCAAAAACAGAGCATATAACTTCCACTTCCTCATTTTACATCCAGTAAAACAGCAACAATGCTTTTTTGTTTCCTTTTTCTCTGTAGTCTTATTAGCTTCAGTTTTCCTCACATTAAGCCTTGTCAAACATTGACCTCTTTTTCTATTTGAAGAAAAAAGCATGACCTCTAAATTGTACTGTAACACATCAAATTTAAAATACAGTACCTACTGTGTGCTCTCACCACTTCTAAACTCAAGAATCCATTGACCGCTTTAACCTAGGTTTGGTTTTTTTTGGGAAAAAAAGCCCTCATGAGAGCCACATTCGAGAAAATTATGGGCTTTTTGTTTCTTTATTCTGCACCCTTAATCACATGATTCTTACTCAATGTGTGCGTGTGTCAACGTAAGAACATTTTCACAGATTTTATTCTTTTCTTTTCTGCACATAAGTAGAGACGAATGCATGCACAGTGAAACCCTTACATTCATGTGTGGATGCATCCACACACACGCAGTCAGTACAGCTCTTTGTGTATTCAGTCTCTATCGAGGCAGACCCTCAGGTCAGGTCAAGCTGTGGCTCCTGCAGTGCAGAGTTCTGCGGCAGGCAACTAATCTCTCTTACCCTCCTCCCCCCCAAGGCTGAAAGGGCTTTAAAATGAGAAAGACCACTTAGCCAACCCTGTCAGAAAATGCCTTCGCAGTTTACAGTAGGAGGCATCGCTGGGGATAGGGAGAGGGGAGGATGAGGGGTCTTTCTTTGTTTCCATAAAGATGAAAGATTATCCAGATTGTCGGAGATCTTATGCTGCTATCAGATGAGAGTATCGCTTTAATGAATTGGGTCTCATCCGGCCAAATGAAGTATGGGAGATTAGCTCCAGACTGTCAGCTTGTTTCCATTAAGCCTCTCAGAGCAGGATGACTTTTTTTTGGCCTTTGAGACTTAAAATGTCAGTTTTATCAAACCAAAGAATGTGAAGATAACATTTTCTTTTTTAATCCCCAAGCTGTTTCTTGATATTTTTTAAATGCCGCATATGTACTCTTCTTTTAGACTGTATACTTAAATGAATTGTAAAGTTATGCAAGCTACATTGTGTATTTGACCGCAAGCAAATAAATAAAAGTTCTTTTGCTCCATAATGACTTTTAGAAAACAAACTGGGTATATAAATCCTGCATTGACAACAATGATATTTATTGGTTTGGAACATGTACAATCTTACTAAATAGTTTGTAGTGAGACTGTTTTGTCTGATTTTCTGCAGATTTTTTGGCACAAGCTAATATAATTTAAAATGAAAGCCAAAACAAATTGATTTTATTTTCTTGTTATACCTTGTCACTTTTTTTTTTATTTCATTTGAATTTTAATATCAAGGAATTTGGAAATGCACAGGGTTTTTGTCTGCAAAAGACTAAAGGAAAAGCTCAGACATGTTTTATAGCTCTATTAAAATAAAAATGTCACCAACAACATGATGGCCTACAAGCCTTCTTTCATCTGTTAATGCAATTTGATTTTGCCAGAGGGTCGCAGTGTCTTTGACCTTCAAGAATCATAACATAAAGAAATATCGGGAAAGCTGTGGCGAAATTACCCGCAGTGTGCTGAGCTTACAAGCCAATATTGGTGTAAGTGTATTAACATGTAGCAGTTCACAAGCTTGGCATTAAAAGGGACTTTGCAGCAAAGGTTAGTCATTTTGTTTCCAGCTATAAGCAACCAAATAATTCTAACTGTGTAATAATATGATAAAAGTTAGTATCTGTGGAGTTTGGAGGTCTACCACTTAAGTAAACATGTGGGTGAACCCTCCAGACAGGCAATTAATGTGTTCATTTTCCCAACAGGTTATTCCCGCCCTCAGGGACTGAATGACACTGTATACAGAGTTCTGCCCTGTCATTACCCAACTGATGCTGGTTCATTATTAAGCTTCATCCTCTTTAAATCCACTGCAATGGGATCAGGTGCTTAGCGGCAGCACCCGCCTCAGAAATGGGCTCTGTTGTTAGCTGCCTGTTCCTGCAGAATTGGTCATTAAGTAATGCGGTGGAGACAGTTGTTCCCTTTAAATGGCCTGGGAAGTGTGCAGTTCCAGGAGCTCTGTGGTAGACAGCTTGAGTAATACATATTGTTGAAAACAGCGGGGTTATTTTTAGGGCTTTTTTTGGAAGCAGGCGAGTTCACCAGTGGCTCTCACATCAGTTAGTGTACAAGAGAAGTATCTTATTATATTCTGGCAATGGCGTTTTAATTTTTGTTGGCTTTTCAAACCTGTGGTTTTACAAAACACAGGGGTATAATTTAACTGTCCGTCGTATCGCACTGTGTGTTCTGTGCTGGGAAATTCTGGAAGTTGTTCTTTTATTAAGCAAGAGGTAGCAATTTTTCATCAAATTACTATGCACACACCATAAACTAACCTCTCATTATTTTATTTTAATTTAGTGGAGGAACAGCACAAGCAGTTCTCATCACTTTCTATCACAAAACAGCTGTCTTTCACAAAGGAAGGGTCCGGATGCTGTGAGGCAAAGTTTCTCGACCGTTTTTTAATGCTCACGCAGCTGCAGAAGGAGAGCGAGCAGAGCCAGATCTCCTGCCAAACTGCTGCTCCTAGCTTATTAAAACAGCATGGACTACACTGTTTTAAAATACTCTTCACTACACACACACTCCCACTATACACTTCCTCCACTGGCTCGCTCTCTCTGTCTCCTCTTTGTGATTCTAACAAGGCTTTTTCGCTGCCTAGTTAAGGGGCCCTACTGTAGAAGAACCACCATTGTGGTTTTACTAGCAACTTAAGAGACAGCAAAGCCAGGAGGCACTTTATGTATGACAACAGGGAAGAGAGAGAGAGAGGCAGATTAAAACCAGAGAGAAAAGGAAAGATAGAGATGGAAAGGAAGACTGACAGGCAGTCGGGGAGTCACAGAGATATCAAGAGGGTGAGAGACTGTGAGAAGGAGAGAAATAGCCAAGGAAGTAAACAAAGCATCAGAGAGATAATGAGGCGGTGGGTGGAAGAAAGTGAGATAGAGAGGAGGGGGACGTTAGACGAGCAATGAGGAGCGGCAGCGGAGAGTTCTTCTGTACCTGTGGAGGAGATTAAGGTTCTGCATCCACTGTGATTAATGAGCTGGCCACTGATTGCTCATCCCCATCTCCCTCCCATGAATAATCACCACCCCAGCACTCTCAAAGAGAGAGTTCTGCTGTTATGTATGTGTGTGTGTTCATGAAATAATGGAGAGAAGAAGAGCTTGTGTGTACTTTGGAGATAAGAGTGAGTGTATATGAGAGACAGTATGCATGTATAATATGTGAAAGTGATGTAATATACAGTGTAAGCATAGGATTAAGTTCCTAAGAGTGCATAGCTATTGATTGACTGAGAGAATTGGTGCGCACGTATAGTATGATGTACAACATGACATTAATTCAGTGCGTCAATGTGCTTGAAACATGGATGATATATTTAGTGATAGCTGCAGCCCTCCTAGAGAGAGCAGCCCCGCATACTCAATGCACAGCGACGCACCAAGATCATTTGCACACTCCCAGCAGGAGTCCGGCCTCCCTACATGTACTGTACAAACCCACCAGTGTCATTGTGTTCACAGAGGACATTAACACATGACACCATGTGGTGAAACATGCAGCTAGTGTCTACAGTTTGAATAGTGTAAATTAGTTGTGTTAAAAAATACAACAGTGTGCAAGCTGAGCAGCCTTAAATTGAGATACTCTGTCTGTCAGTGTGGTGTTAAGTGATATGACAGTATACTGTACATACATGAGCTTTTTGTGTGTGTGTGTGTGTTTGTGAATAGGTGAAGAAGAAAACTGTAAAGAACTTTGTCTGTTATTATAGAAAAAAGACAGTTGTTTTCCCTGAAGATACTAACACATATTTGTGAGTTTAAAGTGTACATTATCATGTAGATTTACTTTGAGTTTTATACATATTTACAAATTTATGAGCACAACTGTGCGCAAATTACCTACATCTTCAAATATCACTGCTTATGACTTTTTTATATTCATATTTTATATATATTATATTTTATATTTATATGCTAATGACTTCCGAGCATTTTCAGTAATTTTGCAGCTCAACAAAATATGATGAAAGGTGCCAGCATGAGTCCCTGTGATTGGAAGTGCGCTCTGTGGTGAGGCACCTGTGTTTAACCACAGCCTGACACACAGTGCTGTTGTGTCGCATTGCTTGGTGGTCTGAGATTTCTCGTGACTTTTTGGTGGTTGCATAGGAACTGTCAATCAGAAAAACCATGTTGTTGCTTGTTGGAAATGTGACTTCAGTTGAGGGCTAACCCCAAGTGCAAGAATGACAACAGCATGAGGTTGCTTTGAATCCTTCAAGTCTCCATTGCTCAGTAGTTTGGCAGCATTGCAGGAACATGTAGGAAGTGTGAAGGCTGGCGAATCAAGCCCACTTAGTGTAGCAGCTGCTTTTCACTTAGTGATGAGATTAATGATTAATGCTTGAATCCTAATTTACCAAATTAGACCGAATGAGGATATTTTTTTCATGAAGGTCAAATATGAATAATCGAGTGTGCCGTGTATATCTTTGCATACATGACGCATGAAGGGAGGAGGATGTACTTGTCAAGTGAATGACACATAACCCCCCCACAAAGCTTTATATTCAGAGAGGGAGAGAGAGAGCACCCTAATTTTGTAATGTTGGGTGTCTGAGGTGTTACTGTCATAAGCCCAAAACAGTGAAAGCTTAATTTGCCAAGAGTGTGTTTCAGTGTGTGTGCGTGTGCGAGAAGTAGGTGGAAGTAAACAGGCAGTCATTACTGTGATGGCATCCCACTTGTAAACCTGTTCATATTTAGCTTTTTCACTCCTCTTTCAAGAAATATAACCTGTTACATGGAGTTACGTAGTCACTAAAATCCTCTTCAGACATTTCCGAAACAGCTCTAAGAATGCCAAATGGCTAATATTACTGTTCAAACAACTTGAGCCAAGTTGTAATAGGCACATAGACATTTTTTCACCTGAAAATCACCACAATATTTACTGACTTGTGCCGATATCGGCTGCTCCAGTTTGTGCCAAACTTTAAGTTCTGCAACACAGAAAAAAAACTATTCTGTATAGGTGTCTTGGGCACAAGGAAGGAGAGTTTTTTTTGTTATTAAATTGCAGTTTTCATCTGTTTGTTTATTAAGGTTCAGTCTAAAAGCCACTAAGTTCCTACATGGCACTTCCACATCTATCGTGTGGTCAAAAGTGGTAATAAATGTTAACAGTAATGTTTTTTTTCTCTCAAAGCTGTGTCATAACTCAATTTCAGACTAGAGTAATAAAACTGAATTGCATCCACTTCCACATAGCCTACCTTCACCTGTCAGAAATCAATCCAAACATGTGATTTCAGTCAATCAAACTGACTTCACTTCGATGTTGACGTCACAATCAACGTGCCAGCAGAGAGCAACACATAAATCAGCTGGTGAAAACATAGAGAGGGTTAGCTGAGGAGAGCTGAGGACAGGATTTTTCCTGACACGCAAAGTACTGTTTTGCCCTGTGGGGGTTTTATAAAGACATTTCTGCAGCCAAAGGGTCCATCGGAACATTTGCCATATTTCATAATGTGGCTGAAAGTTTGTCACACATACATTCAATTCAGAGCGAGAGTGATGTAAGAAGAGCATTAAAATATGCTGTTAAATACAGAGAGGCTTATCAGTGTGGTTTCTATGAAGTGTTTTTGTGAATTATAAATCAGAGAAGTTTGAGAGTAAAAATATAAAATCTATTAAATATTAAAATGTCTTTCTGCTCATATGACGCAGGTTTTTATCTGAACATAATTTTCAGTAAGTGGTCATGGAAATAAATTTTTAAGAAATACGTTTAATTTGACGCCCTGTTAAGCCTGTTTTTATGTGTCAGATCAGGGCTGTGTTAAATGAGTTAGGACTTTCAGCCCAGTTCTGATCTCTAGGGAGTCAAAATGTAAATTCACATTTGCTGGTTAGATAGCACTATGAAAAAAAACATCTTTAAGTAATTTATTATATTTTCTGTCACCAATTTCAGTAGTGTTGATGCATTTTGTCAGCAGCTATAGATTCTATAGATATAAAAAGCACTTGGAGGAACAGAAATGAAACATACACACACACACATTTATTTCATCTTTGTATTTTTATTGAAATGTAAAAGTGAGTAGAGTCATCACAGTATTTTCATCTTGTTTAAAAAAGACAAATTCATTCACCTGTACATGCCGGTGGCATACGTGAAACCGAGAGTGGAGGAGTCCAAGCTAAAGCAGAAGGGCGGTGTAGTTTTGTTAGAAGAGGATATGCTATCTGTACATGAATAACACTTTGCATGTATCTGGTGAGATTTCCTGTCCTTTTTTTCAAATCATAGTAATTGCAATGTCAGTTTTTTCCAACATTGTGCAGCTCTAATTTGAATGCTTTGGTTATTATCTAGGCATCTAAAACACTTCTCACCCAAGTTTACCCCAGTTTTAGACTTGATGCTTGATTGTTTGACCTACAAATCTCTTTTCGCTTTCTGAACGCAGGTGATCTCTCCCCTTCAGTTTTAGACCTCTTTTTATCCATCTCCATCTTCCTTCCTCTATGCCCCTCACAACTTTCCTCCTTCCTCCTTTCTGGTCTACAGTCAGGAAGTTATCTGTGTTGCCCTCTAAAAAAAAGTCATGGCGTTCTCCTTCTCTGCTTTGTGGCTTGATGTCTTACTCCAGCTCATGAGGGGCTGCTCTCATAAAAGTGGAAAGGGACAACTCTCTGAGCTGCAGTCTTGAGCTCGCCACATTAGTTATTCCCTGGGAGATCTTTTACGTGCTCTGCATCAGATTTGTCCCTCTTCCTGTCTCACACGTGTTCCTTCTCTTATGCCCCTGTGTTGTCTCGGCCCATCTTTCAGCGTGCTTTTGCTCCTTTGCTCATCCTCTTTTTATCAGTCTTTTTTTCTTGTATTTGGGCTCACTTTTCCCCCTATACCGACCTAATGTTTTCTGTCTTTCCTTTCGCCCTATTTTTCTGTTGTTGAGGTCCTTTCCTTGTCCTATCTTTACTTTTTCCTCCCAATACTTTCTCCCTCTCCCTTCTCTTTCTGTCGTTCTCTCTTTACCCACACTCCTTTCAGAGCCGGATACAGACACCTCCCAGTTGGCCCTGTCAGCCAAAGCTCAGTTAGCAGGGCTGATCGATCAGTACAGCTCCTGAATTCCCCTGAAAGTCAATTACTAACTTACACATTGGAGCTATATTGGGAGAAAGGGGGGGAACTGTAGAAATCATTAGCCAGATAATGTCATGACAACCTTCCCCAGTAAGTGAGGGCAGAGCAGGCGCTGCCTGTGGATATGCAATTTGTCTAGGTCATCTGAGAATGGGACAGAGCACTGGGAGGATATTTGAACTGTTTTTTATAGAGTTGCTTTTAGAGTGGAAGTAATCTTTGTGGTTGAGTGTAAGTATTTAGGCCGGGCTCAAATACCAGTAGTTTTTCAGAACCACCCAAAATGTGTTCATCATACCAAACATCGCAAGCTTTGTTGGCTATTACTCTTATTTATTTGATTATCTCATATATGTCATGATTTATATAATAAATTTGCAAGTTGTGGTATTTTTTTTCCTTCTTTTGCTTGTTTCAAGCAAAGCCAATCAAGCCAAGATTCACCAATGATGCATCTGAAAAGTTGGAGATATTTATTATTCTTAACAAGGTCAAGGCCATGGTTATATTTCTGTTCTTGTAATGTTTTTTTTTCACAAAACTTACTTCCTGTCAAAATGATCCTTACACATCAATCTGAAAAAATACCATACTCTTTATAGACCAATCTGCTGTCCATTGATGGCTGTTTTTAATTGTACAGCAAGAAAATCTTGACATTTAAAATGCCCTTTAATTACTGTCTTATACTCTAGAAAAGTGACATCTACAGCAGTCAGTTTTCTAATTAATTACACACGCCTATTTTTCATACAACATAAAAAAACATGTTCATTGTCTTTTGTTGGTTTCATTACTATAAACTCAGTTGGCTGATTTTGGATGGCATCAGGATTCATTTCATGGTGTCAGGATTAAGTTCAGTCCTGGTCCATCTTTCACAAAGGTAAATGTTTTGTTTTTTTACTATAGCCTCTCTGCCAGACATTAAGAGTGAGGACTAAAACATCAGCATAAAGTTTTAAAGTTTAGGCAAACCTCAAAGGTTGGCAGGTTTCTGGAAATTTTTAAACACACCTGTCCATATTAAATTGATTGAACAGTTCCTGTTTGATTTGGTATCACTGTTACAGCCCTGCATTAGGGGCTTTGAGCTGAAGGTTGATCTTTTCACCGCTGTCAGTGCTGCCTCACTTCAGAGTAAATTGAAGGTTTTCATTCCCATATCAGATTGACATGGTGCTATCTGAACCTCACGAGTAAACATTTCAAAATTAGGCACACAAAAGTCTCAAGATAAATCTGAGAGTAACCTGTTTTCTCTGTTTTATAAAAGTTAGTTTTTTACATGTGTCAGATCAGTAGATCAAGGTCTCAACCTCATCACTCCAGTAGTTTGTACTAAGTGTAGCTGTTAAAAGCACAATAGCCTGTGTTATATCTACCATATGTGAATAATTACAGTCTGTACTTCTCATCTGAATGAACTTCGCCAGGCAGACTTTCAAAGCTGCATGTCTGCTTCTCTACCTTTGTAAAAGAACTGATGTTTAGACATACCAGCTGTCCATCCGAACAGTCAACTGCTGCTGAAAGACTCAGCAAACGAACACAGGTCTTACTTGGATGCACTGTGTTAAATTTAACGTGAGCAGCGATCTGGTTGAAATTCACAGTACCACCCTGAAACTGCCCCTCCAAGCCATGTCAGATCAATGCACTTCATCCCTCATCTGTCCACATGGCACTCAAAGCCCGTTCTGCCACCCAAATTACTGCTCTGCTGAATTATAACTTTGTTGGATCTGGCAATGTACTGTACCCAAGGCATTCTGAAATATCACTGACAGACCGGGCTGTCAGCCCGGATATATCTATCACCTGGAGAGCTATGTGAAACAGACAGCTAATATCCAGGGGTCTTTTACAGCACCGTTTGTCAAAGTTTGGATCTGGACAGCAAGTTGCCCACAAACATTTCAAAATGTGTTAGCCATCTACTTGAAGTCTGTTGTGACACTGAAATATTGTCCCATGAAGGTATTGAAATTAAGGTTTATTGTGATGCTGGCCTTTTCACTGTCGTCCAGTAGTCAACGTCAGTTTTTATGTTTAAATGTTTTGGCTTATAAAGATTTATAATTGTGGTGCCTAAAGAAGAAACTCAGCACAAACGTGCTAATTATGGACTAATGTAGGCTACATAAAAAATAAATCAACACAGTCAGTGTAGTTTATTCTCAAACGGCTCACAGCTTCACTTGTGATCTAAGAGCATGAGCGCCGTGTTGGACCTAAGACTTTGCTAATTATAGGAGCTAAAAGAAAAAAACAACACTTGCTGTGACAGGATCGTTTTTAAGTCTAATGAGTCGAGATGATTGGTTAACATATTTCAAGGCAAGTTCCAATGAATAGCAGGAAGACCTGAGCTGATGGAGCTCAATGTGAACCTCAGTGAAAATGGTGTCATCATTATGATCATATTTGTGATCATATTTCATGCCTATGATGTATTTCTAAATATAGGATCATTTTATTTTGACTGTAATGACAAAATTTCATTTTGCTAAATGTAATACATACACATATGCTAATAGATTTAAGTTTCCCTGCTTCTCTTACCTATTTTTCTAATTAAGGCCCTACATCTGTCCTGTCTTTAAATCTTTCAGTAGTGAAAAGTCCTGCAGCAAGGACAGCTATTAGTAACTGTCCAGCAAATGCCACGTGTGTGTGTGTGTGTGTGTGTGTGTGTATAGGTGTGGTTTACGCAGTGTTAAGCTTGGGTGTCTCCAAGCAGATATCTATCCAGTGTCTGAGTCATTTTATTTATTGACCCAATATATCCTTTCCCACCCACCACTGAGTCAGGGTCACACACTGAGATATATCATGTTAGTACCCACATGCCTTAACTCAACGTTAAGTCATCAGCATACCGATGCTTCTCTCTCAATTTTATACCCATTTGTTGAAATTAAAACAAAGAGAGAGAGAGAGAGAAACAAATAATTTTGTGGTGTTGTAATGCAAATAGTAAGAATACTTATTGTACATATTACATAGCTTTGCTACAGAGACACTGTTTTTACGCCTTTTTCAAACATGGGGCTGAATGCAAGTTTAAACTGGCAGTAAGAAAAATGTTCAGAAGATGAAAAAGTTTCCAGACTGTGACTGTAGATTTTGTGCCTGGCCACACAGCTTGGCGACAGATACGATTTATGGTGCCAAGGGGAACCAGTGAAGAATAATTCTTAATTTGCCGTAAAGGTGAATTGAATTGGATGGCCATTTCAATGAACATAAATTTCCCTTAATGAGAGGAATGATATTTGGCTAGCTGTGTGTCCTCTGACACGTGGTCTTCTTTCATACTGCATATCCTTCACTCCCGGACAGCTGTTTATCCTCCCCGGTCCACTAGTAATGAGATGGATGCTTAGAAATGTAATAAGCTTGGCTACAGTTTCACTATATCAGCACACTGTTGTGATTTGTGATTTTCTCTGCCATCTCTTTTCCTCCTTCTTTCTCCCATCTCCTCATTTTTCTAAATCTTTCCTTCTTGCTATCGTCTTTTGTTTGCCTCTCCGGCATCCATTCTCTCTCTCACCAACACCAATCATTTCCTTTCATACTCTTATCCTAACAGAAGTTGTGCAGCTGAGCCTGGCCGAGGACCAGCGGATCAGCGTCTCCACGGTAACAGTGGGCCTCAGCGCCGTCCTTACCTGCGCTATCCAGGGGACGCTGCGCCCGCCAATCATCTGGAAGAGGAACGGCATCATACTAAACTTCTTGGACCTGGAGGACATCAATGTGAGTGTGGTTGTTTCCTTCATAGCTGATCCTGGAAACTTTTTGTTTTTTGTTTATGTTGATAGTACAATATATGGTTGTAAGGTTGCCTTTTTATTTTGACTATATGCTTTTGTGTAGTCATGAGTCAACATTAGAATATAAATATGTGAATCATTGAGTCAGTATTACTGTATAAAAACATATTAATGTAGATTTATGTCACGATCCTGAGTAGAACTTTTTTTAAATGTATGAAACCCATGAAACCCATAAAACAGTGTGAATGCGAGAAATATAACTGGACCACCTGATTAATATTTATTATTATTGGTATTTAGAAAATTCAGCAGCAAGGGGCCACAGTCGGGAGTCTCTACGCATTGATTGAAAACAAATAGTTTATTAACACCTTTTTGAAACGAGAAAATCACGCTGCTGCTTGTTAAGCTGTTAAGAGCTCAGGGAGTGTTTTCAGATGGTTTCTAATCATGGGCACATTCTCTTTTCTTTTTTTTTGTATTTCCATTCATCTTGCAGTACTCAAAAAATGCTGTTAAGATCCGTGAGAGGTGTGCCAAAGAATCCTACTTGCCTGATTTAAATTTAAAAAAAAAAAAAAAAAAACCTAATACCATGTCCACCCTGATAATCAACCAGCAACCAACTAAAGCCTTAATCATTTAATCTCCAGTGCACTTGCAGATACAGATGGCTGCAGACTTGTGGGTGTGCATACTCCCGCTACTAATACAATCAGGGGTCTGCATATGGATGACAGCAAGGAGATGAGCTCTTTTCTTTAGTGATGAAAAATGAAAACAAAAAAAGGAAAACCTTTAGCAAAACAAAAGTAGTACCAAAGATGCAGAATATATGTATAGAACAAAACAGCATTCCAGTTTGCTTCAGGTGGTAACAAACTTTGGGCTGCAGAAACACTTTGTTGATGACACATAAATGATGAAATTTACATAATGCAGACACCCAAACCATGTGGATGCTGAAACCATCAACTAGCCTTAAGCAAGCAAGGACATGAGGAAGTGAGAGTGGCAGAAAAACAGTGGCAGGAGCTAGCCTTACCTCCCAAATGTACCCCCCAGCCCTCTCCACAGATCAGGAGAGCTACAGCTTGCTCAGTGCTTAATGAACTATGTGGCCCTGCTCCTGTTCAGACACATCTGCTCAGGTGACAGCGCAGCACCGGCCTTGCTTTACCCACCAACGGATCACAATTCACTAATTGCATGTTAATGAGCGGCCTTGTTGGTCCGCTGTGATGATGAGCTGATAAACAATGTCAAGTGTTAAGGTGGAGACTGGAGGAGAGGTGATGGCAACAGAGGTCCCTCAGGCTCTTGACCATGCATAATGAATTTCCACAGAGCACGGTGATCTGAGCAGTGGAAGGAGAGAGGAGCCCAGTCTGTGTCAAGTTTTCTTTTCATTATATTATAGCTATTAAGTAATTATATGCACATGCAATGTTAATGCCTGTAAAACGCATTTAAAGAAATGTATGTAAGTTTCGGCGGCCAGTTGGTCGATTTAACCATTTTGGACAGCTTTATCTTGTACAAAAGATTTTATATTTTTAATAGACTTTCTGGATACATATGATGGTTGACAGCAATGTTTAAAACTCAGATTATATCACGCTACTACAGTACTATAATATATGTATCTGAAGGCGAAGATGAAAGTGATACAAAAGCAATAACTGAGAAAAAAATACAGGAATTTGAACAACGTAGGTGACAAATAAAATGAAAAACTAACATAAGGTGTCGTAGTAAGGTGTTGTGCCACCACGTGCAACAGCTTCAAGTCTCTGTACTTGACTGGGGATGAACACCATTCTTCCGTAAGACATTCCCTCATTTGGTGTTTTTAAGATGGTGGTCGAACATGTTTGTCCAAAATCTCCCATAGGTGTTTTGTTGTGTTGAGATCTGGTGACTGTGAAGGCCATAGCATGTGATTCACATCATTTTTATACTCATCAAACCATTCACTGACCCATCTCAGCACCTGTCATACTGAACGAGACCACGACCATCAGAATAGAAATGTTTCATCATAGGACAAAAGTGATCACTCAGAACAACTTTGTATTGATTTACAGTGACCCTTATTGCTAAGGGGACAAGTGGGTTCAAATCCTTGGTATCAAAATGCCCCCCCTCAGTATTATAGAGGCCTCATTTGCCCTCATTTTAGGGGTCGAGCCTTGGGGTTTTTCCCTTTAATTTGTTACCTGTCTTTATGTCAAAGATGAGACTGGCTGAAGGGAGGAAGGGGACCTTACTTTCTTCCATCCATCAATCCATCAGGTATACCCACTTATCCTTTTGAGGGTCGCGAGAGGCTGGGGCAGATCTCAGCTGACATTGGGCGAGAGGCGTGGCACTCACCGTGATTGACTGTCACCAGTCCATAACGGAGCCTTACTTTCCTGTCAAAGTCTTTTCAGCGCAGCGTTTTCCTCTGTTGAACTGTGCTCAATGGGGGGGAAAAAAAGGATTGTTTTCAGAAGTTTCATTTGAGAGTGATTGAAATCTTTCCGCACTCTGGGATACAACCCCCTCAACCTGAGAGAGCCGAGCATCCATTACAATCAGTCTCATTTGTCTGCTCTCCTAGTCTTTTTCTGGTCTTTGTTCTCCTTTCTCTCTCTGCCCACCTTTGTCTCTACTTCGCTTCACTACACTGTCTTTTAGTCTCAATCAAAACTGGATATTTTACATTTTGAGCAGATCTATGTTCTCCAAAAATGTGCCTGCACTGTGTGTATTGTAGGTTTCAGATCTGTTTCACCAGGTTTGATTGCATGAGAGTAGTAGTAGTGATACTACAAAAAGACATAGGACAGAGCAGCAACACAGTCTTGCTCCAGCTGCTTATATTGTAGCCTTCCGTCAGAGCTGTATGTCTGTCCGAGATTCATTCAGAAATCAAATGAATAATGTATGTTTCTTTTATTAAAAACAATTACTTCACTGCAACTTTTATTTGCATGTACATTGCTGCCACTCGGTAAGCATAAAATGAACGTGGCTCTTGAGTATAAGCAAGCTGATGTTTATTGCATCAGCACAACTGTGTGAATTATGAAAACTCAATGCTGATTACTAATGGAAAATAGGTCAAAGGAGACGTCGATGTAATTTGCATTTGAAAAACAACATGTGTGTCTTAAATTTTATTCTTTTGAACATGGCCACTGGTCTTCCAAGTCCTCTACTGGTCTTGCATATAATTTAACAAATAATATTAATAAACATAAGAGCCAGTAATTTTCTGTCTGCTTTTAAGTTTCTAACAACCATTCCCATTATGTTATGAAAGATTTCCCATTTACATTCGTGTTTTCTTGGTCACTAATTACACCAGCCAGCCAGACACAAGCCGGGCGCAGTGATCAGACTGAAAGACTTGTTCACTTGTTTTTGCCTCTTTGTGGCTGAAAAAGGTTCAGCCACTGAACATTATTTCTGATGTTTGTTCATTAATACACCTCATTTATTGTTTCATTCATGGCCTCTGTCGAGTTACAGTTCAGCGCACCTGCAAGGTGGCTAGTTATCAAGTTTAATGTTTTGTCAGACTTCAGTGCCTTTGGTAATCATCTGCGATATGAAAATATCTGATTAGCACACAGTCGAAGTACCTTAATGCCTTTCTCTCCATTTGAATTACAGTTTGGTTTGAAGTTAGATTATGGCCCAACAAAAAAGTGTGATGATTCAACTGACAATGTGGGGTTGATTGACTACTGAGTTCAAGAGAAAGCCCCACTGGAAAGGCCTTTTTTCACATTAATCACGACCGATAATTAAGATTTTAACTCAAAATATATTTAGCTTAACCTGTCAGATATATTGCAGTCATACTTTTTAACCCAAATGGCCTATTCAGGTTTAATTGCCCGCACTGGTGTAGTTGTGTTTCTGAACTTAATTGTAAATTCTGAACTTTGAAGGCTGCCTACACTCCCCCGTCTTTCTTACAGGGAAATCATTTCACTTCCTCCCATCACAAAGCGACCCTCTGTCAGGTCACATTAATTTCTCGCGCCCTCAGAAAGGAAAGCAGTCGTTTGTGGTTTCCATGTCACGACAGAGCTGCATCAGGACATCTGCTCTGCCACTTGGTGGGACAGCCAACTATTTAATGCCTTAATCCGCCCTAAGCTGTGGCTGGAACCCCCTGGTGACTGCCGCATGCCGCAACCAACAACAACCAGCTCCATTCATCAAACTAATGGGCTTTATATTTTTAACCCTTGCCATTTATCAGACTGAGGCAGCGTGATGAGGGGAGAGAGGAGGATCAAATTCCCCA
Source organism: Scortum barcoo (assembly GCA_023238725.1). Lineage (NCBI taxonomy): Eukaryota > Metazoa > Chordata > Actinopteri > Centrarchiformes > Terapontidae > Scortum > Scortum barcoo. The sequence goes on along the minus strand of CM041534.1, from coordinate 18,085,559 downwards.
ACGCCTGCTTCAGCTCAACGGGGAAACCGTTGATTCATGGTCCCTCTTCCTTTTCACATCACTCTTTTTCCTCTCTTGTCTTTTCCCATCACTCCCTGCTGTTGTATGCCTCCTCTCTCCTCTCCCAGCTCTCTCCAAGCATCCTTATGTATTCTATCAAGCTACCTCCATTTCTCCCTAACTCCCTGTGGCTCTTTCCTGCCCCCCATCTTTCACCACTATTCCCTCTCCTACACCTCCTCTTCCCTCCCCGTGTTCCTTCTCCCTCGCCTCCTTTCTCTCCCTGTCTTGTGCCCTGTCACCGCCGCCCCCGCCTCTTCTTTCTTTACTTAATTTTCCTCTTCCATCTCTTCCCTGTGTTACAGGACTTTGGGGACGATGGCTCCCTGTACATCACCAAGGTGACAACCATCCACATGGGGAACTACAGTTGCCATGCCTACGGCTATGAAGACCTCTATCAGACACATGTGCTGCAGGTGAATGGTCAGTAGTGGCTCATTTCTTACTTTACAGTGGTGGGAGACGTGTGTAGAAAATGCTTTAGTTTTGTTTGTGCTACTTTCTGGTTCCTCAGTGAGGGGATTTTTCAAAATACCCCTCCTGCTTAAAGTGCAAGTCCACTTAAAAAAAACACAAAGGCAATTAAGGTATCATGCTGTGGACTGAAATGCCTGAAAACAAAGAAAACTTTGGATACCTGAAGTGCAGCATTATCATATGACAATGGTCCTCAACCTTTTCTGCTAGGTGTACTCTACGGCCCATTCAGAGGAGCTAAAGCACCCCTCATGTTCCCCATCCATATATAAGATGGCTTCAAGGAAATGTTTGATTTGTTTTCACTGCAACTGAAACACAGTAGCTGTGGTGGATCCTTGACTTATGTAAATCCATACTCTGACTCTGTAGCTGAACAAGTTTTAGCTTGGTCTCTGTATGTTTTAAGTAGATTTGACCAATTTTGCCTCTGTATTACTCCCTTCAATAGTACTTACTTCAGTAGCTTGACATTTTAGATTTTTTAGTGCTACTTTTAACCATCTATTTAGACTTTTTCCACCTTGTTCATTACATTTGATGCCAGTGAGATAGGAAATATGCTAAATATCAGCATCACACAAATTTGTAATACTGTTATGTGTTAGTTCCCCTGCTAAACACACATATGTGGATATATATATTTAAAAATCATACTTTCTATTTTGTCACATTAGCTAAGCTACTCCACAGTCTTTCCATATACCCCCAGTAACTGTAATATCCTTTGGGGTATACATACCCTTGCTTGGGAGCCACTGATCATTTAAAAACAAATTGTTAAAAGTTAGATAAGTGAACTGACTTCATATTGCAGAAGGGAGAAAAAGAAGAGAAAACCAAGACAGACAAAAGAAGGAACAAGACAAAGACACAAAGTGTACAAACCACAAAATACAAGGTCATAACATAATTGGGCCTCTCTGGTTCCAAAGTCAAGGAGCAACAGTAACTGAGGCACAGTCACCATCGATCAGACAGCACCGAACCACACAGTGAAAGTTTCTTTACCCCTGCACACTTTCAGCTATCAAACTTTAATGCACTGTATGAATCATTTACATAGAAAGTGAATAAACAAAATGGAGCTTTACATTTTTTTCTTAAGTTATTAATTTATTTGTCCATTTTTATTCTATTTTATCTAGAGCTAAAACTAGCAAGTGCTCTCATATTAATTAATCTGCCCAATATTCCCTGAATAATTGATTATTTGTGCTGTCCATACTATTTCATAAAATGGGAAATTATATTTTACCAAAGTCCAGATCTGACCATCCCATTATCTGACCATTAAGATAGCTGCAGATACATTTTCTCTCAAACAGCTAATCACTTTATAGTTTCAGCACTCCCTCCATCAATATACAGTTTCTCCATGTTATGTATGATGATGATTATGATTACCCTTCCTAATCTAGCCATGCTTTTTAGAAGAGGTTGCTTGTCAAAACAATTAGTTTCCCTTCAAATAAAAGTATCCACAGAGCTGTGTTGCTCGTACATGAGCTCACAGGATCACAACTATCAAAGCAGTGCATCAAAGTGACTCTCCACCATAATTGCATAAGTGAGCCTGGAAACTAATTGTGAATGGATGGCAGCATATTCACTTGATTCAGTGCAGTGGATAAAAGCTACTTAAGCTAAAATACATCTGAAAAACCTGCAGGTACACGACACTCACGCTGATTTTGGCTGAACTTTTCAAAGTGCTGTCTTGCTCATATTAATCAAATGCATAAGGGTCTTCCTCTCTCCTACCTTAGACTAGAGTTATTACTAGGCATCTCTCCAAAGAAAATCCGGGGAGGAAGAATTTTAAAAGCTCCCCTACCTGTAACATAACAAATCATAGATACAGGCCCTTTCTTATCCCTGCGCTTTTGTCTCAGGGTGGCAAAGGAGGGATGCTTTCAATTAAGTCTCTTTTAATTACTAGAGACAATGGTTCTGATTGTTTTGTTTTTCTGAGATGCTAATTGAAAAGAAATGCAGCTGCGTTTTAGATCTTGAACTGGAGACGGGTAGATGGGAAGGGAGTCATGGAGACAGACAGAAAAAAAGTCCTGAAGGGTGAGTTATCTGGCGAGGGCAATTACCAAATGTTTGTGCAGGGGATTCAACGTATTTCAAGCGGGATAGGACGAGGGGAGATAAGGTGGAACTGAAGGGAGCCAAGTGCCACATTAACCTAAGTGGCCAGTTTGCATCGTGTTGTTGTATTAAAAGAAAAACACCCCTGCTTTCTTTTTTAGAGTGCTGCAGCTTCTGTATCGATGCAGTAGCCACGGTCACAGTCAAGTGCTTTTTCTGTGGTATTATAAGTCTCTAGAGTATCGATGCTGTTGAAGTATGTGTCTGCAATGTCAAGTACATACAGTATGTATTATTAAAAAATGTAAGGAAAGAAGAGTAAAGTACTGTTTTGACTTAAAAACAGAACAAGTGACACAGGTTACAATGCAGAGATTTTTAGAGCCAGACAAAGTGCAAGTAGAGGTACTTGTGCTTTTTTGTGAGTGTCAGAAAAGGAGGTTGTTTAAGTGTGTACATACTGTGTATGAGGTCTGTGTAGATATATAGTACCTGGAACAAAGGAAGGAAAATAATCATGAAAAAAAAACAGTCAGTGGTAGAATTAGAAGTATTAAGAAGTAGGTTTAAAGTACCACAACCATGATGTAAAAATAACCCACAAAGTATCTGGAGTATCACCAAGTAAAATCAACAAGCATTCAAAGTATTATAAACAAAGTGAAGTATCAAAGGTAGCAGATGCGCAGTAAAATTATTTTAAATTAAATTAATTTAAAAATTATATTATTATAAATGTTACATTATTAGGTTGTTGATATTATTGCATTGATGTGTGAGTAGCATTTTCCGGTTGCAGCTGCTGGAAGTGGAGATACTGTTATAGTTTATTCCAGAGACTACCAACCTTTGCGTTCAGGCTCCACCAGAAGTTTACCAGAAACATCTGGTGGGCAGTGCGATGATTAATGGGAGAGGAAAGAAGTTTTTATACTTTGCACTTTTCTTTTTTTTGTGTAACATACTGGATAATTTTAACTCACTGAGCCTCAAAAAGTCATGAAACCCATTTGAGAAGTGAGGGGAAATGTGTATTATAACAATAACAAACATGACAAGGAGCCCTGCTTTTTGAAGTTAAACAGAATGGAAACCACTGATGTCATCAGATAAATGTAGTGAAGGAAAAAGTACTGTATAAAGTATGACAAAATAGAAAAACTCAAGGTTGCGTTCAAGTACAGTACATAAGTAAACACACTGAGTTACATCCCATTACTGATGATAATTACAAAAATATATAATAAACTTAAAAATACTGATAATGGGGTGAAAGAGAAACAAGCAACAGATGCAGTATTAATATTGCATGAGTCTTAAGGGGCAAGGTTGTAAGCTGAACAGGAGAGGTGATTGAACTCCTGGGCTGTCAAGATCTGACAGCGGCCTCGAGGTTGAGAGGGTGCCCGGCATCTTAACCAGAAAATGACATCTTACCTGTTCATGTAAACTATTACCTCATATTTCATTTTCCCCCTCGATTCCTCCACATTCATTTGCGGTCTTCTCCCTGGAGGAGGTGGTAAGTGGTAAATACGTCCAACATCTATTTCATGCAGGACTCGAGCTGTAATAAAGCAGCCCCAGAGCTCTTGGATTCTTGTTATGTGTGAATATATTCCATGCTGGGGTGAGACAAATTCCTCCCTGCCCACTGCGTGTGTGGGTGTTTGTGCTATATTCCCCCAGGAGTTACGGTCTACCACGAAACGGTGTGTAATTATGTGTTTTCACTCGCCCCTCTTCTCTCTCCCTGTTTTTGTCTTGGGTTTTGTTTGTGTGTGTGTGTGTGTGTGTGTGTCCAGTCCCTCCAGTGATCCTGGTCTATCCAGAGACGCAGGCCCAGGAGCCCGGCGTATCTGCCAGCCTCCACTGCCACGCTGACGGCATCCCAAATCCCAAACTCCTTTGGCTGAAGAACGGCATGGACCTGCAGCCCAGATCGTCCAAACAGCTCTCGCTCATAGGTAAGGAGTGTTTAAGTGCCGTCAGTGTATTTTATCTTTCAGCGAATACTGTGTGTCACATCTTGTTGGTGCAGGGTAACACACCAGCAACAACACTGCAGAAACATTCAAAACTAAGATGCATGTGGAGAAAGACAACAAAGCTTAAAATTCAAACTGGTGTTCCTCTCAGACGAGCTCTATTTTATATTGAAAGTGCCACTTTTCAACAGTGATATTTAAGTTTATTTGCATACCATACCAGATTGATAAAATCGAGATCACAGCCACCTTCTTCAACTGCCTTTAATTTTGCTCCTCTGACAAAACAAACAAGCGTATTCTTCAGAGATGTATGAAAGGAGGGATCAAGAGAAAGGGGAAAAAAATGAAATATGTACTTTGAGTCAGGAGCTGGCAGCTACTTATCCAGGCAAGAAGGCTGTTTTTTTTTTGTTTTTTTTTTTAAAGACACACTCGATATCAGAGAGAAGGAGCAGAATGACTTTTCTTTTTATGGCCTGGTTCTCATTAAAGGAGAGTTTATTGGCTGTGTGTGGGTCATTACCTGTGGTAATAGCCTGTTATCAACCCTCAGACACTCAAACATGGGAGGTTCTGCAAGGTTCACCAACACATAAACACTGCAGCAGCCACAGCTTGCCAACTAATGTGGGCAACGTGAAGGGGCAGGACTCCTACTCCCAGTGATAATTTGGGCACTTTTCATTAAAAAACATTTGGGAAAGTGAAAGGAATAGAGTGGAAAAGCAGATTAAGTAGCGAAGATTACATTTTTATCTATCCATGCTTTAAAAGAGAGATAGCAGAGAGGAGGTGCAATTTGCTATTTCACGTCCACGTATCGTATTTTATTATGACAGGAGTGTAATAAAGATACTGTAAAAGTGTTGCTTCTGTCCTCATATTTAGCTTGTGAAAAATCTGAACCACACACTGACAGTCGATCGTGAGGAATGTTGATTGTAAGCCACAGCTGAGCAGTAAAGAGAGAAACTGCTTTGTCTCGCTGACTGAATGAAACCATGTTCTGGTGCCCGTTGCAGATCCTCGCCTGATATTCCCTGTTGTTTCATTTGGCATAGAGCAAACCTCTTAACACAGCTTCAGGGACACTTTGACATGTGACATTATAGATCATTTTGACCTAGATGCATTGCGGGAAGAAGTCTCAGCACAATTTTTTTTATCAAACCAGTTCAAATAAATACGTTTGTGACTAGTTTCTTAGTAATTATTAAGCCACAGAGGAAATCATCTTGAATTATCATGACGTAAGCTGACAATATGTCAAGTAGGAGCATGGACAGATTGTCAAGACCATGAATCCATGGGTCATTACACACACTACATATGATTATTATATTGTGCTATTAAATTGTTGACAGGGAGAGGAGACACCTCTTTCTGATCCTGACTGTATCATATCCAAGTTACAGTTTACTAATCCGCTCGAAGGATGTTTTTTAATGTTGGATATGCAGTTTGACACTTGACTCAGCGCTGCTTCACTTTTACTCTCCAAACATTTAAATTAGCGAAACTTACTGCCGACATTGTGGCAAACTAGTAGGCTATTTATACACATCCAGGAGATAAGGAGTGGCGGTGCGGTCACCTGATGAATGTATGTCCAATATTCGCTCTCTTTTACTCTCCAATTACTCCTCAGGGAAATACCTAGATATTTACTGTAGCTGTTAAATGCTCCACCATGTTCACTAGCTAGTTGCTAAATGTGTGAGCCGGTAGTGCTTTTTGCACTTTGTTTTTACAGCTTAAACAATGCTATTTGAGCTGTGACGGTGAACCGAGTCTTAAAACTAAAGCTGTTAGTAATCGTAGTAAGATACAAGTGGCCATGTATGTTTATAAAAATATTGATTATAGCAGCTTTAAAGCCAGCAGCCCTTATTGACTCCTGGGCCCTGCAGTAATATGCCCTGAGGTAAGAGCGAAGAAGACTAAAAATAATGATTTAAGACAAAATGCCTGTCTAATGCCAATCCAAAATCCCTGTCATCATAAACTGCTACAAGCTTGCAAAGTAAAGACATAAAGGGAAATTTAATGAGTGGGTGATTCAGTGCTTTTCAATAAGAATTGATCAGAACATAATTATGAATTACAACTTATTAAAGTGGTGTCTCGTTCTATGAAAGCCCGCTTCAAGGCGGTTTTCACTTCAAAGCGTTACACTTTTCCCCTGATAAGAGAATTATCAGAATCCAAAAGACTTTTCGCTAATGTGAATAGCTTTGCGTCAACTTCTGAAACGTCTTCTTGTTCTACAGTGAGAAGGTAGAGATTATTTTCAATGTTAAAAAAAAAAAAAAAAAAAAAAAGAACTTGTTTTGTGCAAGTGCGTGCTTTGTTATGTGTTAAATATTTGGTTTTATACTTACAACATGCTCGCTTTTTAAGTTTTAACAGGTAGAAAGGAGAGACAGAGAGGGAGAACTTTAGATCTTTATGGAAGTGCACAAATGCTATATATATATATATACTTCAAGGGATGTACAGAAAAGGGAGAAAATAAGCTTTCTTTTATGTTTTCATACAACATGGCCCATAAGAGCATCACTGTGACACATAATTCACCCCCCATGCTGTAAAGTGTGTAGTGCTACATACAGCACGGGAAGGATCAGAGTGCAGCTGTACATCAGAGCTCGGTGCTACAGAAGACATCAGAGAGTGCCTCTGATGCTGACCTCTGTCTCGGTGCCGTTGCTACCTGTCACCTCCACCTAACATCACTGCAACTTCAGTCAGACAATGCAGCATTGTACAGTATGTGAGGTTTAAACAGTAAGAGACTAGACTTCAGTCTTGTTCTTCAAGACAAAGATGTTATTGAAGTAGAAATATAGAAATGTATTAATGGTATAATAGTTAAGTATTGATCTTCATGTTGCAGTGAAAGCAGAGTTATTTTAATGTTTTACTGAGCAGCGAAATATTCAGCAGCTGTGAGAACAATTTGAAGACGTGTCAAGGTTACAAGGTTACTTTATTATTCATATTAGTTTTATTCAAGCACGCTCAGTCTTTAAAGAACATGTTAATCAACGACACAGAAAAACTTTCTTAGGTGTTAGTGCCAGTAACACTGGTGTCTTTTCTTGTTTCCTCTTGTCGTCTCTTTCTTGTAGCAAACGGTAGTGAGCTCTTTATTGGCAGCGTTCGGTATGAGGACACCGGAGCTTATACCTGCATCGCCAAGAACGAGGTGGGAGTGGACGAGGATATTTCCTCTCTGTTTGTCGAAGACTCAGCCAAGAAGACCCGTAAGTCACAACACATCAAATCAAACCTCCAACTGTGGAAAGTATGAATTCACATTTCTTTTTGCACTTTGACAACTTCTATGATGTGTTTATCACCCTTGTGTCATGAGCATTATACCAAAACAATCACAGACAGTGGATAGTGACAATGTATGGATCCTGCCTTATTTCATTAAACTATGTAAATATTGCCTGATTGCCTAATCTGACACAGTGACCATCTCAAATGACAACAACATTGTGGAGTCTGATCCCAGCATAAGAAATGTAGCATAAAGGGATAATAACAAATAATAACTTTGTAACTTCTTTTTGAAAAGTGATATAAATAAAGTGCTTTACAAAAACATAAAAACAAGATAAAATACTAGATGTAAAAAAAATAAGAGTACAACTGATGCACCAATGATAACAGAGGAGGTATGAATTACTAAAACACTTTAAAAACAAGTAAAGTAGAAGGGGAGGAAAAACAGATTTAAAAGAAAGCTATTTTTAAGCAATTCAAAAGAAGAAACAGAGCTACCCTTCCTGATCTCCAGCAGGTCATTTAGCAATGGGGCAGTGACTTCAAAGGCTCGACCTCCCCTGGTTTTTAGCTTTGACCTGTGTCAGAGGATCTTAGGCTGCAATCAGACTTGTGAGGGATTAATAAGTCAGTGATATAATCATGGGTCAAAGGTGCTTTAAAGGTAATCCTTAAAATTTTAAAATCCCTTCCTTTGAATTTTGTGAGTAGTCTTGCTGCAGTATTTTGAATTACTTGTAGTTTGGAGAGGTTGCATTGAGTGAGACCGGGATACAGCAAGTTGCAGGAGTCTAAGCGGGATGTGATGAAAGCATGGATGACAGACGCAGATTCTTACCAAATAAAAAAATCTCTCTTTTTGAGATACTACAAAGTTGCAGAAAGCTCGATAGAAGGACTGACTTCACCTGATGGTCAAAGTTAAATTTGTTTTGTGTTTTGATAACACCCACATTTCTGCACTGGATAGAAAACCCTAGCGAAAGCAGAAATAGGATTGGAGGGATACATGAGGGCACTTAGATCTGACTCCCCTATCATAGTCATGAAGACTTGTCCAAATTCTGACAGCGTGTAAGAAAACACAGCAGAAGGTTGGAAACAAGTGCAATCACTACAGAGCATCTCAAAAACAAAAAAACCTATCTGATAGGACAGTCAAAAAATGTTTTCACATTGCTAAAGAACCAGAGGGTGAGTTGATATATTCTCTATTCTGACTTTGGGCAGCGTGAGAGGCTCTGCTCCAATTTTCTGCAGCGATTTCATCAAAATACAAAGTTTTAAACAATTAAATCACATATTTTATGTCGCTTTGATATTCCCTCTTTCATTATATTGCATCATTTTGAAGAGTTAACCATCAGTTGCTAGAAAGCGCTCATTGGGCCAGTTGAAATTAAACAGAATAATCAATGACTTCTTACAAGACGAGCGTGATCTCTTGATTTGGGAGGAAATATGGCCCTGTCAACAGCAGCGAGGAACACTTTATAGCTGTCAAATATGTTTTGTCTTGGCAATGGCATGAGAAATATCACCTCCTCTTTCTTGAAAGATCACACTCTTTTTTTTTTTTTATTAAGGTGATTTAATGTTTTTCCTCTCTTTCCCCCCCTCCCTCTTCCCTTCTATTGCTCGGCGGCTGACTCTGCAGTTGCAAACATTCTGTGGAGAGAAGAAGGTAATGCATTACACTTCTCAATGCTTTTGTAGTCCTTTGAATAAGAAAGTATGGTCGGCGTGTTGTGTAGCTCTTCAGGGCACACAGCTGCATATCTACACTTTCCAAGATGTTTGCTGCACTGTCCAGAAGAATCCCAAAGTTGCTTCCTCTCCAGCAAAACTTTACTTCAAATCTCGCTTTCTTTCCTTCCTTGCACGCCCAAGGTGTTTCATCCTCATGCGGGAGTGCTTTCTAATCTGTTTTTCAGATCACCTGGGGAGGAAACATTTACACACAAGCAGGATTTTTTTATGCATTTTGCAAATAATACCACAGACCCAGTGTGGTGGCTCAAAGAAAAATAACTTTGTGGTTTTCAGCGGTATACAAATCCATCCTGTCTTTATACTATATATTTTATTACCACATCAGCGTGGCCACAAGTACAGTTTTACTACTGCGCTGGAAAGCCCACTGCGGTTTAGAATACAATACAAATACAATCTGTTTTATATACATCATCACCACATCAGTTTCAACACAAAACCAAAGACACCTGTGTGGTTCAGAATGCAGTGCAAGCAGTAGGATCATAGTTGAGTGTTTGTCAGCACTCAGAGTTGATTTTGCCTCATTAACATGGTGTGTGAGCTATTTTTTGTGTCTGTATTCAAACTTATCTTAGTGTTTTACTATGGATTACATGCATGTATATTTTGCGTCTTTTTCTGTGTGTTTAAAGCTGTCGAGCAGTGCTCATTCGTATTCATGTTTTTATCTCACAGCGTTATAGTGCAGCAGTAATGTCTAAACAGTCTGACAAATCAATCATCATCAGAGCTTTTGTCTATGCGTGCATCTTCCAAATGTTTGTGTTTATGCTTATCTTCTCCGCTCACTTAATGTATCTCCGTCAGCACTAATAGCTTGCTGCTCATCCATCCTGTCTTAACATCAGACTCTGATCCTTGCTAACTCATCGGCAGCTGTTTATACAAAGCAGATGAGATGTGAAATGTTTCCTCTTAGAGACGGTTCCTCTAATTTGACGCCTCTTGCTACAGTATATCGTGGACATGTTGCAGACAGGGCCTTTTTTTATAGCCATTGTCAAAATGGCTGACAGCCACACACTCTACTAACAAGATAACATGCCAACAGTGTCTCCCGCAGTAGAGAAATTGATGTGTCCATCACAAATGTCAGACGAGATGGGAGCGTGACTTTCTGCTGTTTTTAATTTATATTGCATTGTCAACATTTTCCTGTTCTCTTCCAGGGTTGAGCGTGGGAAATATGTTTTATGTGTTTTCTGATGAGGGCATCACTGTCCTGCAGCCCAGTGAATGTGAAATACGCAGACACATGAAGCGGACAGAGAGGATTGTGGCCACCTATGTAAGTGCAAATTCTAAATTTTTTTTTTTTTCTTTCTTTTTTGCTGTCAAGATTTAATGGTGCAATAGATTCAATAAAATTAAAGCACATTAAAAAATTGCTGTGTCAGGTATTGAGTAGTTCTCTCCATATTTCACTGAATAAATTTCAGGATGGTTGGCGTTTGTAACTGCTGAGTCTTTTAAAATCAAATTATGTGAAAGTTAGAGAGATGTCACTCTGTACATTTTTAATCGAGAAAGGCACACACACTCACAATCACGACACTTCACGTAACTGCTGAGAGCATCTGACTCCAAGTCAATATTAGGTCCTAACTGGGTTGTTGTACCATTATCCAAACAAGCACTCCAAGGTACCAGGTGTTGTGTTCGTCAACAGGAAAAAAATAATTATCCATTTGAAGCATTTTGTTCTTAAAATCCCAGCTGGGCTCACTGACATGATGTAAACACAGAAAATATATTACAGGGAAAATAAATCATCGAGCCCTCGCCATCTTCACCATCTATCTTTTTCACTAGAGTTTCAGCATGAAGGGAAATTGAGATGAAAATGAAGGCCATCTTTCCTTTTCTTCTCCTTCCTGTTATCGGAGTGGGCTCCTCACCTCACTAAATGTAATGGGATTACTCTTGTCCATTAGTCAACAGCTCGCACCAGTAGACTGTATGGAGTCTATAGTGCAGACCCAGAGGCTTTTAATCCACTCGAGAACATCCCTCTCCCAGAGCAATGGGCTTTAGATGGTAAAAGTTGCTTGTTCCTCTGAGGGATTTGGGTTTTACAGGACCCTGTAATTGTATTAGAGATCAATACAAACTCAATAAGCCATGTGTTAGCCAGTTCCTGCTGTAAACAGCAGTTTCTCCACTTTGGTGAGGTGGAGGAGGAGGAAACTCTTGAAACATAACCTCTGTGTGTGTGTGTGTGTGTGTGTGTGTGTGTGTGTGTGTGTGTGTGTGTGCACGCGAGCAATGTGTGCATTAGCGATCACATGCCAGTACACGAAATGTGTGTGAGGCAGTGTGATAAATGTCTTGTCAGTGAAGACAGCAGGCTGCAGGGCCTGTAGAGACAATATGTTACTTGAGTCAGTATAAGAAGTTGTTGTTTTTTGCCCCAAATGATTTCTAACTTAAGAGTGGTGACAATGTTTATTTTATGAAAACTATTATTATTAGGATAACATCATTAGTACTTATTTTTATCTTTGTGTTTCTCTTATCTTGTCTAAAGGCCTTTTAGTTCTTACCCAGAGCCCTTTGGGTTGCCTTTTTGTTGAAATGTTAAACTTACCTTGCTTTACCTTAACGAGATATTTTCCAAATATAAATAAATATCCAGTATATGACAATAGAGCAGGTGCTGTATTTAGTAATCACATTAGACAAACAGATGTCTAACAGAACAGAAAATGACAGACAGAAAATGAATCAACAACTATTTTAATCTATAAATTGTAATTTATCAAGTACCAAAAATGGCATATTTTATTTTTTATCTTTCATCTTTGCTGGGCCTTAGAACTTGTTATTTCTAACTATTTAATGATTTTTAGGATGAACCAACCCATTGTTAGTTGAATAATATGCCAAAAGAAAGATGCTACATTATGAACTTCCTGTTCGATGCAATGATTTGTGTTCCACTTTTTATTAATACATCAAACGGCACATCAACATGATCTGAGGGCCTGAACCATGTAAACCTCCTCAATTCAAAATCGCTCAGGGACAGGGAAAATGTACACCCTTAAAACCAGAAAAAAATCTTCACTCATGTTAAAAAAAGAATCTGAATAACTCATCTTGGTTGTTTTTAATTAGTTTGCTTTGATTAATTAGATCAGAATTTAGATAAAAATGTAGGTTTTAATTGATACCATGTTGTGATCATAACATCACAATACAACTCTGACGAAAGTACGTGACCCAAATTTTAATTACTGCCCAGTTTTAATCAAAGTACCAGGAAACCCTCCCAACCTTTTTCTCAAATCATCCTCTCTGTTGGTTCTCCCCAGGAGGAGATGTGCCCTAAAGGTGAAGGGGTGTCACCTCAGCACTGCGTGTGGTCCTCAGCAGTCAACATCAGGGATAAGTACATCTACGTGACCCAGCCCCTCCTGAGCCGACTGCTGGTTGTCGATATTCAAGCACAGAAGGTGGTGCAGGTGGGTGGAGCAGGTATCAGGCCTGTCGCAACACAACAAAGTTCAGTCTCAGAACATCTCTGAGTTAGTGACTGACATTACAAAGCTTTGTCAGAAAACTTTGCATATTGTTTTAACAAAAGTTCAGTACTCTTCAGAGTAAAGTAAACTTAAAGAAATACCAGTAAGTTTCAAATGGTTTCACTGGTGGAAATACAGAGAATTGATCCGACCAGAGTGTGTTCAGCTGGATGAGGACTCACAAATGATAACAGAAAAAGGACAGATACTTATAATGGGATACAATCAAAGGAAAGGTGGGGAGGAGGGGTGGTGTGTAAGGTCTTGTCAACCCTTCTAGTAGATTGTTTCAGGGTTACATCGTCTTCGTGCGTTAAAAGGAGTCTGGCAGGAAGATAATTAATCAGGTCATTGTAGTTAAGATTTAAAACCAGTTGGAGCCACCCTGTGATAGCACGTCTTCTGTAGTGTGATGACAGTTATCAGTCAGAGGTCTCTCTTTTACAGTGGGTCAGAAGTGTATTGTCGGTCAGAGGTTTGTCTTTTAAAGGAATTTAGGTCTGGGTTAGTCTAATATAGTATAAAGAAAGGTGAATCATCGTAAGAGATCAGCTCAGCATGGTATGAAAGAAAAGTAGACTATTATATAAGAAAGAAAACATAATGAGGGCAGATTTCCATTACACTGGTTAAAATCACAGACTGTTAAACCATGAGTGTGTCTGTAAATCCAGAACAGAGTGATATATCTTCTCTCTCGCTGACCACTTCACATCAGTTTTGAGTCACATTCACCCAGTTAAACTTTCATTCATATTGTATTAATTAAAATAGAATTAAATATTAATCATTTAACTTTACAAACTTAATGTGTCTGAACCAGGAGCTTCAGTGTATGGATCAAATAACTCATAAAAAATAAGCTTAAGTAGTTTTACAAGAGTTAAGGGTTTAACAGGATGGTGCAGATACCGAATATTAAAGGACTTTGAGATTACGGCAAAGACAAACAGACAAAGAAAACATGACATTATAAAAAGCTCTGCTCCCAACTGGGACTTTGTAGTGTCTAAATCAGAGTTCAGAGTAAAGTTAGTGGCTCTGTTCGGCTCTTTATTGGATTTTGGGAAGTTTACACCCTTGCAATCTCAGCCAACTTCTTTATCTGAGATTATGTTTACTCATCTGTTAGTCCTCACCCTCAGAGTCTTTCTGGTAAAAGTAAAACATATTGTTTTAAAAAGCAAACGAAGCATGAATCTAACTTCTGCATTACTGGTATTTTGTTTGTTTTGTTTTGTTTGTTTTTCTATGATAAGCATCCAAGAAGCCTTAAAACGCACCAACATATCACTGTTTTGTCTTTACATAACTATCCTGTAACACTTGATCTAACTACATGCAATACAGGAGTGCACTATTTCTTTATTTCCATGTCTTCAACTTTTTGTCTGGAATATGGAGATTTGAGCACCAGTCTTTTTAAACATCACAAATGTAGTAGTAGATTACATTTTTCAACCAACTCGGAAAAAATCTGCTAGTGACAGTTGTCATATCAATCAGAGCAATTGATGCCCCCCTACTAGAAATGAGAAGCTGTCTTTGTCTGCCTCTTTGTAAAATCAAAAAGAGTTGTTTTTTCCTCCCCCCCATTTGTTTTTTATTACGATGAATTTCAAGTGATAAATCTGACACACTTGTCATTGTCACCTGCCTGACGGGCGGAGAAACAATAACTAAAGGGGCGCAGCTTTACTCCAGGATCTATAGCTAAATTCAATTTCTCAAGACTTCAGGAAATAAAAATACATAAAAAATGTAAACTATGCTGTCTATATCCAGCTGATGCATACGTGTTTGGCTATATGTCAAAGAGCATCACTAACGGGAGGTGCGTTCAATTCAACTTGCCACACTATTGAAGTGCCACCGATGTAAGAAGACCACATGCAAGGTGAAATAAATCAAATGCACCTCAAGCGCTTGAAACAATATGGTGCCCAGGTGGGTGCTGGCTGCCTCGCCATTCATCTTGGCTGTAACGGCTGTTTAGAGATTGAATCCCTCAGGGGTTCTTCCCAGGGTCAACATCATTTATACTGAGGTACAAGATGAGAGGAAATAGGCCTAACTCAAGGAGAAGGAGGCGGTGGAGGAGGAGGGAGATAAGTGAAAGTCTGAGTAGAGAGAATGAGAGAACTGAGCAGGTAGCACTACAAAAATGTCATTGCAATCCTGTAACTTGACCTTGTTAGCAGTTAAACAAACTAGCAGCTGAAGCTCAGATATTTCAACTCACATTTATGCTGTAAACCAGAGAAAATATCAACATACTGAGGGGTATTTACTCCACTTCAATTCAATATAATATAATCACAAAAAGAAGAAGAAAGTAATGTAAAGTGATTTAATGGAAAAGAAACAGAGGTGTATCTTGCACATGAGAAGTTCTCACAGCATTTAAAGTTCAGGTCATGACTTTTGTTGTACTGCAGCCCACAAGCTGCCCCATTTTCTCTCTCTCTCTCCATCCCACACTGTAAAACTGCTTTCCCTCCCTTGATCACCCTTTAACTTTCTCACCTCTCAGTCTCTCTCTCTCTTCTTTTGGAGACCCTTCCTGGCCTCTGGGTGCAGGAGGTTAATGCATCCTCCCCTTTTTCTTTTTCTTTTCTTTTTTCTCTGTTATCTCAAAGCATTTTTTTTCTTTACAAAAGCACATTTGCAGCTTCCTTTAGAACAAGAGAGCAGGTGGCAGACTGCAATGACTGCATATTATTCACTGACAGAGGGAATCCATGAACAAACGGTAAAGTCAGAACGCTGCATTTGTCATCCTCCAAACACCGTGATTAAGAATACTGGGTGTATGTAGGACATGTCCTGACACTAGATGTTTTAACAAGGCAAGCAACACTTTTCTTAACAAGTACGAGATTAAAGCAGCAAGATTTTATTGTAGAAATACACCCAACTTACTTTTTGTTCAACACAAAGTTGGACTGGAACAAAGGAGAAAGTGTTATCCTTGTTATAGTCACTGTTGAGAACACTTCCATCAAATCAAACTTTGAAGTCAAACGCAATAGAAGACTCCCATGTAGTAACTCCATCTAGGGAAAAGGTTAAATCAGAAATTTTGATTTTAGAGAAGCACAAATAGTCGATTCTGATATTTTAGTACTCTTGGGGTCTGTCGTAAACACATGCCTCTGCTCAGTATTGTGAAAATTTGTCATGTGCTCCTTTTAAAGATTGCTTTTCCAGAAGCTTGAGTCTTCCAGCATGGTTTTTCCAGCAGACACAGGCCATAAAAATGTGCACAAACAAAGGCTTTCATAGTTTTTCATGCTGTTGCACACAAGGAAATTGCACCTTTATCTTTTTTTCAACAAAAGGGATCTAACCTTGACTCTGATGTGTCAGACCTGTGCCAGTGAAGACTCCCACAGCGCATGAAAGCAAACGGCACATCGGCTAATTAAAACAAGAGCCAGATGGTAAAGACCTCTGGTTATGTAGTCTCTTTAAGTTGCTATGGTGTTTAGTTTTTTGTTGCAGTAAATCAGTTGGAGGTGGCATGCAGTTTTCATCCATTTCATCTGGACTGTTACGCTTTTTCTTTTCTATGAAGCCAAAAGAGTATCTTGTAGCTTTCAATAAAAAAAAAATGTAAATGTTCTTTGACTTTAACATATATTATGCTTTTGTGTATATTTTTGCTTAATGTTTTGGTGATAATATTCCCATTTTTTGAGGGTTCTGCTCTGAACCTCCTGACAATCAAATGCTACATTCAATACTTTCACCTCTGCTTTTCTGTCAAGTTTGTGAACCTGGACTCTTTTAAACTACTTTACCTATGGTGGCTATCACTTTTGTTTTGTATGGAATCTGAAACCTCTCAATTATTTTATCAAATCTAATTACTGACATGCAAAACTTTTCCAGATGAGAAGACCAAACAGCAGAGGATGTAAAATGTTGTTTGAATATAATCTGACTCTCATGTCTGAATCAGAAATTAATGGGCTTAAATTATTGATATGATATTATGCATGAAGGTGTAACAGCCAGCGAGATAATTTCTCTGCTTTTTTATCAGATTTTTCTGCCTTTAATTACAGGCTTTTGGCACAGACATTACATGTCTTACCCATAGCTAAGCTGCTATGTTGTTTTCATAAGTTTGGTAACTCAAAACTATTACTATTCTTTGTACTTATCTAACTCCAGATCCAAAACACTTTTGGGAGAGATGAAATATAATGTTACCAGTGAATTTGGCTGAGGTCTACAACTTTGTTTACATTTTCACAAGTTGAAAGAGATAACAGTATGCTACATTTGTTAATTGTTGCTCTGAAGTCATAAGGGAAGTCTTGTTTTGTGTCGGAGGTTATTTTCACTCAACTGAGTAATTCAACTTCAAAGGGATGAAAACATACAGTACACTCATGGCTGTAAAGTGTTGTTGCAGAAAGGTGTTTCTTTTCCTTGACAAAGATACAGCTGATATAATGTACCACTGAGGACATTTCAACAGGCAACAGCAGCAGCTAAAAAACAAGAAGTCATACCCCCTAAATGTTTTTCACATTGATCTTTGGTATTGGAAAGAGTGAAGGGAGGAAATAAAGTTTGACTGAAGTGATTCATTCGTATCAGCGTTAAGCAAATGTGGGTATTTTACCAACCAAGAACCAGGTCTAATATCAGAACCTCATTCTACCCATCACTGCAAACAAGCAAACAAGCAACTCTTTTTTTCTAAAGGACAGACATTCCTGAAACAGCAAATATCAAAACTTTTCTGATCCCAAAGGGATCCCAATATTCATTTGTACAAATAGGTCCTTAATCCCAGCTTAACCTCAACCCGGTTACAGTATGCTGGACATGTAGAGGTCCATTTCCTCCCAGTCAGCTGCACCGTGGCCTGACCTCAGCTTTACCTCCGCTCCCATCACGTAGGAAGCTAAGCGAATGCAAAGGCAAATGCATTCATGCAGTCCAACATCTCCACATACCGCACATACGCTCATGCTGAGTTGACACTTGGCTGACCAGTGCAGAGCAGAGGGCCGGACCTCCCATTACTGAACACAGAGCTTGTGGTCTCGCTCCACTGGTGAGGGTGTCAGCAGCTCCCTGTCCACCCAGCCAGAAGCAGGGTAATGGATTGTATTATTCTTTGTTGTTGACATTGCAGCATACCTGAGGGCTGAGTACACCCCCCCGCCCCCACATCTCTCTCTTTTTCCTGTCTGTCTCTTGTCTTCTTTCCCTTCTGCCTCTCACTGTCTCTTCCAGTTATTCTCCATTATTTCTGTTCTCTCACCAGATGTGTGTTAGATACCCTCACTAAAGCCTTTCCAAAAGTAACAATGTAAAAGTGTACACACTGTACACACTGTACACTTTTTCACCTTCTGGCACTTACACCTAGTAAGTACAAAACTCATTTCACCATATCTGAAATATGCAACCTGAGATCACTTTCTCTCACATTAATCATGACAGAGTTATCTAAATAAAAGAAGCAACATGCATGAGCATACAAGAGGACTGTAGGGCTTGCACATTTTTCTACAATATCTGAAAGAGGACTCTGGCACATGTAAACAGTTTTCGCAAATTGACTTTGTGAAACTGGCCTGTGGCCTCTTACACATGCGCTGTTCATACAGGAGTTATTCGCTCTCAACCATTATTTTGTTTGCCCGGATCATCAAAACACCTGATGTTGACCTCTTTTTTTGTATTTTTGGTGAGTAAAGCATTAGGGGTTAGGAGTTAGCAGTGCCATTTTTTGTGACTACAGACCAACTATTATTGGATTATTTCATTCCTGAACACTTATTCTAAATTATCAGTCAGAGTCTATTAAGGACAGTATTTCTCTAGTGTATTTGGTATAAAAAAACATATCATTAATTCAGTAATGTCATTTATTAGCTTAGATGTTTTTGCTTTGTAGTTTGATTTGCTCTGGCCAGTATGCCTTGGATATTTTAATGACTGTTCAGTGTAATATGAATTAGAAATTGGACACCATTCCCTTGTTTTTACATAAATATTAGCTCGGCTTTTGAGATCTTTCAGGACCATGGACAGCGGTTTAACCCTCTTCAGCTCAAGAACAGTTCAGTTAATCTCTCCACTCTCTCCATCTCTTCCAGGCTGTAGCAACAGATCCTTTTCCAGTGAAGATGCTTTATGACAAGTCACATGACCAGGTGTGGGTCCTAACATGGGGGGATATGGACAAAACACACCCAACACTTCAGGTAAGCGAGTTTTGCTTGCGATGCTCTCTCAGGTTATAGCCACTTTGCTGGAGTGGTTTCTCCACAAAGACACATCAAATAGCTCACAAGCAATAAGAGAGAAAGAAACTATTTCGTATTTGGTCTGGAGTTTGGTTTTGTCCTTTCCTGTTTGCAAAACGTTATTTTCGTGTTAGTGGAAAACTAAATAATCTGTTGATTAAAGTACAGGAGGCTCATCTATCTATTGCAGCCTCATTTTTAAATCAGGCTGGTGATTATTTACATAAAAGCCAACCTAGTGCAGCTTTAAAAGTACAAAATAGCCCCTCTTCATTATTGTCTTATTTCTACACCACCCTACACTACCTTTTGCTCTGTGTGTATTTGTGAAGTCTGATGAGCGGTTATGTTCCTGGAGGAATATAATCTATATAAGCTGTAGAAAGTTCACCAAGCGAGGAAAACAGCGCCATATAACTAATTGAGCCTCGTTGTGTACCTGCGTCCCTGTTTATGCGATAAGTATTTGCGTGACAACATCTAATCTATGTATGTTTTAGAGCATTTACCAAGCCAGCAAAAACAGCAATTCACAGCTGCGGAGCTGTCGGCTTGTGCCTGGTGTCCCTTTGGACCACTGGTGTTGGAGGCTTCACAAATGAGAAATGATCACAGGTGTGGTTGTATTTAATCCACCTCGGGGGATTGGGTGAGGCGAGGGAAGGGAGGAGGAGGATGCAGGGTCGAGGAGGTGGAGGGGAGGGGAAAGGGAACAGAGCTGGTGCCCATGGGAGAGGTATGATGCTGTTTTTATAGGGCCAGTATTTATATGTGTGTGTGTGTATCTGTGTGTGTTTTTGCCTGTGCAACAGTGGAGGACACTGCCACGAGTAAAGCCACCAAGGGATCCCATTGTAATCTCTGTAATAGACACAAACATGTTTATTGTTCTGCTTTGTCCCATTGGAGGGAAGGATCCCATTATAATCATGTGAGGTGTTGTGTTCGGTCTTTACTGTTTGGGGATGTGCTGTGTCTATTCATTATGGGGATTGCAGAGGGATGATACACTCTCAGACTTATGATTCTTCAGAGGATCTTTGGAGTGAAATGACTCATTTTATATTCAGGAAATCACTTGGATGCATAAATGAGTTTATTTTTGTGTGCGTGCAGTTTCAAACACCAGTGGCTTCAGTTAATCAGTGGTTGTGGAGCTGCTAATGGCTCTGCTGTCGTTTGTATTATTGTTTCATTATTATTTCCAGATTTTTAAAAAGAAACTATGGATATAAAGGTGCCACTATGGTCTAGCACCAAAAAGTAGTGCAATGACAACCACCTGTGTGTGGGTTTTAACAGTTTTCTACTGATTTACTATCTGCACAGCCAAGAAGGCCGCACGTGTGTGTGCATGCATTTCCCTGCTTTTGTTTTGCACGTGTAGGTGTGCTAGCAGGGTATTTGTTTCTGTGTAGTTGGTTAAAGTACACACTCATCATATTAATGCTGGAGTTGTTGCTAAACTTCTATCGGAGGCTGTGCTCAGAAATAAAGCAGAGAATTCAATTAAAAGATGTTTTTCATCACAGACAAAACAATTTTCTACTCATATAATTTGAAACAATCAAGCAGAAAGCAGCTTTGCATAACATTTCTACTCCTTTTTGTGGCTGCCATCTGAACTGCAGAAAACATTTTTTGCGGTTTTCATTTTATTCATTTCCCCTCTCTCTGCAGTCGTTCAGGAGTAATGAATAATTAGGGAGCAGGGCATGAATCACTCAAAAATGCAATTGCAGGGAAACTGCATAATGGATTGGAGACCACATGGATCACACCACAAATAAATGGTCTGATAATGTCATTATCATTTGGACTGAAAGTAATTGACCTGTTCGGCAGCAGCCTGTCACCACCAGAGGCACCGCTTCGCTTCAGCGGATCATACATGTGTATGAGTGTGTGCGCATGTTAACTTGTGCACTCCTGACACGTAGATGTGCGATGGTGAAAGTGTGTAGGTGTGCGTTCCGCTCAGTGTGCGTGGTATTTTTAAGCAGCCAAGTTTGAGGATGGCTCAATATCTCTGTGTAAACATCAGAGGGAGTGTGATTGTCAATTCATTAGAGAAGACAAATGGAGGAATCTCTGCCGGGCAGAGAAAGACATGGCCTTTCAGACTGTCAGTCCGGTCTTCGTCTACGTGCCAAGAAGACATTTAACTCATGGGCTCTTTATTTTTCTCTGCACACACACAAGTACACAGTATTTCCCATCTGTTTCCTCCCCATTTATCTCTCTCTGAGGTTTGCCAAATATATGTTTAAGGCTGATTATCGTTATAAATGAAATCAATATTACAACAATAATTTGTCACAACCGGAAACAGCATGCATTCAAATTGAAACTGGCATAATTATCTCCATCTTCTGCAGTTTAATCTGTGAAATCTATTCATAAAATGGCATTTTAATCATAAAACTGTTTTTTAAGTTACGAGTTTTATTCTGTTTATCACAATTTCTTTGTCACATTGTTTGTCTTTCCTATTTTATTGACCTGTCAGTTTTATCTTTCTTTAGTGTGACAATAGTTCTCATTTTATCAACACAAATTTGTAGTAACTTCTGGTATAGCTGAGTATCATTTAAAATTACTTCACGAGTGGTGAAGCAGCTCAATTCCTTACTTCGACAAAAACTTTCAACAAAAGAAGCCAAATGTCATTATGTTATCAGCTCTACAAGAACTTTAATGAAACTGTCTAGAAATGTATCATTTAAATCAGGGGCATCTGGTGGCTTCATCAATACATAAATCAATAAATACCAGATAAAATAGCAAGTTAACATAAGACTATGAATCTGGAAACATTGGAAGCCCATTTTTTTTAACTTGAATATAGACAACTGTGACATAAAAACTAACAAAGGTCATGAAGTGTTAAGAGTATTTGACTTCTGATCTCTACCCAGCAAACATCAATCTCCTCATTTCTCTCTCCCTGTTAGGCAAGCATTCATAGATCTATGATATATGCCTCTGGGAGTAAAACACACAAAGTATTAATCCAAGTTTTTAAATTATGCACTGTGCATTCATCTAAAGCAGCAAACCTCTGTGTCTTCTGAGGAATCTATAACGTCCTTTATTGCTCCCGGGGAGCAGCAAGATTAGCTATTCTGACAGTATATATAAAGAAAAAAAACAACACACTTTCTCTAACCATGTAACATGCATAGTTATATTAAAGTGCCTTGTAAGATTTATTGAATTCCCTAAATGACAGAAATACTCTGGAGCAATTGAAGAATTCCATCTCATTTGGATGTACTGTAGTTAGATGGGAAGAAAGAAAAAAAAACTACTGGAGGGTGAATGTTGTTGAAAGGCAAAAGCCACTCAGTCAGAACCAAATCCCCCCCAGGTATTAGGGCAGCAAGCGAGGCAGGGGCAGAAGTAAAACTCAATTGGGCCTTGTTGCTGAGTGTGTGGATATGAAATCCAAGGATGAGCGATGACAAAGAGAAGCCAGTGGCATTAAGTTGAGAGCACCTGCAGCCCTGGAGACCACAGCAGCTGCCTAATAATACATGAGTGATACTACATTGAACCTCATTAACTCTCGTCATTGTATTCTGCAACTGTTGTAATGACTTTTTTTTTTTTCTTTTTTTTTTTAAATGAGGATTCTTTTCATGTCTCGCAAGCAGGCAGAAACCGGCAGATCTGTTTTGTTAAAAATGGATGAGATAGCGAGGGGAATTTTGAGGTGTGTTGCAGCTGTGTGGCAAAAGTAAAAACTCGGCAACTTAAACTGCTATTTTTATTCCCTCGCATTTGATAGTTCTGAGGAAAGAGTGTGGAGTGTGGCCCCCCCACTGGGCATCAAGTAGAGGTTCAGCTTTGGTGGCATACGCATAGACATCAAAATAAATTTTACACTTAGTTCTTTCCTTTTACAACAACATACAGTATGCTCTCAAGCAACATTTTCCAAGGCATCTATACCTAGCATCGCTTCAGTGGGCCAAGTTTCTCTCAGTATATAAAGTTTGTAAAAAAAATCAGGAGGAAAAAGAGCTGGTTTGACTCCGGAAGCAGGATTACAGAGCATAAGTTGAGTGGTCGCTTTTCATAAATGCATAGTGTCACACGCGCAGGTCCCATAAACCACCTCACTTGTCCTTGACTGTGACCTGATGACGTAAGCATGCATGATGAAGCACGTGTCACGGACAAGGCGGCGCATCGGGAGCCCATCAGAAGAGCGTGCACTTTACAAAACATGCTGATTCAGTGCCGGCTCTATGACATGAGAGATGGGGCTTTTATTGTGGCGTGTGCCTCTAAGAAAACCATCACTGAATAAAGCCGCTTTATCAGAGAAGCGAGGAGGGGCCGCGTTTCATCAGCTCGAGTCGTATACTGTGGATGCTTATCTCATCCAGGATATATGGGCATGTCACCTGGACAAGCTCTGGCTGTTAAGACATGAGATATGAGCCTTTATTTTCACTTACAGAAGCCAAAAGCACTCTGATGAAGCTAAACAATCACAAGTCAGATCTGTGTATCTTTGAGCCAGACTGTAACAGATACTATAATTTGTTTAACACTTTAAACCTGAAACCGTAATAATTAACATTTCTGTGCTACAATTTATTCTTGCTTATTGGCATATTCACCAATACTGAGTCATCTGCGATAAAAGTCAGCCTGGCCATCTAATAGGTCAAGTTGTAAACCTCAACCTTTATATAACAGTGCTTCTTACAATGTACAGAAATGATGTCTTACTATACAATTACAAAAAGACTGAACTAATATTACAATCAAAACAATAATTATCTTCCAAGTGCCAATTTTAGAATGAAGATTTTTAAAACTATCAAATACTTATCTAAATCAGAAATCCAGGATCAGTCCAAGTACAGTTAGATTCATAGATTCATTTCAAGTTAGTGCAGTGACTGGAAAAAAAAAGAAAAACATTTTAACAAGCTTTGATGTTTGTGACTCTGAGATTTGTAGTTCAATGCTGTATGTAACCCCAAAAAGCCAAGATTTTAGTAACTTTATTCATCTGCAGTTATTTTTCAAAATAATGGAAACAAAGATTGTTCCTTTGCAGACATGTTTCATCCAGCCTACCTGTATATTTTGAACCATAATGTCTGTATTTTTTAACAACCTCTGCTGTCTGTAAAATGGACTTCACTGTTACATCTTTGTGTCAGTATTTAATATTCATGCTGTTTTATGTTGTCCTCTACAGGTAATTCCTCAAGCCAGTGTGGGAGAAGTACATCATGCCATTCGCACAACTTTCCAAAGGGTCAACGACTTCTTCATTCCTCCAACCAACCTCATCATCACTCACGTGAGGTAAAACAGCACACACACACACAAAGCCACCTCTGACTTTAAAACACAGGTGACCTCATTCGTCACTCATCACGGCTGCCCTTCTGAAGTAAAGGAGAAAAGAGCAAATGAGAATTTTAATGAGAATCTTGATGTGTGTTAATCACTACGACGGTAAAATCTAGAAAGGCTATTAACCTTTCTTTTTGAACTTTGACAATCTAGGTTCGCCTTTGTCTTCCTCAAAAATGAACCTGCCGTGCACAAGATTGACCTGGAGACCTTCCACCGCATCAAGACTATCAGCCTGAAGAACTACAGCTGCATACCGCTCAGCATGGCCTACACGCATCTGAGCGGCTTCTACTTCGTCCAGTGCCAGAGCAAGAGCCACCTGCTAGCCCCGCCCCAGCTCCTCATCGACAGCGTGACGGACACAGTGATTGGTCCAAACCTAAACATCACAGGGCAGCCTTTTGTGTCACCGGACGGCCGCTACATCGTGACACCTGATCCCCGGAGCTCAAAGCTGATAGTACAGACAGTGTCGTTCCAGGGAGAGCTGGGTCTGAACCAGGAGCTGGACGAGCCCGTGGCTGTCTCCGATCTGGCTTTCCAGCCTTCCTTCACGGAGTCCAACCAGAATGTGGTTGTGGCCACCTCGGGCTTAGGCACGGACCTGCTATTTGCCGATCTGTCCTCAGGCCACGCTGAGGTTCTCCGGAGCCTCAAGGAGCCTCTGGCCCCTCATGCCTGGCCCTGGGGAGGCCCCAACAGAGTGGTGGTCTCCAGCGGGTTGTTCGGACAGTACCTGGTGACGCCGTCGGCCGAGTCCCTCTTTGTCCTGAACGGCAAACAGAGAACGCCGCACTGCGAGGTGTCAGACATCAAGAGAGGGAACACAATTGTCTGGGTCGGCGAGGTATGAGCAAAATAAAATAAAAAACAAAAAAAGAAAAAAAGAAAACAGAAGACGTAGGATTAGGGACAGCAAATGAAAAAAGGAAAGATCAGGCCAAATTACCTATAATAAAGATTTATGTGAACATAAGTTGTGGACTCAACCCTGGGACTGAGCGAGAGGGATACATGCCTGGGTTTATTGTAACAAAAGTACACTTAAAAATAGAGTAATTGAGAAAACATTAAGAAACCCTGTTGTGATATTTCTATTGGGAGAAAGTGTCAATGCCGTTCAGTGCAACAGTGATCTATGTGCACTTAACTATACAGAATTGTACATTATTGCACTTCCTTCCATGTTATCACAGCAAATAGGTACCTGAAGAGGGGTTATTAACGAACTATGAACTATGCACAATGCTCACTTTTTTTAGAGTAAAAAGCTTTCCGATTTTTGTTTATTCTCAACAATGTTTGTCGTTTTCACCAGTGCTGCATATAATCACCACAAACTGTCCGTCTGTCCCGTCGCCTTTAGTGTCTGTGTGTTCTGAGTCCTTTTAAAAGCTACCAACCCATCTGTTGATTCGCCTTTGTCATGGTATTGTACTGTATCCTCCCTCTGAAAGCTTTCGTTCTCTTCATGCCGGCAGAGGTTGGCTTTATGCACATGTGTAATACCCTCTATTTACATTGTCTATCCAAAGAGCCCGATTGGTCCATTAGCCGTCGACAGTGGATGTTTATTTTGCTCGCGGTGGGAGCATAACCAGAAATGAGCAGTACATCTTGTGGTTTCTCTTGCAATTGTATAATCTGTCCCGCCCGCTGTCTCTCACATTTATTCTATACCTGCAGCACAACCCTGTGCTGTGGAGCCTGAAAATGCCACTTAGCAGGTTCCCTCAGGGTAACGACTCCGGTTTACGCTGACCCACATGCTGAGGCTGTGCCAAAGTGGCATCAACTCCGCTATCTGATCGGCTGTGAGCATTTGTACATCCTCCCAGAGAGCCATGCATCAAGATCCAACTCCAAGGCAGGCATACTTAAGCTCAAAATGTGGTAAATATTCAGCGTTACATAGAGGACTATAACACTAAGAGAATATATATTTTTAGTAGCTTCTGTTTAGTCAACCACATACACGCAGGGAAAAATATGTTTGGCAGCCCCTTTCGAAAGTAGAGATACATTTTGGGACACATCAGAACTATGTACTGTTTCTAGGAATACTTATTAATTGTTAAGTTAGTAAAATGACAATAGTTGTACACCTTTATTAATATTATTGTCATTATTAAAAACCTATTTTAGAAAAAAACCCGGCATTATTCTGTCTGGAGGCAGCAACTGAACAAACACCAGCAACTCTTCGTCCATCAAAGGGGCAGATATTTTCTGTGTGGTTGAACTGCGTCCTTCTGTGTAATTTGCTTTCGCCATTTGCGCTAATCATCAAAAATGTTGATCCATTAGCAGCAAGCTGTTTTCTCTGCAGATGTAATAATGTTATTGGAAATTACTGGAACCATAGTGTCTCTTAAACATTCCTGCCTCTTGACAGTGGTGCCGAGGTCCGTTCACGAGTACATGGCTCTTAGACATTGGGCTAAAATGGACGCTTGGATTTGTTCTCGTTACGCTGCATAGCCCAGCTCTGTGCCTCCCAGCCTCCAGCTACGGCTAAAAACTATCCTTTGTCGTCTACTCAAACTGTTTTTTCACCATACATTCTAAAAGACATCAGGAGCTATTTTTCAATAACACGATTGTCATATTCTCCTAAAATATGCATGTAAATAATTCAAGCTTGCTACTAATTTTAAAAGCTGCTTGACATTACCTGGATGAGAATTAAGGAATTGCAAACTTCCCAGATTAAATTCCAATTACAAATAGTCAGCCCTTCTAAAAAACATTTTAATTGGGCCTGCAACAAACATGTAGACACAAGACATATTCCAGAACAAAAAGTTGCTGTTAAATTAAATAATTTATTGTATTTAATTCCTGCGTGCAAAGAGCAAATATTTCCGTGTGCAGTCAGCGGCTATCTTGTGCACACAATATGTAATCGTTGCACAAATACTCACAGCCTTCAGGATTTTGCGGTTGTTGACCTTTTGTTTTCCGCGTCAGACATATTGGAACGAGGTGAGATTAAATGTCTGAGGGTCATCCACAGTCAGAAGATGTCAAAGTCCAGCTCTCGGGGGTACAAGAAGTCTGTCGGAGCCCCGTATGAAAAGTGTCGATCCAGCTGCAGCCTCGTGAGTTTTATCTGCTCGTGTGTTTTTTTTTTCCCCTCCACAACGGAAACAAACAGCAGCCCAAATTAAATATTAATTTCTTATCCTAATATATAGTTGTGCCTGTAACTCCCCAATGCAAAGCGTAGGGTAGAAACCAAGCTGTGTAAGAAAAGAAAAAACGCTGGAGTGAAGCAGATTCGTCGTTCTCGTTTGTGATTTAGGTATTTGCTGCTAATCTGCCATGCCGTGAAAATCCACTCTGGCACAGAAGCCTATTCAATGAACTTCTTTGAAGGCAATGACTAAATGATAAGAAGGTTTCCTAGACCACTGTTGCACTGAGGAGAGAAATATAATATACCTGACATATTTTTATGTTTATTGGATGGAAATCTGTCAGATTGGTAGCCCAGTTTTCTCACTGTGTCAATGGGAAAAAAAAGAAAGAAAGAAAGTTCAGGCTCTGATGCTTCACTATCCCATCCAAAGTCACTCCCCAATGGCTCTAAATCTACCCGAGACGTGCATGTAATGAAAATAGATCTTCAACATGATTATCATTGACCTCTCAGTGATCTCTCACAGTCACATACGGTTTACAGTTGCTTGTGAAAAAGTCACTTTTCTGCCCTCTCATTGTCACGTCTGTCAGCTTATCTCTTAAGGTCGATTCAGCAGTATGACATCGCTACTAGAGCCAAGGAGAGCAAGAACAAAGAGGCCGCATCTGCGCTTGCTAATATATTGGCTAGCTCACGTTGTTTGTTTGGATCTACCTTCAGTGTCACACGACTATTTCCGTACCTCTCCTTTAACCCTCAAAGTAAGGGGCTGCAGAGCTGAACCGCTTGGTGTGATAGACATTGATAGCAAAACCACTGTTGTAGATAACATTGTTCATGTTTAGAACACGTTCAGACATGACAAAACTGACTGTACAGTTTTCTTTATGCATTTTGTGTGTTCTGGTTTATGAGGGAATTGTTTTGTAAGAAAAAATCGAATTAAATATATTGTAAAAATCAGTTGTTCTGCATTGTCTGCAAAAGTCATTGATTGCAACATTTCTTTTCAATGTAGGTGAATCTGAGAATGACTTTTTTGTATTAATACTTGAATATCTAAATGTCAAAACAAAGTCAAAATAACTCTGGATTACAATTTCTCAACCCATAACTAAAAAATATTAAATTCACTGCCAGGATAGGATAAAGAAAACATTGATATCAAAGTAGATGCTTATTACTTTCCTGTCAATCAGCTAATCAGTTAATTTACTTTCTTTTCAGGCCAATGCCAAATAATTAATACCGCTCTGATATTATTGCAGCATATATGATAATAGAGCTTCAATTAGTCAGTTGCACATTTTTTATTATCAGAAGCCATTAATCAAGCAAAACTGCCAACCTTTTTCTGGTTCCACTTTTACCTTTGCTTTTTGGAAACTATGATGGGCATGTTTCACCATTTTATCTAACACTTTTTTTCCACCAGTCTGCAATCCCTATTTACCTTCCTTATTCCCTCAGAAGTCTCCAGAAAAAAAAATGGTTCTAATTACAAGGAAATAATTGCTCCAGTCCAGAAGCAGTAATTCTTCATTATTAATTTATAATTGGAAACTATATTATCCATATATACTGAATATATATGCTGCTGGTGTCAAATTCCCTGTTGTTGCATGTACAGCTGACGTGCTGTGCTCCGACTTAAAGACTCTTTAGGTCACATTAGCCGTGAAGTGTACCAATTGAACACTGTCTGTGTTTCCACTATAATTAGTACAGAATTACATAAACATTATTAGGAAAATATAGACCCATATAATAAAGTGTCTAAAAGTACAGCTTTTACCAAAGTACCAAAGCATTTCTACTCCATTCATCTCCATATTCTGGATTTTATAAACCTTCCAACAAGAGCTAAAAACAATTAATTAATCAGTTGAGGGACAGAAAAATAATTGCCAACAATTTTGCTTATCAATTATGTCAATTTTCAAGTGAAATACTGACCATTCAGCAGCTCAATCTGCTAAATGGTGAGGATTTGCCACTATTCTAGATCTTATATGATAAACTGAATATATTTGGGTTTTGTACTCTTAGTTGGACAAAACAAAACATCTGAAGACATCACTGTGAACTTTAGGAAGTTATGACTGTGGGAATTAGATTTTTTTGCTATTTTTAGACATTTCAGAGACCAAACAATGAATCAAGAAAATAATCAGCTGATTAAACAACCTTGAAAATAATCATTAGTTCAGCCCTGTGTCCAACAGTTTATCAATAACGCAAAACCATCACCAGTAGAGGACCCACCTCATAAAATAGTGTCAAAAGTCGGAAAATTTTCCACTGTTCTCAGTAAACCCCCACCGAAGACATTAATGACAAGAGACAAGGTACAAAATCTGACCTGAGTGTAAGAACAGACAATCAATAAATTATTACCACCTGTGGTACAATGCAATATTTATCTGTCCATACTGTAATAACTATAACTAAAGGCAAACATCAGAAGATTTGTGGCCGATACCACATTTATAAACACAGCGGTTCAGATGCTGCAGGACGTTCGCTCAGTTTGAACAACAAGATTTTACTTTAAAGGTCTTCAATAGCAGATGGTGATATTAAAAAAACACCCCCATGTTTATCCACCTCACTAAAACATTAGAAATTATTATTATTATTATAATAAGTTCAGATGACAGGAAGGGATGGAAACAAAGAGTGATGTAGTCAACAGGAAATGAGTAAGCAACTGTTCTGGTCATCTATCAATGAATTCGAGTCATGTTTTTTAAAAACATTTCCTGCTTACTTAGACTTGAATAATAATATTTTTTTTAAAAAGTGATGTTAACATGGGCTTTGGAATTTGTGACAGCCACTTTCTCTCAATTTTCTTACATTTCATAGCTCAAATGACTAAAAGATTTAACACCATAAAAAATCATCTTTAGTTGCGCCTCTGCTTCAAATTCTTAATAGGCTAAAGTTCATGGTATTTAATCACTTTCTTCAAACAAGACCTCCAAAAACATACGCCTACCACTTGTCAGTCCACCTGGAAAGTGTTACAGCTGACAAGATTGGCCTATTTTAGCATCTGGAAAATTACTGGATATTTGCGCCGAGTCCCCCGTCTGCGATGTGACATTCATCGGCCGTCCCTGCCCGCGTCGCAGCCGCTGTCATTTATGGTCTGAGCGCGCTGATGAGATGGCATCGAGCTGGCCTTCACTCCCGTATAAGTTAATGTAATCTATTGTCCCAACAATCCATGACCATTACTTACAACACCGCTCTACAGAGGGACGCTGTCAATACTCCCTCCATCAGTGTCGGAGTGACGAGAAAAGGGGCGAGAGACAGAATAAAAGACTTCCCGGAGCCAAACATCGGCGAGGTACGAGAATCTGATCACACAGACAATTAACATCCTGTTCACGCCTCCTTCAATTTCCGATTAATCACAACAGAGCGGAGAGGGGGAGACACCGGCCTTCATCCTGTCTGCAAAGTTTACTGAAAGATTTGAGGAAAAACTGAGACCGCAACACGATTACACTTCAAGTCATCTTATCCTCTTCTAATTAATTCAGATAAACTCAATTTTCACAATCGTTTCTGCACTTACAGTCTGTCATTGCATCCTTTAATCATGAGTCGTGACTGAATGAACATACCTCCCCAAATACAAATCGAGTTGGTTGCTGCTTTTCTTTGCATTGTTGTCATGGCAACAATGAGGGAAATACTCTGATTGGTAAAATTCAAATGGGATTTAATACACTTTTGTTCACAATGAGCCGCACACATATGTTTCTTTGTCGGCCAGATTTCTGCTGCTACATGCAAATCGGGGTCAGCCTTTTTCTCCAGACCAGAAGGTTGTGTTAACCCTTCAGGTTCAAAAACCCCAGAAAAAAAAAAAAAAAAGGACTGTTGCACAGGTCAAGGGGAATAAACTGACATAAATAAACTAGGATGGGAAAGAGCTTCAGATCAGCACAAAGGCCACATCTGTTACTTCTCAGTTTAATTGTTTTCTACAAGGCCTCAAAAAGAAGGAGGAGGAAGATCCTTTTGCTGTGATCGAATTTTCTAAGAGAAAAACAGTAAATAAATTACTTTAATTCTATTCATGTGCCATCAAAAAGGCTATAATTTGAACTAAATCAGCCTTAAAATAGCACTTCCCTCGTTGGTATAAAAAAATAGATAATTATGGTGCTAGAAAGTGAGTTATTACTTGAACAGAAAGAGTTTAGAGTTAATATTAGCAAAAACAAACACAACAGAGCTGAAACAAAACAGTGAAATAAATACTTAGTGGTATAAACCCTCTCAACCTCATGTAGAGCCATGAGGCAGCCACACTATAGTTTAACATCTCACTTTAACTAAAGAGAATTATAACCTAAAAGGGATGTTGGTTGTTTTCTGTGTCGATCCACAGCATGTTGGAGTCAGCAAGGCTTAAATTACCTCAGCAGGCTCATTTGGGTGAATCTCACTCTGACTAACAAGGTTGCTAACCTCCAGCACCAAACACACTGGAAAGCAGACCTGGGTCAAATGTTACTTGCAAATGTGTTTTTTTTTCTCTCTTCCTTACTCTGGTGGAACGGATGTGATTTAAAGGGTGGTTTAAAACATTTTCCTATTAGAAAGTCACAGAAATACAGCAAACGTAGATAAATATTGTATTAGAAACAACCTACAAAGCTGTATTCACCACACCAAGCGAAGTCCAATAACATTTTGAACATACAAACACAGATTCCTACTGTCTGGTCTTAAGGGAAATCAGACAAAGATCAGAGTCACAGACACCCAAAAAAAAAAGCTAAGTTGACATTCATGCTGCATGAAGTGCTGCTGTGTGTTTGCTGTTTTATGCCTCTAATGAACAAGATCCATGTGAAAGCACGACTGCAGCTAAACCAGCCCTGCTGAAGCAGAAACACACAGCATCGGGCTGTGTTTGACCTTTGAAAGGTCTTATACAATGTAAACATCTGTGATAACACTTTATAATGCAGCCTGTAATTTATACTGTGTATGAATCTGGCTCCTACTGACAGTAGTAAATGAAGTCCTGAAAGCTTTAATATACTCAAGCAAAAGTCTTACATTCATAATTTCACACAAGTATTTAAGTATTAGCATCAAAATGTACTTAAAGTACACACATAAAGTTAGTCATTATGCAGAATAGCCGATTTCAGAATGAATATTATATTACTGTATTCTAATTATTGATGCATGAATGTATTATTGAACAAATGTAATAGAGTAGAAGTATAAACTAGCAGTAAATGAACATGCAGTGCTCAAGGTAAGTACCTCTGTATTGTACTTAATTACATCACTTGAGTAAATGCACTTAGTTACTTTCAGCCCCGGCCTAATGGTACTTACAGAACTAAGAATAAAAGAAATAAAAATACTCAAGTCAACCAAATTACGGCGTAAACCATGGGTTGTATTCCTAAGTGCTACCACAACAGTACATAAATACCACTAAATAAACACACACTCTCAGAGAGATTACGTGATGTGGATTAGCTAAGTGTTAATTAAATTACTCTGTGAGAACCAAACATGCCACTGTCACCCGTTTGGCACAGATTAATTTTCATTGAAGTTTAGGCAAGGACATGTTTGGTTCACGCAGGATTAGATTGAGGAGTAGAGTTGAGCAACTAACATGGAAAAGCTTTGGCTTTTGGTTTAATAAAGAAGCTCTGAGATCCTTATTTTACCCAGAGCAGACAGTGCTCATCATCATCAGATATCAGAGTGTGTTTTCATTTTATCAAGACCACCTTCTATTTTTAAAGATGTGGATACGTATACTGAAGACAAACTCAAAGATTAAAAAATTTCAAAGAATCTCATTTTCCCCAGAAGACAAATGAAAACATCTGACTATCAACACAATTACTGTGTTATCAGCATCAGTGTCATCTTGTCTTTACTGTTCCTTTGATTGATTTTAGCAGACAAAGCTTAACCCTTCTCGTGTCGTGAGAACAAAGACTGGAGGTCCGCAGACATGCTGGCAGTTTTGTGAGGCTGTACTTGAGCGAAATGCCGACACCAACATGCTAACAATGACAACGTTAACATGCTGATTTTAAACATAACATCTGGTAATTATAGCATTAAACACTTAGACACAGTTTGTGCCTATCCATCTTAAACATCATCTTGATTTACTAGATAGGTGAAAACTTTGACCTGCTGGCGACACCAAAAGAAGATTCAGATAATTGCCAATATCATCCATACCATCCATATCTGTATCCATAGTTGAGATATTTCAGGCCGGATGAAAGCAGTGAGCCGACGTACCAAAAATGAGAAGAGATGCTGTAGGTGGCATCCTCAGCATCGGCTCTTATACTTGGACCTAATTGTGGCACCAGAACACCCCGCCATGCGTCGTTCCCACCATCCATCCATTATACACTGCAGTCTGTGGGTACAGCAACAAGTGAAGACACGAGGAGCTGCGTTACAGTGTGAGGACACGTCGGACACATGCAGAAAGGGAATCTGGAGTGATGTTTTCATCATTAGGGCTGCTTCTCATGGTGCAAGGGAAGAGAAATCCAGGTGTTTTCTGCCATCTGTCATCAACGCAGTTTGATTACGTGTACTACGCTTAGGTGTCTGCAACTAATACATTACATAAAGGAAAACATAGTAAAAGGAAGAAGATGTCCATAAAGTCACGTTTAGTTCATGGTTAAAGGGTGTTATCCAGGACTGAAGTAGGACTATTTTACCTCTAATACATTCAAGAAAGCATCAGAAATACTGATTTGGAGTCTGTGATGAATATACAAAACAAAAAATATAGAATAGAAAAACGTCTTTCAGCGTATCAGAATGGTGGAGTTGGTTTATGTTGGCTGCTGATGTGACGTGTGGCCACATCATTAATAAGAGACGCAACAGCGATGGCTTCATCACAGGGGCTGGACCTGATGTAGAAAGTAAAAGAAAAGCAGGTATCTTCTGACAGGAATTTGTCAAGCGTATGTCAGCCATTAGAGATGCTGAAGTAAAAAAAAATAAGTCATAAATAAACGTCACAGGGAGGTCTGCAGTGCCGGGAGTGTGCGTTTATGGCGGATGTGACACCGCAAGGCTAAATCACCATCATTACAGCAGACACGCAGGTATTAGTGCGCGATGTGATGATGGTTATGATAAAGAGAGTGTCAGAAATCGAGGTGTGTTCAGTCACTAATGTACTGTACTTACATTATTCATGGACGTGGAAGAAAAAGCTGATAAATATTTAAAAATATGGAAAGTCGAGGTGTAGTCCTGTAAGTTGTAGGTAGCTAGGTAGAAATCTAGACTCTTTAAAAGTGGTATTATGAAATTTTTAGCATCCACCCACACAGATAGCAGACCAATCAAATTATAGTAATGACATTGTCAATCATCGTTAATTTATGCCTCCAACCTACCCCACCCTAGTTGGAGGGTGCTGTTATGGCATAAAAATACATAAAATTACTATTAATATTTTCTTTATAAACAAGTATTTTGTTTTAAGAGTATTTTTTTATTTCCTGAGTCTGATCCTCCGGAGTCAGTCATGGATAAGTGATATGTTGTCTTGTGCCTTTGTGCATATCTCCATGTGAAGTCATACAACACTTCATTTCAGTTAGGATTTATTCAACAGCGGCAGGCAGAAACTAACCTCCTCCTGCTGGGCCCTCGAGCCGACTGAAGGGAATATGGATGAAATTTGCACCAATGAACCTGTGCAACCACTGAGACCTCAATCCCTCTTCCCCATGTGATAACACAAGTTTTTATAGACCGGTAGAACGTAGCGTTGTGTTTATTTTTAAGTCTGTCTTCAGAGGCTGTTAAATCACAGGAAAACAGCAAGCTTTTATTTCCTTTTAGCAGTCGAAGCAGAGGGGTTGTTTGTCAAGTCCAGCACCTTCTGCTTCACAACGGCACAGGCGATTAAACCGCATATTTCAGTACTTTGAGCTGATGTGGGGTTATAATGAAAACACCGAATTGACTTTTTTGGCATATACCTAATGTTCCTGTCAAGAACCATTTACAATAATTGCAAACTAAATTGCATCCATTATCCCTCACAGCCTCACACACAACAAATAGTTTCCATTATAACAATAGCTGGTGGGACAAAATCTATAATTTAAATATGATATAAGGGAAGATCTAATGCCCATTTACTATACCTGTCAGTTTACAAAATTAAACTGTAGTAAACATTTCTATGGAGGCCATAGATACCTGCATAAATTATACAAGTGGTGCACTGAGATACATTATGTTGTCCTATAACAAAGGAGTATTTTAATATGCCCTTCCTGTTTCAGTTGAAATGTTTGAGTTGAGGTTTTATTATGAACACTAAGGGGGTTTTCCGTAGCCGAGTGAATAAATACATGTAAATGTAACTAAAACAGTCAGTGAACGCATCACTACTAATACTTACAAATGCAACTGTGTTGCTAGTTTAAGCTGCTCCATTAATTGCAGTTAAAAAAAAAAAAAATTAAAAAAGGCCTCTATAAACACTGTTAATAAGGTTAATAGCTCAGCAGCCAACTATTTGCAGGAGACTTTTAATACGCTTTTAACAAGAAGGTATCCACTGTTAAAAGCAGCTAGTCACAGTGTTGAGTCAGTTCAGTTTCTGTGTTTAAGATCTATTACTGTATGCACCGAACACTAATGTAGACAGAAAACCACGTATAAGAAGCTCAGAGATTCATTCATGGTTTAAAATGCACTGTAAAAATTCTTGAAATCAAATTGGCAATAAACTGTGCCACGACAGCACTTTTTGTTACTGTCTGAAGCGCATGGCCATGTGGTGTCTGTTGGTGCTGCCAGGCCAATAATCACACTCAATTAATAAGAGATGTTTCAGCAGTGCGGTTCACTTTGACTGTCAAGTTTTCTCAGGGCTTTAAAGATCAGGATCGGCTGTATTAAAAGCGTCCTGCTTCTGTCTGAACCCTAAACATTGTTCACTGGGTGTTACAAGACCCTAAAGTAGAGAGAGAGCTGTCACAATCACTGTTCATTATACTGAAGGTTTTTTTTTTTATTCAGCATCATCCCGTTTTATTAGGCAGCGTGCTGTAAGGACGTGACAGGAAATGAGGGCAGAGACAAGGTAGGACATGGAACAAAGGCCCCCAGTCGGACTCGAAACCGCAGATGTTGTGTTTACTGACCTTGAGATAAAACACCCGGCGATCAGACATTTTCTGGAGGCCAAACATTCAATGAGGGATTTTCCTTTTATTAGTATTGATAAGGTCAGTTTCATACCCAGAGGTGTGACATTAACCTCCTTGTGAAAGTTAAAGGGGCTTTCAGCGTTTACATTATCAGAAGCTTGCAGCCAAAGGAAATGAAGACTTGTGGTAGAGATTTTACAACAGCGTCTTCTATAATTAGGTTTGTTAGGTTAGGTTAGTTTTATGCATGTATTACTGTATATGTATATATGATGTGAATTTTGCAACTGTATTATTCTTTTATGCTTTGTGTTTCATTTTGTTGTGGATTTTTATTTTGAAGTTTCTGTGATGAGGTACAGCATCATTTAGAAGATATCCCCCACTGTAAAAATGACAAGCTTCAGCTATATATAGTTAGACAGCTAGTGTTTGTTCATTTTCACATTTAAACCCCTATGCCAGCAGGACACTTATTTTCCTGTTTAATATGCAAAATAAGTGGAGAATGTTACACTTGATCTTGTATTATGATGGTAAGAAATGTATTATCAAGGTTTATATCAACTGTTTTTTATTGATGTGCTAAAATGAATAATGGAGGACTACACAAACTATGCCTTCATATTGTCATCCAAACAAAGCAATGCACCTTATTCAGCTGAACTGGAATGTCTGTCTTTTTTTCCCTGAGAGAAGAGAAAAAAAAGGGTGTCTTGCCATGTGTTCTGCAGATGATGCAAAACAGTCCCATAGAAAGAATATCTTTGAGTTTATGGTAAAACTCAAAAATAGCAGTAACACAGAAAAGTGCTTCGCTGTGGCAGTGTCCCAAACCTATTTGGAACTACTGAGTCTCTTGGCTTATCCCACTTCAATAGGCAGCCATCCAGAAAGAGAGCTTCTTTATACACTGCAGTCTACTGTGTGCTTCGTAGGCGGGAAAGAGCAGACACATTGGGTTTAATACATACGGGCAGAGCTACTTGAAAAACTGTTTGATCCACACGAAGCATCCTAAAACCCAGAATAGACAAACCTAGTCCGCTGTAGTTTTAAAGAAGGAATTCATGGTGAATTAGAATTTAGAGCGGCTGCCATTTTTTCAATATAGTCCTTAAGTTACATAAATTTTTCTTCAGTCAAATCCAAACTTCACAGATTTTTAGGTTGTCTCTGTAAAATGTTC
Source organism: Scortum barcoo (assembly GCA_023238725.1). Lineage (NCBI taxonomy): Eukaryota > Metazoa > Chordata > Actinopteri > Centrarchiformes > Terapontidae > Scortum > Scortum barcoo. Next base: position 18,047,128 of record CM041534.1, on the reverse strand, counting down.
TGCTGTAACACTTTCTTGCAACAAAGCAACAGTATTGAGGCGAACTCACTTCTGTGAATTGTTGCCAGTTATCCAAGAAATGTCTGAAGTAATCATTTTTGCACTGCACATATAATAGCAGCCTTTTATTTGATTTCAGCCTTTGAATTAGAGTTCTGAAGTCAGTCTTTGTACACAATTGCTGACCTCTACAACTTTTTGGCATCGTCATTTTGGTTCAGACTGAAATGTCTCAAAAACATCAGCTGGCCTACCCTAAAATATGGTACAGATATCCATGGTCCCCCGAGGATTAATCCTAATGACTTTGGTAATAATCTGACTTTTTTTTTTTTTTTAATTATTCAGTGGATTGACATAAAATTTGGTAAATATGTTCATGTTTGCCCAACAGCGTATCCTAATACCTTTGGTGATGCCTTGACTTTCCCCCCAGTGACACCATGAGGTTCACATTTTGCCTTTGAATGAATGTCCCAATAACTCTTAAATAGATTGCCATGAAATGTAATGCACATTCGTGACCCCAATTTCCAGTTTGTCCAATATTTTCGTTCATGAAAATATATCTACAAAACTAATGACCCGTGAGCCTCAGCTGTGCTTAGCTCTTATTAGCAAACGTTAACAAGTTAGCATGTTACACCTGCTAAACATCAGCATGTTACCTTTATTATAGTGAGCATGTTAGCATGCTGATGCTAACATTCAGCTGCTAGGATGACTGAACTCTTAGTCTTGTTTTAATTTCTGAGCATTTCTCTGTCACTTCTTGTTGAGTTGCAGTGGGATGTGAACATCGGGAAGGCATTATTTTTAGAGCAGAAAATCATACATTTAAATATGTTACGGTGTTTTCTACTGACACTTCCAACACATTTCACTTGGTAGCAGAAACACTCTTGGCTCATATTATTATATAGCTCCTAGCAAGTGCCATCCAGCATTATCATAACTGCACTCAACCCACCTACCTCGCACATGGAAGCGTAACACAACTTTTGTCAACCAGGAGGAATAAGAAATACTTTTGACAAGCTCATCTTTTCCTTGCCTGTCACCATGCCTTTAAACTCGAATATATTGAAATGTAATTATTAAGTGATTCTGATTTCTTTAATCCATGTTTGATTACTTTTCTGTAGAACAGTGATGGAAACAATGCATCACGTTGGAGGAAAAAGTGGTTATTCAGTGACCATGAAAACAAAGAACGTCTATGAAGACGCCAAAAACAGAGGGATGGGAGTTTTACTGTCTTCTGTATTGACTGCTCAACTAAATATGGCTGCCATAGATATGTCATCAATGGAGAAATTGTACCTCTCTCTCCCTCCCTCTCCAATCACTCCTTCCCCCCCTCTCTCTGTTTACTTTTGCTAATCAACTTTGAGCTTGTTTTCTTCCACATCCCAATAAATGACATGTTAATCCTACTGGGACAGCCCGGTGGAAATGAGTATTGAAAGGAATTAGCAAATGACATTTTAACAAGGATGTCTGTGGTGATATAATGGGGCTTAATTAAAGTAATGTTTTCGCTGATGTGCTGACAGCATGGCATTCTCCCAGCCGGTACCCCCGTCTTGGCCTTGTGGGATGAGGAAAAGAGGAAACAGAAGGGGAAGAGATATGAAGACTTGGACCTATGGGGGAATACAAGTTGCACAAAAATAGCCTTTGTTCAACAGGGAGGGATGACGTAGTTTGGGCAATTACTTCTACTTGAGTAAAGCCACATAAACATCATGGTATTGTTTGGAAGGCAAAGTCAGATGGTTTGTACACCCAAACATTAACCCTAACCTCCTCTCTTAAACTTTTGCAGCTATAAACATTTGTGCATCCTCATGAAATAGCTGAAAGCTTGGTGATGTAGTGACTATTTTTCATTGTGGCAAAATGGACAAAGCATTACTGGCATTCGTTGGTTTGAGGGATACACAAATCTATCAGTTTCAAAGTTCGCCACATTAAACTCCATTCAAAAGCAACACATAGGTTCATTTGAGCTCGCAATCCAAATCCTCTGTTTGTGGCAAGTCCACTGAAATGCTGGTTTGCTGATGAACACGTTTCATTTCAAGCTTTCATTTCAGTTTGACCAAACAATGTTGTTTTTAACCATGATGGCAAAATCTGTCTGTCTGTCGGTCAGTTGGTCTCCCACTTGGGTCCAGACTGCGATATCCCAACAACTGTTGAATGGATTGCCATGAAATTTTGTACAAACATTCATAGCTCAAAGTGAACCCAATTTTTTTTTTTTTGTGAACATTCTGTTATACAGTATTTAGCCTTTGCACACAGCCAGCTCTCTGTTGGACCTCTGTGATGGCAGTAGATATGGCTGTTTGGTGATACGCCTGCAAAGCCTCTATAATGTGATGGGCTGCAGTGTTAGCAGACAATGAAGAGACTAAAACTGTGATAAAATTTGAGATAAAAATAGATCAAAGATAGATGTAAAAGAAGCAAGGGCAGAAAGGATAAAGAAAAGTAAAGAGGGATGTGACAAACAGTGGGAAAGAAAAAGAACAACGGTTTAGTAGAAATAACATGTCAGAACTAATTACAGTCACAAAAGTTGTAAGTCACAGATTTGTCAATCCATTTTCAGATTCTTCCATGACAAGTTGAGGGTTAAAGAAATCGTAAAAATGCATTTTCAAATCTAATCTCACCAGTTCTGACAGAGGAACAAGGCACAACAGCAAAATAGTGGACAGCTGAGGAGAGGGAGGCAGGGGAGAGCGGTTTCCTCTAATGGGTTTTGTGAAAAGAATTGCATTATGGGCCCGCTGAGGTGTAGCACTTAGACATCCCCAAAGAGTTTGCCAGAGCAGGGCGATGAGGGTAAGCTCAGAAGGTCTCACACAAAAATTGAAAACCTTGACCTACTCATGCTTTCTGCTAAGGATAGATAGATTTGAGTCATTCATGTGTGAGTGTTGTCAAGAAAAGGAAATGAAAGAAAATTTGTGTCAAATGTTGAACAGGCACAAAACTGAAACCCACTTCAGGAACATTGTCATCATCAATTCAACATGGCATTAGGGAAATGAGGTCCAAATTGAGAATGTTAATTGCATGGAAAGTAAATAGATGTAAATGGAAATTAAGCCCAGTGTTATGAACTATGTGAAAAACTAAGAATTTGAATTAGAAGCAAAGTATTTAAAAGCACTCGTAGTCTCTATTAAATACCGATGTCTCTATATGACCTACATAAGCAAACAAGACTAACAACAAGAAGACTAGCTATTATCATAAGTTTCTAATAATTATTTTTCATGGCTGCCACCGGATCGTTTTTTTTTCCCACAGAAATCTCTGGCTGAATTAAGTAACTAAAGAAGGAAGCAAAATTGTCTGCTTGTGGCGGGGAATGAGGAGGAGGAAACACAGAACCTATGTACTGCCAAAATCGCCAAAATGCTTTAATTGGGTATTTTAATTTTTTTTTTTTCACATTTCAAAACAGTCATTAGTTCTCCACAATCATCCAAAGATGTTCAAAGGGAATTCTCAGGGTAACAGCAAATGTCATACAAGTCTTCTACCTCTAGTGGGTTGAAACTGGAAAATAAAGTGTCAAATATCCTGAGACTTTCCTGTACTTCTTTTCATCTTTTTAGGATATGAGGAGTTCTCAAAGAATTACGTTGAAAAAAAAAAAAACCCTGTAGATAATTTATGATGATGTCGTCTCTAGACAGGAACTCTCCACAGCAGCTGGAACAACCATGTCTAAAAAGTGAGGATAAAGTGGTACTTAAATACCCCTGAATTTGTCAGAAGCTCTCCAACAAAAGCACTCAAAACTGCCAAAAGGAAAAAATCTTGTTCCATCTCCCCAGCAGAATTTGACTACTTGGTTGATAGCTGTGTAGCAGCCAAGAAAAGCTGCGGTGCACCTCCCTGTCAAGATCATCTCATCCACGTTTCTGCTCAGACAACTCAGCATAAGCAGGTGTAATCTTCAAAGTGAATCCTGCTGCAATTACACCCAGAGTCTTTTTTACATGCTGGCTAGGAAAAGAAAGTGAGTAACTATGACTTTGAGCGCTGGTGAAACTGTTCTATGAAGTTTAAAGGGTATATTTTCAGCTACTGAGCAGACTACTTACGCTTGGTTCGTAGCTCTTCACTACAAAAGGTGTGACAGCTGGGTATTGGTGGGGAAAGATAATTACTTTGTTAACGAGTCTCCTGCTAAATACAGAACTCTTTGCTAATGTTGTGGTAAATAGATGGGACAGATCACCTCACCTGCCCACGGACGGCTCTGACAGGTATTTAAAGACTTGAAAGTAGCTCAGAGAGGATCCATATTATCATCTTGTGTGAAACAGAGTCACACGTCTGCAATTTTCTGGGTGCTACTGCAGTTTGTCAAAATGCAAAATCTAATAATATGCAGCCGCTGAACAATTTGTTGACATCAGAAACTAACTGACAGGGGTAGAAAGTGCATCGTCTTCCCGAGCTAAGTATGTCATTAGCAACAGAAGATAGGCAGGTATTTCATGTTTGCACAATGATGGCTGGTGGTACGAGAGTTATAATATTGACAGTCTCATTTTCTCGTGACACAGGGTGAGGTTTGTCCAGCGCAGGTAAGCTGTCACTGCCAGTTGATGTGAATTCATTAAACTCTTATCTTGTCTATTCAGTGCTGCTGACAATCAATTAGTCGTGAGTCTATATGCTTGACAAGTGTGTCGAATAAGGAAAATTTGTGTCCTTCAGCTGTTAGCTATTCACAGGTAGACAGCTGGTTCCATATTATAAAAGGGATTCGTCAAGTTTGCTTTTCACCACAGGTTTTTTTCCTCAGGTGAAGCAGCTCATCATATTTGTGTGAAATAAATTCATACATATTCATATAATTCACATATATGATAAGACACTGTTTAGAAACTGCAGGATAAAGTGTCTCAGATAAGCTGATTCTTTCTTTGAATTCAGTGGATTTATAATTGGCTTATTTTCTTTTACATTTGCCTAATATTGAGCTGCTTTTAACTTTAGTGTGATGTATTTCCTTTATGTCTTGCTTGATTGGGGTTTGTTTATTTCACAGCACTTTACATTTCCTTGTTTTTCATTCCAAATGCTTACACCTGCTTTCAACTAGAGAATCACCCGCCTACTGTTTGATCACCATCCTCTAAAAGACTGAGGAGCTGTGTGTAAAAAACAAAAGGAGCCAGAAAAGTAAGAAAGGAAAGCTAGGCTGAGCCCAACACAACTACAGCACGTCTAACAGGGAACCACACCCATGAAGCATTACAATGACAACAAAAATATCGTGGTCACAACAAACTGGGACAACAAGAGAGGGGATGTTTGCTCCAAGAAGAAGATGCAGTGGACAGGAGGAAGACGGGGCCACTTTCCAAGCCAGTTAGAGATGGAAGAAAAGGTGAAGAATGTGCACTGACAAGATAAATAGCAAGCTGAGAATGCTGGTGAGCCTGGACACCGCAGTGTAAGGACAGATTGGATCTGTCACCGGCTGAGGTGACCAGGCTGGAAACAGCCTGAGGATACGGCTGTCTCGAAGAGCTCAGTCAAGAAATCACAGAGACTGTGCATTATTAACCCGAGCAGAGACAGGTGGTTTTCTGTCTCTACCAAGTTTTCCTCTTCGCTTAACGTTGGAGACCAGAGTTGACATCAGAGGCACAAAAACATGGCCAACACATGTGGTGCACCAAATATTTGCTGCTCTCTCAACTGCACTGGCTTAGGGTTGGAAATTCTGTAACACATTCATTGTTCCCAGAAGATAAAAACTACTGATTTGGTGATCTATGTCATGAAAGCTTTGTGTGTTTAGAAGTGTTGTCATAAAAGCCCTTTTAACACACTATAAATGTGATCTTCATATAAAGCCACTAATACCATCATGACATTCCCATTAGCTTTAGCAGAAAGCAGTGCTATGATTAAGTACAGGAGAGCTGCTGAGACTCTATCAGCCATCAGGGTGCTTTAAAAACCACTTCATTCATTGTTTAAGTTGATGACAGGTATTTTAATGAATTTAGTTACTTGTTTGTCTTAAATGTCTTGTCTCCCGCTCCATTTTTTTTTTAGCAGTGCAAACAATTTGTGTCACGGGTATTTGAGGGAAAGGGAACCTCAGCATCCTCTCAAGGTGGCTCAAGTAACAAACACCAAAAAAAAATGTGTGATTGCAAATTTGACCATGGTGTCTTTTTGATTACCTAATGTCTACCTCCGTCCCTGCTGGTTTTGAACAATCAGCAACAACAAGCCCAGAGAGAAAATGGGAAGGCTTTTGTGAAACAAACAAAAAAAAAAAAAAATCCCCAAATTGCTCCTATTGGTTTATTGACGTGAGGGCAGGCAGTCAAAAATGCTTGATGTGAGAGAGAGAGAGAGAGAAAAAAGACAATGTACCGCGACAGAACAAGAACTCTCAGATCAAAACGCATCGAGTCGACTACAAAGGAGCTTCATCCGTGTTCACGCCACCTTTTCTTCAGATTTGACCCCCGTAATTCAATTAGAGCAAAGACAATCCATGTTGTCCGGCCTGACTTGTAATTACTGGGGCTTATGATCCTAGAGGCTTTCCAGAGAGAGGATGTGTCAGCTTATACGGGTTTGAATACAGCAGTCAATAACTCATCAGCAACGACAGAGCCCAAACACAAGCAGGCAGTCATCTGTGAACGGGCGCACAGCTGCACATCCTTTCACAGCGACACGCACCTCAACTCCAAATACAGTTACGCACTTCTTTACACACACACACACAAAACTAGACACACATGGTCACGTACACCCAACCACGTACCATCCTCAAACACACACACACAGCTACTGTATGCACACGAGACGACACACAAACATGCAGACAGGAGTGAGATGCGAAATCCCAGAATTCAGCAAATGTTTGACAGCACATAGCAGCGGAGCCAAAATAACCAGTGGCCACATGATCTGAGAAAAGCGGCTGATCCTCGCAGGAGTTTACCAAGGAAATCCAAACACTACCAAATGTGTGTCTGCAAAGTTTACCTGGAGTTCAGAACTCTCCTAGCGGATACCGTGCTATTCTGAAAAAAAAAAAAAAGAAAGAAAGACTGACTAAAGCAACAGAACGCATTGCTTAAAAAAAAAAAAAAACCTGATCCATGCTTGTTTTGCTAAACATGCATGCCTGAAATCTACAATAAAACACATACTCCAAACAGACAAGCTAAAAACAAAAGGTATATTCATTATTCATGAACTTGACATTTTAAACTATGACTCATTTCCGTGCGGAAATACAGGATAAATGCGTTGTGTAGGGAAAAGACGTGACATTTCTTCACCTTCCGTGCTCTTTCCTCTCAAATTCACACCTCTTTCACCATCTTTTCAATGAGCCCTTTAAGATAGTTCAATCATATTTCCCAACGCTCTTTCCTATTTCAAAGACAACGCTCTACACCCAGTATCTGCATTTCTGTTTGTTTTGTGGCTGATAAATATCCTAATATTTTAAACTAAAGAAAAAGAAAACTATTTAAAATATTTGAAGTTTACAGTTAAAAGTTGATTACTTATACGAGACGATACTTTCAACAGATTAACTGATGAGACAAATAATACTTAGTGGAGCCCTAATCAAAACTGATGCCCACTGGATATCAGTGAATGATACGTGTGAATGTTTTACATGTAAGCCTTCTTCAAAACCAGGGAAAACAACAACAACAACAACAACAACAACAACAACAACAAAAAAGCTTTCCTGAGAGCTGATCCTTTTCAAATGTGACTGGTAGAAAACACAGTGATTCTGCACTGCTGATGTGGCTGAGAGCTTTTATTATGGAGAGACAACTGAATGAAATGAAATTCTTATGAAGCAAACCCCCCTCAAACTGAGACACGTTGTAGAACAAAATATTACCTGTTCTCATAACTAGGGGCACTATTTCTTTGTGTTATCATATGGGATAATTTTATATTCAAATCACATATTAATGTGGATTGAAAAAAAGCACAACACAAATGAGTTTTGCGGAACTTAATGGACCATTTGTCATAAATCACCTTCTGTGTGGCCACTTGTCAGTACCGTCCAGTAATATATCACTTTCACTGATTAGCCTATTGACACTCTGCCGAAGTGTTCAGCATTCAGATCTTCAGAGGTTTTCACTGTAGTTCATGTGCCAGGACATAATGGTGAATGCATTCAAATTTACATTTAACACAGGAGGCAATTAGTTGATCTTTTACCCAGAAGAATCCAAGTGGAGCCTACCAGCTTTGAACGTTACAGACATTGGAGAAAACCACCATTAGGAGAGTGCAATTAGCACTCAGAGAGGAGAAAAAAGTCAGCATACGATTATCTATCTCGACAGATTTATGGAAAATAATCTGTCTGTTAATAAATAAAAAATGTGCAAAAGCATTCCCACCCTTTAAGCAGCCAAGATGTTCATTTCAAGTGAAAGCAAAGTAATTGAACACTGAATTTATTCATTGTAGGTAAAACCAAAGACAGCTGCTTAAGAACACCACGGTGAGGTGATAATCACCCAACATGCTACCAAAAGGTTATACAATTTGTTTCGTTCTTTTTTCTTTTAAATGGCTTACATAAGACAGAAGGTCTCTTACTCTTTCATTCTGTGTCTTTTAAATCATAGTGTTTAAGTTGTAAATACACTAGAAGTAAAAATGTCACTGGGAGTCGAACATAGAATTAAAGACATCTGGCTTGTTATTAAACCGTAAAATGCAAAAAATTATAACATTTGCATTTTACAATGCAGAAGGTGGGATTAGTAGCAGTTCTACGTTATCATGAGTAACTGTGACATCAAGTTCAAAGTCAATATGTAAATATATAAATGGATGCAAATTCACTCTACAATAAGTGGTAACAGTGATACAGAGTCATGTGAATTTCAGATATTTCTTTTTAAAGCTGAGGGAGATACAAAGTAGATGCAAAGTAGGCACTGTATCGTACTGGTACCAACTCCAGTCGTTTCAAAAAAAATAGATTTATACATTTGATTTACAATTATTTAAAACTGACGAATGTGGACAACTTATATTTTAGAGGCGACTGATGATAATCAGAATTATTGTTGTTTAATTTCTGTTAATCGACCAATTAATCAAACGAATGATGAATGTTTCAGCACTACTTATGACATGTAAATCATTGTAGATGGAGTGCTGAAGGTGTCTAATCTTCCTCAGTTTTAATGGCAACACGCACAAAAATATGAACCATATACCATATGTGTGTTGTGGATTCAACAGTTTGTTATGAGCTGTATATGAACTACATACAGTCATTCACTCACACGTCTAATTCAGTCATTCAAAGCTGAAAAACTGATTATTGCTTCCTTTTAAGAGTCATCACAAAGGCTGCTAATTACAATGAGCCTATTATATTCAGGTGAATACTGTGAGAACAGATAATAAATTATGTGTTTCTTGTATAAGGCAGAAAAGAAGATGGGATTGGGATGTGTTTTCTGTCACAAGATTCCTTGCATGATCTTTTGGATTAACACGTTGCTATTATTGTTGCATTGTTGCTATTATATTTTTAATGTCATTATTGAGAGTTTATTTAAGTTGCATTTGTTATTTGTACAATATTTCATTTAATACATGTAATTGTAATATTTTGAAATTTCAGCTCAAAGTTACATCAGTCAGCATGTGCAGACATCATCTGAGCTCTGGTGAAGTTTTACTTTGGCACAACATACTTTAATTTGATGTGTTTTGTTTAGTCTGTTTTACTTTGGTAAAATGTTATTCCACATGCTGTGCATGTAATACGGTCTGTTTAGTTTTCGCAGTGCATTTGGAGAGAGGCCTTTAAATAAATCAGTAACAAGAAAACCACTCATGTCAGCCTGTCCGTCGAGGTAATTCTATAAATCGTGTCAATATGGCTCAGCTTTGTCAAAGAAGACTATATCATTCTATCAATGGCACTGTTAGTTTTTGAAAGTAGTTAATTGCCCAACAACCCATAACACAACCCCACTTTCCTCGCCTGTGTGATATCTTCAAACCCATATGAAAATGGCTTGAAAATCATCCCATGACTTACAAAAAAAAGAAAAACCTTTCTCACAACAAAGAATAAATACAGGTGTCATCTGCCTTGTCTGGGTTGTGAGTGATGAATGCAGTTATCTCTGCCCGTTATCCGATTTCCCTCCTCTGATGGCTTCTTTGGGCCTTTAACGGGTTTTACTGAATGATGTATGTCACGACTGCTGTTGTCAAAACAAGCTCATGCTGCGAGAACTCAGAGAAAGCAATTTAGTTATCAAAAGATGGCGGAGAAGGAACAATTCACCGCGCGTCAGAGATGAAGTTGTAAATATTGTAAAACACACAAACAGAGACAGAGATGGATGTAACTGTGTCAGTGAAAGTATGTATTATCTTCACAAGCACAGATTTTGTTGGATATTATTTACAAAACTGTTTTCCCTTCATAGAGGAAATAAGTCTTTATGTTTTTAACAATCACACGTCGTGTGCACATCGTTTGCACGTCGCTTTAATCAGAAGACATCTTGGGGCAGAGCGGAAACAAGATTGGATCAAAAAGTCAAGTGGAAATGCAGCCAAGAAGCTCAAAGCTTAAAGAATTTAAAAGGGAACTACTGTGAAAATAAAGCCTTCATACAGGAAATGGAAGATAACTTACCCTGAAGTCATCTGTAAATGTGGCTTCCAGGATCTGATTAGCAATTATTTATGATCCCACCATTGTTCATGAAGGGTATAAAATATTTTGGGGTTGTTTCACTAAACGTCTTTAATCTAAGTGAATTATACAAACTGTGTATTTAGATTTACCCATTATACATTTTACAGGCCTGCAGCTAATGATTATTTTAGTTAGCGTTTCAATAAATAGATTTATACATTTGATTTACAATTATTTAAAACTGGCGATTGTGGACAACTTACATTTTAGAGGCGGCTGATGATAATCAGAATTATTGTTGTTTAGTTTTCTGTTAATCGACCAATCAATCAAACAAATGATGAATGTTTCAGCACTACTTATGACATGTAAATCATTGTAGATGGAGTGCTGAAGGTGTCTAATCTTCCTCAGTTTTAATGGCAACACGCACAAAAATATGAACCATATACCATATGTGTGTTGTGGATTCAACAGTTTGTTATGAGCTGTATATGAACTACATACAGTCATTCACTCACACGTGAAAAACTGATTACTGCTTCCTTTTAAGAGCCGTCACAAAGGCTGCTAATTACAATGAGCCTATTATATTCAGGTGAATACTGTGAGAACAGATAATAAATTACGTGTTTCTTGTATAAGGCAATTTTTTCTTTTCTCTTTCTTAAGAGAGAAAAGAAGATGTATTAATTGGGATGTGTTTTCTGTCACAAGATTCCTTGCGTGATCTTTTGGATTAACACGTCAGATGTTTAAAGAAGCCATCCTCTTCATTGTTATCGCTGCCAACCTCACAAACCCGACCTTAATTGGCATACCGCTAAAAAAGACACAATTTCCACTGTATAAATTTAGATGCCAATGCAAAAATCACAGGTCTCTTGAGGCATGCAAGGCTCAGAGCTACTTCCTCCGTGCATTTTAAGTACGTGTCACGAGCGGGCGAAAATCAAATCCGAGCACATTTTCTGGGTCGGTTTATCTTCTAAATAGAGGCGTCAGGTTGAAATCTGACAGCAGCAGAATGATTGAGAGATCTGGGAGGGAACCATCCGTGGTCGGCGTCCAAATCCCCTGCACCACCCCCACCCCCAAAAACTCAAAATCCCTCATCCCCTCAAATCAAGCCAAGTAAACAAACAGGTTTCCCCTTTTCCCCTGTCACGCTGACTCACTTTCCTCATTTAATTTCTTTGTTTCTGCCCCTTTCTCAGATTGCTCTACCAGTCTGCCACTTTAGCTTTCTTTGGACGCTATTTGATGTTATTCTTTGTCTTTCCCCACTCTATTCCACTTTCTCTCAAAAGTGGCAAAGCTGAATGGCCAAGAGAGCAGAGATCTGGAAAGGATGACGAGAGAGTGAGTGAGTGAAGGGGAAGGGGGGGGACTGATCTGAACTCAGGCAGACAGCAGGCCTCGCCTGGTGCCAGGGCCTCGCTTCAGGGCCTGTGTGTGTGTGTGTGTGAGCCTTGGCAGTCGTTCCGAGATGCAGGGCCAAGTCCTCACTACTGTGCAGACCCCTGCATGGGTCTTTTTAGGGGTTCCCAACCTTTTGTTGGCAGGTGAGCCCACACCGTACAGTGCTACAATGCTTGAATACCTAAAAGACTGAACATTAACACTGCATTGCACACATTTCTGTTTCTTCTGCAGCTGCCTTTGTAATCTAATAATAACAAGAGTGATTATTCATGGAGCACATTTACAAAGTGCCTTACATCACACAAGAGAGACCATATTAGAAATAAAAAAAAAAAAACAGTTGTTTTTTTAAAGTAGAATAAACAAAGATAAATACTACAAGAAAATGCCTTTATGTAAAAGTGTAATGACAACAGATGAAACACTGCCTCAATAAGAAAAAAAACATCTATATAAAAGGTAAATTTCTTGACAACATACAAACAACTAATCACGTCACAGAATTTAAGTCACATATAAACCAATCGCATGAGGGTCCTTTAGGAATAGACAGCCTATTTCTGAAAAACCAGCACAGTAGGGATGAGTTAGATAAACACATCACTTGATTTTGTTTTGGTATCAAGTCAAAGCAGTGTTGCCGGTAACAATACGAACTCAAGCGTTTATCAAACATGCTGATACCTTTCTAATGGTAAATTTATCCCGCAAATGAGGGATTTCAGTTGATTTCAATGTGACTCACCCAGGATATAAGCTTCCTGGCTGTAAACAATCCATGCATATGTATTCTTAAAGCTTTGCTCATGGTGACAAGATAAAAGATTTTTGTTTATTTTCATACAGCTGAATAATGCAAACAGATTTTTCGGTTTGCAGCTCGCACAATGGTATTTTCTCTGGCTCTGAATCTACTGTTAGAGCTGTGAACCTCAAAGTGGGCTTTCGTGGCACTCTGCCAGGGGTCTGGGAAATGCTTTCAGTGTCATTCATTCAGATAAACATGATATAATTTTTTAAAAACAAAAATCACACAAAAGGGTTCATACTTTAGTGAATAATATCAAAATGTTTAAATCTAATGCAGTTCAATTATGTTCCAATGTAATGAATCTACAACTTACTACAACTAAGCATGCATTGTGTTTTTTTCATATAACTAGAGGTATTAAAAAATAGAGTAAAACTATTTTAAGGGACTCACATAGAGGGGGTTCCAGTATCTAGGTAGTGAAGGGTTTTAAAAAAAAAAAAAAAAAAAACACGAGGGATTTTTGCAGACCTCCAGTGCTTTTAGTGTCTTGGTGGTGATATAGGAACGTACTCCGAGGCGTATCAGTAGGCTGTAGTGCAGCGAATTTCTGACCGTGCAGTCACAGCTGCATATAAACTCATCAACGCTTTTTTTTCCGTCTTCGAGCGCAGTTTTATGGTATGCTGCTCTGTAACAAGCGTGGCTTAGTTAACAGCTACATCTATTCACAGCTGACAGTTGAAAATGGCTTTTCCCAAAAGGAAGAGAAATCTCCAAAGATGGCAAACCAAACCAGTAACACTCTATTGATTTTTTTTTTTTTTTGGGGGGGGGGGTTGAGTGAGGCCGTTTAGCTTTATGTCTGCTGTGTTACACTCTGCTTCACTACTCACTTACAGTTGTACTTTCTCCCTCATTACTCCTCCACTCTACACTCTTGCTCACACTCAAACTCACACACTCATCCACGAGTACAAACACACTCCAGGGGCACCAAGGTCAATACACACTCACAGATCTGCATCTGTGGATGGTGGGTGATGTGGAAACCAAATGAAAATTACATAGACAGGAGGATTTGAGATTTCTGGTGTTAAAAAAAAGAAAATCAACAAAGCTGCAGTGGTTAATCTTTGCTTTGATCTTAAGCAGAGCTCTGTCTTGCTGTTTTTTTGGGGCCCAGATGCTTATTATAGAAAAGACTGCAGCCGCTGAGATTAGAGATGATGGAATTGAGAAAATTGAATCAAAATCTCTGCAGGCTTCATGAGTTTATATACCTTCTCCACTGTGCGTGAAAACACTGCCAGTATCATGAAAATCAGCATTTCCCAGAGTGACGCAGGTTCTCTTTAAAATGTAATCACTTATTGATTATGATGGTTAAGAAATCCATTTTTGTCTGTAATGGAAATGTATATGAAATCCAATAATTTCTCTTGCAGGAGATGAAGTTAATGTACTTCTTCTTGAACAAAAATATAAAATATTTTAAAGAAGTTATTATAAGAATCGCTGGCAACAAATTGCATATACACTCATTTTCACATCCCGTTTGAGTTTCTGATCAAATATTAACACAATAAAAGCAGCATACAATAAACATGTCATTGTAATGTTTCCCCCCATACCATGAAGTCCATTTTTTGTGAACTGTAAACTAGAACACAAACAGACCTGTAGCAGCTTGCCTTCCAATATTACAAGGCTCATTACTCTTTGTATTTGCAGAGACTTCCTGCAACCGGTCCACAAACACATGATCTATCTGTGGCCTTTTAGGAGGAAATGTCAAATCAGCACAGGATAAGGTCAGGATGAGAGCAGTTGATATAGGGCATCACTTCACATTGGGGAAAAAAAAAAAAAAACAAAAAAAAGTGCACCTGCTGGTTCACTACGCTGCACAAAAATCTCCATCGTCGGTCATTTAGTTTGGTATTGATTCTTTAAATTGCTTTTTGAGTCAGGAGATGATAGCTGGAAACATTATAAATCACTTCATTAGAAAATGTCACCAAGGAAGTTGTGGAAAACAAGGTGACTACACAAGGAAAAAGTTAAATGATGTGAAATCAGCAGGCTGAACCAGCAGTTCTGGGCTGAATGAGACCTGAGATGATGATAATGAAAATAACGGAAATTGCTTACTTAAGTGGACAAGTCAACTTGAAATGACAAGAAGACCAAACAAAATCATAGTCGTTTCCCACTGATAATACAAACTGTGCACTAAGTACAGTCATTTGTTTTTGAAAAGCCAACAGTACTTACTATTTGCAAGAATAACTGCAGTTCATCTGCCTTCATAATTCCTTTAAGGTTGCAAAAATACCTAAGAGGTTACAGAGAAAACATGCATATATCCCACTAAAACTTTTATTAGCTTTAACAATGACACAATGATGCAGCTATTGTTCATATTGTATCATTTTTCATAAACAGATAAAGCCATTTTGGATATATTTGTGGAGACAGCGTGTATGCCTCACACCTTCGGGTGTTAAGTTTGTATTCTAGTCGGAAAGTGCAAACTCGTTAGCCTAGTTTGCAAAAATTCCCACCAATTCCCACTAGACATTCTGTTTTCCGCTCATGGTGTTCAACATTAACACAGTGTCGTCAGGCTCCTGCACTCTCAGTGCTGTGCTCGTCCCACGTTAAAGGAAAGGTGTCTTCATAGCATTGGCCGTCAGAGGTCCAGGTGTAGTGACGGCCACCACAGACCGGTTTGCACAGGACCACGTAATCTGAATCACAACACAGAGTTACGGCTAACAGGGTTGGCCCCCCAGCTGGTTAACTGCCTTTAACCACTCCCTTTTGAAAGCCCGTCCACGCAGATTTTGCACCAGTCAAATTACAGTAACAACATTTTCAGACACAAAAAGTCACATCCCCTTGGGAACTAAAGCAGGATCCACTGTAACTGCAGAAATATGAGTCACCAAGGATATATATACATACTGATTCCTAAAAATAACATTTCAGTTCAACTTTTGTAAGCAGTTTTGATGTATTTGCACTTTACTTGCAGATGTAAAGGTCTGCAAATGTTAAGATAGATAAGAGTACAACAATGTTTAAGATTTTCTCTCTTATTTCAACACCAGTAATGCTTAGCATGTCTGCACCAAACCCCGTAGCGTCATGTTTCCATTTCATTCTTTTATTTTGACCTGAATAAAGCCTCGCACTTCAGTATGAAAGACAAAAAAAAAAAAAAACGAATAAGCAACAGCCTTTCTTCAACAGTCTTTCATTTATCATAAGGAGCCTTGAAGGGAAATATATATTACAGACAAAGAGAAAAAGGAAACTGCTGTTGGTCCAACAGCGAAGCTAAACCCCGTTCAATCATACCAGTGCCTGTGTTTGGTTATTCCCCTTTCTCCTTCCCTTGTGCCACTTTTCCTGCCTGCATATCTTCTGCTTTTCTCACCTTCTCTTTCTCCATCTGTCTCTCTCTCCCTTTCTCATTCATGTGGCCGCACTGCTGTGTGGCTGCACTTTAAAATGTATCCAAATTACAGAGAAAAAAGCATGGTGAGGCCCAACAGCCTGCAGTTGTGGGGCCTTCTCCTGAATTATGCCATTTGTTTTTCTCAATCCTAAAGGCCTGGTGGGTCTGCTTTCAACATTTTCACACATGTCCTGCAAAGGGAAAAAGAGAGGCAGATAAAAAGAAGAAGGTGGTGATGGAGTGAGGGCAAGATGGGGGGGGTTGTACTGTGTGTGTGTTATTGTGTTTCTATACTTATCAGGACCAAATGTGTTCACAGGATGGGAACAAGGAGTTAAAACCTCCAAAAGATGAAGACATTTTGGCCAGTTCCCACTTCTACACAGGACTTGGATTGGAAGGTGGAATAAAATAATCCCCCGTAGTCACATGTACTGGAGGCAGCACTGGTAACAACACAAAAATTCTACCAGAGAGAAATCCTCAGCCATATCTCGATGCAATCCCAATTTTGCACAAATACATTTTAAGTTTGGAAAATAGCCACAGGACTGATTAAGCAAACTGACCGCTGAAGCCTCGCTTTAGCCTGGATACAGTAACAGGTATTGCTTTCGTCTAACAGTGAGTATTTCATTATTAAAAGAATTTAAAAATTTGAACCTATCCTTTAAAAGGTAATGCATTTGGGTGTCATTTTATACTAGTGTACAGGTTTCAGTACCAATATGATGCCATTTTCAATATCTTCCTTTGAGTATATGCATACAAATCTCTTGTTTTCGTGGAAAAAAAAAGTGTCAAAATTTGCATCTGTGTGTTGATAACTGGCCATCTGGAGGACAAGGTGTTTTTCTGGTTGACTGGCCTATAGCCAGAAAGGTTTATTAAAAAGGTCTGAGAAGTAATTACAAAAACAATACAAATACATAATTTAACATTAATGATGTTTATTTATTTACTACCATCAGACATACCTACCAGCCCCAAAAGTGCGACCCCACCTTGTTTCTAATTCATGTCTGCCTTTGTGATCCATCAAACCTTTATTTGACATCGACTGAATAAAGCTGCATGTTAATAAATCTACAGCTAAATCCATCTACAAGTTGAACATGGAAAATAAAACTTGAAAGAAATATGATAACTGTGTGTTTAATAAAAGATAAGTGACATTTAGATGTTTAAAAAGCATATATAGTATTTGAATTAGATATGGGGGTGAAATACATACATTTGTGGTAAAAAAACAAACAATTTGTACCTGTATTCATGTGCCTATGCAAAAAAAAAATACAATAAGCAATATTTTTTAACACTCTGCCGAGAATGTATGCAAATTTCTATATTTTTGTATGTACATGTGCATATGCTTGTGTTTGCGTACTTAGTGTTTGTGTGTGTGTGTGTGTGTGTACGCCTGTGTACTAGTCCCCACTCCTCATGCGGCGCTGCCACCCTAACTCACAGCCAGACACACATTTCATGCCTTGATGGTCTCTCTGTGTGATGCCAGGGCCCGATAGCTTATCTGTGGAATCCTCCTCACTTGCCTGGAGTTTAGTTCAATAAAATGCGGGAAAGAACAGCCATTGACAAAGAAACCACAGCGAGGGGGAAAGATCAGATACAGGAGCCTGATACACCACCCAGGTTGGGGGGGCTCGGGTCGAAGCAGGACAGAGAAAGAGGTATGTGAGAAACGACTGAAAACCACCGCCATGTACTTGGTATACAGATCTACAGATCATACATCTACGTCCTGCTTGCACGATCCAGGTAGCCTTTCCCTATTCCTGTTTGTGTTGCGATTTCCTTCTTAAGTCCAAGAAACCAAAGAGATGAAGAGAATATATTTGATCATGTCTCCAAATCCCCCTTCTCTGTATCTAGCCACAGTCAGTGTGCACCATTTATTTACTTCTGACCAAGAAACCACCCAGTGGTGTCATTCTGCAGCTGAACACCGGCTACATGGGCAGCAGCAGTATTAAAAAGCAAACAGCAGAGCGGCGGGATGGTAAACAGCGGCCAGCAGTTTTAGTGAAGATCTTCAGTGTGTGTGTGTGGGTGTGTGTGTGTGTGGACAAATAATCAGTCAAGTCGATGAGCTCACATTAAGCAGATGTCTTTGTTTCAGTGATAACTGACAGATAAGCCCCGATGCCAAAACACCGGCTATCAGGTGAGAGTCGGACGTGAACATCCTGAATTTTCCAAAACAAACGAACACATGTAAAATCTGTCTTTGCAATGAAAGTACGTCTCTTTGGAAGAAAATCGTGTTCAGTTTTATACACAATACCAACGCATCAAGTTGACACCTAATCTACCCAAAGCTCCTGTAGAGCTGTGACTTCACCTAAACTTAAAGTGACTTCTAGCTATACAATTTTAAGAATTTTAAATATTTGAGAGTGCAAAGAAATTCTTTAACAATATATCTGCAGATACCGGCAAATTCTTTAACAATATATCTGCAGATACCGTGACCACGTATGGTCTCTTGTGCAGGAATTATGTAATGACGTCACTGTTTCTACAGCACAGGATCTCAAACACACCTGTACTACAGTTCCTTGTTACTTAGCCAAGAACAGATATATCTGTGATAGTACACTATTATTCTAAATAATTTACCTTATGTCCTACAAGGTCAGACTTAGGACAGTTGCTAGAACTGGATAAAATATTACAGTCAATATGATTATACTGCAGTATGATTAACAGCAAACCTCTTGTAGGTTGATAACTACACAAACTATGTAATAATCAGATGGACTGTTAACTCAAGTGTGCTGGGGTTTTTTGTTTGTTTTCGGAATGAAGAAAGTCAGAATTGATGGACATGAAGGGGAAGAAAGGGATGTTTGAAGGGATACCACGGGGCAATGCTTTGAGCATGAACACTGGACATACTGAATATTTTTGTCACATTACCGAGGGAGAAGAAGGGTAAGAAAAAACAAACAGGAAAGGCAAAAAATGGAAAAGCAGGATAGTGAAGGACAAACTTTAAACAATGTGTCTGCAGACGATGGGTGGATGGGGTTAAAGATTAGTTTAATAGTTAGTTTTTCGTTGTTATGTACTGCTAAATCTTCCAGTGGCCTCTACTCGTAAGGGTCCTCAGGTCAGCATTGTACAGCTGAATCAAACACCAACACACACACACACACACACACACAAGGCTGAAGTCGATATCATTGCTTCAGCCACTGCTAGCTAGTTGCTTTCCCCAACGGACACACACACACAGTTAAAACTCCAGCCAACTTCTCAGGGTGGCATTGTTCAAATACACAGATGCCCTAGCTCTGTTTAATTCATTATAGAGTCAGGCACATTATACTCTGTGTGTGTGTGTATTGTCTGTAAGGAGCCAAGGAGGAGGGGACAAAGAGAGAGGGAGCCTGCAGCACAGACTTAAAACACACACAAAAAAATGAGGTACAGAAAAATAGAGGGGGGGGGGGCATGTCGGGTTCAGATTATTAGTGCTCCCTAGTGGTCAGCTGGCGGATTTATTCATATGATTCACTACATCGCCCCTGCTCTGGGATTTTGTGCTTGTTCCCGCTCACACTCCTCTCGTACTGTATTTATCATGTGTGACTTTGAAATTGCCCGTTGCCAACGACTTTGAGCCCTTTAAGCAGGCTTGACATATACGTCCACTCCCCCTCACCACCACTCCACCATCACCACACCCACAACAACACTCATCTAAACACCCCCACCCCCCATCTACCAGCTCCCCTCGAGCCGACCCACACATACAAACGACCCAACAATCAATTCTAAGAGGCAGACTAATAAAGGCAATTGTGTTGATGTATGTAGCTCTTAGCCGGGGTTACTGTGTGCCAATGGACAATGTTTTGCCGAGTTCTGTCCCCATTGTTCCATTTGAAACAGAGTTAGGAAAATACCCCATTTATCGTCCGTCAAACAACGGCCTCATGTTTCTATATAAATGTTAATGCTTTCTCCCCGAGTGTGCAGCTCAGTCCAGCGGGGGTTCTGAGGAAAAAAAAAAACAAGGAAGATGGAGCCGCAGCCAATGGAGGAAAAAAAAAAAAAAACTACAAGGCAGCTTAGAAATAAGAAAGTAATCCAGCTTTTTTTGCTAAAATCCTTTTTGTCAAAATGTCATGTTGGATTAATAAAAGTCTAACATGGTCATTTTGGAGTTTTATTTTGTCCAGTAGAGGAAACAAATGGGTGGATGAGAGGATTGCCAAAGTAGCAGTGCACACTCAAACAAAAAGTGCAGCTTACTAAATAAAAATAGTACATCATAATAATACCAGCGTACACAATATGCAGTGTTATGATATTAGTTCATTATTCAAATTAAGCCAGCTTTCAATCAAAAGTGCCAAACATTTGATGGCTCCAGCTTCCTCGACTTCCGTAAATTGAATTTCTGATGTGTTATAGAATGAGTGATTAATCTATTATGACAATAATTATCACACAATTTGCACAATCATAAAAATACAAGCACACATGCACCACACAGAAAAACCAAAAAAAATAAAAAAAAAAAATGTGCAAATGCATCTCATGTCAAAAATGTTTCTTTTTTTGATATAAAATAAATACAACCAAGGTAGATTTTGCAGAGACTGATGTATACAGAAATAATATAAACGGTATATAGATCTCGGAGAAACCATGGAGGGTTTTATTTTAAATGTGGAAGACAAGAATAGTTTGGTTACAACACTTCAACACCTCATGAAGTCACAGCTCAAAGTAGGAGGACTGATTTAAAAACACTGCAGCAGAGCAGGAGACAGTGAGAGAACAGGAAAGTTTGTGTTTGTCTCACTGTGGAAATTTAATGTATAAATTATAGCAGTGTCATGCCTCCATAACATACGCAATGCACACATAAAATTTTTAAAATTGTTATAAACATATTATTCTCGTAAAATAAAAATGACCACTAACATCCCTTTATCTGATTTTTATCTGATTTTCTGATTGCTAATTCTTGTTGTGGTAACATCACAGGATTCCTGGTTTCCTCTTCGATCATCAGATTATAAATGCTGGCTTTTTCATCCCACCTCCAAAAAAAAGCCAACAAATAGATGTAATTTAAGGTTTGGAGGTAATAACTAGGATTACAAAGCAGATAGTGGCCTTAGTCATTCCTGACCAGAGTGTGTTTTTTGGGGAAAAGTTCAGTCTTGATCTTGGAAACAGTGTTTGACAAAGCTTGTTTGAGCAGTTTGAGGACTTCTCTTCCATGTTTACTTAAAAGTAGAGAGCTCAAAATCCATTCAGTAGCTTTTTTGGAGCTACTGATCGTATCACACAGTGTTCCTCAGCAGGAGACGTTGGTGATAGTTTTTTGTATTCATTTTTGGTTACAGAGACCAAGAAAACACACACAGGGCAACAAAGGGCAACACACACACAGATAAGAGTTTATGTGCATCAACACAGCAGCTGTCCTCTCTTCCAGCCTTGACGCCCGTCAACTCTTCAGTGTTCTCACATTCACATCCCCGATCAACATATTCTGGCCTCTTCACCTGATATTTCCTCTGTCTGTGTGATGAATTCAGTGTGCACAACCGACCTCTGCTGACACGATGCGACCCAAGTGTGTTGTACTTTAGTGCCAAGTCTCAAGTCTGCATCTCAATCACCTGTTAGGGTAACGTTTTAATGTCTGTAAAGGGCACTTTAGCTTACAAACAAAAGCCAACTGCAATAAATATTTAATACAATGAATAATAATAATAATAATAATAATAATACATTTTATTTAAAGCGCCTTTCAGAGCACCCAAGGACACTGTACAATAAATGAATTAACAGCACTAAAAGTTTAGAATAAAAACAACAAAGTAAAAGAGTAAACAACACAATTTAAAAAAAAAAAAACATCACAGAAAAGATAGTGAGGTGAGGGAGTAATGGAGAACAAGGTTACAGTGAGTATGCTATTTTAAAGAGATGAGTTTTGAGTTTGGACATAAAGGTGGGAAGGGAGTCAGTGTTGCGGAGATCAGGAGGAAGTGTGTTCCAGAGCTGGGGAGCAGAGCAACTGAAAGCTCTACTTCCCATGGTGCTGAGGCGGGCAGGAGGGACAGTAAGATGGATTGAGGAGGAGGATCGAAGACATCGGGATGGGGTAACTACGTGGAGAAGGTCCGAGAGGTAAGAAGGGGGCGAGGTTGTGAATAGATTTATATGTGTAGAGGAGAATCTTATATTCTATTCTATATTTAATTGGGAGCCAGTGGAGTTCCTTGCAGAATGGGTGTAATGTGATGGTAGGATGGAGTTCGGGTGATGATGCGGGCAGCGGAGTTCTGGACCATTTGAAGTTTATGGAGAGATTTTTGTGGAAGACCAAAAAGTAGAGAGTTAGTTACAGTAATCCAGGCGGGAGGTGACAAGGCTGTGCACAAGAATAGAGGTGGTGTGGGGGGTGAAGGGAGGGGAGAAGGCGGTTAATATTGCGCAAATGGAAATAGGCTGTGCGGGTGATATTATTGATGTGTGAGTTGAAGGATAATGTGCTGTCGAGGAAGACACCCAGACTCTTAACCTGAGGGGGAGGGGAAAACAGAGGTGTTGTCAATAGTGAGGGAAAAACTGTCAACTTTCGAGAGGGTGGATTTGGTGCCAGTAAAATAAAAGAAAGAATAAAAAGAAAAAAAAAAAGAAAAAAAAGAAAAAGTAAAAGTTAAGTTAAGCCATACAATACATTTATATGTACACAGTACACAGTACATAAACACAAACACACGTCAGCGCTAATAGCTGGTGCAATAAAAGTAAAATCAGTTACTTCCTTTTACCAAATAATTACCCACTTACACCACTCGATACACTTATATTTGGCGTTCAGTGACAAAAGGTGAATTCCAATAATAACAGTGTCGACTCCAATATCCGAAAAGAAAGTGCACACGTTTCAAACTGTCAGCCGCGAATGAAAACTGTGTGCCAACCTTCAAATCAGGAGCTGCGAACAAACTCCACAGCAACAGCCGGCGAATGTTTCTGCCCCTAACGAGTACACCCAAGATCAAGACAAACTTGAAGTAAAAACAAGCAGCCAGTCCACGGAGATCTCTCTCTCTTTCTCTCTCTCTCCCCTCAGTTCCCTCACTCGTCTGCTCATCCTGTGATCTTATTCCCTTCATCTCTCCCGCCATCCATCCCTCCATCCACCCTTCTCCCGTCTTTGCCTCTCAAAGGCGCGCAGGTAAAACTTTTCTCCTCTGCACCTTGGAGACGGACAGGCATGCTAGAATAAACATTTCATAATGGAACTATTGATTTGCTGTGGGTGTTCTCTCTTTTTTTTTTTATCATTGCAGGAAGAGAGTCTCAAGGTGATGGAGATGATTATATGTGGGGTTTATTTATTTATTTATTTATTTATTTATTTATTTATTTATCTGAGTCAATCAATGAAAGCTGGGAAAGAGAAAAACACATGAGAGATTTACGAAGAATAAAAAGGCGCACATTTTATCAGCTCATTTTATATCACAGGAAAAAAAAAATGGCTGCAAAACGAGAAATTCTTTAGAGCATGACAATAAAGACATCAATTTACTCATCTTACATCTTGACACTTTTTTTTCTCCTCATGGCAACAGGAATCTTGAGGAAACTGATTTTAAGTATTCATTAAACAGATGTTTGCTGCACTTTTATACGCATCAGGGTGGATATTGATGAGGGGGATACAGCTCCTCCCACTGGTCATAGTCAAACACAATGGAAATATTAAATATAATAAATAATAAAATAATCTAATAAAATGATCTTTACAGTGCTTGTGGATTAATCAATCTACCACACGAAAAGATGAAAATGTTAAATGTGATGCAACATGCTAATGTGTGCTCTAAGCTTACATGACCTTCTAAACATTATTGGCTCAAGCAACAACAGAAAAAAAGAATGAGATATTCCTTCACTGGAAATAGTCCTAATGCAAACAAAATGCTTAAGGAAAAGGACACAGCATCCAGAAGTGAGACTGAGGCTGAATCTGTTCTCTGTACATCCCTGAAGGCATTTATGCAGAATCTATGGTACACAGTCTCTACACTGTCTGGCACCTTTTGTCCTGCGAATGCTAGGTTTACCTATTGTCCTCATGCAAACGCAGAACAACTACCTCACTTTCAACTCATGCAAAGAGATAAAAAGCAACACTGCACAACAATATGAGAGAGACAAAATGGGCATCTGGCATTACTTAAACATCCTGCAATAACATGCTGAATAAAACTGCATGAAATAAGAAGCAATCAGCAATCATCCTTTATGTGAAAGAAAAGATTGTCGCTGTTGTTTCTTGTTGAATATTCTTGCTTGTATCGATCCCACCGTTGAGCCTCACCTGCTGCTATCATTACCACACAAGTCTCAGATTAAAGTTGAGGTAATGTAATTCAGCAGTCGCCAGTGTTTTGTTCTTGTTTGCTGTAAATGTGTGTACACTCAAAAAGCCAGCCACCCAGTGAAAATATGCTCCTGCACATATGTTTATTGTAACACTTCAGTATTTTTCATAAAGCAAACTAAGGAAAAATTGCACCATGTAAACAATTTAACCTGATTACTTTCTGAGAATGTCCTCCATTGACATGAATGCATGGGAATGTATGTTTCTCCATATATTTATGACTTACTTTATTAAAGTATTAGTTCTAATGGTTTCGACATAAACTGTTGCTTGATTAAGAGCTGAACAGAGGACAGATATCCACCTTCGACGAGCTGATCAAACATGTGCTAAAGAGATATCGCTGAATGGGTCGGTGCTGAAAGTCAGCCATTGAAGAGGATGTATTCATCACTTTTACACGTGTCACACAGCTGTTGCATTTAAATGCGTTCGAACATGGAAACACTAGACTGTATTAGATCATATCCCATTTTAGTTGCCTGAAATCACCGCTCCTGACTAGCTGTCAAGTAAGCATCATATTTAGCTTCAAAAATGTATACTGATTTTTCTGGTTTCCAAGTCTCTGTAACACACTATGTTAGCATATTGTACATTTTCAGTGGCGCTGAGCATATTGCCTCTCTGTTAGGCAGATACAGTGTGTGTTGACTGCATTATTGGCTGTCTATATGTCAGGCTGAATGAACATGTCAGTAGCATGTTTAAGCTGATGCCAGCTCGCACTGAGCTTGAGCAGTTTTACTGTACGCTGTTGGCATCGACGACGACAATGACAGCCTGTCAGACACACATCAAGAGATCCAGAGATCTCAAGTGGCCAAAAGAGGCTTTAAAGCCTGGACTGGAAGATGAATTCCCTTCATCTTTTTCTCACTCTCACAGACCGAGTCCTCAAATTTTCTCCCACTGAACCATCCCGTCTTTTTCAGGCGATGCTTCCCGCTATTGCCCTCCCTTTCTTTCTCTCTCTCTATTTCAAACACTCCCCCCCATTTTCTTTCTTACTTTTCTCCTCTTTTTTTTTTTTTTTAATCTTTCTCCACATTTGTACTTTGATTTTTTTCTCCCTCTGCCCCACCTCTGTCCCTCTATTACTGTGTGTAGTTTCACAGGCTCTCAGGGTGCTTTGTATCCCCCAGACACAATGCCATCCATTCATATTACATCAAGACTCACTGACACCAATTATTTGAAGGGTGCATAAGGCTGCACAACCCCATGATCCAGAGGATGAAGGGAGAATTGAGACAGATGGACAGAGAGCTGAAAGAAAGATGGAGAGAGAGACAGATGAGGGAGATTTAAACTTGGTTCGGGTTGAAAATATATGTAGAAGGTCTGGTAAACTTTGAGGCAGCGGCAAACTTCACTGGGCCGGGACCAGCATTTGAGAATGGCCACTCAAGTATGATGTTAGTTAATTTGTTTTACTGCTTTTATGTTTGCTATGGTGCATAAACTCTCTTAAACGACTCCCCAAATGCCCATGTTGGAGCATTATATGTAGGTGCTCTTTTTTGTTTTGGTTTTGCTGCGATCACTTTACTGCTAACTAATCTAGCCATTGTGCTACCTGCCTGAGGATAATGTGTGGCTTAAGGCGGGTGGACAGACATTATGACTGTGGCGTTAGATTACGAATGTGCTTTGGGTGGGACGACTGATCAGAGTGAGCTGGAGACGGTCTCTTACAGTTTGGGTCATTTGAGGTTGCAGTGTGTGTAGATTAAAAAGGTTTGTGATATGTAAAGACTTTAAGTCTTCAGATTGTGTTGCTGGACATAACAGGCCAACATATGATTCTATAAAATTATGTGTGCAACAAAAACAAAAAAAAAAATATTGTGGAGTTAAGTGTTGGAGTAACTTTTGCTCTCGTGACCTCCGTGTATATTTACTACATTAATTACTGTTACTTCCTATAGGAACTTGATGAAGATCTGTCCCTGGTGATTCTTTGAGTCATAAATTTATTTTTACAACACATTTAACTTGTTTTCTGATTTGTAATCACTATCATCGACTTTGTTGTCAAAACTGTTTCACAGTTTCACATTTGTGACGGCCCCCTGGAAGTGCTCCTGAGACAAATGCTCTAACCATGGTCACCACAGCACTAGTAAAATGACAAACAAGACGAAACGCCACTGCACCTGACAGGGGAACACTCGTTTGCTTCAAGATATTTTCAGCACACCAGCCAGTCCGCACTTATTTTACACTGATTTCAAAAATTCGCACAAGAACCAGTCAAGAACATAATTCCCTCCAGTCCACTCAAAACATTTCACATCGGTCAAAGATAACCACAAATTACTGCATCTCCTAAACAAAAGCACCTATTTCCCGCTACTGAACACAAAGGAATTACGCGCGCAGGACAGAGCGACGGCAACCCAGAAGGAAACCCCACAACACTCGCGTAACTTTAACGATGTCACTGATGTCCCATTCATTCACAAATTGGATCTATATCAAAACGCGCCCGTGAAAGAGTCACCAACTTATGAACAACCATCTTTAACAGTCCACCAGCATCTCATTTAAGGCTGAACGGACCCAAAAGTCGGACGAGCCCCCAATTTGTCACGACCCGGTTCTGAAGCCGCAACAAAGAAGAGGAAGATGCAGGTCGGAGGCAAAAATTAGCTTTGCCATGTCAATTTACTGAAACCATATTATGTGCGTACCTCGGAGCCATCCCCTTGTGTACCATCGTGCATGGGTCAGGTACAGGCAGCTTGTATAGCTAGTCCAGAGCTTGGGTCTCATCAGTGTGAGGAAGATGAGTTAGATGCACCTGATCAAGCCTCGCTGCATGGCCGTCTTAAAAACTCAGAGGCTCTCCTCAGCATAAATAAGCTGTTGGTGCATTTGCCTGAGACACGGCGTACAGAGTTGGTTCAGCTGATACAGAGTTTTCTATGCCTGTTTATGGACACGCCGAAGTCGCACTCAATTTAATTGAGCACGATATTGATGTTGGAGAGGCAAAACCCATCAGGCAAAGATTTGATCGTGTAAACGCTGAGAAAAATAAGTACCTGGATGCAGAAGTCAATTATATGCTGGAAAATGGTATTGCTGATCCCTGTTATTCCACTTGGTCCTCACCATGCCTGCTTGTTCCAAAGTCAGACAATACACCGCGTTTTTGTTCTGACTTCCGTAAAGTGAATAATGTCACTAAACTTGACTCCTTTCCACTTCCAAGGATGGAAAACTGTATAGATCAGGTTGGCTCAGCAACATTTGTCAGCAAATTTGATCTGTTAAAGGGGTATTGGCAGGTTCCCTTGTCCCCGCGGGCACGTGAGATAGCTGCTTTTATAACACCGACTGGCCTCTATTCAAACACTGTGATGCCTTTTGGGCTCCGGAATGCGCCAGCAACATTTCAGTGTCTCATGAACCGTGTTGTTGGTGACTTACAGGGGTGTGCCGTTTATTTGGATGACGTGGTGATTTACTCTAACACATGGGAAACTCATCTGGAACGTATCTGGGAGTTATTCACCCGGTTGGCAGAGGCAAGGCTCACGTTTAACCTTGCAAAGTGTGAGTTTGCCAGGGCAACCGTGACCTACCTCGGCAGAGTGGTTGGACAGGGAGAAGTGCGTACACCACTGGTCGTCTACACTGACCACAATCGATTAACCTTTCTCAACTCATTGCAGAGTCCAAACCAGAGGTTGATCAGGTGGTCACTGTTTTTGCAGGCATACTGCCTGGACATAGATTATGTGAAGGGAGCCAACAATGTGGTGGCAGATGCGTTGTCGAGGGCTCCCCAGAAGTAGTGGATTATTGTGTTCCTCTTGCTGGTTCTCCTTTTGTCTCTCTTTAGTCTCTTAAATTGCTTCCCAGGTACTGGTTGCTGTGGTGGGAGCTGCAGGCAAGGGACATTGGACTGCTGAAGCAGGCCACTAGTACACCTTTGATCATTGTCTTTCATAAGTTGGTAACATATAAGATTCTGGGATTAGGTTTTGTTGTGGGGTCAATAGTAAGAGTATGTTTTCAGTTCTAGTTATGATAAATGTGCCGGGGTTCCCTTCAGGACCCCGCTCTTATGGAGGGGGGTGTGACATTTAAAATAAGACTGAAATGCTCGTGATGTTTTGTTTTCATTTATAGTGCAGCAGGTACCTGGAGGGTGGAGTCCGATCGCTCTAGTTGGGTGCACCTGGGCCTGGTGTGCTCAGCTACAAAAAACCCCACCTGTCTGGCCGCGACGCTCTCTCTCTCTTCTCACCTGGCGCTGCTCTGCTGAGCATCATTTTGCTTTCAGCCATTCAACACGCTTCCACACACCATGCTTTACACCCATGCATACAGGCACCTTCACCACTGACCTTACAATCACATCCCATTCTCTTTGTTGATTGTTTTCAGCGATTTGAATTCACTAGAGTTAAATAAATAAGCAAATTTTTGCCTCAGACCTGCATCTCCCTCTTCTTTGTTGCGGTTTCAGAGCCGGGTCGTGACACATATTGCTTCTAGTAAATGACCGCGTGCTGTGCTGTTGAGCTGTGTCCACACGTTACAACAGAAATAACATTCAACAAAAACAAAGTTTAATGTTGAAGTATAGGAAGACTGCATGTAAATATTACAGCTTGTTGACATAAAGTATTATTATATTTGCCTTAATTTGACTAGTTTTTCCATGTGTATATGTTACAGCATTTTTACTTCAATGGATAACTGTACATGAGGTACTCCTGTCGGGACCAGAGTGAGGTCCTCTGATTTTGATGCAGAAAACATAGACAAGATGGTGAATTGTGGCCCAGAGCTCCATATGAGGACATCTAGAGATGTACCTGGACTCATGGACTCTTTTTCCATAACCTGTGATACCTTCACACATGGACTAAACCCATGAACTCAGTATTAGCTACAGTTTATTACAACACATGTTTAACATGTTTTTTTTTATAAAATATAGTGCATGATTAGACACTGTTTCTGATGACAAAAGGTTTAAATAAAACATTTTTAAAAACACAGATCAGAAATTAAAACGGAAAACACAGAACCTGGAAAAAAAATTTAAGCAGATTTCATAAGTCCCTTGACCAGATGTTCCTCTCACTGAATCCCATCTTTGTGACAGTGCTGCCACCACTTTGTCTGGCTCTACACCAAAGCCTGATGATGATGATAAATAAACACTATGATGGTGATGACCACACCTTTCACTGCAGAAGTAGACAGATTACAAATCGGTGCTTCTGCTGTTAACTTTGACATGACAAACTACCGAAACAGCAAGGAAAAAAAATTCACTCTTCTCACATCGCATCTTCTCAAAGACCACCCCCCGTGCTCTCCTCCATCCATTCATGGCACATCCATCTCTCAAAATTTGTTCTCCCTCTCTTGACTTGCTGCTCCATTTCTCCCGTTAAGTTCTCCTCTGAGGCAACTGTCATTGTTTTCACGACTCGAGGCTCTTCAGGCATCTCCGGGCAACACAGGGGGAGATAGGAAAACAGGGAGAGGGACAGGAGAACTGGGGCCAAGGCCAGGAACCAAGGATCCGTGGCCAATCTACCATGATGCTTCGCTCTGCAGTTCTGAGAGTGAAGTCAATCTCCCGCTTCATAATTTCGTTACACACATTCAAGCTCAGATGTGCACGAACACACGCAGCCTCTATAGAAGTCCAACTTTTTATCACGTGTGCCCTTAAACCACGGCACCCACTCCCTCAAACCCAACTGTTAAGGAAAAATCTTTTTGTTCTCTTTCCTTCTTTGGAGGTCAGAAGGTTTAGTCTGTTAATAAATTATTTGAAAATTTAAGAAACTTCATAATATATCTCAGGACTGAGATGTGAAAAAGAGATAAAACATACATAATACAGGGGGCGCTAGCGAGCAAGCATCCAACTAGGCTCCGCAGAACTTTCATTTTAAAGTTTTTAAAAAGGCAGCTTTTCGACAAAGCACACTTCTTTATCTCACTTTTTTATGTTTTATCATACCTCTACATATCCGCTTACGTAAAAAGAATGGCTGGCAAGTCTACAAAAATCCGTAATGCAACTTCGTTGATCACGAGGCCTTGCGCTCCTGGATCATCCCCGGATCAAAGTGATACGCCAACCGCAACTGATGAGACCATGATGCTAACCACTCAAGCTTTCAGGCAGGAGTTGCTTATGTCACTTTGTGAAGATATTGGAAACATAATCAAGTTGGAGATTAGAAGAGTGCTGGAAAAGGAAATGGAAGGTTTCAGAGCCGACATTACTGTTGTAAGATCTGAACTGCAATCTTATCAGAATTCGGCTGCTACAGAGTTAGCCACACTGAAATGTACCACTGGCGATATGGAGAAGAGTCTGTCAACATGTACAGATGATATTGTTTCACTGCAACGCAAAGTGGCACACCTCAAGGCTCAGTCGGAATCACTACAGGATAAATGTGAAGACTCAGAGTTGAGGTCAAGGAGGAATAACATCAGGATTGTGGGAGTACCAGAGAAGCCATGGCAGCTCCATTGTCGCAGTGTCAACCCTGCTTCAGAGGGCGTTCAGCCTAATGGAGGCGCCAGTACTGAATAGATCTCACCGCTCACTACTACTAGCGCCTAGGCAGGGTGACCGACCGCGCGTAATCGTAGCTCGCAGGACTATGCGAACATTCTTCGCCTTGCAAGGGAAAAACAACAGATCAAAGTGGACGGGATGACCATTTCAGTCTATCCAGACTACACGGCACAAGAGGCCAGAGTCCGAGCAGGATACAACTTCGGGGACTGGAGGGTGTCCGCTTGGGGATTATCTATCCGGCCCGTCTTTGCATCGCACAGCCACAGACACCAGAGGAAGCCCAAACTTACATCAACGAGAACTTCCCTCCACGCGGGAATACTTCTAGCAAATAACTGCTGAACTCCTCATATGGAGCCCTGTCGATGCCCTCTAAGTGTTATTACACTGAAGGTCGGAGTGAGTAATATTACCAACCAGTTCGTAGTTCTTTTCTGAGATGATGTTTACATCTATCCACCGTCAGAAATGTTTTCAGGGCTCCTCTTGTAGATTACTTAATTGCCGCAGTGGCTTTCAAGGTTCTCCCTACCATAATTATTAGAATTTTTATTTTCTGCCAGCGTTGTATTTTTGGATGTGTGTATATGTATGTGTGGGTGTATGTGTGCTTGTGGATGATAGGAGACATGTATGCTCAAGGGTTCTTTCTGTTTTCATCAAAATTGAGTATAACACCTACTATTGTAAGCATTTCCTCCTAATTTAATTTTTCGATAACACTACTATGTACATATGAATGAATGTGTGTGTGGTATGTTCATTTACTTTTTTTATTTTTCTTAATTACAACAATATATGATATTTGATCTTTAAGCGCCCACTGAGATGGTTTTTATTAATTTATTCATTTTTTTCTTTTTCAAATGCTGCCTATGTGCCATAGTTGTTTCATGAGCCATGTTCTGGGGGTTGTAGTGTGTAGTTAAGTATTAGCCAAACCATGACTACATTGGGGTCCAGCCTTAAGGTAGGTAAGGCTAGGGCGACCTGGGAGTTCAGAACAGGTCAGCAAAGAGAACCAAGGTCTTTTTGTTTTTGTGTGTGTTCTGTCTATTGTAAAACAATTTGAACATGTTCGTACATTTTGCTCAAACTTTTTTGTTATGATAGGGACCTTATTTCATCTGAAATTACCCAACTGACTAGGGAATGATATCTATTAACAGCACATCAAGACAATGGCTAACACCACAGCCTTAGGTTCAATTAGATTCATTAGCTGGAATATTAAAGGGATACAACATCCTATTAAGCGTAACAGGGTTTTCACACACCTTAAGTCACTGGGTTCAGATATTATGTTTCTTCAAGAGACCCACCTTCGGACTGGTGAACACACTAAGCTAAAGAAAGGCTGGATTGAACAAATATTCCACTCTAACTATGGAGATAGGTCGAGGGGGGCAGCAATATTAATTAGGAAAGGTGTTCCGTTCGTGCCAAGCAGTGTAGTACCAGATAATAAAGGCCGGTTTGTCATTGTGACAGGGAAGCTATATGGCAATCTAGTCGCACTAGTTAACCTCTATGGCCTCAACTGGGAAAACCCTCAGTTTTTCTCTTGCCTCATAGGAAAACTCCCTGATCTTAATTCACTTTTGCTAATTTTAGGGGGAGATTTTAACTCTACACTATAGCCATCTTTCGTATTCGATAATTGATTTTTCTTTGATCGATCACAGGACCATCTCTTTTGTGACTAACTGCCAATATCATGCCATAGTGATCGCCGATCACAGTCTTGTCTAATTAGACATGTCATTTCCAAACAATCCCATGCCTCAGCGCTCATGGCAACTTGACCCACTTTTATTAACAAACAGTTCATTTCTAAAATTTATTTCTGACTAAATTGATTTTTATATAGAGGTCAATATCATATACTATTATATGGGAGACACTTAATCTGTCCTCTGTGGTAGGCCTTATTTCATATGCAGCTCACAAAAAGAGAACTGACCAAGTGTCTTACAGAACTAACGCAGCAGATCAGACACTGACGACCGGTTAGCTCATGATTTCACACCTGATATTTATAAAGAAGGCTACTGTTGCCATCAGAATATGACAACCTCTCCATAAAACAAACAGAACGGTTGCTACTTAAAACAAAGCAATCATATTACGAACACGGCGAAAAGGCAGGGAAATCACTGTCATATCAGCTTAGACAGACAGCAGCACGTAGTGCAATCCCTGAAATCCATATTGCACCAGATCCAACTTCCACGCATCCCCAGAACATAAATGATCAATTTAAGGCATATTATAAGGAACTCTACACATCACCAGCCTCCATGAATGTAGCCGAAATCCAGACCTTTCTAAATGGCCTAGAATTACCAAAAATTAGTATAGAAGATCAAGCCTCCCTCAATGCTCCTATAACAAATGTAGAAATTTCACAGGCAATAAGTTCTATGCAAAGTGGGAAAACACCCAGGCCTGACTGGTTTTCTATAGAATTTTACAAGTTATTCTCACACAAGCTTGTACCTATTCTACATTTACTGTTCAAGGAAATGATCCCTGTTGGAAAACTACCTCCAACCACGACTTAGGCAACTATATCAGTTTTACTGATAAAAAGACAAGGATTGTGGCGCAGGTAGCTCAGTGGTGGAGTGCACGCACACGTCCGAGGCCTTGATGTGTAGCGGACCCCGGTGTGCAAAAGCTGCGTGTCTTCCCCCTCTCTCTCTCTCTCTCGCTCTTTCCTGTCTCTCTCTCACTGTCCTGTCCAGTATATGAAAAAAAAACAAAAAAGAAAAAAACAAAAAACGGAAATCGCCATTTCTATTTGACTTAGCCATCGAACCTCTTGCTGCAGCGCTGAGGATACAACAAGATATTCCAGGTATTGTTAGGAACCAAGTAATACACAAAGTGTCACTGTATGCAGACAACCTCTTATTGTATTTATCCAACCCAACAGAAACGATTCCTAAGCTTAGACATATTACAACAATGTGGGAGACTATCTGGATACAGACTAAACTTCTCAAAAAGTTCACTTTTCCCCATTAATCAACTGGCAACATCTATTAATTATAGTAGCCTTCCCTTTAAATTGGAGCTCCAGTCCTTCACTTACTTGGGCAGAAGGGTTACAAGGGTACAAAGACCTAAATGACTGCAACTTTAAACTGTTGCTAGAGCGTACTAAACATGATTTCCAAAGATGGTCTGCCCTCCCTGTTACACTGGCAGGCCAAGTAAACACGGTAAAGATGACAGTCCTGCCTCGATTCCTATATTTATTTCAAATGATCCCCATCATATTGACTAAATCCTGGTTCAAAGAGTTGAATAGTCATATCACCTTCTTCATTTGGAACAACTCCACCCCACGGATTAAAAGGGCTATTTATTACTGGTCTACTAACATTTCCAAACTGAACTACCGGATTTCAATCTATGAAAATAAAGAAGGAACAATATGGGCCTCTATGGAACTTGATTCCAGTTCTCCACTCTCTCCCATGTCTATCCTGAGTGGCTCCTTACCTATCAGTGTAAGCCTTTTTTACAGGTAAGCAGTTTTGCTAAGAAACATTTCCCATTTCCCTCCTTACCACACAAAAATGCAACCGATATCATATTGGACTTGGACCCTGGGGTAAAAAGAAGGGTGTCAGATAATCTACAAAACAGTACTGGGAATTAGCCCATACATACAAACATACATAATACAAACACAAACATAATACTATTACTTGAAATGGTATGAAAATACAGTACATTTGAAATATTTCTTTCTTTGTACTTAAAGCGAAGGACTTCAGTGCACAACAACTGGTGTCTTCTCCACATTTTTCTATTTATTCATTATTATTCCCTTTCCACTAAGATGTTTGGATATTAAATCCCAGAAGAAATGGTTTTAAACCCAACTGCTTCAGATATCGGACAGTAAAAATCAGTTTTTTTTTAAGAAGAATAGCAAGTCACAAGTAACAAATCATTTCTTATCAACAGATCTGATCTTTTTAATTGGTTAAAGGCACTCTATGGAGTTTTAAACTGGTTATGTTTGCTACTAGTGTAACTTAACGTTAGGTGAAAGACTACCGCCTTTGTCCACAGGGACCGCCAAAAAGTAAAACAAAATTTCTATAACAATGTTACATTTCTTGACATAATCTATAGAGACATCTTCAAACTGCTCTCTTGTCTAACCAGCACTGCAGCAACAAAATTTACAACCATAGAAAACAGAGGAAAGCAGAAAATACGAACATTTAAAATGCACCGTTTGAAGATTAATTGATTATTCAACCAACCTGTGCAACCAATCACGCAAGACCACTAACACAGATAAGAGCAGATGCAGTACACACACAAAAACACCGGCATGTGCATGCATACATGGAAGACACGTTGCTAACACACATACACACAAATTATAGGCTGCAAAGTACCTCTATCTGCAGCTGTTACTACAGTAGGTGACAGGTATCGTATGGTGTGAGTTGTGACAGCTGTCAGACACACACGCAAATGACAAGTGTGGGAGTTTGTAGCCGGGTGCTGCTGCAGCTCGCAGCACTGCCGCATGGTGTAATTATAGAGCCGACTAGCTCAGAGCTGCTCCGTCTCTTTACATCCAGGAACAGTCCACAGGATGCAGTACACACACCCCTAACAGATTCTAGAGGTTTGTTTTACATGCTCTTCATTTTCTCTTAGCCGAAATTTGAAAAAAGTACAGTATGTGGATGCAGCATCTCCCACTGTTTTGGGTCAAGTTTGATTTAACCCAGCTAGTTTAGAAAACACTCTCCCAGTCAGCAGATGCAATAGATAAAAATGATAGATCAAACACAGACGGTGTGCCCCCTGCAAACACACAACCTAGAAAACCCAATAATGGCCTATTTAATGGGTCAACCCTATGATGGGGTTTATGATGTATTAGGCAATCTTCTGCACGCACCCCGCAGCGCTCCAGCCCTTTGCCTCCACTCAACAACATTCATAAGGTCGAAGATACAGCAATGCGGGTGGAGTAGAGACAAAGACAAAGGAGGTGTAAGAGGGCTAGAGAAGGAAGGGAAGGATGGATAAAGTAAATAAAGGGGAGGGAGAAACATCTGGAAGAACATCCATGGTGAGAGATAGTCCATATGTGATTGGTTCTGGCATGTGTTGTCTTCTTAGTCGCTCTCTCAGTAATGACTGTGTAAAAAAAAAAAAAATCATCAAGGCCGCCAATTATGACTCCATCTTCAGTTGTTTTCATCGAAATTAAAAGGAGCATTATATAATATACAACCTCAATTACCCTCCAAAACGTGGTTTGAATTAGAGAAGTGTAGTCCTCTGTGGTACTTCAAGGTGTTGCATCCTTTGGCAAAGTATTTGCTCTGTGATTGGTATTGATCAAAAACTCTCTACCCCTGCAGAGGAAAGTTTGACAGGCGGTGAGATAGTTATTCTGTGCTGTGACAAAGCAAAAACACGCAGTGAAACTGAAACTCCTTTCATCCTCCCTTCATCCTTACAAAGTCCTCTAAAAGCCCAACTCTGGTGTTCATGCACCAATATGACAGTTTCTCCCCTGACACAGATCCCAATACCCAAACTCTGAGGGTATCTGAGGATACGGAGGACAGATCTGATACCAGTGCTCTCTTACAACATTTTAAATATCTGTGACTCTCCCTCGCTGCATTGAACTCAATGGGATGATTCTTATGTAAGCGAATATGAAACTGGCTTTAACAGTAACATACAACTTCTTTACTGTAAGTGGAGACATTACCATAAGTGTTTTTTTTCTTTGTTTTTGGTATTTAACAGTATGTAATACATGTAATAAAACACAAATCTTATTATTACTATAATATTACTGATGTTGTGCACAGATACAGACCTTACAGGCAGGGCTGAACTGCTGTTAGTATTGCAGTGATCAGAGACGATGCCGCACTCTGTCTTGTGCTCTTCTTCAAAAAAAGCAAAACTGACTTGCTAAACTAATGTGACACAGCTCTTCCATAGCTTTGTTTTTTCGAAGCTCTCCTTTATCCATCTTTGTCACGACTCAGACATCATATGCAATATTTAAGAGAAAAAAGGAAAAAGAAAGAAAAGAAAAAGTGTCCAGACAAAAGTGCCAGAAATAAAAATTGTACCAATTTTCAGTGGTGTTTGCTAATTTTGAATGGCACTATCAACACTTTCCATTTTCACAACAAAAGCCTACCACTGTCTTCATATTAAAATGCATATTATAAAGCAAACACAGTAAATAATGAGTACCAGCAGTAGCTTCATATATCAGAATGATCTGACAGCAACAAATGAAAGGAGCATAGGTGAAAATATTAAAGCATTCGATGCAGATCCGTCACGCCTGGTGACAATAAAACAAAAAAAGCTTAAAAAGGTCAGTATCTGAGCTGGTACCTGATAAGTCAGATTTTTACTAATAAATGTAAAACACCAACTGAGTTACAGGTGGAAAAATCAGTATTTGAATTTGGTATATGGTCTAAGATATTGAATATTAAGATATAAATATCGACAGTAAAAAAACGTGAAAGTGAAAACTGGAAACAAGCCAGAATACTTCAGGATTAGAACATAATCACACTGGCCAAATGAGTCAAATGAAAATTTGTGGAGTTGGTGTGTAAGGCTGAATATGGAGTATAGGGAGTTTCTACACTAACAGACACACAGAAAAGTCACACATGCACCCTGCAGGAGTTTCAACATATTGCCTCATGGTCCCTTTGGAGTTTCTCATGTTTAAAACACACAATCTCCATCCTAAAGCAAACCAGTTATTGATCATTAATTTAAGACTCTCAGAAGAATTTTTAAAAACAGGACTGGATTTGCAACATTTCTGTCTTCTCCAGTCCAAGTTTTTCCCAATCACACTTTTTTTTCTCTTAATCAAACTTTCACACAGGCTCATTTCAGATGTTCTCGGGAAAAATGACGCAAGGACAGCGAAGTTGAGATCCTCTTTTACTTTTTTCTTCGTCTACTTTGAGGTACTTCTCTGCTTACAGGACGTAGTTCCACAGAAGACATATTTCCACCACACTTTTACATAATTATATTTGATGTACACTACAGGCCAAACATTTGGAAGCAACTTCAAGTTTCTGTTCACAATGCCTTTCTTAAAAACCAGCATGAGTTATATGTATTTTGGGATGTATTTACTGCATGATCAGACTTTGCTTTCATTGATATGCACCATTTTCCTCAATTTACCTTTAGGTATACATTGATGTTACCTAGAGAAAAAAGAAGAGGAAGGTGTTCTTCAAAAAGTGGTTTGGCCCCCTCAGTCTCCAGACCTCTCTCCAATTGAGCTTGTGTGGGATGAATTGGATCGATCAGTCAGAAAAGGCGCATCCCACAAATCAGCAGTCTCTTATTGATGAACTTAAGAAAGCTTGGAATGCAATTCCTGGCACATACCTTAAAAAACTTGTGGAATGAATGCCTCGTATATGCCATGCTGTTGTTAAAGCCAGAGGAGGTTACTTTGAAGAAAGCAAAGTCTAAGCAAAAAAACTCAAATACCTGATAATTATAGTAAAAATGTCTTCTGATCAGTTTTGGTCATTTTCCATTACAATAGAGTACCACCTCAGCGTGGGTGGGGTCGGCCTGGCAATGTGGCCAAAACTCCAGCGACATCATTTGTTATGCGACGCAAACACGAAACGACTACGGAGCAATGGAGGCCACCAGACAAAGAAATGTCTGCACCTCATCGTTGCTCCGCGGGGTTGATTTCTGTGCAGCCATCTCTGATCGTGTTCGTTGTTGTTATTATGCGTTTTAAAAATGGCGTGGTTGACTCTTACGAACGAGTCGATCTCCCGACGCATCTAGTGACGTCAGGCCCTGGCCAATCAGTGGCCTGCTGTCTGCCGACGTCACATTTTCGGCTCGACTCAGCTCGCTTGGAACCCCTGGCCGAGTAGGTACTACGAAAGTACCTGGTACCAGGTACTAACACGTAATGGAAACGCACGTACAAACCGAGGCGAGGCCCGAGTCGAGTCGAGCCAAGTAGGTACTAGTGGAAAAGGGCCATAAGTACATGCTGGTGAGATACTCTTATGTTGTTAATCACAGATAAGTAGTTGCTTAAGACCATTTTTAAGCCCATTTTCTCAAGACCAGAACTTGATCTGAATTAATTCATTAATTATGATTTTGTGGGCCTCATATTTATTTTTAAGCTTAGAATTTCAAACCATTAAGTATTATTCCAATAGACCAAATGCACTTTTTTGTCATTATAGCTTGAACTTAAATTCAGGATCCTAATCTGTTTGCCACACTGATGCTGCTTAGTTTATTCAGGTCATGCAGCGACACAATGAATATAATCCAACCTGTCAGAAGAATAACAAGGATGAGGATTAGGATTTCTTAATTAACTCTGAATCTAATGTTTGATATCTCAACATAATGATGTAATCTTAATGATCTTAAAGATAGCTTTCTGCCATTTCTGTCTGACCCTGTATGTAATGAAGTCAGCCAAGATGAATCTTGTGCTTCCTCTACTGTGATAGGTTTGCACAAAAGATCCCTATTAATAAATAATTGTCAGTATTATATTTTATGTCGCCACATATATTCAGTTATTCAATGAGGTCCCCCAACTATATATTTCCTGCATTTTTTAAATCAATATAGGCCCATTAGTCTATCCCTTTAATACATCCTTTCATCAAGATATCGATGGCTTCGATGGATTCTACTATTGACATTTTTACCAACACACACACACACACACACACACACTTGGTAAATATATGTAAAGAGGTAGGCTTAAGTTCTAATGATATGTCTCTCTTGTTATAAAAAGAATTATGGAAATACTGTATATGTTGCATTAATTATGTATTTCTTAAAAAGATTTTAATCTAATGTTTAGCAAGAGATTTTCACATTAGAAATGTTGGCATCTCAAAGCAGGAAAAGTATAAAAAGTATAACAACATTAAAACCAACCTCATCTCATTTGAATGAGCTAGTTTCAGGCCCTGGTATCGCATGTGCTGGATCACTTAAAAGGAAAAATCTGTTTCACCTGCTACAGCAACTTAAAATATCACTTGTGAGAAAGGTCTGTTGTTTGATGCTATTGTTTGGTGAACTGAGGTGCACTCTTCGACTTGCACAAACATATAAATGGGGAAAAAATACAGTACAAAGAAAAACAATTGTAAGCAAGAGTACGCGCAAAAGTCTCCAGGCTCCCAGCCTTAGCCCCTTACATGCAATCATTTGTTATAATTACGGTATTTTCTTAATATACAGCACCACAGACACATTATCAATAACCAATAAGTCAAAGAGTTTCAAATCACTTTTTTTCTGGAAATCTTAAGCTTAATCCAAACCTTTATCCCATTTGTTCTTTAAGGGCTGACCAAAACCTATTCGCAAAACTGCCCTCACTTCAAAAAAAATAAATATATATAAATATAAATAAATATAAATATATATAAAAAAATACTCACTGTGTCACAACGATAGCAGTACACACACACACACACACATACAATCTAAAGTACACGTACAATTACAAAAAGATATACACTTTCTCTCTGTATTTCCTGCTCAGCATTCCCTTTTTAGTGACCATACAGATATCTACACCCACTCACTCACAGTCAGACACACACAAACACACTTTCCTGTCTGTAAATGCTCAGATACTGGCCACTCAGTGATGTATGGGAGGTCAGTGGACTAAACATTTTCTCACTGTGGGCTGCAGGGGTCTGCGTGCTCAGCACACAGCTGCTCACCCTTATCAACAGATAGGGAATACCTGCAGGACGGCCTCAGTTTGAAATTTGTGATGACTGTGTGTGTGTGTGTGTACTTATGTGTTTGTGTGTGCCTGTGCCTCTAGGACAAACTCAGAGAGAAAAATACTAAAGTGTGAGTGTGTGGGCTGGTGTGTATCAGAGGATTATACAGAGAGAATTTCTGCCCGTCTGCAGCTTTGTTTTGTTACAGCGCAAAGCGAAAACATCCCATAAAAGCAAATCGTTTTGACTATCAACAGGAATTGACAAGGGATTAGGTTAATTTTAACTTTTTTTGTTCTGGTCACATGGTCAAAAAGCGTATCATACAACACATCCCAGCCTCAGATGTACACCAGCATCCATATCAGAAACCATCTGGATGAACACTAAACCTCTTTGAAAGCTTTGATGAGACAGAAGCTATACTTAGCTTTAAAGACAGTTAGGAACATGAACATGTGCTGTTTTTTTAATGTCACATGTTGGTGACATGCTCAAAGTATGGTGAATGACTAGATAAAGTGAACATATGTGCAATTATAAAAAACACCAGGAAAATTGGCAATAATTACTCATTCTGCTCAGCAACATTAAAATACATATATTCATGCTTTAATTGGGGTGTCATTAATTCAGTCTTGTTCTATTGTTATAAGCCCTGCTGTAAGCTGTGCTATTCATTAGTCCTTTATGAAGAAGGTAAGTTAATTATATAATTAGTAACAGTGAACTGTGTTAATGACACTGACTGAAGTGGCTCTATTTCATGTTCTCCATAGGACTTCATTCATCTCAGATTTTGCTCTAAAATATAATTCCCAAAACTATTGTTTGGGGACTATTTCCAGTGGTGCTCTAGTGCAATAGTAGGATGGTTTGTGGGATTGCTTCAAAATAAATCAGTGACTAGATTCATGTATTGATGGGACGTGTCATCTGGTCTAATAGCACGACTCACATAATAGATTTCGGAAAATAATGGGGCTCTAAGGCACAGAGGAATAAGACGTATCAGTCTTTACGTGTACAGATAATACTTGTTAGGAGGATCAAATCAGCTTTTGGTTTTGGTATCTTCATGGGAGTTGTTGACGGCAAGAAAAATCTATAATATCATCAGCCTTATTCTTTAAAACCGCTGAAAACAAACAGGTACAGCCTGACAATGTGGCATAAGAGAGCTGTGGAGGAGTTGAGATATAAGAGGTATTAGGTCCTTGTCAGTTATATTCCCGTGGAGAAAGGCTTGTCAGACTGACTCTGCAGCGGTTGAGACAAATAAATATGTAAAGGTCCGTGCAGCTGTCAGTGTCAAAGGCCAGCAAAAAAAATGGATTTCAAGATTTGTATCACATTTGGCTTAAAAATAAAACAGTTTGAATGGAAACATGTGGGTGATGTACTCTGCAACTTTGTTCTGCCTATTAGCTGTGCCCTTTTGGATGCCTGTTTCCTGCACTACAGAACATTTCTCTGTCCTCCCACTGAAGTTGCTATGTACTGGCTTGAAAATTGAATTTACTTGACATGAAATGTGATGATTTTACCCTTTTGCAGCACACCTCCGTTAAGTTTATGGCTATGTGAGCAATTACTCCCATGTGGCTTCACTGTGATTAGATAGCCCGGTCTGTCTCATAATATTTGTCGAAACGATGAGTGTGGTCTTAAAATGCAAATATTATGCATAAACTGTGGGAGAGAAATCATTCCGCACCACAAAAAAACATTTCTTTGACAATACATCTAAAAAGGGTTGTAGTTTGATAAAGTGTTCAACACAGTGTAAAGTAAAGATGTATAGATGGGATAGCAGATAAGATTTTTTTCATCAAAGAGAAATGCAGGAATAAGTATTGGTTCTCTAAGAAAAGAAACACACCCTTTAAACTATTAGCTCAATCGTTTTTATATAAGGATAGGTGTCCACTGGAGTTTTCTTTCCTTTTTTCTGGTCACATGGTCAAAACACATATCATATAACAAATCCTAAATCCAAATCCATTAAGTTATGAACTAGCTGTTGTAAAAATCAAACCAGCACTAAAGGAAAAGTGAATACTGGACTTAACATTCATCAGGTGGCCAGTACCAACTCCAAATGTTGCTGTGTATCTTCTATATGTGCACATATGCAAGTATTTGCTAACCTGTAAGCCAAAACAAACTGTATAAGGTGATATGTTAATGCTGTGCGACTGTAAGTTCTTCTTCCAACAGTGGCCAAAGAAAGAAAGAAAGAAAAAAGCTAATTTTGCTAAACTAGTATTGGTTGTCAGTCAGTTAGTGGCTGTCAGTGGGTGTCTGCACGCCATCTGAAGCTCAACCTCAAAAAGAGCTTGCAGATTCGCTCTTGGCTGGTGTGCCCCATGAGCCATTTGACCTCTGCAGCTCATCCAGAATGCAGCAGCCCGACTGGTCTTTTAGGTTCTCCCACACTACACTGCTTCTCGAAAACGAATTCAAGTCAATAGTATTTGTCTACTGTGTTGTAAATGGTTCAGGCCCAGCCCACAACCAAGACATGGTCAAACCATAGACCACAGACTGTCCACTTCACTCTGCTACTGCCAAACACCTCCCTCATCAGGAAGGGGGATTGCTTACCACTCGAAACTCTTGCAATTCTGGGGTTGTATCCACATGGTTGAATGCACTTGTAAGTTTAGTGTATGTTTCTTTGCCTAAAATCATTTTGTCAGTTTAGGCTCCTGTAAAAAAAACAATATAGCTAGTGTTTTATTATAGCAGATACAGTATCTGACTGGAGTTGACTTCCATGTGGGCTCCATGTGTGATGTGCAAACCAGCTGCATCAATGTCACATATAACAAAGTGAGGTGAATGTGGCTTAACATGGGCTTAGACGTCTTACTGCTCAGGGACAAGCAACAGCCCACATGGTACTCAGTGTCAGTCAGATACCTTTAGCCCACCGATGAGGGCAGTCCATTTGGTTTGAAAGCATCATAACCTGGCGAGTTAAGCTGACATGGCCTCGCTTTCACTGTATGACGCATTGATTGCAACCCCACAGCATTGATCTGAAGTCGACACAGCTCAATTAAAAGATAATAGGAGTGGCACCTTTAAGCCTGTAGTTGTACTCATACTCACCTTTTCAGCTATTCACCTATTCAGTACATGGACATTTCACTGAGGCCAATTAGCACTTGAAAATTCTTGATCTCTCAATGCGAGAACTCCACCATACGGATTAAATCTCTCCCCTTTTTTTTGTTTTTTATATAAAAGGTCATTAAGCAATAGATTTTACCAGAAACTGTACAATTTGTGATTTGTTCTTTGTTTCTTTGTTTATACTTGTTCCCCTATGATATTATGCAGACATAAAACGCAATATTAATATTACTATCTGTACTCACCAGCATCTCAATCACCAAATTTAAACAGAGAGCTAAAAAACATTGTTGGGTGGGGAGCGAGATCATAGAAGGTACGAGTAAAGGTGAAAATAATGTTG
Organism: Scortum barcoo; assembly: GCA_023238725.1. Lineage (NCBI taxonomy): Eukaryota > Metazoa > Chordata > Actinopteri > Centrarchiformes > Terapontidae > Scortum > Scortum barcoo. The sequence goes on along the minus strand of CM041534.1, from coordinate 18,002,429 downwards.
GGTGATGTGGAGGAAGGATGGCAGGAAGGGGCAAGCAGGACTCATTATCGAGTAGCACCTCTTCTGGCTCTATCTGTACGTGTTGACAACGGTGCAGACTGGGAGGTTGAGAGGAGAGAGAAAAGAAGAGTGTTATGGGAAAATGGTAGCATGGGACACACAATAAGATCGTAAATAGGGTGGAGCTCAGAGACACGAGAGGAATGGGATACAATTCAATTTCGATTTTACTTACTCTGGTGAAGGTGTGTTACAAATGCCTAAACTTTTATTTTCTACCATATTTCTTAAAATACAACTAGATATGCAGTCCCAAGACAACCAGATTACATTTCATTGTCATTCCTGGCGGGGCCGAAGAAGATGGGGAGGGAAGTATAAGCTAGCACACCAACTACAAATTGTGTGTTGTTTTGTAAAGTCATAATCATCATAATCCTTAAAGTTTTAGCTCTGGTTGATTTGGTGACAGTTGTGGTTGCTGGTGGTGTAGAGTGTGTATTTTCACTCTGGTGGTGTCTGTGGTTAGAAATTAAGGGTGCTACTATAGTACAAAACAAGGAATATTTTTTTCTTTCTTTTTTTTTTTTTTAAATGTATAACTTCATTTTAGTTCCCACTACAAAGCCTGAATGTCACCTTGGTTTTACTCAGCAAAATTCTGATTTGCCCATTATCAAGACCCATTATCTGTGCTTATCTTTGTCCTCAGTGTTCAAAACAAAATTCAAATGAAACAATACAAGGGAGGGAGAGGACGGAGAAGCAGAAACATCTTTGCAACAAGAGAAAATAGGATGGTAGTGGAAGCACCTTTGAAGGCAAAAGGAGAGTGATGAAGCATGGACGAGAATGGGAAGGATGATGGGTGAGAGGGAAATCAAAGACATGTGGACAGAAAGGCAATAAAGATATGAAAGGGGCAAAGAAAAGGATGGAATAGAAGAGAAGTCAAAGGCTTTTCTCCTGTTCAGTGCACATGATAGGAGTTTAGAGGAGATTATCCTCCCTCAGGCCACATTATGCAGGCTCTACTTGAGGGGTTTGCCTTTAGGTCACACTGTAAGTATGTATGTATTTTTGCATCTTGATTCACAAAAGTGACACAGCAGGGTAATACTGGGTTTCTAAACCTGAAATGAACCACTTCCTGTGGGCCAGAGGATTTTTTTCCTGAGGAAAACACAGAACAAGTTTTCTATTTACAACAGCAAATGTGAAAGATGTGAAAATGTTAGAGCTAGCTATAGGTTCAATCACCACCTTGTTTTATCAATAGGTGACAGATGGTAGCAAAACAGGAATTAATTTATGTGAAAATGTCAGAGATTATTACTTTGCAGGCTTGGTTGCTCAAACCTCAAAACAATGCAGCCGTCAAAGTGAGTGTGCGTGTGTGTGCGCAAATGTGTGTGCCATCAAGTGACACAGATTGTTGCACAAACCCAATTAAATGCTGACATCAACAAAACACAGCTTCTGCAGCACTCTGAAATCAGCTTCCCCAGAGAAACAGCTCAGACTCTGACAGAGCCGAAGTCAAGATCAGTTTCGTCAAGTTCACGTCAAGTGCACGATTGGAGCTGAAAGTCTGACAGGTTCTGAGACTGGTCAAAATAAGTCAAGACCAAGATGGAGAACAAATAGAGTCTCTTTCCAAGACCAAAACTTTCACCAGAGTTAAATAAATCATTCAGTTATTAAGACAATGAATCAATTTAATCTGGAAAAAGACAGAGGTAAATCCTCAGTGGTATAATGTGAAGCAGTCAATACTGCGCATGTAATAACAAATGGACAATAATGAATCTGGTTTTTTTTTTAATTACCCAATCTTTTAATCTATTAAATGTCAGACAAAGGCAAATACCTGTTGTAAGCTCCCAAAGGTCAAAGTGTTGTATTGCATTTGAACAACAAGTGAAAAAGCCCAAAAGGAATTCAATTTATAAAGAAATGAGATAAAGAAAAGCTGCTAATCTTCTCACTGGAGAAGCTGGAGCCTGTAAATATCAGGCATTATATTTGATAAATTATAAAACATTTTACTCAATAAGTGAAATTGTTGTTGATTAATTTTCCCAATGATTGATTACTTATGTCAGCATTCCAGCAGATAGTGTATAATATGCAAGATATTTAAATCTTTCATTTCTCAATAGAAGGATCTGAATGTCATGATCATCCATGAAAAGAAACCATTTACCAGTGTAATAAACCTGACTGTAGGAACTGCAGCAGGTTTTTCTTTCCTCTCCATGGCTGAAAAAGCACTTGCCCGTATCATTATCTGCCATCTCCAATAGCAGCCGGCATATACAGAAGCTGGAAACTATTCAAGCTAACCATAAGGTGTTTACATTTTAGGCATTTTGCTGTCACTCTTATCCAGAGCGACTTACGATGAGTGCAACAGGGGAATAGCATTGCAAAAAAACCAACACTGGCTAGACGGATAATTCTTTAGTGAAAGGCAAAAAGCCCCCCAAAATACAGAGGATAAGAGTTTTTCCTTTAAGTTTAGTATATGTTGGATGAGTTGGGGAGTTAGATAAGGGAGAGGGATTATAATTCAGAAGTTGGACAGGTATTTTTTGACAATAAGAGTTTATGGTTAGGTACCTTACAGTACATACACCCTGCAGTTAAAACTGGATCTAACTAGTCAAACAAATAAACCATCTCATCTCATCTCATCTCATGTGTCTACTGTGTCACTTATTCTGAAATTGACATTTAGCTCTTTACCATGTCAGCTGCTTGTGTCATTTTCACAGACCGGATAACTTCCTGAATCGTGATGCAGCTCTTACACTGTCACAGCTCAATACTGTGAATTACCAACACTGTGACACCCACGAAAAACTGTCTCCAGGTCCAGTTCAAAGTGGACACTGGTGCACTTCTTTGGAAAATCTGAAAAAGCCTTAAGTTCATGCCAGAAGTCTTCCCTTTTCTTTACTGTTTTGGTCTTTAAAGGTTATATTGATAACATTCGGCCCACTGCCCCTTTCCATTGTATTCACATCACAACACTGCTGTTGCTCAAAGCACATGCTGCCTCAAACGGATGCCAGTTCACAGCACAACCTGCATATTTCATGGTCGAGTGGAGTGAGAGTCAGACAGACTCAGTAATGTCAAGTGACGGTTTCTCCGTGGTAGAGTTATCAGTTCATTTTGAAGCTGCAGTACTTATGTGCATTTACATTGAGCACGATGATCTGATGGTGTGAAGTTGCCACCTGACTCCAACTAGCAACATTTAAACCGATTTTCACCAATGGTCTTACTCCTCCTTTTGTCGCTCAGCATTTATATCAACATTATACTATTTGCTTACAAGCCAATTTGAAACTGGAAACATACTTCAGACATCTTAGCTTTCATTTTGGACCCATCGAATTTTTTGAGATTAACTCAAAGCCCTAGTTTTATTCTGCACCTTTGAAAACCTCAAAGGATGAATGATTTTTTTTTAAATGTTTTGTCTACATAAAAATATTACCAGTAATACCTTTGAGGCATGCATCAGTCATCTCCAGCTCACATGTGTGCTGTGAGGCACAGCTGCAGAGGAAGTTATTCTTAATTAATGCTCAGCCATGGCCATCATCATCATCATTAAGAGCAAGGGGAGCTAATTGGCAGAATATGTCTCCTTTTTCTGGCACACACTGCAGTAGAAGCAGCAGCGTCGTGAGACCAACAAATCTGGTGAACTCGGGGGAATTCTGAGCGAGGTTTGTACTGAATGGAAATTTCGTGTGTATGCATTTCAGCTTGCATGGATTGGTTTGGGTGACGGCTGCAGCTCACACCAGTCATCAACAGTGGACAAAGCAAAGCAGGCGAAGCAGAGAGGGGCAGCAGTCTTGGAGGATGTGAACTCCTGAACCTTGGATCCAGAAACACCTCTGCCACTGAGAGGAAGACGAGGAAGCGGACGGTGTCCTTGAAATGGCTTTGACACACTGGCTGCGCAGTTTGACGTCTACAAGCTCAATATCTCCTTGATTGCTTTATTTTTACCCATCTCTCCTCTCTTATCTGTCTCCAACAGCCTATCTGGCTCTTTCTAACCTTCCTTCTATCCATCTTCTTTTTGCTCTATTAGTCTATTAGTAAGTATCCATCAAGCAACTCCACTAACTGACCTCTACAAACCACTCACTAACCTGTGTACTGAGAGCTGTGCGTGTGTGTGTGTGAGAAGAGACTGATCTTCTTCCAAGGCAAAAATGGCTTCACACACAAACAAATGTGACACTTAAACGCATAAACTCACATGTGCAAACACACACTTATAATAAAAGCCTACAACACACACACTTCACATGCAATCATGCAATCGTTGGGATACTGACACGCACTAACACACACACAGGATCATTTTATGCCCAGACACGCAGGCATGCAAAGACACGCAGAAATGCATAATTTCAGCACATCGGCACACATTACCTGACTCGCACACAATCACTTATTCTACTACGGCGGAGGAGCTCCATCCTCTCGCAGCAGTCTATCATTTCATTGATCTGGAGAAGTGGAGCAGAAAGGAAGGGAAGGTAAAACACTGAGGTGAGACCGTTCTCTGCCGGAGCTGCTCAAACTACTGAACATGCTTCACAAAGTGAGCCACATTTTAAACGTAGATGCGCTGGTGCAGCACACATACAGTTGTTCATCCTTACAAGCTTGTTTTGTATCAGCCACCAACATGAGAAGTACAGCATCTACAGATACACCTCAGCTCATTTAATACATGTGGTATAAACAAACTTTTAAACATTACACCTTTTCAGTGTTCCTTTTATTTTCATGTCAAAATATATTTTCAGAAATAATACATAAATTTTTCTGTCTATAGCTAATTTCTTAATAAAATAATAAAGAGTAATTCAGGTTCAGGCAAATTTGTATACATTTGTTTGAACACGCATGGCCTAAACATAAACTATATATAATTCACCTTATTCCATTTATTTGCATCGCTTGAGTCATCTCACTGAAGTGACAAGCTAACATTAAGGTAATTGAATTCTAAATGAAAACTGACAGCCTCTTACCACCCTATAAAACCTGAGAACTGTAGGCAATGTATCTCCCACTTACAAAAGGATCACAGCATTTATTTTTTTAATAAAAAGACAGAAAGTAACTTCCTTTGCTAAAAAAAAAACAAACTCAGATTTCATCACCAAATAGCCAAGAAAGATGGTGTTACAGCAGAGGTCGTCATAGCCTCTAGTAACTGGGTTCGGTCTGTTCCCACTCAGGCCTGTCTAATAACTGAGTGGATCAAAGCAAACACACAATTGGAAAAAAAAAAAAAAGAAAAAAAAAAAAAAAAAAAAGTATTTTCAACCATGGCTGGTCATGAAATGGTAGAGCTTCATGCTGCTGCTGGCATTCGCTTTCTGTTTGGCTCCACCACATTTTGGGTTGGTTCTAATTATCCTCAGCCCTATTTTGGACCGGGTGTGACCGTCCACCGATTTGGATTTAAAAAAATTCTGCACCTGTGAATACCTCTGAATCACGCTACCAGTCTGTGCAACTGCTAGGACAGATGCAAAAAAAAGTGTTACCAAATGAATTAAAAAAAAAAAAACATAACATACAGAAGGGGAAAACAGATCTTGTATGTTACTACTATAAAAAACTTTCAGTATTTATCAGCTCAGATGTATTTCCACACAATATGCTCCCATCATCTCTGCCAAGCGTTATCTCTGCCTAAATAGTGCACACTTTCTGCTCTCTGCTTCAGAGATCTGCATTTCCTCTGACCTCAAAGGCATTAGTCTCCATCTCCTCCCCTTCTTTAAATCTGAAAGCTTCGCTGTACCCGTGGGAGCCGCCTTCGCATTCCTATGGGAACGCCGCACTTTTCGTCTTGGCAAAGAGGACATTTTTTTGCTGCACATGACAAGGCCATGAAATATGACATTGACACACAGAAAAGCTGGTGCTTGTACAGATAGGCAGAGCACAGAACAAGGTTTTACGAGCAAAACCGCCCTGACGGGGAGGAAGTGCTGGCCGTCACAGCTGCTTGCGAGATGCGAGGTGAGGGTGCCGTTTCTGTCACGCCACACTGTATGCAAATGACAGCCCACGTCAGTCAAGCACGGAGAGTTAAAGAGATAGAGAGTGAAAGGAAGAGCGAGGGTATGGAGAGAGGAAGAGGGGGAGTACTGACACACTGGTCAGTGCATTTTAATGTCAATTAAAAGGCAGCACCATGACAGGAAACTCTCCATAAAGCCAAGGAGCTGTGACGGAGTGACTAATAGCAAGGACAGAGAAACGCCTCCCCCTTCTTTCCTCCTCGCTCCATCTTGTGTTTATGCCCTTCTCTCTGTCTCATTTTCCATCCAACTCTCTCACTTTCTCTCCTATGTTACTTCTTTCCTTCCGCCACTCCTTGACCCCTTTGCGCTCTCTAATTTCTCTCCCTAACCTCAAGGCCAAAGATGTGAGTGAACATGGATATGGATGTAGCCTTCATATGAGTCATGATAATGGCGGCCCCCTCCTCTTTGACCCCCTCACCTCAACCTTTCAGGTCCATCAAGAAGAACCAAATGCCAACTCTAATTTGCATAGAGCCCATTAGCTTCACTCCAGTAACCCAAAAAAAGGGGAGCAAGGCTCTGAATCACCTTATTACGCACAAATTGGGAATTTGTTTCCTCTACATCCGTAGATGGGCTTCACACCTCCGGCGGGAAGGGAAGGACCTCAGCTCGCAGGCTTCGTGACTGCATTTGTAATCACTCAACTTTGCTGTTTCGATAATATAGAACATATGTTATTTTAACTGAGACATTAGTAAATTAATAAACACTCACACCATAGCGTTCCAGCATATTTTCCATCTATGTCCAATTAGTTGTTGTTGTTATGCATTTACTCACTGAAATGTTAAATATCAGTGTTTTAAATAGCTTGGATCAGTTTTCTCATGCCATTCTTAGAGATATATGATGCAAGTGCACATCACTTTACTGCACTTAGGCTCAGGTATTTTCCTCAAGGACATGTCAACAGGGGTGGATGTACGATAACACACTGAGGAGTCACTGTCTACAGGCCCCAGGAAATAGATAGCAGTTGATTGATGCTTTGCTGGTGCTTTCAATGATGCTTTATGATACCTAAAACATAAATGTGCTCCTTTGGCCTGGTGTTCGGTGTCACAGTTCGACAACAAATTCTTAACTACATGTAGCATATTTGCTATATTCAGCATGGGAAAATCTGCATTTGCAAAGATAAAAACTACTGATTTACTTTACGACTGGCTGCCTTTGATGTATCCCTTGTAAAGCATGTTTCATGGATATCTGAAGGCGTTCAATGTGCAGTCTGTTTGATAAGATTTTATTGCTTTTATTAACAGTAGCACAAACGAATGTGGTTGATTTTACTTTTCAAAGTCTGAGAGTTTATTGGGTTATTATAAGTACATAATCTGTTTCACATAAATATACCATAGCTACATTTCTTCCAACTTGAACCCTGCAAGGTCTGAGTTCAACTTTGTGGGTATTTTTTTTTGTTGTTGGCCATGCAGCTGCTGCAGGATACTGAATGACACTTTCAGGGAGAGAAACTCTTTCATCCTTTGCACTCACAGCAAGGACTTTCCGCCAACGAGCACTGTGGAGCAGAACTCGCTGAATGTGAGCACTGTGAGACAGACCATATATTTGACTCACAATCAGCACCACAGAGGGAAATTATGGGGAGACCGAGCTTGCATGGGCAAGCTCAGGTTGCTCACTGGGAGGGCTTGTTGAGTCAGGTTGACCGATGTTGTGATGAAGCTGTTCTGGTGATTTTAAAGTGAGAACTCAGAAGGAAGATTTTGGAAAATTTGGCAATGCATAGCAAGAGCAAGAAACTCTTTTTGCATTATAATTTAGTCTTTAATTGTGCATCTGGCTCTTAGAGGTCCCAAGAAAAAACAAAGAGGCCGGGCATGTATTCTGATACCTCAGATGATTATATTAATTAACAGCTGCTCCCAGAAATCCCTGTTTCCCTTCATTCAAAGGGTATTAATTAAAAGAAAAATAGGGGGGTGTTAAACTGTCATCCCAAAATCAGGATGAGAAGCATGAAAACATTCTTTCCTTTTTCAACAATTTTACCCTTTTCATGTGCTTACTTACTCCCACTCTGTCCTTTTCTCTTGCTTCACTCCCACCATGACTTTCAGACATGTCCATCAAAATGGACTTGCCGGCACTCTTGCTGGTAGGTATATGGTACCCACTTATGCGAGAGGAAATTGAATAAAATACAGGCTTTCACAACTGTAAAAACACAGCCAGGTACAACATTTTATCCATTAAAAATATAGTCTCATGCAAACTGCAAGATGCAAACTCAAGAGCAGATCAGCTTGGTGTTACTCCACGATTTGCTAAGTTGACAGTTAAAGTGGGCCACAAGTTATGTGGCATTTATCAAACATTTCTGTTTATGTACAACAGAAACTGAGTCTACTGTCATTTCCAAATAAAGCTCTGCATTTATCAATACAGGCAACGATAAAATCTCATGTCAGGTCTCAACTTTGCACGTTTTTGTGTGAACATGGATTTGCGATGCAGCAGTATGACTGGCTGAGTCGGTGAATTTGTATGCGGCGATGCACCAAGAAAGAGGAGCTACAAAAGATATGGGGAGTGAAGGCAACAGTGGTGCCTGGAGCACTGGGGGCTGTGACCCACAAACTGAGAGAGAGAGACTCCAGCAGACTCAAAGCACAACATCTGAAGTCTCTATCCAGAAGAGCACTTTTCAGACTGCCAAATAAAACTTGTTGGTATACTCGAACTTGTAACATCAGTGCTTTTATCTGAAGGTAGAAGGTCCTCTTCTTGGCCAGATTACATTTCCCTTTATCATAAACTGGGGCCAGGCCTCTGATCAGATTATTTGTCATTTTAAATTCCCAAGATTCAAAAGCAAAGATCAATTTAGCAGAAACCTAGTTGTATCAAATGTACCACAAATGTATCTGAAATTTATCTAATCAATAAAAAAATGCATTATATCCAAGTGACTTTAACTACTATTTTTGTGCAAAAAATTATTAAATGAAAATGAAGAAAAATAAATTTAAGGTTTGAATGTGGCCCACAATCAGCCTGGTTGGAGGATTCAGAGGATTATACTTCTTAGGTGTCAGGATATAACTTTGAGCCAGACAGTCTCATCCCACAGGCTCAGTCTGAATTCTGCTGGAAGCTAAAGTTAAACACCAGCACAAGCATGAAGGACACAGGTATTCAAAGGATTGTGCAAGCATCAGACTGCATGCCAGAGAAACAACCTGTTCGTATGCATGTTTGTTATATATTTGTGGGTTTACAACACTACACACCAGCCAAAAGACTCAGCCTTGACCAGATCAAACTAAAGCATTATCTCATAGAGGAGAGTGGCCATTTGTTACGGACGTGTCAGATAACCGGAAGAAGACAACAACACACAATTCAGTGCTCGTGTATTCTCTCCTGTTAACACCAGGAAACCACTTTGGCCACTTCAGAAGGCATGATAGCAAAATAAAGAGACACAATCTTGGAGAGATAATCAGCAGAAGACCCTGCGGTGTTTCACAACCTCAAACAAATACAGGTACACAAGTGGTGATCTCAGAACTGGGGATCTATCAAGCCGGGGCAGAACACATTTTATGCCTTTATCTCCCTCGGTGCAATGGGAGATATGACAACAGGTCAGCGTGGAGGAGGCTCAAACAAGATGCCCCCCCCCATGCCTTATGGCCGCTGAAAGCAGACAGAATGAAACGATGATTGGTTTTTCTGAAAAGTCTGAAGATAGTTCTGTCTGGCGTTCAGGTGAATATTAGATTATTACTGAGCATTCTCAATGGGCTTGTGTGAAATATAGTCACTTCTGATTCACAGACTTCTGATTGGTGAAATTTTCCCCAACGTAACAGAGAATTTGTAAACAGATAAGTCTTTTTATAGTTTGAAGGCAGACAAAGGCCCACAAAAGAGAACCTCTAGTGGGATTCATTTATAGACAGTGATGAGCAAACATCACAAAAGGCAGTTTTCAGTACAACATATACTACATGAACTGAAAGTTTAAATTCTGACAAGAAGCAAAGTCTAGACACATCAAGTGTTATGGACCAATTCAGGTATTTATATCTTTGATGGACCTCATGAGTTATATAAAGCCTGATCCATTTCCTTATCTGTTTGCTAGCTGGGCCTATAAGTGAGCAATGCGAGTACATAGAAATGTTAGTTTTACGAGTACTTCAATCACATCTTTATACAGATAATTATTACTGTTAGTTTAAATCTCTTTCTGAAATTAAGTATTTTGTTTTATTCATGTTTTTCTCTTAATGCAGAGCTAATCACCTACAAAGCTTTTTTAAACAAGCTCCCCTAGATACATAACACCCAGCTCTCCTTTGTGCAGCACTGGTCAGCAGTATTTTGTATCCAAAAAACAGTGACTCGCTGAGTCTCCATTTCAACTTGTGTCAGAAGTGTGGACTTCAAACTATATTCCAGTTTCTAAATTGTGTTGATAGGCCGAGTAAAAATAGACTTGTGTAAATAATTTACACCATGCTTTTTCCTGAATATTGTCGTCATTGTCGTCAAGGAAAGGGCTAAAGTGCCAGCTTTTTTGGAGTGGCACAGATAATTTGTGGCATCTTGTTGTGACACTTGAATGTTTTGTAAATAGTTGTACAAAAAACACCTGATGCATTGCTTGCATTTTAACCCTTAGGAGTCTTGAACAATTTGGGCCATTTGTGAATACTCTTGATTTTGCCTATAGTGTTTAACACTGCCTATATTACCTGACAGTTATTCTTTCACTTCGGTACACTTTACTGTGATTGGGGTCCTACAAGGGTTAAAAGTCATCTTTGTGGAATCTGATGGTTTTCAATTAACTGGTATCTCTGTCTTTTGGTTTTTCAGTAAAATTTAGATTTTTTTAAGCTCTAAGCTTGAAAATCCAATTGTCAGATGGTAACGTTTTCTCAAACACCAGGTTACTATATAACCATTGACAGTCTCTTATGCACCAGATGGTTAGTCAGCACTAACAGCAGATAGAGGCTCCTGTGGACCAATCTGTCACTTGGCAACCGACATAACCAGCGTTCAATCACTTCCACACGCAGTGACAAGAGGAGTGTAGAGATGGCAGCCAATGGCCCAGTAGGAAGTGATTTGTCTGAGACTGGGCCTCCCACTCTGTTGCAGCACACATCAAAACAAAGCTTTATCGTTCCATCGCTGTTTACAACATAATTACAAGAGGATTTATGCTGCCGCTGTCCCTCAGCTTTGCCTTGAGTGCAGAGTTTCCACATAGTTGGGTGTCCTTGCAGAAGTGCCTGCTGCCCGCACACCTGGCACAGCAGGGAAAACAGATTAGGATGGCATATGCAGCAGTTACTGGACGGCCTCCGCAAATGTCTGTCTTGGGATCGGCAGTAAAACAGTGAAGTAATCCCGTCACACAGTAATTTACACACACTTTGCTCAAACGGCACACACACACACACACACACACACACACACACACACACACACACACACAGATTTGGAGGATTTAGGCACACAGAAGATGTGCACCATTCAAGCAGATAAAGAAAAGAGCCCACGTGGTCAAAATGGTAAACTCTTTGATAATATAAAAAAAATGTGCAGTCAAAAAATTGGCCTGCACGGTTTGGGACCATAACTTCTGGAAGTGTTTCTTTCCCTGTGTGGAGATGTGCAGAGTTGAGTTTTCAACATTTTCAAGTATACCATTGTGATCAGAGGGGCGAGTGCCAAGCGTTACTCCAACATGTGCATTTCTAGCAGCACATTGAGAGTGTTAACCCAGCAGATTCAAACCCAAAATTCAAAGCGCAGAGATATGAATGTGTGCACTGCCAAGAACAAATAGATACTTGCACACCCATTTACTCTTTATCTCACTCCCTCACATTCACCTGCCACCCTCAGCCTTCTTTCTCCTTCCCTCTATCGCGCAGTTGTAGTTGAAGCGTGCCAAGTGTTGCAGTTGGTTCAGTTGGTGTTATGACTACACTCACAAGTTGCCAAGAGCATTCAAACAGGGAGCTGTGTGTTAATAGAGAGAACAGAGTACTGAGGGGTTCAGAGGTTTGGCAGAAGATTATTTCAGGATCACAGGTGTCGTGGCTGTAAGACAAAGAGAAAAGGAGAATGGAATGAAGTTTGTCATATTTAATTATTTGCATAGCACGAGTAGTGATATTATCTTGATTACTTAATTACTATTCTATGGGATATAAAACACATTAAAATGTCTTCTTCTTCCCTTTTCTTTCAGTTTTTGGATAGGTCAGATTTTTGAGCATTAGTTAGACACTTTTTTGTTTACAGTCAGTCCTGATATTTGCTATAAAAGCCACAAAATCCTGTCTTGAAATACAAACTCAAACCCAAGGGGTTTTATTGTCTCAATAGCTAAGAGAAAAGTAATCTAATTTTTTTTATTTTGAACCTCTAAAATTGGGAGATAAGATCCTCCTGGTTACAAATGGAGCAGACACTGTTTGGCCAAAGGCACTGTAGAGCAGGTTAAGGTTTGGACTTTGAATGTTATCTGAACGTCACCCACTTCCATAGCAAGCCTTCGGCTCTATGTACTTATCTGGGTAATTTACTTACATGACAGCAGCAATACATGTCAGCAATTCCCTCCAACTGTGAAAGTACGGCAACACAAACATACATGGTGAAACAGCCTTCAGCTGTGCCAAACAACCTCCACCTGAGCCATTTAACTGCTACATGTGGCCCACCAATACATATCTGTCCTAATCAAGAGTAATAGCCTCTTTTTTAAGCTGCCTTATGGGTCTGATCTTTCCCACTATACTGAATTTGCAAATTATTCTTGATCTTGTAGCCTGTGAAATTTTTTTCTCCTTCCGTTTCTCCTCCCCCCCGAAGAAAAGCAAAAGTGCTGCAACACACCAAAGCCCCAGTCAATTCCACGGCCGCCGAGCCATACATCATATTTTGAGTGTATGGATTTCTAATATCTCGCTACAGCAGTCAAGATGATGTAACAGATATGGACTCTGAGCACATATCAAATACATTCCTGGAGGATATTCAATATGCCTGCCAAGAGACATTTGATCAGATTATTAAAATAGATAACCTCATATACCTTGAATTACACTGTGAAATATCAAAAGTACTGCTGGGGGTAATAAGGGGTGGGATGGCATCCATTAATGACCATTTGAAAGATGAAAGAAATAGGAATCAAACTTCAATGGGATCTTCCCACTGCTGCCATTTTGCATAACCATATGAACCAAGGACTGTGCCTGCAATAATAAATATTGACGTTAGTGGAAGAAAAGCGAGTCGAAGTATAATATGAGCACAAAATATAAGCTCTGGCTGCAAGTCAACTTTTGTTTTGTTTGTTGATTTTAACTGCAGCAGGTGACCGATCAGATCAAAATACTCTGCAGCTCACGTGGGCATGAAAATTTATATCTGAAGCCACTACACAACATGAAATAAGATGAACCAACAACAACACATAACAAAACCCAATTTTCCCTGAGCTGCCTAACTCTACCCTTCAGTCCGTTCAACATGCAGTCTTGTAATGTAGTCTAGCCCCATGCTTGCCTCTGAACAGCATGATGTGAAACTGGAAACAACGTGACCAGCCAAAGAAAGGGACAAGAATGTCCGGCAAACAGTGAAACTGACTCAGCTTGGGTCAAAATCCCCACTACTGCTTTGTCTGGTCACTGCACAATAAAAAATTTGCTGTCTGACACTGCAACAGGACCTGGCTCCATTACAACATCCCAAACCAACGCCCTAAACTGACTGTTTTCCGTATGCGCATCCTTGCAGGTGGTGAGCTCATACTGTGGAAGCTATACAATGCAACCAGGCTCCATGGATACAGGCCTTGCCACCCACCAGCTCCCCACCCAGGTATGGCTTCAGTAGAGGGACTCACTTTCCCTAGCTCGGGGTGAGATGGATCTTCCCTGTAATGGCCATTGAATCACTTTTAGTCTGGGAACCTCGCATGGGACAGATTTGCAATGGGAGACTCCACCAGGCGTTTTTGCCCCAGACACAGCGACCGGGATCCAAGGACACGCAACCCCCTCCTCTTCGCTAAGGTGGATCTTCAATAAGGGCAAAACACACCCCAGATGTGAAATTTATCGATAAAATGTTGGCTCTTGTATCTGTTTAGAGAGTACACCAGAGTATTTATCACCACCCAGACAGCAGATCTAAGATGTAACGTAGAAGCTGAATAAAGCCACCAGTACTCAAAGAAATTTAAGAGAGAGATGGCACATTTCTGATAGCTACTTTCAAACCTTAAAAAAAATTAAACACTGATTTTTCCTACATTCTGGACCAGGCTTTACTGTGTTTATTCAAAAATTCCTGAAGGCTGTTGAATGCTTACCCTGTCCACATTCCCCGGATTTTCCTGCCAGCCTACTCTCTGCTAATAAAAAAAAACTCAAGCCTTCAGAAAAACGGATATCGTATTGATTGTGTGCTCCTGGAGAGCTGCTACAGCCCTGCCAGTCTGGCATGTGTTCAGGGTGGACAAAAAGTGGGAAAGTGAGGCACGGTGGTGGTGGTGGTGTGCAAATAATCCTTTGGGAAATCACGAGCACTAGCTTAAGGCCAGAGTCCGTGTTGTGGTTGGACGTGCAGCAGCGCTCGTGGCACCATGGGAGGATGCGCCAATGAGGCATATGAAAGCGAAGTGCTTAGGTATGCTGAGTCAGTAGCAGAGCACTGGGGCTAGGTTTGCCCCTTGGAGGTTAGATGGAGAGCATTTGTGGTAAAGTCACCCTGAAGTGTGCGCTCACACCATTTTGATTTTTGTTAGTAAGTCAGTTAATTAATTCCAGCAAACAGCACAGATCAGAGATTATTCTTACTAGTTTATTGTGAGTTACTGTGTTCAGAAATATACGTTTTTACATTTTATTTCAGGCCGTAGCATGTAATTTTCATATTCAAAGTAATGAGCCTGTATGGAAACATCATTTGTAGTTTCTACATTAAATTGATTGAGGTTTTTTTCTTTGATTTCACTTAATGTAGTAGCTCCAAAAACTGATACAGTACATGAGCTGATATTCATTCTGCATGCGTTAACTTGCTTTTCCCACTTTTTTTCCCGTCCTCAGACATTTTACTTTGATGCTTTTTTTTAGTTTTCCTGACAGTGTATCTTCTCCGCTCCCAACCTGGTTATATCCATGCACGCTCTGGCTGACGGCTCACCTCGGAGCACAGCAGGGGAGGTTTGGGTGTCGGGGGCTGCTCACAATGCAGTGCACTTTCCCAACATGCAGGCCTTTCAAATCTCCTATCGGCTTTTACCTACAGTCAGCACCAGCGAGTGGAAAGGTGGAGAGACGAGGACGACAGACAGAAAGTGAGAGAAAGAGGGAGGGGAGGAGGTGGGAGGGGAGGAAAGACACTGCCACAGCAGGATGCCCTTCACTACAGCAGACTCAGGGAGAAGTGAGAGAACGGAGAGGTAGATATAGGAAAAAAAACAGATTATGCTTTAAAAAAAAAAAAAAATCCCCTCGTCTGTCTACTTAATAAAAAAGGTAAGAGGCATGTGGCGGGGGGGATGTCCTTGGTTGTTGCAAACTCAAAATGTTCAGCTCACCTGTCATCCTTGACTCATTTACTTTCACTCTAAATAGCCACTTCAGCAGCTAATACATTGCCCTGGGGTGAGTCTGGCCGCCGCTGAGTGCAATATTGTGTTTGTGTTTGCTTTTTAAAAAGGCGAGAGCTGGTGCTACGTTAAAAATAACAGCCACTCCTTTTCCAGTACATAATTGCTGTCCAAGGAGGGTAAAGGTTAAAAAAAATAAATAAATAAAAGAGAGTGAAAGAAAACAATGAAGGGTATGAGGCTTGATATCATGGAGTGATGGAGGTATTGAGAGAACAGGGGGAAGGATTAGACCACACTCGCTCGCCCCAAACTCCCACTGGGTGCTTATGTTAGAGGGAACTCCATTAGCAACGATTAAAAAGTCATCGCACTAACAGCCTGTGAGCCTAAATAATCACAGGCTCCCGTTACAGCCATGCCTCCCTCCCATTTTCTGATGAGCCAGGAGTGTTGTTGCTTTCACCTTGTGCTCCCTAAAGGACCCTCTAATCGCCATTATGTGTGTGGAGGACTTGCGAGGAGAGTCGGTCAGGGAGTCACTCGATGCGCTGCCTCTCTCGGAGACCCGCTGAACCCCATGAGAGATGCTTAAAGCCCCCCACACTTTGCACCACTCTTCTTCCCTGCTCTTCCTCAGCAGCCTCTTCAGCATCATTTGCCCCCGCTGTGTGCTCGTGAAAGTATAGTAAGTGATATCAGACAACCTTTGCAACCTACCAGCAGCACCTTCTGTATCCATCCCCAGAGCCAACACACAGAGACAGACTGAAGCTGAAACATCTGCACCTGATTCCTTCTTTCCTTCTGCCTCAATAAAAATCATAATACAATTGAAAAATAAAAATGGAGTGAAGACAGCCTGGGTGCTGTTTGAGCAGAGACCATTTCTTTGTCTGAATCCACCCCACGACCAAGCTTTTTACTGGCTGTTTGTGACCTTGCACAACCTCAGACTGAACTTTCTCAAACTCACTTCCGTCAGCGTGCATGTTGTTGTTCAGTAAACCCACTGCCATACTTAGATATCTGCAATGTCACCAAGAGATTAATTATTTCTCCGAGAGAAAACATAAAAGGAATAGAAAAATAAATCACAAGATTCCAGTAGTGAGATGTGATTGAGCCAGATTTCAAAGTTTCAACTTGGTTGTAACAATATCACACCTTTTTGGATGTCTACAAGCAAAACCTATCTGCTTTGGCTGATAAACTAGGTGACCATCTTGTTCTAGTCCGTTGGCATGTTTTGAGTCAAAAACATTGTTTGAATGCAAAAATTAGGCTACCTTGTACTGCAGACATGGTTGTATTTTGTTTTTGTGCGCACATCCTTTCCAATTAGTCTCCCTGAATCATTAATCGTTTGCTTTTTGTACTTTTTTTGTTCTGGTTTTACCTCTAAAAGCACCCATTCTAAGAATAAGGGTGAGAAAATCCATCGCTTAATATTTTATGATTTCCCCAGCCCATCTGTGGCACTCAGTGCAAAGCCCATTGTTTTCTACTGAAGCTGTAAATCTTCAGGTCACAAATATATATTACGTCATTTGTTTTGACGCTCAGCATTCTCTTAAAACTGCTGGAAAATGTAGTTTTTTAGCCAACATCACTCAAATAATGCATTTGTCGGGGACTGTTTTCCGCTGGATTGACATTAAGATTCCCTTGACATAGGGTGACTATTGCATATAGAGTACAGTGATTCCATCTTGCTATTATAGCCTGTCACATACAGAACATATGAGTCAAGGCTAAGAAAAACACCGTATAGCAGAGTACGATTGCTTTTACCAGTGAAACCTTTTTGCACCTCTACAAACTAGGCCAATGTGTTGAAGAAAAAGAAAAGTCAGATCTCCATCCTGACGTTATTCTGTTCTACTCTGACAATTTTCAATAATGTGGCCACCCCTCATTTGGGCTGATCTGATGATGTAGATGTCCAGGCAGCGTGAGTTTAATGCGGTGAGGGCGGGCACAAGCTAATGGACAGGCAGGAATTTAGGAGACCAGAGTTATACATCTTTCATGCTCCCCTAAGCACGGCCCAATTTGAATATTTCTGATATGCTATTTATGCTCACTGCAGCATCACGGATACAGAGAGAGAGACAGCGATAGAGACAGCAAAGGCGAGAGAAAGGTGTGTGTGTGTGTGTGTGTGTGTGTGTGTGTGTGTGTGTGTGTGTGTGTGTGTGAGATGTGAAAAGCATGTGTGCGGAAAAGACAGGAGAGAGCGGGATGCATCCATTAGGTCAGGAAAATAGACAAAACCAGAACACGCTGTTTCGTAACTTAACCGGGATTTCATTGGACCTGAAATATCATAATAAACCAAAATGAAGCTGAAATTATTGTCATATCCAGACACTGCGAGCACTTTGATCTCAATTTGAGTAGTTTAACAGGTAAATATTTCCCCTGTGACAACATAATTAATATTCAATGATACTGTGCTCGTCTCTTCACATTTTTAAGATATAATCACCATTGGTGCAAATACTATGAAGTGAAATTAGACAGTTACCCTCACAGCCAAAGGTTCCCAACCCCACATATTATACGCTGTCTGATTTCTGTTTAATAAATGCATCTGTCCAACCTTGTTGCTTTGTCACTATAATTTCATTTAACTGTTAAAATGGTGGTTTTGTGTATGATGTATGCTTAGCCAACCTCTCTGGGATAAATAAAGAATAAAAACAAATAACATTTCTAATTAGTATTAAGGCTTATTTGTGTGTTGAAAAGATGAGAAAATTCATGCCTGATTGCAAACTTCCATGATTTGTGAACAGGCGCGAGATCCTAGAGATTGCTGGGCGACTTCATGTCTTAATTTATCTTCTACTGTGAGTACTGGTGAGGTGTGGACAACAATCTGCTTGTCATTTATGCATCTCAGCTGAAGACAAGTGTTACTGGAGCCATGCAAGTGCCCCCGTAAAGCATTATGGAAAATACCCAATTCAAAATGGTGGCACTGACCAAGGAACTGAAGTAGGCACCACCCAGTCAGCAGCATTTCAGTGAAAAATCCTCCTTAGGAATGGACCAATGGATTTAGTAGCAACATCTCCTCTACTCAAACAGAGTCTTTCAAAGTCTTTGAGTCTCATGCTCGGTGTGACATTATCACAGTATCATGTTCCGTTTAACATTATCTTATCTTTAATATCACAAACCAAATCAAATCATGTAACTTTAACTACTTTTAAAAAGGGGCACAGAGCAAAGTTTTGGTGTCAGGCGTATGGAGAACAGAGATGTGGGGTGTAAGACCCATGGAAGAGAGACGGCAAGCTGGTTTGTAATTAAAGATTGAAAATTCACTCAGGGGGCTCAGCAGGCGGTCAGCCCACTCTACCTGAAACATCTTTAACTGCACAGAAAGGCAGAGATTTTAGAGATTATTTTCATAACATATTAGCTCTGAAAATCAGTTAGTTAAAATTGCCTTAATATTGGCATGGGGAAAAAAAACAAAAAAAAAACAAAATCAATCTAGCCTATTTGAATGAAAACTAAATATAGCAAAAACTAAATAAAGAAAATGTAGCAATCAAAAATCTTACATGCACATAATATATAATATTTCAATATCTTGTACTCAGATTTTATATTTGCACACTTTTCCATGATACTCATAAAAGCAACTTCATTATTTTATCACCACACACACAATCTGGCCTCTCATACAGGGTACAGCGCTTGCTCGCACAATGATTAGAGATTCTACATTGCATGAACAAATACTGTCAACTTCAGATATTCTTTAGTTACTAAAGGTCTCACTTGAAGTAAATCCTTTCAAATCTGATAAGAAAAGCCGAACAAAGTGGACAATCATGCAATTGAGCCATTATCTTGGACGGGACACCGGACCACATGTTCTGCTGAGACTTGGAAACCTGTATTGTTAATTTTACTCATCCTCCCTATGTCGGCTGCAAGCACATCAGACTATTAGACACCCCCCCTTTTTTTTTAGTTCGGTATTGATCTTGGATGCCAATGCAGAGCCTCACAGCAATTGAGTCTTATCTTGATGGCTGTAAGTTTAATGAGGTTGGCTGTGGCCGTAGATCCCCGTGGGCTGGCAAAATGGGACGGATGAAAGAGGCACAGTGGGGAAACAAGGAAGGAGAGAGGGATAGAACATAAGCTTTCCTCTAAGAAGCGGGTCCAAGGCCTTACAAATGCCTGTGACTGACTCGCGCTTTAGGAAGATGGTGGAAAATCATCTGCCAGTATTATAACAACTCAGCCAGTGTGTCAGATCTCTGCTGTCATCTGTAGTGGGTTGTTGTCAAACTAGCAAGAGCCCACAAAAGCACCACTAGACAGGAAATCATTATAGACAGGATCAGTATTCCTGGGCCTCCAATACACAGAAATATAAACATGCAATGTATCAGAGTTGCAAGAAGCAATAATACTGCAGGACATTGTATATGTGAATGTCTGTTTGCATTATGACAGACAGCGGCATCTGATACTACAAGTTTGGAAATAGTATTAGAGTTTGGCTGTCTGCATCGCAAGTGATGGGAAATGATTCAATGTGTCATTACACTGGATGTCTGGCCTTCATTTTCAACATAAATATTCTTTGAAAAGATTGTTGTGTTTTTTTCTTGGCTTAGTGCTTCCCATAAAAGCATGTACATAGCCTTATGTTCAATCTTCACTGAATATATGCATACGATGAATGTATCTTCAGAGTGATATGTGCTGCATCGCGCAGCTGCCTTTTGTACATCCTGCACAATCCCCCTAGCTCTGCATGTGAAGAACGGCTGTCAATAAACCATGCAGCAAAATATGAGTCATGTAAATGTGCATGTTGGTGATGTCTCTGGATCATCAGTGAAAACTTCATGTGCATTTTTTATGCTTAGCCAATAAAGACTCTTATTTTATTAAAACGGAGACGCAATCCATCTACACATTTTCTAAAATGTAGACTAAACACAGAGCGGTTCATTACTTCACACTGAACAACACTGGCAAGGAGGTCAATATCTGTTTTCATTTAGATTATTGCTCATGAGGAGAATGGATTTAATGAGTCGTGATAACAAGCACAATCCATTTTTCCTTGATCCCTCACAAAATCGACCAGACAAATGGTAAATGCTCAGTGAAATTGAAAACATTTTATCTCTACACGCATTTCTGTATCTATATTATGTAAATGCAGCAGCTAAGTGTATTGTAAACACAATGTGTCATTATGGATCTCCTGCTCATTTCCACTCATCAAATTCTTGCTGCAATAAGATGACTGAACATAAACAGAAAGCCAAACTGACTGGTCACAGGTCAGCCTGAAAACCTGCCTTTTGACCCACCAACCTCAATCTCAAATCCCCCTACCCCCCAGCAGAAATGAGGACATCTAGCCAGTACACGTAATTAGGGGAAGTGAGGCAGCGAAGCGTGAAAATGCTTAAAATGTGTAATTTATCTGATTGTCAGCCATCTCCTCCTCTGTGCTTCATGCGGACAGCCACCAAGGGGCTCAGTGTCATTTAGAGGTTAGAGCAGCATGAGCCAACCACAGAAAATATTACTTTTATTCAATGGATGTGATATGATTGACAGCCTCGAATTGCTTTCCCGCTGACCTTGGAGGACTGGTTCTCAGGCTGAAGTTAGCATTTTGTGTAGCTGTGAAACTGTGGCCCTGCAGTCAAGTCTCGTACTGATGCAGCTCCTTGTTTGCCTCTGCTTTGTATTTTCAGATTAAAAGAGTATACTGACATGCAGGAAGTGTAATGAATATTGGAAGTACTGTCATTTATGATGTCAAATGGCCGGATGACAGTTTCTAGCATATAGACTGAGAATTTGGAGTGAATGAGGCATTTTACAAATCATTAAGTTCTCTTTAGAGTGCCCATGAAGTATGTTAGAATATATTAGTTAAATTTATTTTTGTTTCCAACCTTCTTGAGGATAAAAAAGGAGGTGCTTTAACTGTGGTATATATCAATGGCTTGGAATGTGCAATTAAGTCATCCATTTTGCTGTAGTGTGTGTATAGGCAGAAACTATTTTGTTGTATGCTGATGATGTTGTCCTATATGTATGTTCAATTAATTCATTACTTGTTTGTCCATAAATCATCAGAAAATAGGATGAAAATATCCATCAAGGTGCTGAAAAATCCAGTGATGTTGAGACTACAACAATACATGACTGAAATTAATTAATTGAAAAAAAAAAGGAACCAATATAATTTTGTCAACTAAGTCACTAATTGCTTTTTAGTTCTACATGTGCAATAATTTTAGTTCATAAATGGAAAGCAAAATAATAGAGTTTCCAAAACTTGAAATAGCACAAATCACTTCTACTTTGTGACCAAGAAGTTAAACTTTGAGCATTTTAGATGAGCTACAACCGCTCTCTTTCCCTCTGACTCTCAAAGCCTCCTTTGGGAGTGGTTTGTAAAACTAAGTCAATAAAAGTTATTGGATTTCTCACATACATAAAACTCTTTCAGGGCCGTGTTTGGCCATTTTTGATTTGGGGGTCATCAGAGTCATACCCAAAGTAAAAGACATCCATAACCTAGCCACCTGATATTGAGTGTGCATAAAAAAGAACCAGAAAATCTGCTTTCTGTTTTTTTATTTGCTGGAATGTTTTCAGAAAAATAATGATTTGATGTTGCTCTCAGCAAATGGTATTTAAAGTGAAAGTGCCGGAGCTGCAGCGTAGATATGTATGCACTGCATGTATTTGTTATTGACTCGAATGTGGAATCAGCACATCTAGAGGCAGCTTTCGGCAGGTGAAAATGGAGGCAGTGGTGACAGACAAAAGCTCTAGATGCCCACAGACACTTTTCTGTGTTAGGTTCCCTCCATTTCTCTGAGTCACTGTCTTCTGTCCTCCTTATGCTCAGACTGGTTTTTTTGCCCCTCTTTCTCCTCCTCATCATGCCGCACATGCAGAGAACAGACACACGCACACACACACACACACACTCCCTCTCTCAGGAACATGTGCTTGTGGTGCAATGAAAACATCTATCCTCAAAGGAGTATGTCCCGATGGCCTCAGCCAAGTGTGTGTGGGCTGATGAGGTGAAAGTAATCTAAATGGTGAGCGGCAGAAGTGGCACACGACAGACACATACACACTCGTGGTAAATCGTATCATCACACCCCCGTTGTGGAATATGGGCCTTTCCAGAGGACGCCTTTGCTCCAAAGGGGGTGAAAATATCGAAAATGAGTTGAAC
Source organism: Scortum barcoo (assembly GCA_023238725.1). NCBI lineage: Eukaryota > Metazoa > Chordata > Actinopteri > Centrarchiformes > Terapontidae > Scortum > Scortum barcoo. Next base: position 17,979,397 of record CM041534.1, on the reverse strand, counting down.
CTCCACCGAGATGGGGGGGTCACTGCCTTTCTTTGCAATTTTCTGTCCCTTTCTCTCAAGGGCCAGTAATTGAGCATCGGAAATTGGTGAAATTGCCACAAGTCGACACAAAGTCACAAAACAGCTTTATTTTCCTGGTTATGTATGAACAGGGAAAAAGCCAACTGGGAACAGATGAGAGGGCCAGAAGGTGGTTTTACGTCTTTCAATGTTTGCAGAAAACACAAAGCAAGTGTGTGTGCGTGTGTGTGTGTAAAGCACGTCGGTATGTTGTGTATGTGTGCAGGCTGGCAGTCATTCAGTGGCAGTAATTTCCCTTGTCATATACGGTTGTGTTAGTAAAGATGCTCTAGCTGGTCCCCGAGCTGGTTTCCAAATGTGGAGCAAAGCATCTCCTGACACTCCTGCAGCTTGGTGACTAAATGCAACTTGTTTTCATCATCAAGGACAAGGTGACCCCTTGCCACTGACACTAAAAAAAAAAAAGGAAGAATTGAGAACAACTGATCTTCTGGGGATATTAAATAAGACAAATAGGCATCCTACCATCAGCATAGCCACAAAGAGAAGTGTTTGATGCGGTGTGAGAATATGGGAAAACTTGAAGTTGGTGGCAATGACACTGAAGGACATTTTGGTCAAGGCTGTATGATGGCTGCAACTCAGAGTCTTGAAAGAAGCAGCCAAATACAAACATTTTTAGCTGCAGCATTTTTGAATAGGCTCTGAAAAACTAAAGTCTGAAATTAGTTTGTATGAGTAATTAATTGTGCAGCAATCTGAGCAATTTTAGAGACTTTATACAAAAAGATGCAAGATTGTGTTATGAGAAATGACAATAAATATTTAGATACAAGTCGTCTGCAGAATAAATCACTCGTCTACATTATGATCTCAAGATTCTTCTCCATAACTCCCAAGTGATAGCAGTAATGACAAAACGCAGCACTACACCAGTGGAGAAAGAAAACACTCTGATCACTGTAGGAAGCTATTCATCATCTCAAAATGGAAAGATCAAAGTTTGAAAGCAGATTTATAATGTACTTTGAATCTTAGCAAAAAGATGTATTTTAAGATTCACCATTTTCACTTACCCCTTTTTAGAGGAACAATTTAATTTTTGCTTTATCCAACCCTGGGCTTGCTGATATATTCATAGAAAACAATAAGTGTTCCTCTGCATGCATACAATCGGAATCTTGGCAATTTCTTTCCTCTGGCTTTGCAGTATCTACAGAAATGTAATCTGTGTGTGTCTGTATTAAAATTCATGAGGACAGATAAGAAGGGACTTTCATTAGTGTGGGATTCTGAAGCTGGTAGTTTGAAGGGAAGTAAAAGCCAAAATACTTAAAGCAGCACTTTGTTGGATCCCATCAGAGGTCAGAAAAGTAAGGTCAGGGAGGTTTAGGGCTCCTAGAAAAAAGTCTAACTGGTTACATGTGTCGAGGAGGGTAAGAAAGTGAACGTGCCATTTACAACATCTGGATATGTGCCCAACATAACAGACATGCATTGGAAGCATTACATGTGGGCATACTGGAAACAATGCATTTGACGGCATATCTGAATTTTCATATATGAGCCACGTACAGTATGGAGTGTCACAGTCGGCTAGCTGGCAGATTCCCCAAGATTTGCAACAGCTCATCTAAATAAACCAGCCCACACATGAATCTAAAATAACTCCCCATCTATACTGCAGAAGCCACTGCAGAGCAACGTGAACTTATGTCACATGGCAGCTTTAATGACAGGTGGTCATGGTATTTCTTCTAAAAACACGAGGGTTCAAACACAGAGGTTCAAAGTCTCGTATGAATTTCTACTTTATAAATCAAGTGTTGGAATAGCAAGCCATATAGTACACAACGTGACAGCAGGTGGGTAGGCGGGGTAAATAACTACTCAGGGCCCCAAAAGCTGTGTTGGGCCAGCCTCCTTTTGATATGTGGACGTTTTCCTCACAGCTGGCTGAGCACACATTATGATGGAGAGAACTTGTGACAGACGTTTTCATACCAGAAATTGCCCTGCGTGTGAAAAATAAAGCCATTAGAGAAGGGGCAGCAGGCTGCTTGTTGAACAGCTCATTTTGAAGAGCAGGCAGTTTTATACAGAAGTGTTTTACCAACTATGCTCATGTTTCCATCAACTCAATTAACATCACGCACAAACATTCGCGGCAGAAACATAATAAGTTGCCACATGCTCATTAACTAGCAGCTGCAGCTTCACCACTATCTATATTCTTTGGTAACAAACATAAACGAGTATATTAACAACCATTTAGCCAACCGATGGCGTATAATAATACCGAACAGTTGGCTCGGATATATTGGCAGTAAGCCAGTTCGAGTGTATTAACTACTAACCGAAGAAAGTAGTAAGGTCCTTCTTTTTACTCTGACTTCATAGACATTGCACGGCAAAACAACAGAAATGTTAGGAGCGGTGCCAGCCTATGTTTGTCACTTCTCCTTGCTCCCGTGAAAAACTAATAAGGTGCAGGTGCCCACACTCTTTGTCAACACTGGCACTGACACACCTACTGCTAATTAATAGCAAGGACAGAAGTGGAGTGCCATGGTCCTCTGTTTTAAGCGTATGTCATGCTGTCACCAGAAATTTGTTTTGTGGCAGGGACTAGACTGTGACGGCAGGCTTCCTGACAAGGCTTCAGGCGCTTGGTTTCTAAGCACCAGCTGGTCACTTATTAGCTCTGGCATGCATTGGAAGTGCTATTGATGCACAGCTAATGGAGAAAAACAGACTCAACTCCTGAGCCCATTTTCTCAGGCCATAGTCAGAGCTGGCAGAGAGTTACGGGGCCCATCAGTTAAGCCTTGAAATTTATGTAGAAGGCATTATAAATTCAAAGTATCTAATTAGAGTAAAAATGTAATCATCTGATTAACAAACTTCTAAAGAGCATCTCATTATACGTTACCAGTTATGAGGGCTAAACATGACCTTTCTCATGAAATCCATGCAGATGTAAGACAAATGGAAAATCAAATTTCGCATGCAGAAAATAGTCATACAAGGCTCAAATTAAACCTACATGACCAAGACTCAATATACACAATTTTATTTATATGTGATGATAAAAAGTATCATACAATTGACTGCTGCCTTGGCTGTAATTTACCGGTCAGTCATTGTTGAACCGCCTCACGTGTGGTCACAAGCTTGTGGCAGTGACTGAAAGAATGATTTCACAGACAAGCGGCCAAGATCATACTTCTCTGCAGGGCGGCTGGTCTCGCTCTACGTGATGGAGGGAGTGAGCTCAGTGATCTGGGGGAACCTTGATATCAAGCCGCTGGTGTTTTATATTGAGAGGATGCCAGTTGAATTCGGGTAAGCACGAAGCAAGCCCCCTGGCTGCCTCCCTCTGCAGGAGTTGCAGGGAAGACCATTTGAAAGGAGAACCAAAGGAGGAAGTAACTCCCTGATGAAGTGGGATTGTATGGGCATCTCTCAGGAGGCCCAGAAGAGGTTGCGTATTGTGTATAGGGAAATAAAATATATCTTGTCTCTCTGCTCGAGCTTGGGAAACTGCATCCATGACTACATTAAGCCACTGAAAAATGGATGGATGCTTTCACTTTCACTTTTTTCCCTTGCTGTATCAACAGCCAGCAATAACAATCATAGCTTGTTAAGCATATAGTTGCTAGCTGATGTAATGTTTGCTTTCCTGCTTTCTGCTGTCTTTGTGAAAAGTCCATGGATTGTACACAAAGTCTGTTTACAGGTACTGCTGCATGTGTGAAAAGTTATATAAAGCCTTCTGTGTTACAGAAGGAGCTGCATGAAAGTCTGATAAACTGCGTCAAATTACGTCACTTGAGGCAACTTTGGGTCTGAAGACTTTGATTGAAAATATTTTTAAAATTCTCTAAATTGGGGAGTGTGAGTTCACCACTTATCTGTATCAGCTTGACACTTGAAGCTCAAGGCTACATTACAGCCTATTAACATTAACACACATGAATATCCAGTTTTGACAAGGAGGAATTTGTGGGGAAAAAAAGTCAAGTCAACAAAGTTGCAAAGCTGAATCAAGGGTGTCCCTTCAAACCAAATTACACAATATGGGAAAGAGATGATTTGCATTTTTGGCATAATAATATTAAGAAAACATAATGTGATGTTACCTCTTTGCTACACTGAAATAGTTTGAAATGAAGTGAGCTGATGAATTTGTACTGTTACACTAAACATTTGTGCTGTGATAATGCTCCTTAAGGACATTATGGAAGTAAAGCAGGTGGCATAAATCAAGTGGTTTGGACCGAAGCCTAAAACTAGGTAAACGCATTTATCAAGTGACTGCTGTTAATTGTGCTGACGGTGAAATTTCCCCACACGCTTACTATCTCTCCAGCGTGCATATTGCCATTTTCATCCAGGATATGACCCTTCAACGACACATTCCAATTTTGATCATTTAGCTTCTCCTATGATCCAGCTTGATTTATCAATGTGGTGGGCTTCAGGGACCGCTGACGGACATCTCTTTTCGCAAGGCCAGTCTACCGCCTTATATTCCAGGTGCGTTTAATGAGCTGGCCTCCATACTTCACCTCTGTAAACTTGACCTCTACCTCTCCATCTCCCACTGTAGTGACAAAGATCCGTGCCCCCGAAACACTCCCCGCTGAGATGAAGTACGAGCACGACAATAGAGCGGAGGTCTCAGGTGTGTCTTGTGCTCTGATGTCGGGGAGAAATGCCACAGAGATGAATAGCAGGGAAGGAAACCCGGGAAAGTGTGTGAGGGAAGAATATATATGAGATAAAAAGAATAAATTAAAAAAAAAAAAAAAGAGCATCAGTGAGTTTATGAGTGTAAGAAAGAAAGACAGCAGCGGTGACAAAGACAAAAAGAAAAAAAAAATCATTCTTGAAAATCAAAAATGTCAGATTCATATACAGTACGAAAGCTGAGATTTCAGCAGGTGGTCTACAAAGCCAAAGTCAAAGTGAAGACAGCTCTCAGTTATTCTCCATTAGTGCTGCCCTTTCTCACTCTGTATGTCCCCACCAGCTGTTATTTCTTTGCCATTTTCATCCATTAGGCAACTGAATGTCTGTACAAAATAAAATGCAAATTAGATAAATCCTGCAACTCAGTGTCTTTTAAGATGTTGGACTGTTATTGTGCTTTTATGTCAGCTGGTATTGGGACCGGAAAAAAAAGCATCACTAGAGCAATCAGTGCAAAGTCCAGAATGCTAGTAACTGAACAAATGCACTGACAATTCTTGTTTTCTTTTTAAATCAGTTTACTTTCCATTTTCCATAATCAATTTTTTTCTTTTGTCACTCTGTCTTTCCCTTTTTGATGCCTAAAAGCTCCAGGCTATGTATTTCTTCATCTTCCACAGTTCATCTTTTCTCCTGTCCCTACATCTCACCTCCCCCACCTATGTGTGATATCAGCAGTCTGCCAGGCCAAAAACAAGGCGATAGTTTTAACACCCTTGAGGTGCAGGTGAAGAAAGGTAGGTCTCGTTCAACCCTCTTGTTGTGTCATTTCTATGTTTGCTCATGTTCCCCTTGCCACAGGAGACTGTTAGATGAAATAAAAATACACATAGTTTGTCAAGCACATTATTAGGACTTTAAACTGCTCTCCTGAGTGAGTTTCGTCCGTCTTTGTTTAAGGTACACCCAGTCTGTTTTCTGTATGTCAGCTAAAGTCTGGTCTGAATCAGCCAGCAAACAAGACAAAGACAAGGTGAAGAAAAAACCCTCTAGTGCCAAACTGCCCTCCATTCAGCCCTTTTCACCTCCAAAAATCAGGAAACGGGCAGGAAACATCACTGCAAATGCAACTACTTCAACCTTACTCTAAACTGCTCTGTGTGTAAATACATTTGCGAGAAACTTAAAAGCAAAGTCAATGGAATAATTTTCACTTAGCAAGTACCTAGTAGCATCCTAACAACCACAGTGCCTTGGTAACTAGCTTAGCAATGTCCTCCAAACCATTTGGCTGCAACCCAGGAACACACCTGTGTGCACTTAAAATTTGCTGATGTAGTCCTGCATTACAGCAATTACTTCCAGGTTGATTATATATTTAGCTGCATATAATTACTGCAAGATGGTTCTCACAAATTAAGAATCAGCGTGTTCATCATGTAGACAGTGTGTGTTAAAGGAACAAATGAAAGTGGCAATTCTGTTGGTTTACCTTTATGACCAATAGTCTAAAACCTCAAATATATTTTGGATATTTTTTATTTAAAAAAAAAAAAAAAAATGAAGAAGTAAAACACTTAAAATAAACGCTTAATCAATTGTTGAAAATCATCAATCAATTCAAAATCATTTCTAAATCTAACTCATTCGTTTCATCTCTAAAAACAAAATAAAAAAAAAAAAAAAAAAAGATATAATTTCACTGAACAAAACCAGGGCTGAGTGTAGATGTGTACATTAAAAGCACTATGGAGTTTTTAACTGGTTATGAAACAGCCTAAATCTAATACCAATGCCTCTAAAGACCTACAAAGCTAACAAGACTACATGTAACCTAACATCAGGTGAAACGCTATCACCTTCATCCTATACTGACATCCACAATAGTATCATCTTCACAGTATGATATCTAGCAGTACTATATCTAGCTCTAAGTCAGATTAGCCACTTTCTGTGTTTCTTGCCATACAATACTCAAGGTCGCAAAAGAAATGGATAATGTGTTTAGACAATATCTGCTCAGTAATTCTCTGTGGCCCCTTTGGAACAGGAAAGTTTTCAATCTCATTGTCACAAAAATATCTTTCCATTCATTTTTGGACTCTTGGAATTTTCCTTTTTGATGAACTGTTCCTTTAATGGGAAGATAATTTTTTTCCCAACTTTTTCTCCCCCAACTGCTGCCAAAAGTCATTTTCACAGCCCTGCTGTGAACTGTGTCTTTCTAGTTCAGCAGGGCCTCCCTCTGTCTCTGTCACACTGAATGCTGTTTGATCTAGGCCTAGCCCCCCTACTTTTGCAGTGACAGGTTTATTTCAATAATGCAGGTGGTACAGGGTGTGTAGGCATTGCAGGGGGTAGTGAACTGTGAGACTGTGGTGATGGTGTGTGTGTGAGCGTGACGGTGTCAGTAGTTATAGCTTCAGTTTAAAGTTTCTGAGGAAGGAGAGAGAGAAAGAGAGTCTTCTTACAGGCAACCACCACCAAACAAGGGTCAATAAAACTGCAACTTCTTTTTATTTATGGTACTTCTCACCCATCCCTTGATAGTGTTGACTTATTATCACACAACAGCCCCTCCTTTCCTGCATCCCCCACATCCCTCTCTCAGGGGGATGTTGCTCCATTTCTCCTAATTGGCAGAACTAAGGTGATTCAACCCTTGAGCAGCAAAGTCCTAACCTGACCACCTGTAAGCCACGAGCACACTCACACAGAGACAAACACCATGGAGTCATTAATCAAAGCAACAGCGCAACCGACTGACTGTCCCTCCAAGAACTTTAGTTGTGAGGAGGATTGATACTTACACACAAATGTGATCTTTACTCTTAACAAACACACACTCACAAACCCTTATAAGATGCAAAGGGCCTTCTCAGAGTTTCTTTTGTCTGGCACATCTGCCGGGTGAGATCTGATTAGGGAAAACTGCAAAAGTTGAAACCCTGCTGTTTGTTTTCTTTGTTCAAGGAGGTGCACCGGCAATCAAATTATGCCGCGAGATATTTATAAACTAGTTATACTGATAAGTCGGGAAAGACATAATTCATTTGAATTATTCAAAGAATTTTGATTAACTTCCTTGTGATAATAAACATTGTAAACAAAACAGCTCCTGTGTTGCGAAAGATCCGAGACTATAAGAGCCAAGTAAAAGAGAGGATAAAGAGGATTTACAAGCTCAGAAATGGCACAGATGGATGTGATTTTACAGGTGATGTAAAATGTGTAGGTCGCCTTGCCAACAGCCTTTTTTCTGCACTCAAAGCTCCCTCAAATTTAGTAGGTTTAATGGGTTTAGGTAGGTGTATTATGCCTCTGTCTCTGCCATTTCTTTATTTAACCTTACCTTTAATTTCTCTTATAAAAGCATATCTAAATAACAAAATAAAAACAACAACATTTTCAGTGTTGTGGGTAATCTAGTGGCTGCTGGGAGGGTAAAATTGTTTTCAAATGTAATGAACTGTGTAATGAGTGCTCCTTGATGCCAGGAGGGTCAGTCACCCTATAAGCATGGTGTTGTTGAGACCAAAATAGGGATAACACGTGGCCACTTCATCAAATCTTGTCCGCTTTCCCCCACCATTCCTCTCTAACATCCAATCTAGGTTTCTAATAAAGACCTCTCCTAGTGCAGAACAAGGATTGCTTATATCAAATCCTGTGTACTGGTAAATAACTCTGCGTTTCATTTTTAACAAGACTGTCAGGTCCCCACGATACACAGCGAGCCTGACAATGCCGCAACCTTTCCAACTCAAGGTCACAGATTAATTTCCTTTTCCACAGCCCCATGAGCATTCCAGTGTTTTCTTCATACCTCAGTCTTAAAAAGGCTGCAAAGATTTCTTGGGCACGAGCAGAAACGCTTCTATATACGGTGCTGTAATCAGCACATGTTATCTGGAGATTTCTACAGTGTGGATCACTGGTTCAACCTCCTCTGGTACGCCCTGGTCAAAACCATTAAATCTGCAGCCATATCAAATTATGAACTGCTTGCAAATGTCACACACAAACAAATTATTGATTGCCTGGAAATGTCACATAAGACTTTACATCAGTAGACAACAGAGTTAGTGAAGTGAAGAGACGTTGCATTAGCTTGTGATGTCTTATGCGCCACAATAAAAGCACTGTTTTTCTATGTTTCAATAAAAGCTTTAATAAATTCTCAGGAAAAAAAGAACATTCAACCAAAGACTTAATACTAAAGCAGGGTAGATAAATTGGTCGAACACCTGAACCTATAACCCCTTAGGAACTACAGCTGTGGTTATTGATCTGATGGTGAGGTTATGTCAAGTAGAAGTTAAACCCAGAAGTGCTCAGCCTGAATACTCCTGGGGGTCACGGTCAGTTCCTGCCTAGCAATTCAGATGGTGGAGGTGTGGTGGGATCTAGCTTTGATCCCGCAGTTCACAAATGTCAGTGCGGATCTATGAGTGAGAAAAAACACTTTGATGAAAAGTATTACAATAACAAGAGCGAGTGCAGGAGGCTTGAACCAAACAAGGCCCGACTGGAGTGCCAAGATCACAGAGCTCGAGGTTGGAAAGTCTTTGCTGTGTACAGTATTACACAGCAAACCCTGCTGAAGTGCTCTTCAGCAAAGTCAATCCTCAAGTTGCTCATTGATAAAAGGAGAGTTACGCTTGCACTGGGTAGATCCAAGTAAAGAATCTAAAACTGGGTGTTTTTTGTTGCACCGAGCCAGACGTTCCCCCAGATAAACAGATTAAAAATGGCAGAGCAGCAAATCAATGACTGAACAAGCCAATTTGACTCCATTTCAAAATTTCGATGACACAGAATACATTCAACTCACGGTAGAATCAGAGTTCAGTCACCCAGCGTTGTGAAGCACCTCAAGAGTCTGAGCTTCTCCATCTACCACACAGTTACTGTGGCAGCACAGACAGAGCGGGCCCCCCACAGGACCCTGGGTAATTTAGCAGGTAATGAGCACTTCGACTGTCGCACAGGACCTTTCATATCTGGCTGTGGAATACACACACACACACTTACTTTAATTCAAGTTTCCATAAACCCAGAAACACACCTCTGCGGTATGGAAGACGTCAGTCATCGAAGCTGTCGGCCATTCACAACAGAGGCCATCTCTGAACAGATGTCCCCCATAGACGACCACCTCATATCATAAACTGGATTATTTTAAAGGTTTTTACAGTTTCCCCATATACAACAACCTTTTATACCCAAAGAGAATCTAATAAAAACCTTAAGATGGGTTACTATAACAAAATGCATTCTCTGCATTTTGGTGAATAATATCAGTTAATATAATGTCAGAAAATAAGGCTACATGGTGTTTACTTTCTTGTTCTGCAACTAACAATTAATCTCACAATGATTTTCTTAATCAATTGATTGTTTGGTCTATAAAATATTACAAATACAAAAGAAAACGCCTATCAGAGTTTCTTAAACCTCAAAGTGGCATGGCATCTTTAGATGTCCTGCTAGTTTGACCAAAAGTGCATAATTTAAAAAGAACAATTAAAATTGTGAATCCAAAACTATAAGTATTTTTCTTTTTTTCTTTTTTTTTTAAATGACTGAAGAGTTAATGACTTAATTATCAAATTAGTTTCTCATTTAAGCTGGTAAAAACAATGGCTATTTTATTCAATACAAAAGGACAATTTTCTCAGTAGACCAGATCAAACAAATTTAAAATCCACATTACAAACACTCTATTTGAATCACCGCGAGTACGCTATCCTTAACCACTGGCTCCTCTACACCACAGAGGTGTAAATGATCTCACACCTAGTCCAAAAATATTTCCTCCACAATCCGAGGAGAAAATGATAGAAAGAGAGAGAGAGAGACCTACTTGTATAAAAGAGAGAGAAGGACGCTGCAAGAGTAGGAGAGGAGTTGGATGGTTGGATCACCAAGTCTATCAATCAGATGTGGAGAAAGACAGACTTCAAATTGCAGAAAATTGTATGTGCCTTTGGGTAGATCAACACCCTTTGTCCACCTGAAGAAAAATGACTGTTGCATTGAAATGACTCCAAATGGCTGAATGCTATACACGGGTCATTGAGGGGCTAAGGTTGTGTGCGTGTGTGTTGGTCGAGAGAGCTGTACTAGCCAGGGGCAGGGGCATACAGTCTCCTGCCGATTAAACAGAGCAGGACGAGGTGATCATTCACCTCTACTTGCCCTTTTAGGGACTTGTGTATGAGCGTATGCGTACACACACGCACCGACAAATGGTAAAAGAAGAGGTGCACATGACCTGCTAAACTCCAGCCTGCAAGAACATCAAGCCCATTTTTGTCCCTTTGTTGTGCTCTCAGCACAGGATCTGATCAGTTGCTCGCCATCACCGCAGTGCAGTTACCTCCACTGTATTCAGAGTAATCATCTCGCCTGTATTATTAGTACTACTGGTTCTTGTTCTCCACCTCTCCTAAAGCTGTGCTAAATTTATGCTTTTTTTTCCCCCAACAAAAATGAGCTGAACTTTATTTTGAAAATACTGGACAATGTTAATGCATAACTAAAAGTCACTCATCAGGATGAAAAATGGTAATATCAGGTTGGGCGGTGTTAAAATTTTCCAACCGGCCTCTGTCTGCTTAACAATCGACGATAGCAGATATAATCGGGTGTGACACAGGGTGGGGCACTCCCACTACTCCCACAGTACAATCGAGTAAATCAAAAACCTTCACATATTTTTTTGCATACCAAAAGATGGTAAGAAGAGCAGGCTTACAACCAGGTGTACAGGTGCATCTGTAGTTAGCAGGGATTTCATGGAGAGATTGTGAAGCAATTTAAAAAAAAAAAAAAAAAAAAAAAAGTATGCGACACAGTGTGGGAGTCAGAGGACAGCTGTTAACAAACCAGAGAGAAAGCTGTAATAATGAAAGAGTCCTCATTAATTGTGCAGTTCGGGTCAGTTTTAAAGTTCAAAACAGTCAAGTGATGTTGTTGTTTATGTTGCTATGAATTCTCTAGAAGCCTCCATATACCTGCAGATATTAGTCGCTCAGTGTAACAGGCACACATTTGACTCAAAGCGAGAATTAAGTTGACATCATCTCTCATACCATTAAATGTCTGTGATGAGTCTTGGGTGGTGATGGTGATGTTTTAATCACCGATGATGGCTGGATTTACTGTAGGTGTTACATGAATGTGATGTAGATTGCACTGTGTAAACTTGCAAGATGAGTTTTAGCATTTGTTTTGCATACTGTTATCATCAAATGTATGATACATTTTATATACGTATGTTAACATATGTATATAAAATGTATGATAAAAATATGGTAACGTATGTTACCTGTGCTCCAAGACAAACTTCAGCTTAGAAGTGAAGGATCAATGTATTTATTTTCGCCAAGATACAGGCCAGAAATCCATTTTGCAGCTGGTTTCTAGGGACCCAGGATGTAAGATGTCAAACAAAAGGTAAAAATCGAAAAAAGATGCGCCATGATAATATTTTCAAGTAGCTCGTTTTGTCCAACTGGCAGCCTAAAACTTGAAGAGATCAAGTTTACAGTGATGCTAAACAGAGAAAAGCAGCAAATCCCTAAATGCAAGATGCTGGAACCAGGAAATCTTTGGCATCTTCTGCATGAAACCAGCTCTCAAAAATTGTTGTCAATTTATTTTCCTTGCTAGACCGATAGATTCAGAGCTAAAGTGGAGGCAGTTAAGAACTCAGCAAGGTCAAAACTGTTATCAATGCAACCACCTGAGCCATCTAACACACACACACACACACACACAAAGAGCTCAAACATCCACAAATCTGTTCATGCACTGGGACGCCATTTAGAGGAGCACAGACACTGCTCTCCGAATCAAATTCAGTTTTTTGCCTTTTCTCGTCAACGATTACGGTCTCAGCCAGGAAAGAGTGGGAGGGAGGGTGAAGAGGAGGAAGAAGAGGAGAACAAGGAAGAAGCTGATGAGCAGGAAACAGAATCGAGGCAAGGGTCGATCCATTTTGGCGGACAGCTCTGAGATCCAGTGTGTACACAACTACATCAATCACAACAGTAATCTGGACCCACAGTCGGTGCATACTAACTACTGGCTGAGTGACTGCCACACATAAACACACACACACACACACAGCGCATTGAGATGCTTTAGGAAGCACATACAAATACAAACACAAACAAATGCATCCATAGGTATAAATAAAAACAGCCACATCCACTGATTTACACACACACAAACATACACAAGGGTGGTTAAGGTATAAGCAGCACACTGAAGATGTCACAGTCTCCTTGCTAATGAGATTCGACATATTCCCTCCTCTGCAACACTAAGGGATGGCAGAGAGGCCCTGTGCATCTTAACAACGCAGAAAACATAATTCTTTCCCCCATGAGGGGAGCGTATTTGAGCCAAATTAAGTTAGATATACGCATGCACACGCACACACTCTCACTGTGTATCTCTAGGAGGTCCAGTCAAAGCAGAGTGGTGCTGAAAACTAATGATAAAATCCAAGGTTGAAGTCTACCAACTCCATTTTGTGTGAGTGTGAGTGTGCGTGCGTGTACGTGTGGGTGTCTCCTTCTAAATGATATCAAAGCTGGTTCAAAAAACACAGACAGGCTTGTAAGTTGAAATAGTTGCCTCCGGGCACTGTAGTCATCCATCAATCCAGAAATCACACTCACGTCACAGCATTTATTCCAACTTAAAGGGAGAGAGCGAGACAGAGGCAGAGAAGGGTATCGATATAACTGGATTTCAGAACTTCATGTAAGAAAACTCTTAACGTAGGAATCGTTTACAGCACAATTTCCAATGAATGAGTGAATTTCCTGAAGAAAAAAAAAAAAAAACAGCACTTTTGATTCTTAACTTGAATAACTACATGCTACAACTCTAATTGGTTCAGTGTGAAAGAAATTCTACCCTTCAATTAAAGCCAGGAAGCTTTTAAAGGAAGTGGATGAAGCGGCACATCACAGGTTTTTACTTCAATATATTATTACAGCCTCTGTTAAACCGGCCACATGCTGCAATGAAAGGAAGGAGCTGCGTCTGAAAGGAGCGCTGAAAAAAAAGCAGGGGGAGAAATGGACTGGCCGCACTTCCATGAAAGTGTTTTTGGTGGAAAATAATCCCGATCTGAAATTTTCAAAAAGTGCGAAATGTGATGAGACTTCTCCGGTTTTATGCGGAAAATATTCCCGTTAGCAAACTCACGTGCAACCGCTCTAACCTCATTGCTCCCTGCAGGCAAACGCCGACCTCGACACAGCAGGGGCTGAGGAGTGACCTTAATAAACACACCTGCCAAAACTGCCATTATACACAGAGCAGGACTCCAGTTATTATGAGTCCACAGTGTCAGGGTCGAACTCTATCCATCACGTGGCCTTTTCCGACCACCACAGGAAATACAGTGATCTCTAAAAAAGGGACAAAGTGGATAAATCTATACCAAGCAGTCCACCTTATACAGAGCTAGAATATGTTATACTATGCAGCAAATTACAAATAATGATAAAATTTTAGAGCAGACATTCCCTTTTTTTTTTTTTTTTTTTTAACGACGACTGAATGAAGTATCGATAATCTGTATGTGTTTAAAGTTGGAGGGAAATTTTACTGCGGCATATAGAGGAAGAGCTCAGCCATTCAGTCAGAGGGCAAATTATAAGAAGAATTAAAAAAAAAAAAAAAAAAAAAAAACTACCACATAAATCCATTGCTTTAGTGAAATAGTTATGTAATGTCTGGATGTGTGTGAAGTGTTAATGTGACTCCCTATGTGTGAGAAACACCATGCTGAGTTCCCCATTTAGCCACAAAAAGGGTGTGTAAATGGTTTAACATAACAGGCAGAGGTAGAGAATTATTGCTGAGTTTAAGTATTAATACCTTACTGTAAAAATACTCTGGTGTAAGTAAAAGTCCTGCATTTAACTAAAAGCATGCAAGTATCATTAGGAAAATGTACTTAAGAATGAAAAAGCTAAAAGCACTCAATGCAGAAAAGTATATACTATATAATATATATGCTATATAATTATAATGTTAAATATATTATAGAATTAGATCAATATTACTTACAATACAATTGTAAAAGTAGTTGAATAATTTGAAGGAAAAACAGCATATCCTCATGTTCAAGAAACTGGTATAATGAGATTAACAAAATACTTGTCAATTAATTTTGTTACTTTACAAGCTCTTCATATGTTTTATAGGCAAATATCTGAATTTGTAACTTGTAACAAAAGCTGTCAGGTAGCAAAATGTACAATATTTCCTTTTAAATGTAATGAAGTAGAAATGTAATGTAATGTATCAGTACCACTTGCCAACAGTGACGTTCACATCCCTGCTAACACACACACGTCTAAAATAATTCATTTCAGCCCATAACAGGCATTATACTGAGATGTTAGTGTAAACAAACAGCATGGAAACATCACATGCCAAAACAACAGCCAAAAGGAAAAAACAAGCTGAACCACTTGAAGAAGGTGATGACAACCAACCAGCAGACACCAAGACAGGAAATAAAAACCAACCTTAACTTCAGCTCCATGACAATAACAACTTCACAGCAGAGACAATAAGCAAGTTAACACCAGCAGAAAGCACTTACAGTGTGATGAAACAAGGTCGAGGTCCCTGGAAGTGAAGATACAGACCTTGGAAGGACTTCAGGCTGCCAACACGTCCACAGGAACCAGGCCTCCAGTTTGAAGCTGCGTTCAGGGTCCACTGTTGTTAATGACCTGTGTTTATTTACTTTCTCCATTAAGTAGTCGCCCTCAGACAAACTGCTGCCTTCTTTATATTACTGATGCTAAAAGATAGTAAAAAAAAATAATAAAGTGAGCAGAAAAAGTAGTAGAAGAAGCTGTTACAGTAAAATGATCACTGATAAAGCTCACCTGGTGGTTTAGTTTAAATTGCCCTGTCTGTCCCTCTGTTTGGCTCCAGCAGCTGTTTGGCAGATGAATCTTATTTATAGAGGCTGGGTGCTGATTTCACTCATTAAACAAGTTTATCTTTAGTTTACTTTTATGTCTTTTCTTGTCTCAAAAGAGGAGTACACTGCAGGAAAAACTATGAGGCACCTCAGCACACCTGTTAGTGGTGGGCGGGGCCATTGAAAGTAGAGCCGACTGGCCCATTAGGCCATACAGGCAAATGCTAAGGGCGCCATGGCCTCCAGGGGGCGCCACAAAATCGGGAAAAAAAATTCACCTTCAATATAATTATATTAAAACTAGTTATTACTATTAACTCTTAAAATGGAAAAGCTCACATAGATTCAAATGTAAAGCAATGCCCAATTAATATTACTACAAATGATCATACCAAATAAGCCCCCAATTTATTGATGTGACCCAGAGAAGTTTGTAAACATGTCAAAATGACCTAAACTGTCCTGTGCACAGGGAAGAAAAAAAAAAAGAAAAAGAAAAAGAAGAGGAAGGAAAAACAGGAGAAAGAAAGAGGTAAAGTGAAAGATACAGTAATGAAATGAAGCATCAGCTGTGCTGCAACAGTGTACTGTTAAGTTGATAACGTGCTTCTGAGCGATTGGCCTCAACATGGTATGTTAATCAGTAAATAAGCAGTTTTTAGGTATTTTATATAGCTTTTGTACATAGTTATTGCATAGTGTAAATGTAGCTTATGTATAGAGTTATTGTGTGCAGAACTGTGGTTATTTAAATTGTTTGATGTTGATTGTTGTATTTATAATTTATTACTATTATTATTATTTATTCATTTATTTACAGAATTTTTAGTTTTTGGTCAGGGTATATTGTATTTCAGATTTTCTTGTATTTATTTGTAATTTGTTAAGCATGTAAATTGGGTGACATGTTATCTTATAAATTAAAGACAATGGTAAAAACAATGCTATTCGATTTCTTTTGTAAGCATATGTAAATCGCTGATGGAGGGGGGCGCCATATAAAATCTTGCCTAGGGCGCCACATTGGGTAGGGCTCTGATTGAAAGGTTAAAGGTTAATGTATCTGTGGTGGAGCAAAACTCACTGACTGAAACACTGAGCTTGACTAAAATTTTGATATTTTGATTTGGTAACTGTACTGACTAGTTCCTTTGTAGGTTCAGATTAATGCAAAATATAATCAGCTAATAAAATGATGTAGATAAAATAACCAGTTTGCTTAATCTGTTGAAATCAGCAGCAAAATTAAAGTTATGCTTGCACGTAAAAATCACAATTTACAACCCAGTAAAATTAAATAAATCATCTGACATGGGCAATTTTACATGATCATGACACTTTGATAATATGCACTTTAAGTATATTGTACTAATACTAAAATTTAACACATGCAGGACTTCATACTGGAAACAGAGTATTTTTACACCGTGGTATTATTTTTAATTTAAGTAAAAGATCTACCACTGGCTGCTACCTAAATTAAAAGCAGGAAAAGACTGTTGACCCGGTCAGGTCATTTTTAAAATGATTCTTTGTTTGCATTGATTTGTTTTGTACATATTATATAGAGCCATAGTCTCTTGCTGTTTAATTATTTTTTATATTAAAACAGTTTTCATTAAATCAAACACACATGCTTAAAAGTGTTGGCTTATCAATTTATTGCTTTTTTTTTAACATTCATGAATGTGTCATGAAAAAAGATGTTTACTGTTTATAAAAAATTAGACATTCATTCATTGTGAGGCAGAGCAGCACCAAGGTTGTTTCTTCTTTTTAAAACTTCTCTTTTATGAGTTTATCAGACCACAAGGATTTGAGGAGTATGAAAGTCTTAAGTTATGTGAGCTCTGTGTGTTTTTGTGTTATTCACTCCAAATTTTTTTAACTGCACCAGACAAATTTTGATGGCTACTTCAAATTCCTCAGTTACAGAAAGAGACTATGGAGGCTCTTTGCAAAAACTTTGATTCAGCATAAATTGGGCTACATCTTTTTTTCTTTCCTCATTCAGACTAAACATAGCTAGAAAAGACAGAATTCTCTAACATCAATGGAAACAGACAACATTGCTGAGCACTTTGAAAAATCAGAAGAATTTCCCAGTGGCACAGCCAGCAGGCAGAGATAACTTTCATATCTGCTGATTTGTGTGTCCATCAGGGACTTTAGTGTCAAAGTTAATCTTCTTCTAAAATAATTACATTTTTTTGAAAGCCGGTCGCTTAACAACACTATAACTCAAAAAAAACATCAGTTTACTTACTGAGAAGTGCAAAGGTGTTTATGGACATTAAAGTGTGTGTATTGTCTTCTAAGAGGTCTTAAGATACTTAATGAGAGAACCACAATAAGTTTTAATGTACAAGAGTTTATTAAACACAAGTGAGCCTTCAGGAAACGGGGCTAAAATTGTACGTCTTATCGCACACCCAGCTTGTGTAGATAAACAGCAAAATAAATGCACTTAAATATCGATCAGAGGCTGAATTCTGTTTAAAAAAAATCAAACCAATGTGCATTAAGCTGCCTAATGCTGCAGAGAAAATCACTGTATCTTGCACATTTGTAGAAGATGAATGTAGAAGACAATGTGTTAACCAGGGGTGATAAAGCTGATGTTTCTGTGACATTCAGTATATTGTGCATAGCAGATCTACCATCTGTAGCAGGTTCTATAACAGTCTTTGACAGCGCTTCTGCCAGTTGATTTTTTCATCCATCTGACAGTGTTTTCATATACATTCTTAAGTATCTTTACTTGAATGTGAGTATTTTGCTGTTGTGGTTGTTGTGCCAACATCTACTATAAATATAACATTTTCTTGTTTTGTGCTGATCTACAAGTTAACATATAATCAGAACTGTTTGTTGGATGGTCAGATAGCTTCGGAAACCCCACCACACCTTTTTGATGTCTTTATTTTTTCATTTGTTACACCAGTATGTCTGTCACGTATCATCTGAGCAATTAAGCACCACACTTTGACTGATCCTGTCTAAAAAGGTGCATCACTACACCCCCTATTTAAATTATATTCTTTTATGCACTTCCATGTGACAGAAAACTGAGCAGCACTGTTGAGAATAACAATATCAATAATAATCCAAAACCCTGGACTGAGTTCAGTATTAGAAAATATGGCTTTTTTCTTATGTCTTAAGTCCAATACCAACGTTTTTAAAATGTTCACTTTCAACAATACCTGCTCATGGCAATTATGATATGGTTAAGATTAGGCAACTGAAACTGGGAACTAAACACTTTGAGATTCGGGAAAGATCATGGTTACAGTTAAATAAACAGACATGAAAGTTAGGCATTTTGTCTTCATGTTCTTATCTTAAGAAGCTGATTGAGATAATACGACTCCAGTGACTTTAAAGGGGCAATAAATAGGATTTTACTTCCCCATAGTATGGTAACCCTGTCAGAGTTACTTCTGAGTCCTAAGAGATGATAGATCAAAACTTCACACCCCGTTCAAAACGTGCATTTAATCACTGTGATATGATGGTGGTAGAGGTCAAACTGCATAATAAGTGACTTTACATCAAAATGACTTAATGTGGGTATATTTTTTATTTGAACATGTTATTTACACTTTGCCTGTATGACTGTGGATAACAATCTGGGAAAGTGTGAAGAAGGTGGACCCAACCCTGACTCAAGGACATCACACACCTCTCCTCTCAGATGTCTCAGCTACCAGCCCGTCCTGCCGTATTCCTAATTAAGATGCCAGAAATAAAGTTGTCAAATGTAACACAGGTGAGTTTCAGCTCAAACTCCTTGTGCGTCTGTGTGACTAATAATTCATGTGGCAAATAAACTCTGGAATGAGCCTTTAATCCTGTGCATCAGACTGGGAGGGTCTCCTACAGTGAAGCTAAATGAAGTGCAGGATCAAAGACCTGGCTGCAGCTCAGACGCACCAGAGGAGGTTAGACCTTCAGCATCCTCTCCTCTCCTCTCCTTCACTCCTCAGTCTCTACTTTTTCTCTCTCGTCTCCGTAACTCTGTTGTGATCTCTCCCCTTTTTAAACTGCTCTGCTACATTCTGATCCCGATTCCTCCCTACCTCTCTCCTCTCTCTCTCTCTCTCTTTCTCCTTCTCTGACATCCAGTTCAAAGGAGGGCCCTCCCACTAAGTACCCCCCATCACCTCTCTCATCCACTTCTCTGCAGCTCTTCCTCAGTGGGGGGTATTTAGGTTTTTCCTCTGACACTCTCTCGGTTTCTCTTTTTCCCCTCTTCATTTCTCACCCTCTTCCCTCTCTCTGCTGCTGCTTCTTCTATCAGTCTCTCTTCCTCCTTAGACTGAATCTATGCCTCTGTGAAGGTTCATGTAAAAGTCTTCATAGGTAGCTAAGAGTTAATGCTAAAGAAAGGTCTTAAGTTTGACTTTAACTTCTTTATAACTTATTTAAAGTTACCTTTACTTATTCTTTCCATCCCTGGTAACTTTGAAGTAGAGTAAAGCTTGCTATACAGCAGTCAAAAGAGGTGAATATTAAAGAACATTCAATAAAAATGGCACCCCAAACAAAGACTACTAATGTACACATGACACACAAATCTCAGCTAATGTGTCTTGGGGATCTGCCGATAGGAAAACTGGTTGTTTGATCCAACTCCCATCAGGAGGCGGATTAGAAAAGAGACAAACACGTAAATGTTATGCTCAAAAATCTTACCCCTGTTGCATGTTCACCTACTCCAGCTTTCAAAGTACTTCCACACACTGAGTCAGATAAATCTAAAATGGCTAAATCCAACATGTGTCCACACACTAGGATTATTTCTGCTCGTTTTTGTAAGACCTCTGTCCACATTCAAACACCAAAAGAAAAGTAAAGAGGTGAAACCTGTCAGAAAAGATATGACAACCTTTTATCTTCTCTTTGTTTCTAACAGCTGATCATAGTTTTTGGGTGTATAGAGGGCCAAAATAGAGAATTTAACTTTTAACTGACTGAAGGGGTCAATATGCTTCAACAGAGGTGCTTATCGGCTGATCGAACAACTTTGGAAATCCCCTCCCCCGCCACCTCTCTCACATTAAATTTAGGGGGGAGGGGGAAGTAGCTGAATCCAGTAATTTCTTTAGCTTTTTGATACCAACAATATGACATCCTTTCCTATCCCTTCTCCTCCCCTTCGCCCTTCTCTTCTTACTCCTTCTAGGTCTGCGTCAGGAAAGGGGACGTCCTGCTGAGATTCAACCCTCTATCCACACACACAAATAAAAACCTACCCCCCCCCCCCTCCTCCTCCTTCAACATTTCCCCTCCAGCCTCTCTCCATTTCCTTTCACCCTTCACCACTCTCCACTTGCTTCCTCTAAAGGGGTGAAAAAAAGTCAAGTCTGTCCATCCGCATGTGAGTTTCTTCTTGTGTGTGTCTGTGTGTGTGTGTGTGTGTGGTGGATCAGATCGATCGCCTTATTCAAACTCTTGACCTTCCCCTCCTCCTCTGAAACATTTGACCCTGACTCATTATTGGGAAAGTGGCGTCCAGCTACTTTACTCTGTCAACCGTGGCTGCTCTGCCTGCAAGACTTAACTCACACATAAACTTGCAAGTTACACACACACACACACACACACGCTCATCCTGCACTTCACATACCTACTCACGTTCTCACACAGAAACCCGAGTACAGACACACAGTCAGTCTTAGCCGTGGATATGCTCTTGTGAAGCACATTTTTGGAGCGATGCTTTTCAACCTTTGTTTGAGAAGGGTGTGAACTGCAGCTAACCTCTGGTACTGCAGTAATGATGTTTATATTGTGTGTTTGTGTATGTGTGTATGTGTGTATGGATGGATGCATGGATGGATGAATGGATGGATGGATGGATGCGATAGATAGAT
Organism: Scortum barcoo; assembly: GCA_023238725.1. Classification (NCBI taxonomy): domain Eukaryota; kingdom Metazoa; phylum Chordata; class Actinopteri; order Centrarchiformes; family Terapontidae; genus Scortum; species Scortum barcoo. The sequence continues at coordinate 17,957,830 of CM041534.1, read as the reverse complement.
AGATAGATAGATAGATAGATAGATAGATAGATAGATAGATAGATAGATAGATAGATAGATAGATAGATAGATAGATAGATAGATAGATAGATAGATAGATAGATAGATAGATTCCTCCCAGGCATCTCACTCTGCTGGCTAAGGTAATGATACACAGATGATGATGATGATGATGATGACGACGATAATGAGGCCCTGATGTGTAGCGGCAACTGTCTTCTACAGTTAGGGAGGATAGATTACACTCCCCAAATCATTTCTCCCCCTCTCTTTCTCCGTCTCTCTTTAAAGGCATGACTTTCACTGAAAATGACACTAATTCACGCAAGCACAAAAACACACACCGAGTAAAGTTACATACACTCTGCACACCCATTAAGTTACACACACAAAGTGAGGCCGACTACCCATTAAAAACAACAGTTAAGTCTCAGTATGGAGAGATGAGAGGAGAGTTCTGCACACCCGGCAAAGACAACTGAGACAGATATAATCATTACCTCCGCAAAGCCAGGACTGCATTATTGCAACACGGACAACGTGTTGATAATTTGCACCTTAAGAGGGCGGACAATCTCTGGGGGAACATATGCTCCCCAAATAGCCTTGTTTCACAAATCTTGCAGAACGCCTGTGGGTGCAGAGATGCAGATGCCGAGCTTTACCACAGGCAGCGCTTCTCACAATGCAGCACTGCCCCCCCATGGTTGTGAGCGGAACAGCAGCACACTCACAGGCTCACTGGAGTCAGCTCTGATTTTTAAAATTTTGATATACTAACACACTATATTCAAAAACATAAGGCATGGGAAAACATATGCAAAGAAGTAATTGTTCATGCTGTTTGAAAAAGTGAGTGATTTAAAAATGAATATGAACATAATGAAAATGAACATCATTGCAGTAATTTTTATGTGAAAGAAAATTTTGAATAGGAAATCAACGTTATGACTATGGATAAAACCTTCCAATCAGGACTAATCAAAAGCTTAACAAAGAGGGTAATTGTTGATTGAAAAGGAAGTAAAAATGATATGCAAGGTTGAACTATCATGACACATTTGTGAGGAGTTGTATCTTGGTAGGCGATTGCCAGAATTTTTGTGGATTTTTGGTAGAATGTCCAAGGAAATAAGGATGATTTCGAAGAATCAATCTAACCAGCACTTTTTATCCTTTCTGATAGGTTGAAACCAATCAAACCTGCTTAGCAAATGAAACTGAATTAATCTAAAACTTCAGTGAGAGTCACACTGAAAAAAAGGAGCTTGAAAGATTGCTTTTGTGCTTTTTAACACTAGGTTACATTCTGTGGGCTTGTCAGGTCATTTATCTGCGCTGCACTGCTGACATTGTTGAGGACAGTGAGATGCAAGGACGCTGACCTCGACCTCTTTACAAGCTGCAGGAAGCCTTGAGGACTGGTGACAAATGGCCAGAGCGACCCTGAAGGGCGCCGCCTCAACATGTTGCGCCCCTCAAATGGTCCAGAGATGCAGACTTGTGAGTTTAGGAGAATTGATAAAAACAAAATAGCAAATCATTCTTTCTTTCAACCTTTATATGCAGTTAAATAAAAGCAGCACATTTGCAATTTCCCCCCAAGATAATAATTACTTTCGATTTTCAGTTCAGTCACTCCTCTTTCTCTCTTACATGCAAACACAAAATATTTAGTGGCTTGTCCGAGTAATTATTTTTACAAGTAATGAAAAATGGCTTTGGATAAACCTGGACATAAACACAACTATACAGCAAACTACAAAGAGTTTTATTACAAAGTAACCTATCCAACATCTAGAAAACTTGAGTAATGTGATGCTTAACTTCTTCTTTTCTGTTTGTAAAAAAATACTTCATGTTATCGATGCTATATGAAATCTTCCACATGCAGTACTTTCACAACTATAACTGTGATATACTGGAATGGTTTAAAAATACTTTTCGAAAGGTCTGAGGCTCTCACACCGGGCTGGCTTGCACTCACACTGCTAACAAGCTAACAGGAAAAGTGATAATTTCTCAAAAAACACCACAACACAAAGCGTTGTGCTTTGACACCTTGTTGACATTTTCAAGGCGAGATCTGAAAAGTAATAATCGGGAGAGACTGCTAACTAACCAGAATCTCACTTCCACAGGAGAAGAAGAGAAATTTGCTGAGTAGGCATGAATTTTAGTAGCGAAACCCTAAAAAGTTTAGAATACAAAGACCTTAACCATCTTTAGTGTGGCTGAAGAACTACAGACTTTATAAAAAAATGACTAAAGTAACCTTATTTGATACGTGGAAGAGCAGGTGAAGAACAAGATGATGAACTGTAATAATGACTCTGCTGGACATCACCCGTCCTCGGACAGCCTCATTGATCATTTGCTGGCCTTTGATCTGGACAAAAAGAGCGGCTGAAACTTAAAAGTCATGTTGTCCCCAACTTAATACAACTATCTGACAGAGAAAAAAAAACATTGATGGAGTAGAACATTTAAAGTGCTTGTTTTCTTGCAAACAGCTTGATGGGAAGATCAGTACCTATGTGTGTGTGTGTTCATTTTGGATCTGGATGGAGATGATTAGCTTAGCTTAGAATAAAGATGCAGGGGGGAAACAGCTAGGCTGACTCAGTCTACAGTTAAAAAAATTAACCACCAATGCCTGTAAAGCTCAATAATTAACACCCTATATCTATTTATGAATTTGCATACAAATACAGCACAGTGACAATGATACTCCAGGAAGTAGCTGCACCTGGCTGTTATTAGTGAAGAGATACAGCACGTTACTCGAACAACAGCACAGTGTTGTTTCTCAGTGGGACCTTCCTGGCTAAATAAAAGATCAATAAATACATAAAAATAAAAATAAAACCTAGATGCACATTTCCCAACATGTTGAAGTATTCCTTTAACAGCAAGTCTGCTTTACAAACTCGACTTGGGCCTTTACTCCATCAGAAGGGCTTGTTGGATTGGGTTTGGAAACCCCCTGCACCCCCCTGACAGTACAGGTTGGATGGCTTCGTCCAACAACTTCAGTGACTTCACACTACAGTCAGCCACGTTTGTGCACAGTAGATCAGAATTTAAGAAAGGTTTTGATTTCTCACTCAAACTCTCTTTTGTTCACTCTCTTTGTTACAGAGCCATTTCTTTTAGTTTTCACGTTTACAACTGAATGCAACACTATGAATGCCTTCAGAGACTGGAAGTGTGTGCCATTATCCCCACGTCTGTCTCGCCTCTCTCTATGGTGTTTGCCTTTTTCTACCCCTGTCCGAATATGGTCGATCGGAGTAGCATTATAAAGACTTTTATTTTTTCTTCCAATGCGATCAGACAACATATTGTACAAATGAGTTGCATCATGGATGTCATGTATGTGTATGAGGTAGTGTTTTCAGACTAAAAGTCAAGCTGGAGTTTTCTCAGTAGGATTTTTCCCTTTGTTAGAGGTCAGATGGTAGAGAAATTACATGGGCAGCATTAAACACAAGGGCCACCAGGACACACCCATTGCTTTAATCTTGACCATCAGTTTGCCTCTTGCAAGTTCTCCACCTACTGGAGTTCACTCAAAGATCTCAAACTTTACCTTCATGTATACAGCGGAATAACTACACATGTGAAAGAGTGAGAAATACTTGAGGACAAACAAGTTACAATCATGCAGAACATGAGACACATAAGGTTACCGTCACACCGAGAAAACTTCATTTTCATTTCTGTACGTGAGAGCACAACTCACACATACGCTCACACATACGTACGCTCAAGGGCAGTGCTGAGACTGTACAGGTGACAGAATATTTTCCAAAACTGTTTTGCTTCACAAATTTTCATTTAGACAGGAATATGCTAAAAGCCAACCACCACCCCCCTGCGTGTGCAAGTGTTATGCAGTGTGTGTGTGTGTGTGTGTGTGTGTGCACAACCCTCAGGTGGTAAAGTTTCTGCTTTCCCACCTTCTGCCCTCGGCTCCTGCTCCTGACAAAGTCACAACTTCAAAGTCAAAACAGAGGAGAGGTGTGACACACACACACACACACAAGCTGCACATATTACAAGACCCAAGCGATCTCGTTTTTTTCCACATTTCCTGCCCTGCCATCCAGTGGGGCTTTTTCTCCTTTTTGTGATGTATAATTGAAGCTGTGTGTAATTTCATCGACTCGTTTCCAGTCGAATCCCACTCGGAGCTGAACTTTCACTCCTCTCATCGTTCTGGAATATTCCCTCTGAAGTGGAAAGACCAGCTCTTTGAACGCTCACACACACGCACACACACCTCACCACCGTCACCCCTACACTCCCCTGACCCTTCTAACTATCTAACTAATCTAACTATTGCAGGAAAAAAAACAGAACAGTGTCTTTAAGAAGGCATCAAAGTCAGATTGAGGAAAAGTTCACTGAACATCGCTTGAATTAGTCAAACTTTAAAGAACTTATGTGATCTTGTGTGGTGTAGGATATGACTGATGTTGTTTCATCTTTTCAGTTTTATTTAAAGATATAAAAAAATATAAAAAGACCTTGGACATTTCATTAGAAGTTTTAACAAAATCTGAGAAAAATAAAACCAAAACCACATGCATGATTGTATATCAGGTAACACCATGTACCAGGTGAGACCAATGGAAATAGGCATCCTGTTACCTGTTCCTGTCTGCTACCTGCAGTTTGACCATATCTTTGTCTCTTACCTGCACTCCTCCCCTTGACCTCCAGATTTGTGTGCTTGTTTGGACTCTCAGGCTTCATGGTAATCTGCCTGGATCCTCCATCTTTATGCCTTATACCTTGAAAAGTTACCGTTTAATAAAGCTTTGGATAAAAGCTGGTAAGTGGACCTCGGTTTTTATTTTGCCAAACTAGTGTTTTCAAGGTCGAGACTGAGTTTTTCACGCTCAACTGTGAAGCCAACACAAAAGATTATAAAAAGAGCTGTGGATGGAAATCAGATTCAAGATTTTCTTACTATGTGCACAACAATTACATGAAGTAGTTGCTAGCAATGAAATTCTCAAAAAAATGCTAAAAAATATTTATAAGAAAGACCACGTGTGCAAAGAAAAACAGATATAGAATTAAAAATAAATAATAAATGTATGTAATAAAATAAATCATAGACCTAAAATATAAATTATACAACAAATGATATTTATAAATATTGGCATTATACAATAGAATATGGAAAATACTGTTGGATTATTGAGGTGCAAAGTATTGAAATAGTGAAATTGAAGTGCAATGAAAAAGTGGTTCAAAAGTTCAAAAGTATTATGGCCTGCAGGATGAAACTACAGCTACTTAGCTTATGTGTGAACAGATCCATCGCAATTACAACTGAGCAAACTCTATTAGCTGATGAAGACAGCGTAATATGGTTGAAAGCTCAGGGAAAAGGCAATAATTGGACCTTAAGTTGGGATCATTTTATCAGACAAATGCTTTCAATGTTTTAGTTGTTCCGATTTGGGTGTACTGACCTGTTACTTTTATGAGTTTTCACCTACTGCTATGAATTTAGTTTAGCTGACAATGATAGTTAGCTCCAGTAAGAAAGCATCGAGCAGCCCGGACACATCTGTCTGCAGTAGAGATGCACCACACACTGCAGCACACACACACACACACACACACAGAGAGACTGATGCCTTCTTCCTCTCACACACACGCGCAGACAAAGCAACCAGCATGACTTCCTGCCCCTCTGTGTGACAGTAAACCTTTAATGAGTAATAAAAGGAACCTGACCTTGAGCGCAGCGTGACGCTCTCCGGCTCTGATCGGATCTGATATAGAGCTGAACACAGCAGAAGGCGGCGAGACAGCGAGGGCGAAAACCGAGGACAAGCGAGCAACACGAGGAGAGATTAGGCTCCTTCTCTTTTGTGTGAAGATTTACTATCAGAAAGTGAATATTGCAGTACAAAGAGACAACAAGACATCTAAATTCCTACTCCATTTATAGTCATTTATGTGCTGCTGTAAGAATTTTATTCCATGCAATATTAGGACATCTGAAAATGTTCACTTCTCTGCCAGATTTAAACTCCCCGTGTATTATTATGACATGCAAATTACCGAACCAAGCTTTCTGGGATGTCTGAATCCCTCTCGTTGTCACAAATTACAATAATAATTATAATACTTATGTTGCCACTGCCACCTTACCCTCAGACAACATGAAGACTTTCCTGGAAAGCAGCAGCCAGAAGAGTTATAACTGCATATGTACGTTTTCCTCCAGCTCTAAAATAAGTTAAAAAAAAAAACAAAAAAAAACCGAGCAGCCTTTATGGAAAGGCCTTGATCAGATCAGGGTGGTAGTTTCTATATGTAGTAGTCTTTGGCGTCTTTTGGCGTGAAGCAGCGTTTGCTCACTGCAACAACTTAAGAGTAGCTTGATTGTTGCTCTCCTAAGGGGCACATTATAACGTCGACCTGCGGGCGTTACGATGAATTCAATGGACAGAATATGGTCGGATTGGCTGATAATTTCTTCTGTTTTCTCAGCTGTCTGGTCATAAAGAAAATAAAGACAATCTGACCTTGTGATGGTGCTCAGTGAAAAGTTAAGGGATCATTAGTCATTAAGATTTGCCATCCGGGAACCATAAATGTCTGTTTTTTTCATCCTGGTCCAAAGCGGTGGATGACCAACATTAAGATCCCTGAAGCCACAACGCTAACTTGGAAAATAAGAACATAATCTCAGTGGCAGATTGTTTTCCGCAAAATATATTCGCTGCTATAAATTAGTTGTATATGAATGGAGGTTTTAGCAGTGAGAGTTGAGGATTATTTTGAATTGTTTAAGAGGCCTGAGGAGGTAAATGTATTTTGTATTCATTGTCTAAGAAGGCAAGATTAGAGAAAAATCAAATACATACCCACAGGCTTGGTTTCAGGAACCATGAATAAAGACACACAATCGTTTCTGCTTAACATTTTATTCATTGTCCAAATTCATATCAGTAGACTTCAAGAAATAAAAGGTATTTTTTCCTTTTTAAACATTCTCTTAAACAAAAATATAACAACTATTTACAATCACTCGTAAAAAATACATAAAAAGCGTACGAGCAAAATCACGTTGTCTTTCTAAAAGACATAAGTTACAACAGCTATGAGAAGTGTGAGACGAAAGCAAACTTTAAGCCACAGACCAAGTTAATACCTCTTTGTACAGATTGTGCAGCACACACTCACCACATTTAAGCTTATTGTTGTGCATTTCTGCTGTAATGCCAAAAGATGTCTACAAAAAAACACATTCACATCTCTCGTATTGCATTCCAGGTAACATGGCAGGGCGCGAGGGAGGGTGGGGGCTAAATTACAATCAGCCAGATATTTTTTATCAAGCTGTGAGAGAAGCAGAGTTTATCCTCTCCAGTTTTATGTTGTTAAAAACACTGACGTGTTGTTTTCACAGTGACGAGGGCTCCTCACTGCCATGAAATCATCCCTGCTCGTATGCAAAGTAGGAGAGTAGGAGGGGGTTACTACTAAATGAAATTTAGCCCTGAAAGAAAAAAAAAAGAAACAACTACAAAAACAAAAATGTCGCATCTTGGAGTGCTTAAAGAGCTCTTGTGATGAATTAAAGAAACACCTTAATTCCTTCTCTAGGAAACAACATTGATGGAAAGATGCAAAACTTTAATACTGATTTGTGGTTTAGAATCTGAGGAATACAGTTGTGCAAAAACAAAAAGAGGAATTGGCAGTTACTGACTCTCAGTCTGCTTTAAAGTTTCTACTCTGGAGATTGTTATATAAAAATGAAAAAAGGACTGGGGCGAAGGTCACAGTGGATGCTCATGATTTGTAAAAAAAAAAAAAAAAAAAAAGAAAAGTTAAGCAATGGAGTGAAATCCATCAGACGAGTACAGCGAGGAGAAAGGTTGAAAGTTTAAAGTCCTGCTGAGTTGACGGGGCAGAGAGACTTTTCTGTTCAATTCAAACAGACTGAGGAATTAAAGCATCAACTCCTTTCAGTCACCCTGCTTCGAGTTTGAACGAACCCTGATGGCAAGAGATCCGCAAAGGCCCCCCCTTTGTGCAGGCAGAGCGATCAATGCTGCAAAATAAGAGGGGCTTTTTATGGAAAATGAAGTCTGAGCCTTTATGTGCTGTACGCTCAGACTGGATCAAACTGGGATTTTGTTTTTAAAACGCTATGCTGATCCCAACCTCACAGATATAAATCCACACATACACACACACACACACACACAAACACACACACACACACACACACACACACACAGTCATATCCCAAAACACAGCAGCAATTACAGTTGTAGACAGAGCAGAAATGGCACCAACAATCAGAGTGTGAGGGGAGAAAATAAGTCATGAACAACGACAAGAACTAATTCCTTAAAAGACAGAAACAGGGCAATCTCAAACTTGGATTATGTCTTATAACAAAATATTCAAAAATAGCCTTTATAGAGGACTCTCTTTTCTCATCTATACATTAATTTATGGCAAAGAAACAACAAAAAATATATGTATAATTCATATATATATATATATATATATATATATATATATATATATATATATATATATATATATGCCATATATATATATAGCATTAATCATTTCAAGTCTTTCTGTGGCAGAACAATGCGAAAGAAGTGTCACAGAGACAGAAAGCAGAAGAAGCAGAAGAACGTCTAATTCCAGTTACACCCCTGCTGCACTGCAGATAAACACGACGAAAAACAAGGTTTTCCGTTTTTTTTTTCCCCCGAAACATTACCCAGAATGTACAAATTTGCTTCTGTTTTCAATACAAATAAACTATTTTCAAGCAAATCCTTTAAATATTCTACAAAAATGTACTATGAACATGGACAATGGAGGTGCGAACCAGGCGTTTAAAATACATCGTCTGTTGCTTTGTCGCTCGTTTCTTTTTAAATAAGAGGCAAAAAAAAAAAAAAAAGGTACACTGTAAGCACATAGTCAAAGTTTATGCTGCATCTCATATTCCTGCTGCATTATAAACAAATTTACAAGGTCAAATAAACCTGGAGGATTATACTTTTAACATTTCAGCTTGTAATTCAATAGACAACTAGTCTAATAAACACTGTAAACAAAAACGTGTAAGCGTCGGTGTAAACACTGTCCTTTAATGCACACCAACTCAGATTTTGGTGTGTGTGTGTGTGTGTACGCATGCACGTCGTGGGACCACACAGTGCTAATTTCTCGTTTTATTATAGCTGCTGCGATAGAATAACGACGCGCGCTGTACTCTACGGGAAGCAGCGAGGCATTTGTTCTTCAGCTCATTAAAAACGAGTTACAATACAGTTTTAATAGAACATCTAGGAGGCAGCATGCCGCTAAAGTACCTCGCAATAAGAGCAATAAGAGGGGTGGCTGGGTGGTGGAGAGCGCGACACGAAGACACAGAACTGCCTGAGAGATGCTGTTTGTCCTCTTTTTTTACTTTTCTAGAAAGCAAAGTCCAATAAGTGGCACATAAACAGATGTATTAATCTCTGTTACTTTAGGAGTTTCATTTTTCCTTTTCTGACTCCTGAAGCGGAGTGAAAAATAGGTGCAGGGGCTCATAGTACAGTCAAAAGTGTGAATATTGGGTTTAACAAAATTGGCTTTGTAGCTTTGTTAGAGTGGGAACTGATGTTATTTACGTTACTTTACATCATCAGTGTCACGGTTTGATAGATGCCCATAAAGACCCCTTAAAAATAGTTAAAATCTATTTTTTCTTATCTCTCATGTATCTACATTCATCTTCTTTTGAGCTGAAAGCACACCACAAATAAAAACAAAAACAAAACAAACAAAAAAATTAATTCCCCACAAGCTAATGTTGGCTGTAATACTTCGATTACTGACTAGAGCTTTCTATCCCTTTGTCTGCTCCTCCTCACTATTCTCACATAAAAAACATTGTAAAGCTCAGAGATGCAAAGAAGAATGAAAAGAAGAAAAAAAAAGTACTGTAAATCACTGTACAACATGTTAAAATCGCTAAAAAACAACATGAAAACTTTTAGACAAGAGAGCTTAAAGCGCAAAATGGAGGTACACGGTGGTCTGTTTCCAAGGAGGCTGACTTCTTCTCATGAGTTATTGTTATTGTCACTCTTTCCTTCTTTTATTTGTCCTTTTTTTTTCTTTTTTTTCTACTTTATATCACATCAGCCTTTTAAAGAGTTTTTAAAAAGTGTCTAAAATCTTTTCTTCTTTGTTCCGTGAAATGGGATTAAAAAGAGATGATTGTACGAGTCTCGGGGTGTGAGGAGAGGTCACGTGACCAACCGGGTCCGGGCATCCAGAGGTGCACTGCGGTCCGCGGTGATGTCACACAGGTGCTTGTGGGCGGCTTTGAAAAATGTGCTCTGACACGTGGTGACGGCAGGCCGCTAGCTTAGTCCGAAGCCTGATCAGCACGATTTGGTCCGTGTGTGTGAATGTGTGTGTGTGTGTGCGTGTGAGATGTCACCACCTCTAGACGGCCGACACTTGTTCATCTGTAAAAGAGAAGAGAGGGCGATGTTTAGCAGGGAGTCTGACAGGTTTTTAAGCTCTAAATTTAATAGGTTTTACATGGTTTCTGCAGGGTTCAAACAGCTCAATATCAGCTTTTTTAAGACCTTTTTAATACAGCATAGAATACAATTTAATACCTGTTTCACAAAATATGATTGAAAAACTATATGACCTGGAATGATTTATTACCATATATAGATTATATACTGTATATATAATCCCAAATAATAAAATGTATCAAATTAATGCAGCCTGGACTCAGATAAGAGGTGAAAAATGGATGGATGGATTAAGCCGCTGTTGAAAATGATTAATTCATTAAGTTTCTGATAAAGAGTGCTCATTGTGAGATGATGAGTTTCCTGACTGCTGTAGTCAGCGGAGGTGACAGTGCCTTTGTCTGATAGTGCTGACGCCTCAAAAAGGGATTGAACAGCCTCCCGTGTGCAGGATCCACTGCCACAACAATCCCACCTTTAATTTTTTTGGGTGTGTAACATAAAACGAATGATGCCTCCCATCAGATACAAAAGAGTTTTACAAATAACAAAACCTATCACAGCAGGCAAGTGAAAATATTTAAGACTTTTGTAAGTTTAGGCTGTTTAATACCTTCTAATGCCTTTTTTTTTAATTAAACTAAATTAAATACTTTTTACAACCTTCAGATACCCTGTTTTAAGACTCTTTGTGGACTTTTATACTTTATGAGAGCAGCGTTAAAAAATGCTGATGAAACCTTTGAAACTTGGTTAGATTTCTTGTGCAAGTCAAAAGACAATAAAAACACTCATGTTTGAAGGTTTTTTGTTGGGTTTGTTTTTCCATTTCCTACTAAATGATACCCACACTGTTTTGAAGAAAAAAGGAAAGTTTTAACTGATTTTTATTTTCATTTCATGTCCCCATGCTCTGTTCTCTTGTGATGAGCACAGCTCAGAAAATCTGATAGACGAGTGAAGAGAAAAATGGGGAGAAAACACAAATGAGCAGCTGATTAACACTTAAACACAAGACTCTCTTTCAGAGTGTCAAAAAAAAAAAAGTTACTGCAGGAGAAATGATTGGCAAGTGGTTTTCTAAAGAAACAAGCAAAAGAAAAGATAAATTATTATAATTTTTTCTTAAATCATATTAAAATGTTATTAATCATATTATATATTTTTTTCTAAATAAAAAACTATTTATAATAATAATGATTATTGTGTGAAACCTGTGCTGTATATATCCATATATAACAGTCAAACTTAAAGGGGACTATCTGTTTCCTTTTCTTTTTTCCATTGGTTTTTAGAAACTATTTTGGCACTAATTGAGAGCAAAGACACAAACTTGCAAATGTGTAAGTAACACAAAAACACATGACTGTGTCTATTTATGTGAATTAGAGGCCAATTTTATTTCAAGAAAATACAATTTATTCTGTTTTTCATTTATCCTGTGTACGTACCATCTTCGCTGTCAGCCAGCTCCTGTGGTGGGATGCAGATGCTGGGCGGTCTGGAGTGGCCCAGCATGGAGCTTCCCGTCCGGGCCTCTTGGTGGTGGAGGTGATGGTTGGCAGCCAGCCTCCGCGCCTCCGCCAGACCGCCGGCCGCTCCGGGGCTTTGCAGGAGTTTGCTCCTCTGCAGGGCCACACTGTAGTCCGGGGGCCTGAGGTGAGGAGGCCTGGGGAGGAGGCCCCCTGGCCCACCGACTACCCCGTCTGTGAGGCCGAGATCCCCCAGAGCCAGACCCTGGTAGCCTGGAGGGGTGGGAGGGGGAGCACGGAAACGCTCATCCTTGGCGGGGGAGGTGACACAGTACACTGGATGGAGGCGTCGATCAAAAGAAAGGAGGGATGGTGCAAAGGAGGAGGGAGGGTGAGGGATGAGGGGGTGAAGGAGTTGTGTGAGGAGAACAAAAGAAAAAAATAATGGAAAAAATTAAATCAATGTGATGTTTCACAAGCACAATACACAACTACACATGCACCAAAAAGTGTAGAAAATTAAAAGAAAAATATACAACCGATGAGATGGATGGCTGCAGACAGAACTAGAGCTGCAACTAATGATTATTTAATTACTGAAGAATTATTTATCAAAGTAATCGATTAATCGTTTGGTTTCTTAAAAAAAAAAAATAGTGAAAAGTGCCATCATGATCATCACCACTTCAGATGACTTGTTTTGTTTTACCAACAGTCCAAAACCTCTCACCTTGGAGAATGATTGACTTAAACGATTGATCGATTATCAAAACTTTCAATTACTCTTCTGTTTATCTACTAATAGATTATTAATTATTTTGGCAGTGGACTTAAAAGTGTCTTAACTATTCCTCTGCTACTCTACGAATCTTCAAAAACTAAAATTCACAAGAATCCTTCAGTTATCCTCAGCTCAGTCTTATCATGAAACTACAGCGATAAATTTACACTCTTGCTGATGATGACGCTCCAAAGCTCCTGTCAGATGGAGAGCCAGCAGCGACAAGAACGAGATCTGTTTGGCACAAGACATAAAAAAAAAAAAAAAATGCCAAAGTGCCGCATTTGCCAGCTGTTCACCAGACGGTAACAGCGAGTCGAGCAACAGAAGCTGCAGTAATTCACCTAAAATAACATCAGATTTAACTTAACTCATTGTGTAATTGGAAAGACTGTTTTCTACTCTAACCAGACAACCACAAACCCCCTCAACAGACGCTCACACACGTAGCGACAGAGCTGACCGCCGTCACGCTGTGTTTTACAGGGAATGCAACTCGCAACCTGAGCCCTCACCTATCAGACCCTTCTCTGTGCTTGAGGTCACCGTTTTGTAGACAGGGTCTGTGCTTTGCCCTCCTTCCTCGTTGGTTGGCGAGGAGGGGTTCTCCGAGGTGTTTCGCCGCTTTATTGTCCCATAATTGCCCTCGTAGGTGTCGGACAGCGAGCTGGACGACGCCCAGCTCTGCCGCGACTGACTGGACAGGTCCGAGCTGGAGTTCCTGGAGTGCTGCTTGGTGGCGTCCTCGTTTGCCCACGCCTGACCGGCGGCCTCAACCTCCGCTATCGGCCCGGCCAGCTGCGTGTGCTTGAAGCCGCCCAGGTGCGTGTGCGGGAGGGAGAGCGGGTGCCCGTGGATGCCGTGGTCCCAGGGCCGGCAGGAGGAGACGGGGAGGCTCTGGAAGGAGTCGTGGGAGTTGGAGGAGCAGGACGTCCAGCTGCCGCGGCCACTGTCGGCCACAGAGTCCAGAGAGGTGTGGTCCGGGGTCAGCTCCTCTGTCGAGGTGGAGGAGGTGAAGGTGGAGGCTCGCGTGGGGTACCCTCGAGCCAGCGATGAGTAACTACTGTAAATAAAAGAGAGAGCGGATTTACATGGATGCTTTCAGTGTTAATTAATGGGCACTGTTCCCCATGAATAAACACAGAAACAATGAGTGCTTTTCATCTCTATTCTGATCAGGTTTTCAGATCCTGGTTACGTGTTTGTCCTAGTAAACACCTGAACAAACCCTTATTGCAGTTTTCAGAAACCTAAATATGCAAGCTAGAAAGAAACTGTGGCACTGTGGCATGTTTACACCGCCATGTTTCATCTGATCTCCGGTGTGTCAGGGGTGGAGGTGTCCTAAACTCAGCTTACCCTGAACACTTCAGGGTCTCACACTAATTGTACTTCAGGCTGACATACATTTAGTGTGAGTGTACATGAGGCAAAAGCCTAAAACTACAAATAGACAGGGGTAGCAAAAACTTGAGTGCTGGCAAAGGTGAAGGTAAGAAATGAAATCACGTTGAAGTATGAGAGAGGGGGAGAAGAGGTCAAAGGAGGTTCAATAGCTATGAAAAAGCTCTTGACTGGAGGACATTCAAGTCAGAGAGTCATAATTTCAACAAATGAGGACAAATGAAAACAGGATCTGTATTTCCTCTTCACTTATAACCAAAATGTCGCTGGAGAACTTATTGTGCAGATTTTTTAAAAATGTTCTTTGTTAATTTACCTGTAAAACACGGTTGCTTGTTTAAGTTGAAGCCGTTAAAGTTTATGCCTCATCTGGACACTCGCTCTTTAGAAAATCACAAAACTAAACTTTGACGGCGCTCCCTGAGTGATAGATCGCCATGTCTGGCTTTTAAAATAAACTCTGAAAAAAAACGGCGGTTTCATTCACTTGACAAGGTTTTACTGGACAAACAAGCCACTCAGTGAAACTGGGCCATATTTCATAAAACGGGCCGGTGTTATATGGCAAGGCTGCCGAGGTAATATAATATCAGAAAAGCAGACAGATTATTGCGTCCGGCAATATTTTATAGTCTACACTTTGTGAGACAGAATGGCCTGATCATGGAGGGACAATAAACAAACAGGAGACAGTAAAAAAGGTGTGTTGTTTACTCGGCCTGATAAAAAGCCGCCTGCGTGAAAACCGATACGTTGTTAACGGAGAATAGTAAATGCAGGACGCTAATAAAAACCTGCTGCGTTTACGACTTCCTGCTCTCTGAGTTTTAATGAGGAAAAGACATAATTGGAATCCAGCTGGGGGAGGAAATGGAAGAGCAGCTTGAGGTAGCTGACCATGGACGCGTGGGGCCTTTATGCTTGTGTCGGCCATGAAGTTTTCTGATCAGGTGAAGTGTCGGCGTATGTGTAGGTACGAATCGGATATAAGCCAGCAAAAACAAAGTACAAGGTGTTTGTACAAGTTCAGAAGATTTCATTTGTGCAATACAAAATTAAAACTGTTGTGTTATCGAGAAAATCGCACGTGTTCAATCCAGTTTAGTCACCTTCAGACGAGATTCATCTCTCAAAGCGGGGTGCTTTCATTATTTGAGTTGAGCTGGTCAGCGATTTTTCACCCCCATCCCGGTAATAACTACAGCCCCAACTGTGTTTCAGTAAACTCGCGGGTCAACTTGTAATTTTAAGTTCAATTCCAGAGAGACTCTTTGCATCTAAGAAGTATATCTGAAGAGTTTTTTTTTACATCATGCTGCGCCGAGTTTCATTTGCTCAGCACACAGTGTGACAGCGGGAAAAGTGTAAAAGTATTTGTTAACCTGATGGATAGACTTGTTAACACATAGTGAAGGAAAAATTCTACTTAAACCTAACTAGAGTAAAATCCCGCAGGCACAAGGATGTTCAGATACATATTGGATGTTAATGCCTAAAAATGCACCATGACACTTTATATTATCTATTATTAATATACACTACTTATCTGAGCTCACTAGCATAATTTTTATCTTTTAAAGAAAAAGAGTGTCTGTGTCTGAATTTTGCAGTTGTGGAAACAAACTTTTTTAGACTTCCAGAGGCCACTTTGCATTCAGTTTTGGTCAGACTTTGGTGGAATTATTCAGAATATGATTATGTATAACTGTAATGACCTTTTCCTTTTCCTTCCTGTGATGCTCTGATGTCACAGAGCTGTTTTCCCTGTCTGCAGTTTATCATTATGCACTCGCAAACCTGTTTACACGTGACCAAGGAATCTCTGTTCTCTAGAGGAAATCTGGCCAGAGAAAAAGTTTTCCCACTTAAATAATGCCATAGTTTTGTAGGCAAAAGATGACTGTGTACACTACAAGAAAAGCTCTTAACAAACTTTACTTAATGTTTAATGCTCTCTTTTCAACCTAAATGAATCAACTTATCCCGACTGAAGCTGAAGCTGAAGTTAATTACCTTGTGCTGGGCTGGCTGTGATCGGCGTTTAAGTGTGCATGTGTCGCTGCTGTGCTCTCAACAACCACAGCGGGAGTTGTAGTAGTAGTTGTAGTTGTACTAGAGGCAGCAGTGGTAGAACAGCTCCTGCTGCCGCTGCTGCTGCTACACCGTTCGTCGGGCCCCGGAGCCGGCACGGAGTCCACCGAACAGATACTGGAGCGGGAGGAGATCTCGCTGTGACTCGAGTCCGACAGGTTGTCTGCCTTACCGGGCGGCAGGAGGGTGTAACCTGGACAGAGCCGAGGAGAGGGGAACACAGAGGAGATTTACATTTAAAGTAAAATACAGAATATAATATTGAAGGAAAAATAAAATTAAATGGAGAAAATAAGGAAAATAGATAAAGTAAAGAAAGAGAAATAACCAGCTGTGTTTGACCAGAGAGCCTTTTTACCTAAATTACCTTGCTGTTGCACGAATATAGATAATTTTGCTCTGTGTGACCAAGGTGATTATTATTTTAACCAAGCCGTGGCAATACTGGTGTATAGCAGCTCAACTGTTTTGGGAATGTTGAACAGTCACTGCAGGTGGCTTCAGAAACTGTGAGGCTGTGAAGTTATACAGAGACTCTGAATTGGGTAGAAATTACTGTGAAGGACACTGTTGGGGTCACATTTTAAAACTTTATATTACAAAAACCTGCCGGACCAAATCGGCTTTGACTGCAGGGAAACTAAATGAACATTGCAATAAAATGCTGCGTGTCACAGAGGAAAGTCACATACCGAAACCTACTCTCAACAAAAACAGGGATGACAAATTCATCTGTTTTCTGAAAATACATTTTTTAAAATTGGATCTCAGAAAAAGAATGTTTCAAAGTGAAATAAGAAATGTTTTGAGATTAAAAATTTTAGCTGAATATACTTTCTGCTTTGATGGCGAGATATTTTTGCGACATTTGGCTGTTGGGTGACATTGCAACGCTTACAAAAATTCACAGCATTATACCCACGAACAAAGAAACGTTGAAGAGAACAAAATGAAATGATTTTCCATTTGCTGTTACTGCTGCAAACGAGAACTACTTCTTGATATCTGAGTGTTTACTGTGAAAACTGTGACTCATGGTGTGCACAAGGCTCTTTTCTCTCAAGTAACAATCGCATTTGCACTTTCAACAGGCTATCCTTTGTGATGGATTCTTAAACGCCATCAACCACTAACAAAAAGTCTCGCCACTATCTTCAAGTTTTCCTCTATTTCATATTAAATTCACTGTTTTTTCCTCAGAAGATAAGAAAACAATCAATCAGTTATCTCTGTCAGACTGTCTTTCTCCTGGTGTGTCTGTCCCTGCAGAGCCAAAGGAAGGGGTTGGGGCTGCCCGACCTCCTGGCTCTCTGCTCTGCCTGTCCTGCTCTCTGGTCCCGAGGTGAGGGGGGCACAGCCTCTCCTGTTCCCGTTCCCTCCCTGCCGTCTAGATGTGGCCTGACTGCCACCGGCCTCTCCCTGGACTGACTCCTTTCCCTCAGTATCCTGAATGGTGACATCAGCCTCGTCCTGATGGGGGATTCTGGGCGAGCTGGTCTCATTAGCTGGGGCTGGGACTGAGGTGAGAGAGTCATCATGGGTCCCAACCCTGGCAGATTAGGTGGAGACCCCTGCCTGAGCATCCATCTCTGTGTAGGGCTTCCTGCTCTTACGCTCTGTAACATCAGCCCTGAATCTGCCTGACTGTTCTGCTGCCTGGATCTCCCTCTCCTCTCCTCTGGAGGGCACAAGCCTCTCCCAACTGCCTTTTCCTCCCCCTGTGTCATCTCGTCTGTCTCTTTTTCCTTTTCCACTTCACTTCTTTTCTCTTCCTCCTCCTCATCTGTCTGATTCTCTCTCTCCCTGCTGCTCTCTCGGCTGTGCTGCCCGGTCATCAGGAGGATCCTCTTGTGGAGGAGGGCCCCACCTATGCCGTAGCTGCGCAGGCTGACGGTGCCGGCCTTCGTGCTGGCGTCGCTGGTCAGTGACGACGAGGATCCCGACAGGTTCATATGGCTGGAGTTCTGGGACTTGGCCACGCCACCGACTGAAAAGGAGGAAGAAAAAAAGAAGTGAGAGGGGAAAGCAAGAATTTTCTGTTGAACTTGAAACAAGAGGCCCTTCCTTCTGAAAAGATCCTTCAGAACAAAGTGTCTCAGTCACTATAGTTAAAAAAAAAACAAAAAACACGCAGAAACAGATGAAAGAGATATTCTGCATGCTTGAGGCTTCACCCCAGACATTTCTTCATCGTGTCTGAGCAACAGTAACAACATCTTTCATGTTTCAGAACTCCGCTTGGAGGTGACTGTTTCACTCAACTCAACTCCACTCAGGGACAACTCTTCACCTCGGGTAACCTTACTTGGATCAAAACATGCAGGGTGAAAAGCACAGTTTTTGTAGCACACCTTTGCATAGAGGGGAGCCCTGCGGCGACACCGTGGGGCTGGAGTGAAGAGACGAGATGGTGGAGACGGTGTCATCACAGGGTCTTTTGGTGGTCCACTCCTCCGACGAGTTCACTGGCGGTTTCTTCACCACCTGGGGAGAGTTGGAGTCTGGAAATAAAAGAGACAGAAAAAAACAAGGTTAGAGAAAAGTCAGTTATCTTGGGAGTTAAACACCTGTAATAATACAGAGCAGGGGAATGATTAATACTTCTTTATATATATTCAACTCCATAAAAAACAAATTTAGATGAATTTTTCACCACTTAGCTGACAATAAGCAATGATAATCAATGAAAATGGACTATGTAGGTAGAAAGACAGAGAAGATGGGACAATTAAAATTCTATTCTAAAAATATGTGCATACTAGAAATAATAAAATAAAGCTTAACTCCACATAAATGCATATAATGATTTTATACAGTATGATGCAGGTGTACTAACTCGGTGTGCCTATGTCCTTGGCAGTGCTCTTCTTTCGTAGAGGGTTCAGTGGGACCTGGACCTGAAGGACTTGAGACACCCTGTTCTGGGTTTTCCCTGAGGGCAGAGCCGACCGCAGAGACACCGGAGACATGTCTGACTTGGTGGATCGTCTCTCGCTCAGGTTCTTTGACACTGCAACCAGAGGAGGAAGATGAAAAATGTATAAACAAAACGAAAGTTTCGGTTCTGCTATTTAGAGTGAGGTATGTTGGTTGCTGGGAAATATACATCTCTGACACTATAACACAATAAAGGGTGGTTTACTTCGACATCAGATGTGTTAGAAACACCATACATCACATCTTTCTGGGGTCTTTGTTTAATCTGTACATCCTTCAGTATCTTCTCAAGTAATTTTTAATGATATCGTATTTTTAATACATTTTAAGACTTTCTGAACCATACAGTAGATCTGTACAATCTGTACAACAATCAAACTCAAGATGATCACACTGAAAAACGATCACTTTTACATACTGCCCTTCCTTGGCATTATCACAGAAATAACATAAGGAAAGATTTGATTAATATTACCGACAATGAACCAATAATGAAGTAATACAAGATGAACAAAAAAAGGAATTTCATACAGCCTGCACACTGCAGTATCGATCAGCTGATTAATTCCTGTTATTTTCTGCAGGACATTTGCAAATACACTAGGTGGCAGTGCAAGCTAATTTGTAACCTTTATACAGTCCAAATCTTCTCAAATAAATGTTATTTACCCTCCAAAAGTACAGATAAGAGTAGTCTCAGTTTGTGTGTCACTCACAGGTGCTGTAGGATGGCTCACACTGCAGGGACATGATTTGGTGTTTCTCCTCGTCTGTCTCCACCGTCAAGTTGGACAGGTACTGCTTCACCTTTCTGGCCATCTGAGCGTCTTCGTACAGCTTCTTAGCGTTGAGCAGCGAGCTGCGACGCACTCGCTTCTTATGGGCGCCGCCCTGCACATCCAGCATGTTGGAGTTGGTGCTGCCCTGACTCAAAGACCTAATGAGGGGGAGGAAAGAGGGACGAGGATAATGGGGGAAAAGAGGAGAAGAATAGAAGAGAGGAAGAAAATGAAGGAGAAGAAAGATTTCGGATATGGAAGGAATTCAAAGAGGTGAGAGAAATAGAGAAGGTGTTGATGGATGAGCAGAGGATGAAAAATTGAAAGAGATGAGGGAGATAAATGAAAAAGATGAGACAGGAACAGAGGAAATGCACGATGAAAGAGGGAAGGAAAAAAATGGTACACAACAATCAGTGCAATCACAAATCAAAAAGGCACAGCTGCTTTCTTATCAAACACCTCCGCTACCATAAAATCTGTACATCTGTCTTTGTGTTGGAGCATAGCATTTTAAAACAGGACCATGCAACTGGGAGGGAGGCAGCTCTCGCCAGTGTGCCATGCTATCACAGTACAGAACAGCAGAACATTCTGTCAGATGGAGGCAAAAAGGGTTAGGAAACAAAAGATGCACAAGATTCGATATGGGGAATATTACGCAAGGATGCAGATATGAACAAACATCAAACCTGAGTCAGATAGTATCTCTAAATATTTTTTTTTGTTTTACTCTGCCTGTATTTGGAAGATGAGTGCAGTTTGCCGTATGTTTCATTTTTTTTAGCTGAGGTTCAAACTAAAGGTTTCTAAAAGGAGCTTTCAATTATATCACACAATCACTATCAGCAGATTTTGTCAGTAGCCAAAGAAAAGTGGATGTTTAAATCTTCTTAGAGAACTTTTTGTCCACATTGGCTTAAAAGTCAAGATTCAAGGTCAGTGAATCTTGAACTCTTAAGAAATATTCAGAAATTTTAACACCTACAAATCCATCTGCTGGTCAAGATAATTTGATATGATCTAAATGGACCTTAAGGTGAGACTGTTTTACTTCATTTATCTTGGATCCATTATCCATTTGTGATATTATGCGCAGTCAGAGCCAGCCTCTCTGGGAGTTGTTTGTTGATTGTTTCATCTGTTAAGCTGTGTTACGCTCTATTGCTTTTCTCCTCGGCCCAGGAGAAGAACAACATTTCATTAAACTCCCATGCTTCCATATGAATGACTGACAATAAAGTTAAACTTGAACTTATTTTAAATGCCAGAGATCATAAATTTTAGGCCATCTTCTTTAATACCCATCACTATGTGGACGTGTCTAGAGTCTCATTTCAAGCTACTATATGACTCAAACATACAATTCAATGAATGTGGCAAACAGTTAATGGGTCAATGGCGGACTTCAGTATGGTTCAGGTGAATGGGCACTGCAAATGGAAGGGTTAATCACACACAAGCACAGGCAGACACACATGTACACTCAGATAAAGTAAGGGTGGTGGGAGGGGGGGCATGCAGAGCTTGTGGTGGGGATGCAAGGTGGACTTAATTTCTGCTGGTCCAGACAGAAACAGGGTGAAACCAGGACAAAACTTACCCTAAACTCTTCCACCTCTTCTTCCTGCAAGCAAGAGGCGTGAAGATTGAAGCGTGACTTAAAGACAAGTTCAGGGGTCGGGGTGGACAAGACTATGTTGAGGTCATGCCACAACAAACAAACAGGAAATGACTGGAGATGGGAGGACACCGGACATATGACATCTCCCCATATCAACCTGAAGAGTGTGCGCCGCGGCCTTGTGCATGACACACTCATGAAAACAGGTCGCTGTGGCACCTTTTGGGTTTCTTTTTGCACGTATGTAGGATGATGCTGAGACAAGTCTAAAATAAAAGTGGACAATGGGCCTTCTCTGACATCTTGAGCTTGTAGTATGGAGGGAGTGTCTGCAGGGGGCAGTCATGCACCACAGCAGTGACGGACCGTGATAAAGACGCAAAACTGAGTGATACGAGCTACACGCTGCGGTTGGCATCAATTCTGCCTCGCTTCCAGTCGATCCACGCCTTGTGTCCCTTTGCCGTTACACTCCAGCAGAGGAATGCAATCGAACCGACACAAGCCATGAACCGGACAGGAAGTGAACAGGGAATTGATCGAGCCAGACCTCGAGCGTGCGCTTGATCCTGCTGGGGAAGGATCCAGGGTGGTGGGCGGTGTTGTGTAATGGTTCCCTTTTTGCTCACATTTGTAGTCGTCTATAGTAAAGGTGTCCTTTCTAAAGCCTTTAATCTACCTCGCTATACTTGGACTCTGCATTCAGGCCTCTTTCTGAGCAGTGCAGTCTAGCTGATGGAAATCGAAAAGTCAGTTTCAAAGATACATCTTTCAAAGGGCGCTATCACTTATTAAGCCAGTAAAAATGGGCTTGTTAGTTGACAGTAAATTAATTGGAGACTGTCCCACTTCTCAAATTAACTGTTTATTGAGTCCTGTGATGATGTCTGAGTCACAAAATTTACTTCTGCCTCTTTTTCATTTTCTTCTTCTTCAAAAAAAGCTCCAAAATGTACAATTTCATGTCATTAGTGTCTGAAGTTCTCCATCTTCCTGGCATTATTAGAGAGAATTTTTGGATGTGACACTTGTGATATAGCTAACTAAGCTTATCAAAGCTCCACACAAGGGTTTTAATTTCAATGCAGGTGATTTAAAATGACTTTAAGCGACCTGTATCTGTGAAACTGGCCCCAGCAGCATCACGTCAGAGAAAAATAGTTTAAACTCGAAAACAAAAGGTTCTGAAGACTCAGCAAACAACCAACCTCTGTCTGAACATGAGCGCCGGGTCCATGTTGGCCGAGGTCAGCCGCACCACGTGTCTGATCTCCTTGGCGATCATCCTCAGCTTCTCAAAGTTCACGAGGCCGTCGACACTGGAGTCGTTTCCTGCGAGAACAAACACGAGTACAAAACGGCCACACACAAACACACACACACAAAAACAAATAACAAAACACATGTAGAAACAGTGAGTGTGAAGTCAGCTGTCAACTTTGTAATAAGAGATTAATGATTCATATTTTGGGACAGTCGCAAGATGCAATTTGCAACAGTATTTCTAAGCCGAATCTTCAAAGTAAAAATCTCCTTGTTCTGGTCTCCTTCGCGTCATTCCTCCAGGAGATCAAAGTGTCTTTCATACGAGTAGCGCTGGGTCATCTGAGAATTTTTAGCAACTCGCATAATTATGGAAACTTACTTTTCAATTCGTAACATGGCCGCTCATTTAAGAGAAAACCTTTAAGAAGAAGTCAGTTGGGGCTGTTTTGACCTGACTCAGTGCGATATCTGAAATAGGCAGTATAGGGAAGCCTTTAGCAGAAGTAAACCTCCTGAGTGAGACTGAAATTGACCTTCCGCACAATGCAGAGGAAGTGGTGGATATTAAACGGTGCAGAATGACATGTCAACTTTCAGAAATGGCCTCAGTTATTTAAACCTGCTAAAGGTACGTGTGAGTAGCTAATTCGGGGCTCTCCACAAACTCATGTACCTTCGTGTAAGAAGGTGAGGTCCTTCTTGACCACGGGGAACAGCGGGATGATGGGCGGCTGCATGCTCTGGCTGCTCAGGATGTTGCGGTACTTGGCCATGTTCCTGGACGGGTCGAACACGTCCTGCAGGTCTCCAAACAGCTTCTCGTACTTGCTGGGCAATTTCTCCCACGAGCTCCGCAGCCGAGCCACCGGTGCCAAGTTCAGGCCGCTATGTGAGGAAGGAAAGAGGTGCAAGGAGGGAAACAGGGAGGCAGAGATAAATGGTTTATGGTGGGAAGAAGGGAGGGGGAAAGTTGGAGGTAGAAATGAGCGAGTAGAGGGGGGAAAGGTTGGTGGAGGAGAGAGAAGAAAGGAGAATAGTTTTAGTGCCTATGCCTGAAACATTCGTCCCGATCAAAAAGCCATACTGGCATTTGCTCAGTTTGCTACTTTTCCAGACCACCTTCTGTTAGTGCGGTCTCCATTTTCCAGAGCAGAGGACCCCTGGAGGCGATGTCATCTCTGAGCAGACTCATTGCGACAGCTGATAATTATGACTGGCACAGCATTTATTTCTGCTCTCTTCATTCATTATCTTTGCAGTTCCCATTCTTCTCTCTCTCGCTCATCAGCTCTCCATCCATTTGACACTGCTGCTACTGCCTCTTCTTCACCTTTTTTTTTTTAAACCATAGCCACATTTTTGTTTTCCCGAACTCTCTGCACCACCCTTGTTTATACAAACAGGCCAAACGGTATCAATCAGTATTAAAAAAATAGTTCCTGTGACGATTAGCGATGTAAGTGGCAATCAGGTCTTGTTTTATATTCCAGTCCAGCTACTTGGTTCTGTCTTTGCTTCTCAACTCGTCACATCTACCGTTTTTTCCTCTGCCTGATTGTTTACTTAACCACATACGCAAATGCTCTGGTGTCTCCTGCATAAATGACGTTAGCGGAGCTTCTCCTTATTTGTGTGTGTTCACTATAAAAAGCTATGGGAAATCCTGCACGTTATCTTTCCCGTACAAGCAAATGCACACACACACAGAGCAGCACTGCCTCTCTCACCAGGCAGGTTATGCTTCAGAGAGCCATACGTGCGAAGACATCCCGCTGCGAGGAGGAGTGTAAAGGGACGGGAGGTCAGACAGTTCTGTTCTAAAGTGCCTTTTACAGCGGCGAGCAGAGGATCACCATACTGCTCAGCTCCTTACGGTCAAGTGGGAGTTGAGACGTAAACAGACGTAAAAAAGAGGGCAGCTTTGTGCGAGCTGAGCAAGACCCTAACACAGATCTATGGTACATTTAGAAAAGGAAAAAAAAAGAGAAGGTTTTATTGCAGAAAATGATTTTAGATTAATCAAAATACATCTAAGGTGATAGTTTTTGCATAACTGCATTCTTGTGCATTTCTATTTAACTGTCTGTTGCAGCAACTCTACAGACAATATCCTCTTTGATTACATACACACTGTAGATTGAAAAGAGGACACTGAAACAAACGCGTCTAAACAACCTATTAACCAGGCTGAACATGATGTGTTGTTTTTGAATTATTCCTCTTGGGACTGTGACACTGTTGCAGGAGAGAATGAGCAAACATGGAGGAAGAAATAGGCGTTACATAAGTAGCAGCATCTCTGGGCCCCATTGACACAGTCTGGCAGTGAAGCCACAATGATGCTAATGTACGTTTTAAAAAAGGAAATCGGTTGAGCCTAATCATGGTCAGGATGCACAACAGAAGCAGCTGTGGTCACTCGCTGCTCTCATTAAAAGGCTCTACAGGATTCATTGGCATCCAAATCGCTGTTTGATTTAATCTGTTTGATTATTCTTTTATCTTTTTAATTTCAGCTGAACTTGAAGCTGTTTGAGAATTCATAAACATGTGATTGCAAAGATAATTTACTCTCTATTCACAGTCCAAGGTATTTGTAGGACGTCATCTGTTTAAACTGTGAGCAGTGAAAGGACACAGCGCTACATATCTAGATCTTTTTTTTTCATTTCTGTGTTGGTTCTGCTTGTTTGTTTTATTATTATTTTCTCAGCTTGTACTGTACTTTCCTGTGTTATATGGCTCTATATAAATAAAGCTATTATTAACTTTCATCATAAGTGCTCTCAAACCCAGATGAACAGAGTAAGTCAGTCAGTAAATCATCTCCTGCGTAAACACACCCACACACTCTTGCAACTGCCTGTACAAACACCAGCACACTTTCACCCAAACACACATGAATGCAGATATCGGTGGGTTCAATCGCAGGTTCGTCCCTAAAACACACTAACCAGCACTAACTTGCCTCGTCTCATGTTGGTTTTACCCACAGAACACAGTACAAGCTTTCTCAGATCACTCCAACAGCTATTTAGAGCCAAACCACAGAGGCCGGAGGGAATTAACAAAAGCAACAAACAATAAGTGTAGCTGTTGCTATGGGACTATTGTTGTAAATGCTGTAAGGCTGCAGAGGCAGCGTCTGTGTGGTTTGGGCTGATTCAGCTGGCAGGGACGGGGGAGGGAGAGGGGAAGAGGTGAGGCAGGTTCTCTTGAGGATGTGAGGAAGGAGACGAGTGGCCAAAAGCTCATTTGGCCAAAAAAAAAAAAAAAAAAAGCTGTCAGGGGCGACAGAGTAAATACCAGCTGTCATCGCAGATAAAAGGATCCTGTTATTGCTGCCGCTATAATTCTACGAAAGACGCAAAAATGAAGGAAATGATGAAACAACGTGTCACCTCACTTCATTTAGGAAGGCAAAACACATGCACACTCTTAAGACAGCTTCTATCGTGAGCCCACCTGATGATAGCGAACATTGAGTTGAAGTTCTTGCACTCTCTGCAGTGCAGGGCGATCTTGATGAAGTGTTTGATGGTCTTCATCCTCTTCAGGGTGTTGGGCTCCTTCAGGATCTCTGTGGCGACCCAGAAGGTCTCCTGGTTTATCACCTCCTCAAACTGTTTGAGATTCCCACTTCCCGTCGAGGAGTCCAGTTTAAACAAGTCGTCCACGTACCTGGGAACCATGACAAAGATGTCAAACGCTTCACAACGAGAGGTTTTTCTCAGTTAAGGAAATAGTTTGACTGTGTTGAGCTTTCTGAAACATCCTGTGACGCTCAATTTACCACAAGTGGTTTTATTTCCTTATTTTCTTTCAGTTTCTGTTTTTGAAATCTACAAATAAAGTCATTATAATCATAAGAATTCATAATACCCCCGTTGCTAACCAATTCAAACGTTAAACAACTACATACTCTGTGGACTCGATGTTCCTGAAGAGCTCAAAGTCTCTCATGGAGAGCTGGGCAGCAACCTCCATGGTGCTGAGCTGCAGCAGAGAGATCTGGCTCTCTCTGAGGAGATCCTGGGCATCCTCGTCTGAACACAGCGTCTCCGTCTCCATGTTGTTCTTCAGGTAGTACCTACAGGGAGAACACGTGGAGAGAGGATACGTTTAGTTTAGCTTCTACTGCAGCTGTCAAGTCACAATCTAACGCAATCAGGGTGTTAAGAAACTGTATTTATGCTATTTTCCTGTGAAGGTATTTATTTGTGAAATTCTCTGATATACTGAGACCTTTCTTGACTAATTTGTCAATTAAAGAAAAAATTAAATTTTTTAGAAATCCAATGAATAACAGAAATCCTTCAAAAACAACAAAAGAGGAAGATTTTGAGTCTAAAGATTGGGAGAAAGGATTATGTGCAGGATTTGAAATACTTTAAAAATGGTGTCATCCCTTTGTATTTTTAGAGCAGTAGGTAGTATATCTGCAGTATCCTCAGATGCTTTAATATAGGCTGCAGAGGCAGACAGGTGGGCGGACTGGATCCAGTTTTTCAGCCGGCTGTAACTTTCTGCACGTTAAACCCTCTCACCCCATCCAAGATAAATCTACTGAAAGTTCCTCTCCTTCACATTTCATCTTAAAGGCGCACATTTTCTGTCTCCAAGTTGGGATTAGTTTGAGGAAACACTCTGTGGTATTGACAGATTACGGCCATATTTTACCTTTGGGTAAAGAAGGGGAGCGAAAGAGTGAGAGGTATTTCTCTTTGCTCTTTGGGCTTGATCTCCAGCAGTTTTCTGGGAGAGCTTCCTGCAGCGGGCCATCTCTCTTACCTCGTTATGCGCCTCCGTGTTTATAAATCTAACGCCCAGCCGCCCCCCCCCTGCTACTCTAATGGAGCTGTAATGCGGTCATCTAGGAATGCTGCACCTTAGCTCCCTGTAGACCTACAGCCCTCAGGGGCAAAAGTGCTGGCGTGGATGTGACTCTATTACTCTGCCAGAAGAGCCGAAGAAGAGCGCAACTAACAAGAGGCGATCTGATGATGTGAGGTGAGACAACCAAGCTGAATTTACGTTGAAGCATATGTTAAGAAAAACTGAGAAGAGAGGACACGAGATGAGAGGAGATGAGATGAAAGGAGAGAGTAGGGAAGTGGAGAGGAGAGGAGACAAGAAAAAGGACAGAAGATCAGAGATGAGCATACGAGAAAAGTCGAGATGGCAGGAGACAAGAGAGCATCCATGACGGGAAAGGGGAGGCGACCTGCGATTAATCCATTAATGCTCCAGTATTTTCAGTTAAGTAATAATAATAATGAAAAAAATTCTGTTCGTATGGAGGGTAGAGGGGACTAAATTAATGATGGACAAAGTGCTGCTAAATAGAGCTGGCGGAGCGAAGTCGCTGGAACCAAGCCACTGTAAAGGGCCATTGGTGTTTTGTGAGTATGAGTATAAGCATAACATCTCCTCGCTGCATCTACATATATTTTTTGGCAGTGGGAACGACGCTTGCTATTGGCTCGGCCTGCTCCCCTGTTAGACCTCCTGTCAATCATCAGCTGAAGAGAGGGGGAGATGGAGGAGACGTGACACAGACAAAGGAGATGTCATATTTGCTCATATTTGTCTTCTGCTCCTGATTGCAAATACTGGAAGCGGTGCTGAATACACACTGCATGACACTGCACCATGAACAATTAATGTTTATATGTAAAAAAATACTGCCAAACATGACAGTGGATTGTTAATATGGCAGTGATGTCTCCAAGATAAAAGAAGGTGTTTTATTTTGTATACAGTTTTTGTACTTACAACTTCCACATGATACCTATAAATAAGGATTAGATAGAGGAGCTATATAGAGATGTTTCTTGTTCATACCTTAAGAGCTAAACCAACCTTTTTCCTACCAATATCTCAAAGTAATTTTTCCTCCTGCAGCTCAGCATCAAAAACACAGGGTTGGTGTTACCATGAGTAGGTGAGTGTGTGTGGACTCACGTGTGACTCAGACGTGTGTCAGACTTCCTTGGTAAGAATTTGTATGTGTAGATCCTTCCATACACATACACGCACATAAAATCCTTCCATACGAATACATACGGTCGTGCAAACACAGTACACACATGTCTATATGTGTATGAACGCGTGACTGTGTATAAGGTGAGTGTCTGTTCGTAAGCGTCCACAGTCCATGTGCATGTCTGTGTGTGTGTGTGTGTGTCTGTGTGTGTCTGTGTGTCTATGTGGGTGTATGAATAATTCCAGACATGCCATGCTGTCTGCTGAGGCCTCCGCCCCTGACAGAGGATGAAATATTCATGCTAACCTAGTTGGGAGGGGACTGATGAGGGACCACAGGAGGCCAGTGGGAGAGGGAGAAAACCGTGAAAAACTGACGGAGAAGCTGTTTTAAAGCAGACTTCACGCTCGCCGTCCAATTATACTTTGTCAATTATACTTTGTGTCTTACTAACTTTCATCTAAAAAGGGAATGCGTCTGGCATTGAGAAGAAGACGAATATACATATAAATAAATAATATGATATATAATATAATAATAATATATAATATATATACTGGCGATGGTGTTTTGGTTCAAAGGAAACACATCATCACACAAAGGCTAAGTGATGTGGAAACTTTGGAGTCGCGTCTGCAGCAAAGTGAAAATTGCTTGAATCAGACAAACAGAAAAGAAATCCAGAGTCTTGTCATCGTCGGCATCGCATTACTGTAAACTTTAAACTGCTGCGCCTGTTTATTAATGTGACAAACAGAGCGGCGACTAAAAATGTTCCCTGGCCCTTTTATGGGGTAACGCCGCCTGATTTATCATTACACAGAACTAGGACAATGGTTCTGAATCCACCTGGTTTCCATTTGAGGCCATTTAATCAGGAACTTATTTACACCTCAGAAATGTGAACACAGTATTCCAAGGAACAAGACTGAAAAACCTCCTCTAGTAAATTCAACATATATGTGCTAGACATGATTGACTTTCTAGCAGAACTAAGCTCAGCTGTGGTATGAAGTCTGGAGCTGCTGTGTTTGTAGTGATTTGAGAAAGACGTGGTATTGGATTAAATGCTTGAGCAGTACAGGGCTAGAAATCTAGAAATACAAATTACTGAGCACTGTGTGGCCTTGGGTAAATTGAACCAACTCAGACGTAATTATAAAAAAAGGAAAGGAAGGAAAATCTCCCATGTCTCAGGATCCTGGGGTCGGTGTCCAAGCACCGCGGGTCGCTGCTTTGGTTTAGTCATTCAGGCCTTCGGCACAACGTAGGTCTGTATAAATTCTTAAATTCTTGGATCCACTTCCAGCTTGTTTCTGTCCAAGATTCCCCCAGCGGATCTGCTGTAAATACATATCCATGCCTTTTTTCAGGGCCAATGTGCTTCTCTGATCATGAAATATTGTTGCTTCCTGGTGTTCTTGTTTGTAGACAGATACACTTGTGTTGGCCATGTTTGGTTTCACTCACAAAAGATGCTAAAGCTGAGGCATGTGCATCTTAAAATACAGTTTGATGAACTGTAAAGGAAACCATCTGTCAAGTTCCCAGAAATAAATGATTGCACAATATGATCTTCAACAGCAGCGTGACACTTGTGTTTCTTACCTGCCGTTGAGCTGAATCCGATCAGCCAGTTTGGAGAGCTGGTCGGGCAGGCGGCGCTGTTTTATGACTCCCTCCGGACTCACTGATACCTCGCACAGGGAGTAGGTCTCGGGTGCGGCAATGAAGCCAAACTCATTGACCGTGTGGGCGACCACATCCTTGGCGGTAGTGTCCTTACTGATGATGATATAGCAGCTCTGCTGGTCGGCCTTAAACACCCGAATCACCTGGTCTGGGATGTCTGAGAGCGGAAGAGAAAGAAAAGAGGAGAGCGGTCAGTGATTTATTAGGGTTGGATCGGTGGGTGGTTACAGTATGTGGAAGCCAATTCTGTAACAAATGCAAATGACCCAATAAAACAAATGTAAGAAGTCTTCAACATAATTAAACGGTAATCTAAGAGCAGTTTCCCAATTTTTTGCATTTATCTTTGTCTGAATAATGTACCAATAATGTGATCATAATTAATCGCGGGCTGTGCCAGTAATAGCAGGAATGCTATAAAGTTATGATGCCCATATTCTATTTTCATTACATTACTGAGGGTTTCAGGTGACAAGACTTGCATCCTCTACTCTGAACACATTTGCTGAGCCAGCCACTCTTCTTGCCAAAATGTCTTTGGTGTAAACCCAAATGAGCAAAGGGTGAAAGACATAACACTTTCTGGTCTTACTTAATTTTAGTTTAACTTATCCAACTATTTATATTTACCAATGGCATTGCTAAATTGTCTTACTGTTCAGCCAAATCACAACAGTCTGTTTCATTGTCTTTTCAGCCTGTTACATAAATTCAGTCTTTCTGAGAAGCCAATTTTCTAATGGACTTGCATGATGATGCCACACACCGCTGAAAGGATATCTGTCTTCCACCTGCAACGTCCCTGCTTGCTGACATTTGTTGTTATCAGCCGCTACAAGGTCGCAGACAGGGGGATAAATACATAGCATGTATACTTAAAAACACATTGTGCTTGCTCTTATACTGCGCATCAACAACAAATACTATTAATGACTCTGGGGATACGTGTACGTGTGATGTGACTGATGAAATCACAGTTTTCTCATGTTTCACAGTACAAATTACAACACTACAGCCTTTTTGAGCACTGCATAAAGCCTGAGCAAGATAAGGAAACACATTATCATGCATGCACTTAGAAAGGAAACAACAGTGTGTGCGGAGCTGTGCAACAATGGATGGATGGACGGACGGATGGATGGATGATGTAGAACTAAAACATGCATGTGGGGTCAGGCACAAGCAGTCTGACTTTGAACCAGAATATATACATGTCATCATCTCTCGCTTTTTTGGTAATCCAACCCCGTGATATGTTTTTTCTAATCATTAAATTTGAGTTAATAGTTACAATCTGCTTCTTATTCCAAATGGCATTATGGGAAAAACTTATGTAACCTAAGTAACTATGTACCTACCTAACCTGAGTAAGATAAAATATTTAAGATTATAAATGACCTGCAGATTGACATTAGAAAAAAATAAACCACAACACACTTTCTCCATTCAATAATTAACCATTTAAACTTAAATCATTTACTGAACCATATTAGGTAATGTACCATTTAAAAGCTGTGAATGCAAATAATTCATAAAAAACGACTCAATGAAATGGCATCATCTCCCAAAATGATTCAGTTCTTCCATGTTAGACGACATATGGAGTTATTGTTTACTTGATTTAACACAATACTCATCAGCGAGAGGCCAAGATAAAAGCTACTGTTTCCCGGGGTGGCTGATGTTGGAGCAGCTGCACGCGACTCACACTGTGCGATCTGTGTTAAATAATGGAAGCGTTTCCCCTGAGTGAAACGCTGCATTAAAGATCCCCATGTTTGAGAAAGGAAGAGGGTATGGCCCATTAGCCATGAGCAGCCAAAGAGCTCAGTCACGTAAATTGAAAATGGAGGGAGATCACTAAGAGATCATCTTGGAAAAAAAAAAAAAGTCTGTCTGACTGATGAGTTTGTTCAAGTACACGTTGATACAAACGCACACACACACACCTGCACACACTCCTGTTTACCAAGCAGAAAAGGGTTAAGTACGCTCAGACACAAAGTCATTACCCTCACCTTTATTAGCACACAGCTCTCTGATCTGTCTGTGACTGTGGGGATCTTTGTGTGTGTGTGTGTGTGTTAGGATGACAATAGCTGGGGCAGCTTTATTATCATCATCATTACAACAGCAGCAGCACAATAAGCAGAAACAAATCGCTGAAGGTAAAGCCAATAACAATAACGTTAGAGTGAATGCTGATAATCAGTCATCTCTGCTTGTTTAAAGGGCTGCATTTGTAGGTGTTTGTGTGTGTGTGTGTATCCGTGACATGCGAATGAGGCATGTGAGGATTTTTTGAAGGAAGTAGTATCACTCTGGGTGTGTCCATGTATTTACAGGTTGATGTTGCATACCATTTGTTTTCTATTCGACAGGAATGAATCTATGTATTTAGCTTTTTTGTATTCATATACAATATAATTTTTTTCAATATAAAGTTTTTCTGCTGTTATTTCTTCTGGCTGATCAATCATGGATCTTGATGGACTGTGAGCTTATTGATTTAAATCACATGACATGTGATTATACACTTTTATCCTGAAGAAGGCAATATGTGCGCAAACGCTAATTCTTAGAATCAAAAGCACAAAAATAGCTTCAGAGGAATAAGTGTGTGGCTCCCTCCGTGTTTTCTGGGTTGCAGCAGTAGCAGAGCTCCTCTCTGTTTATGTGCAGCCGGGTGGTCAGGGTGGGCTGAGTGGAAGCTAAATGCTTTGTGTCTCATTAGCTGTGATTTGTGATTGGAGTGTGGGAGGCTCTCGGCTAAATAGCTGGCTATCACATCCGGGGGGCTTAATCATGTTTAAACCTCTGGACGAGCTGCGACCCGACCCGCACACAGGAGGACAATCGCTGCCCGTCCAGCACAAACATCCAATCAATTATCATCTTTAATAAAGGTATCATTCATTTTCTTCAACACCAGAGAATTTATTCATGGACTGAAGCCAAAGAGGATTTCTTTCTTTTTTTTCTAGAGGGTTTTTGCAAACACAGCACTAAGAGAGGCTACACACTTCCCACAAGCCTCACTCTCCTCCTCCTCCTTGCCCTCGTTTCTACTGTTTGCCAAAGATTTTCCCAGTCACTCCATCATACAGTTGGAAGACATAAATTGCATGTGAAAGCATGCAGAGCAGAAGAGGGCAGGGCATGATGGCTCGGGGTGAGGAGGAGAGCAGAGTAGAGAGTAGTTGGGGGTTAAACACCAGGGCTCTACTAAATAAACACACAAAAAAAAAAAAAAGTTTCTTAATGTATCTTCATTAGCGTACATCTTAAAAGGATAACACTGGAATTATTTTATGTTTCTATTACTATCACCAATTCCCCTTGAGAGGCTAAAACCAACAGCAAATCTATCCTACTAACAAGAACTGTCTCTGTAGCCAGAGCTGGACACTATTTATGCTTATGTGTGATAAAAAGTCAGTTTTGTCTGCCTTGTTATAGAGCTGTGATGTTACTGGCTTAAAATGAAGCGATTTGTTTGGTTGCACGGAAAAAGAAAGTTCTCCAGGGGAGCTAACAGTATTCTGATAAAATTAATACAAAGATAGGGGGAGCCGGCATGAAACCAAAATATAAACTTGCAAAGAGAGCAAATGACGTACAGAGCAGATGTGTATGCTGCATAAGACAAATGCCCTCTCTTGTTGTTTGAATTATCCATTTAAACACTAAATGTGCTTGATTGTTGTCACATGGTCACATTAATGAACTGGGTATAATGTGAACCCCCACTGTGTTTTAGAGAGATGAATATCACACCTTTATTTAAGTGAAAATGGGAAACACGATTGGTTCGACCCCGTGGTAACAGACCGAAATGTCCTCACTCATTCATACAATCTCGCGAGGATGGATGACAAGTGGAAAAAGTACAACACAAGGCACAAAACCAAGAGCCTGAAGGATGTCGTTCATGGATGCAGAAATGGAAAATAAGTTTGAAGATTAAAGGGGAAAAAAAAAAAGATGGAGGGGACGTTTGGGAGAAAATATTTACTGAATCAAACAGTGGCATTGAAGTTATGCATACTTACAGTACAGTCCCAGGGCTTGGCAAGCGGAGAAAAAAAGAGAGAAAACACAGTGAATATGAGAGAGGAGGAACGTGGGAGGAGTACAAAGAGACATAGTGGTTGGAAACATCATGACAGAGGAGAAAAAGGGAGGGAAGACCAGCGGAGTCTCTACTACAGCCTTGATCTGTTCATGGGAAACCAGAGAGGCCGAGTATGACTCACCATGTCGACACTAGAACATCTGTTTAAGATCACCGCGAGAGAGACGCAAAGAGAGAGAGAGAGAGAGAGAGAGGAAGCAAAAACGAAAAGTGGACAGAAAGGGAGAGAGCCGAAGGGAGGAAAGACAAAGAAACTGAGCATCTACGACTTGACTCAGAGTCACATATGTAAGAGGACACAGTCACATGTCTGCTCCACATCGATCTGACACCCGGGATCCACTTCTCTTACTGGAACAAGACCGTTTTCTTTTTTTTTTTGCTTTCTAAACTATATAAATGATTTATCAGTTCTCGGCAAAAATCTATCTATTGATTCATTAACTGTTTCAGCACCAGCAGCTCATACATAGAGTAATGCACAAAATACGAATTAGAAAAATCCTGATTCCCTGTTTCTCTTCTGTTTAAAACCGACCATTAATGTTCAAGATTAGTTTATGTGAAAGGTTGAAAAATGTCTCCAGTATAGATAATCTCTTGCTTGTCTTTAATCTATTTCTTATAACTTATGAGGTCGAAATATAGTTACTTGTTACTAAGAAGCACTTTTCGACCTACATTTTCAATAAGTAAAAGATGAAATTAAGTTCATTACTCACCTTTACTAATACCATCTAATTAGGTGAGACTGGATCAGTGATACTTTATTTAAGAAAGAACTTTACTTTGCTAAAGACATTAAAAATCTCTTTTCTAAAAGGCTTCTTGATCAAGGCAGGCAACGATAACAACCAGTTACAGACAAAAAACACAAAACAAATGACAAAAAGCCACAAAATCTGATAATATGGAGCGTCTGTGGTGTCAAACCACCAAAATTAGACAATCCAAAACCGTTAAATACATCAAAATTCTCAAATACCCTAAAACATCGGGAGCCATGTTGCTCATATGTCCCAGTGGTGGAAAGGTGATATTGATGCATCAGCCTCTGATCTCTATGCTAATGCAATTACAGGTAGAATTTTGGAGGCATTACAGGCCCTGCAGAGCATCTGGAACGTGGTTTTGTTTGGGCGGGCTGTTCTTCACTCTGCTATTAAATCTAATGGGAGGCCAGAGGACTAAAGGAAACTTGAGCTAATGGTGGATGATTAATAAGGCCCAGTTGGTGTGTGTTTGTACTCCAGCACAACACAACCACATGTGATGTATAGGTCTACAAACTAGGAATCTACGTGCAGGTGTGTGCAGGTGTGTGCAGGTGTGTGCACGTCGGCCCCAGCGTGTGGAGCTCATTGACAAATGGCCGGTGCAATAAATCAGGACCACATTCGCCCTCTCGCTTCTCTCCCTTTCCCACTTTCTCTTTCTCGCTCCTCGCCTCTCTTTATATTTCATTCTCACTAACGCGAAAGCACACAAATCACACGCAGGGAGCGCTCCATGTTAGTTTAAATAATCATGGGTGCAGAAACCCGTCTGACAGGAAGGGAATAAATAAGTCTTACAGTCCAGTCAGACGGACATGGACACAACAACAAAAGGCAGTGAGTGTGTGTGTGTGAATCTGTGTGTGCACCCATCCTAGAAACCCCCAGTTGTTCAAAAACCTTTAGTTGCTCAGAAGTTTGCCTGTATTTCAAGGACAGAACGATAACAGTGGAGAGAAGGAAAGTTTGTGTTTGAGACAAACAAGTGCACACGACTCTACACTTTTCATATGGTTGCTTTATGCGATTAGCTTCAAGGGTGACAGGGTGTCTGTGCAGCAGTCTTTATGTATCCGAGTCCTTCACTCCACAAGTGTGCTTTCACTGCTGAATGAGCCCGAGGTCTCAAGTCAAGTGCGACAAACAGCTTCAGGAAAGTTACGTCAAACTGTTTGAGTGAGGTGCCTGAAATAAAGCCACAAGGGTCATAAATGAGTGCAGTTAAAGTTTTGCTTCCTTTACAGCTAAGGTTCTTGTACTTGTTCTTGTTCTTGTACTTGTACAATATATTTGTATATGAACAGCAAATTAGATTTTTTTGGATGCTTTTAGGAATTCAGGTTTTGTCTCATGAGAAGTGCTTTGTAAAGTTTCTGAGTTTAACTTTGCGAATTTCAGACTGATGCTGAGACATATTATCAAAAAGTTTTGTAAGTAACCATTTATTAAGAAAGACGATACTGCAAATTTATTACAACATCCATTTTATTTTTGATGTTATACCCATCTTTTTGGGAATTTCTGCACTTAATTGTTGAGATGCAGCCAGGAAACAGTATAACATGCATCACAGACCTCTGCTTTGATTGAATATGTAGTGTGTTCACAGGAAAAGGGACAAAATTGAGTATTCTAAAAATACATATTTTTGTTTTGTTTTTTTGCTGTTGTTGCAAATACATATTGCATAGAGGAAATGAAGGAGTTGCCCACAGCTGAAGTGTGAACTGTGGTTAAACAGCCTTGTGAACACCCCAAAAATATTAATCATAACGGATAAGAATGACGGCCCAAAAGCTGTAATAAACTGGAAATATTATTCAAGCCTTTGTTAGTAGTTAACAACGTCTGAAACCTTAACAAGTTCACAAAAACAAGAGCGGTACAATACTTTTCCACAGTAGCGTCCACACAGAACCAAAGAGTCAGTTTTCTTACCGGCAGGGTTGGAGAAGTCGAGGACGCTGGTGGCCGGCTGCAGCAGGTCGGGGCTGCTGGACGACAGGTTGCCGGGGATGGGCATGATGGCCACGCTGTGACGACACTGCTTGGTACCCACGATGCTGTCGTCCTGAGACTGACCCATGCCGCCATCACTGGAGAGGAGGGCAGGGACGGCAGGGAGGGGAGGGACAGGAAAGGGGTGAAAGTTGGAGTGGGGGAACGGGTGGGGTTGGTATCAAAAGAAAAAGTGTGCGATATAAAAAAAAAGAGAAAAAGAGAGAGAAACAGGGAAATTAGATTTTCTCCATCAAAGATGAACTTAATGTTCTAAAATCAACTTTATGCTTTTATCCTGCAGCAGTAGACATTCAAAAAACTGCCTGAATGTTTTTTTTTCCTTTTGTTGTGAATTTTAAGCACAAGTATCAGAATGAGAGCTTTCTCCTTCATCTTGAGAACATGTAAAAGTCACAACACTCATAACACGGTGGAGAAAAAAAAAAAAAAAAAATCAGGAAATTGAATCGAAATGTCTACTCTTGCAGAATGACAACAACCAAACATCAATATCACTATACTCGTCTTTTAATATGCAGCAGTGACACAGCTGAACTTCATCCAAGAGGCGGCTTCATGAATGGCAGGAACTGATAAAGGTGCATTCACAGATAGAGACGCACAAGTTCACCAAACACACGCACGCACACGAGACAATGAGACGGGGTACACACCGGCTGACAGAGACACAAACAAGCATTGCACACAGCAGAGAAACATATGAAAAGAGGTGATAAGTACTGCGGGTTTTAGCTCGTTCAGACTTCCCATGATTTTCTCTTGTGTGTCTGGCGGCCGGGCACATTATGCGGCTAAAACTGGACTTGAGAGACGGCCGCCTTTCAACCTGGCTCCTCAGCCGCGCTCGGGGGATATGCAAACATCAACCTTTACATTAATGGCCTCATCAGACTGCCTGGATCTGCATATGTGTGACGGAAATGGCAACTCTTTCGAGACAAAACCCATAGACAGACAGGTTGGGGATTGTGATTCTTGAGAAATGTGGGTGTCTGAAGGTTGAATAGCGCTTTCTTAAAAGGTTGCGGTGGCTTTCAGCTCTACCGAAGTTCCTGCAGGGTTCAATGTAATATCTGTCTCACTATCACACCAGCCAAAGTGTGGTGGAGACGACTAGGAACGATGTGGCTTGGAATTAAGCATCATTATATCACATTTTTTCAGCATTTCCCAGGAACATGCAATGAATTATCAATTAGACATGATTTATTCATTTGGGTCTATTTAAGGTTTTTACAGGTCTGATGGTCGAAACAGTCCGCAATCACATAAACACTTTATAACTAACATCACAAGGCTTATTAATACCTTCTTAGGACCTTTCGAGGAAACTGAATTAAATGATTTTCAAGACTTTTTAAGACCTGTCAATCTAAGACTTTTAATACCTTTGGCAGTAATCATCAATTTAAAGTAAGCAAATTTATAGCATTTAAAATGAAAAATAACATGACTACAAACATAATAAGATCAAGTGAAAAAAAAGTTGAAGCATTATGACCTGATTTTTGCACTTAGTGAGGTTTTTAGTGGTGTTAAATCAACATTTAAATATGTTGCTTTTGTGAATCACAGTCTGTAACTGCGTCTCTGGGACAGGGAGTTCATCTCATCCTGTCTGCATACTAACTGTAGCTTCGCTCTAGGTGTGTCCGTACACTTTGTACTGAACGTGGCGCAGTAATGCAGGGCTTCCACTAACACAGCAGAGTGCTGCTGTAGCAAAGCTCCCGTAATCTTTGGAGCCACCAGTCGATAGTTACTGCACCGACAAGGCGGAAGAAAGAGGGGAGCGGAAAGGAGGACAGTGGGGGGAAAAAAAAGCTGATGAAGGACAGAGGAGAAAAGGAATGAAAAAGGAAAAAAAAAGAGAATTACAAGACTTGGAGGGCAATGGAAAAAGACAGGAGGAGATTTAGAAAGAGGATAATGGTGAAATTGAGACAGATAAGAAAAGCATGGGGCTTAAATAAGACTAGACTCTAACGCTCTTAACTGTTTCACAAATCTAATAATATTCATACTTTAACCGAAACAGGTCAAGACAGACATAATTATGCCTAATCATGACAAGCAAATGTCAGTGAAGTTTAGAGAAAAGCCTGACGGTCATATATAGCAGAAGCAGCAGTGTACTTTGAACACCATTTACAAATCATACAGTCCAAGTAATTTGGCTGTGAATTAATATGATACAGGTTTAAGGAATTATTGGTGAGTCCATTGAATATGACCTAGACATAGATGTCTAGTAAAGAAAAAAGTCTAATGCTAATTTATTTTCCTCTACTTTTTATGCATGCAGATGTGTCTAATTTACTGTGATGCTCTGTTAAACATCTGTAGCCCATAACACTCCTCTCTACTCTTCATCACCGTTGTAAACCAAGCCATCCTTGATGTTTTCGGCAACATCCCTGCAGAATAGGGTACATTTGGCTGAATAACAGAACATCTAAGGCTCTAAGTCTTCAGGAAGTGTGATGCGCCCAAATTTAATTGGAGAGTCTGAATGTGAAAACAAAGAGAAGGAACAGCTTGACTCTGCAGGAAAGTGGGATCGTCTGTTGAGAGAATTTGCATGAAATCGACAAATGCAGTCCTCTAGTAATGTTTCTGAAGGTCAGTGGGGCTGGTGAGCCTGTGTGGGTGTGTGTGTGTGTGTGTTTGACTTCCTGCTGTGCGCTGGTCTGCAGATGGATGCTGAATCAAATGGTTAAAGGATGGGGAGTTACGCAAGAGGTCTTACCCAAAGAGGCCCCTGAAGCAGTGGAGACAAACAGGAAGAGAGATGACATTGAAAAGCGTGAAAAAGAAAAACAAAACCAAAAAAAAAAAAAAAAAAAGCAAGAAGCGATACAAGTGCAGCAAGACCTCGCTTCTCGCACATACACATAAAAAAACAGCACAGAAACACATGTAGATTGACAGAATAAACCAAAGTTAGTCAAAGTTTAGACGCTGACAGGTTTGCTGAAATAAACAAGCAGAAAAACATCAGGAGCAGTTTCGTAAGAACAGCACAGATTCACACGCAGCACATGACAGGATATTGCGGGATTTTTGAGGAAATCCAGCCCGACTATGGTTATATTTTGAATATTAAGAAAACCTTTTCAAAAAAAAAAAAATTACGACCCATTGTTTTGGGGAGCAAATGATGTTCAGGTGAATATGTTGACTTATTATCAAACAATATATCATTTAACATTATCTTTGGTTATAATTAAAATAGTAGACACGCTGATTAAGTTATGGCCTTGCATTTAATGTTGGAGGCCTTTAGTAGTTAAATAAGTATGTGACTGTACCCGATAAAAGCCAGGATGCCAAAATGTCACATCTCATATCAGCCATTTTTTGTGAATTGCACCTCTTCAAAATGTTGCCACAACAGTTCAAAATGAGCCAAGGGATTTTGACCAGAGCAACGACATTTCCACTCATGTAATCACATACATTTTATGACCTGCAGTGAACAGTTTTATCTGAGATATACAGTAGTGCCTGCATGGAGTGCAAGTCTCTGCTGCAACAACAACCTATTTTTGTGAATACAGAGCTTCTAGTCCAAAAAAACTCTTTCTAACCACTGTCCAGGCAGGTCTATAAGTGGAACAGAGTAATCATTTCTTGAACAGTTCTCCTCGCAGGTGGAGAGGCAGCAGCGCAGCAGCAGAGCAGTAAAACGTGTGCGTCTTGTAGGGCGAATGTCGAGATGCACAAACGCTCGATAACACAATGGTTGAAGTGATATGCATCGTGATTTAGCACATGTAACTGTGTCACAGAGAAGTAGAGAGGATGAAAATGGCATCATGGGACGTGGGGTTACTACTTTAATATCATCTCAGTAAATCACCTGGACTTCTGAGGCGAACTGACTAAAGGCTAAAACCTCGGACTATTGCTTTCCAATCTGCGGAATGTAAATCAACAGGGGTTGGTCAATATGGGATGTGTGTAAACGTGCATGCACAGGCCCAGACATCTTAATTTGGCAGAAAAACGACTTGTTTATTGCCAGTGTGTCCTTGTCATATAAAATCCTTGTCTGAAGTGGAGCACAGTGTTAGCCAAGAACGGAAAGAGGCAGCAGCAGTGATGGTGGGTTTACGTATGCACCCAAGCTGGGCAAGAGCATCTAAAAAGGACTCTAAATTGTTAAACAAGGTTATCTTCCTTAATTTAACGTGCCAGATGTTTAAGAAGCAAGAAAAAGCACTGAAAAGGCAGCCTTCATTGGAGGCTCTGCCATAATAAAGGTGGTCACAGGCTGCATCCTTGTGAGAGCAAATGTGTCCTTAAAATGACAAAGAGGTCCAGTGTGTGTGTGTGTGTGTGTGTGTGTGTGTGTGTGTGTGTGTGTGTGTGTGTGTGTGCTTAAAGCTGCATGTTGTCTTAAATTGCATTGTCTACAAAGCAGCCTGTGCCTTTTGTGTACATGGAAAAAACACACATACACACAGTAGACAACTTTTCAATGTTGCCTCCCGTCACATTTTCATCCTACAACAGGCACTGATGAATCCCGATTGACCCAAATCACCCGTCTCATCTCCTTTCTTATCTCCCGGCCCTTTAATCAGCCATCAGTTCCTCTGAACCAAAGAGGGGTTTGAATGGTGCCGACTAGAGAAACAAACAAAAAAAGAAAGCGATGAAAGCCCTCATTTGGTCGATAAATAGAACGCAGCAGAGAGCTTTTGGAAGCTGTGCAATGGCTGTGTGATAGCGCGTTTGCGTTATGAGACGGAGCACAATCAGTTTTCGTGCAAACTGTGTGGACATAATCACAGCAGAGCTGGAAACAGATAGAGTGGAAAGCGTGAGAGAGAAAAGTCAAGGGACATTGATACACGCATGGCAGCGCCTGTCACTTGCGAATGTGTGTGTGTGTGTGTGTGTGTGTGTGTCTGTTTACAGCGCGTGAGAGCCGTGCTGACGGTTAGCTCTGTAATTAACAGGCCGAGAACAGCGTCTTTTCTCTCACACACACTGACACAGTATGGAGTTTAATGAGCCCTGGAGAGGCATGAAATGATGAAATGAAATCAAGCCTGTATCAGCACGTCGCGAGTGGAATATTGAATGTGAGCCTCCATCTGCACAATTGCTTTCAATTGCTCCAGATGCTGCAAGTACAGTGGCTGCAAGTACAGTGGCTGGTTATAGAGTACAACAACAATGGCTATGTGATGATGATGATGATGATGGTGCCTTTTACATGATGGTGCCTTTTACATTTTCGTGATTTGGCTGGATTCTATTGACGTTACAGCAGCAAGATGAGAGCACTGCACCCCAGACAAACTCATGAAAGAAAGTGCAAAAGTAAACGCCACATTTTCAGAGCAACATTCCCGGAAATCCTGAAATAAGATGGACTTGCACACTCCATTTCTGCGTACCACAACTTTAAGGTAAGCATTTTAGTTAAAGTTGGGCAAAATCTCTCCTGCTCACACAAGTTGTGAGAGGAGGCTGAAATCTGCTTCTCTATCACTTTCTGGGATGCAATAAGTGGTTCATTTCAGTCGTAAAGCTAGAAGCTTCGATTTTTGCTCCCAACTTCAATATTTTCTGTCTGCAGATGGTCACAGCTTGCTACAACACCAATGCGGAGCCAGCAGACAGATCCACTCAGAGAGGATTGTGGCCGGGCCAACCAGTTCTAGAGAGGTTTTCCTAAGAAGATAAATCCACCTGAGTTCATGTTACTAATCTTTTAAACCTGCAATATCAAACCATAATTTTAACAAAACATTATTCATATTCAAGATTCTGCAGCATGTTCAGTCTTATGAGATGATGTAGTTTTTGCTGTACCAGATGCCTCATTTGATCAGTGACATGGATTTAAAAATGTATAAGTCTACCTTCATTCAGTGTCCTTCTGCCTGCTATCCTTGTAGATGTAGAAAGTTTTAACAACACGATTAAGCTGGAATATTATTTTTAATCCATTTCATTCCCACTCACGCGCTGCTTGCAGACAGACATCCTCTTACCTGAATGGTTTGGGCGGCAGTATACTGAAGCGTGTCTTCTCCAGCATCTTCCTGATCTTGTTGCGTCCTCCTGACACAGTGTTGGCCTTCATTTTCCTGGTGCTCTTATGGTCTGTAGGGAACTCCATGTCTCCGGGAAGGTCGGGGATAGAGAAGCGATTGCCCTTTTTCTCCTGGATCTTGGGGATGTGGGGGCCGCCGTTCTTCTTCTCGTGCATGATCCTGCTCAGGAGTTCTTTGAAGACTAGACGAACGGAGGCGTGAAGGGAAGAGGAGGATGTGTTGTCATTTAAAATAATCAGGACAGGTATGAATTGAGGAAGACTGAGCTCATTAGTGTGTAGGTTCACATGCTCTGACTTTGCTCACCAAATATGTTGGTCTTGACAGTAAGAGAGAGATGTGTGTTATTTCTAAGGATGTCAACAGCTTTGGAGACGGAGATGTTCTCAAAGTTCTGACCATTGATCTCCATGATCTGAAACAAAACAGTAAAAATGACTAAATTAGAGCAAGGCTCAATCAAAAGTCAGGTAAAGTTACACACAAAGGCAAATGAGGAACTATGCAGAGTTTAAAAACACCACCCACTGAATTCCCTTTGAAACTTCTGTCTTTTAAATGAATGTTAACCAAAATCTGACCCACAGCAGTTTCTGTCATTTGATTAGCATGTTACGATATTATTCTTGACTCTATTGACTAAGCATATCTGTATGCAGCTTACTAAATGCAAAGGTGAACAGGGTACCAGTTACTCTCTAAATGACACAAAAAGGGAAGTGTGCAGTATGACTGCTGGGCGGCTTTATCTGAACGCTGTCACATTTAAAAGAAACTAATCTGTAGTTTGCAGTCGTTCATAAAAACATAAAAAAAGATCAGAAAAATGTGCTGTTTAAGGCTGTACGGCAGTTTTGGGACCCAGATTAGTGCCATTAAATACGAACAAAATGTGAGAGTCACTGAGTAGTAACTCTAAACAATCACTTATATCAGCTCTCACCTTCAACAGATGTTAAATTTAACCACAGATACAAGAACATTTCTTTATTAATTCAATATCATCTTCTGCGCTGAACCTTTTAATTATGTATCTGGTGAAATAAAGTTTCTGAGATAACATTTTTGAGGACAGTCAAGGTGGATATTTTGGTAAAGGTGCCTGTGATTGAAATGTGCACACTGAGGTACTTTTCTCTTGGATCCCAAAGCAAC
The DNA here is from genome assembly GCA_023238725.1 of Scortum barcoo. Classification (NCBI taxonomy): domain Eukaryota; kingdom Metazoa; phylum Chordata; class Actinopteri; order Centrarchiformes; family Terapontidae; genus Scortum; species Scortum barcoo. The sequence goes on along the minus strand of CM041534.1, from coordinate 17,913,089 downwards.
TCCAGTGTGGTGATGTTTGTGATCATCAGGTTGCTCTTGTGCAGAGAGGTCAATCTTTACCCCAGCATGAGATTTTGTGCTATGTACAGTATCTTTAAGGTCCAACCTTTACTGTCTGTAGTTCCTTTTTCAATTCCCAAAATACTGACCAACATCCAAGTTCCTCCTGCTTAAACTTACTGTCATGATGCCATCAACACCATGTTTCGCTCTAACCAGGTAACGCCTGGTTTTGGTAGATGTGGCCCTTTGTAATTTTTCTCTCATCAGACAAAGTTTTCTCACGGTTCTTGACACGAGTGTTGTTTAGCGAATTCCAGATTCAGGGGTGGCATCCATTTAGCTGCTCCATCATAAAAACATGACTGATGAGGTGCTGCAGAGATGGTTGGTTCTTGTTCATCTCCTTCTTTAACGCTTTTCTTAACCTTACCAGTAACTTTTACATCACAGTGAAATATAGTTGAAAAAAAAAAGACGACCATAATCTATCTCTGAGGCCTATCATTTTTTGGATCTTGTTCACTGGACCTCTATAAATGGATGGAGACAACTCCATCAAGAATCATCACGTAAACACCAACATCAGTAACTCCAATTTGGAGTGATATTAAAAAGGTACATGTATAATACATCTGTGACTATTTTAAGTTTAACAGATTTGTAAAAATGTTCACATCATTTATAGGCAAGCGTGTGTCGATGAAAACCTCAATATCCATCTGCGGGCAACTCACACAGCCACATTGTCACAACAGCTGATAAAAATAAAGACTGCTGACTTCATTGCCATACAGTAGTCACAAAACTACTCTAAAACCTCACAGAGAAGTAGATGGGGAGATACTGAGCTGAACAGGCATCTTCCATGCTTATGTTCTGCCATTTACTCGTACAAGTTTACAGATTTTTCCATCTGCATCGGGTAATTTATTTGAAACGTGTAGCAATGAGTCATATCTAATAGCACCACTCTTTCAATGCGTCACAGTTGCATGACGTCCTCTCACCTGATCTCCCCGTTTGAGTCCGGCCTCTGCAGCCTTGCTCCCTTCTTCCACCGACTCAACAAAGATGCCGAATCCTCTCTCGCTGCCGCCCTGCACGCTGAAGTAGAGCGGCGTCTCCCTGGATGCCTTCTGCAGGGTGATCTGTCTCCACTTGGCCTTGGCTGCACATGCTATGTTCAGCAGCCGCAAATGGCCCTTCATTTTCTGACAAGGAGGGAATAAATGGAAAAAATGATGAGCCTGAGGAGCCTTGCATTTAAACATTTTTTTGTTTCTTAAGGCGTAAAATATAGATTTAGGTAGAAAAACAACCTGCAAATGAAATCATGTGCAAAGGTTCTGAGCTTTTCTTAGATTAGAATAGAAGTTAAAAACACAATAATAATTTCTTCTAAGCTACTATTCTGACAATACATGGACTGGAGGTATGTCTTTGGGGACTTTTGCTGTAATTAATTATTAACCAACTGAGATGAGTAAAAAAAGGGATAAAAGACAAGATTAAGTGAACTGCAGCTCAAATACAACTGGGGTAAAAACTAACTTTGCATTGGCAGTTGAACTTACTGTGGTTTCTAGATGTTTCTCAAAATCCTCCAGGAACCGTGTCATAGCTGGGTCGCCCTCAAAATCATTGAAGTGGTTGTTGACCCACAGCAGCACTATTCTTGTGACCTGCAAGGCACAATGAGAGCTTTATTTAGTGGCAACACAGAACTTGCACGCATTTCCTGTAACAACTTATTTTCATCGTGCAGGCCTTGCACCGTTTGAGTAAGAACTGCTTTGACAAGAAGTAAACTGAGAGCTCTTGCAGAATGCTTATCCTGTAGGTAATGGGTCAGAGGTCATATTTAATATTAATATTAACTTTGCAGGACAATGGGAGCTGACAGTTGCTCAGGGGCACTTTTAGACCAAATGCTTAAATAGGAGTGGCTTTAAGCACAGTCCTCTTTTATCCCTGTGTTACCATGCAAAAGCTCATGTCAAATATTTCTCATCTATATAAAAGTTTAAATCTGTTTAAAATAACTTAAATTGCTGCCAAAGAAAATGCAACTGTTACAATAACATAGTGTAGCACCAGATGGTCAAATATTTGTTTTAACTCAGTCCAATTATAAATCTATTTTTCTTTATTTGCCCAAAAAGCTAGTAAAGTAAGGCTAGCTAGCAAAACATGGGAAACAGCAGGGAGGCTAAATAATTACCATGTGCATGGCTGCAGAAATAAAAAAAAGGTTTGACCACTGGTTGACTGCTTAATTTTATCCAAAGTAATTAGAGGAAAAACCTACGGCAAAGGGAATTCGGAAACAATTATTTCTGCAAATTTACGTGGGTGGTAACATTGTTCTAACCTTTGCAAAAAAGGTCAGCGTGGCGAACCGATATATCAACACAGAGGTGCATCAATCAGTGCCCACTTTCTGCTCTCTCCTTTTTCCATTTCTCACGCCACCTCTCCTCCTCTCTTTCCACGTTCTGTTACTTTCTCCCTGCTTGTTCTTTACAAGATTAGATTCTGTTTAACGGAGTTGAAGATTATAAGCCTGAATGACAACCGCATAAAGACTATTGACACTACCAGACTAATCTTAGGTTAAAGCAGTTATGGACAATGGGAGTGTCAGGCGTGAACAAATCGCTGCCGGGCTCAAGGACAGCTGAGCTGGCTGAACATGTATTGATCGGCATGTGAGATACACAACGCAGGAATTTCTACCAACAAGCATGAACACAAAACCTGAGGAGTGCAGATAGGAGCGCCATCTAAAACTGCACACATAAAATAGTACAGAATGGATGAGTATATATGGTTTTAACTTGGTATGTGCCCTATATTTACTTCCACAGGAACATCTTTACATACCCAACACAATCTACTATCCTACTTGACCTTTCACACATAATGCACACATTCAAATCTTACTGATCCACACACAGAAACCTTTAAAACTTCTCCTTTTTTTTACTCTTTATCTGTACAGACACACATCTTTCTCTCACACATCGATCGAGATAACGTACAGTCATACCCAAAACGATCAAAACCAGCCAACAGAGCGTACGCAAACTCACCGTGTCCCGGAGGCTGTCCACCTGGAACCACTCCAGCAGTTTCTTTCCGACCTCCATGGGATTTGACAGGAAGGTCCTGTAGGTCAGCAGGAAGTCTTCAATGTATGTGGGGTCCACCACCGACGGCTCCTCCACCAGGTGCATGATCAGACGCTCCGGGGTTCCCTGGGGTGAAAAGTATCCAACCATAAGGATACAAAGAGAAAAACGTATGGTGCACACTTACAAGTACACATGTAAGACAGCTGAAATGATACAAGTGCACACATAATCTATAAGGACACACACACAGCACAGAAATGCAGACACATGCAGAAGAATACACAATGAAGGAAGCAAGCACAAGAGTATGTGAGCACACCAATCTGAATAAAATATGCCGACATTAATCATAAAATGACAAGGACATAAACTATAAAGATGAAACTATTGAACTGAGCTGTCAGTTCCCCATCAATAAAACAAAGACACACACACACACACACACACAGAATATCACTTCACTTTTACAATAGCACACTCAAGCTTTTGTTGCTGAGGTCTTGCATTTCTTTCTGGATTTGCATAAGACCAAATCTAAATGTATTATTTGGGACAAAATGTTTCATTTCTTTCACTGGATCTCTTTCACTGGTATTTGTAATTAGGAGATATACAATATCCCGGACACATAAACTCTCCTTTTCTGCTTTCAGACGGTTTCTTAATGTTATCAGAGCAGAGGTTTCTGAGGGAAACGATTCATTCGACAGGGAACAGAAACTCGAAAGCCATCCACTTTTGTTCCAACACGAAAAGAACAAAGCCAAAAAGAGAAGCGGAAATGCTAACACTTGTGAATTGACTCATCTCCACTGGATGTGTTTTGGAGCCAGCAGCCCTCGTCGGAGCGGTGGCCAAGAGAATCATTCAGGCCCATTATCCGATCGATACCCGGCTGCCTCTGGAGGGTCGGGAGGAGGATCAAAAGGCCTTGGAGCGCTTTGCAATGTAGCGTACCAGAAAATGCTCTGGCAAACACTAATAGCGCTAACGGTGCCTCTGAACAATCAAGTAAGAACACGAACCCGCGCGGCTGCGGCTGCATTGATGTTTTTGTAAGATACTGTACGTGAGGGCATGGTAGATTTATAGTGGAGTGGCAGTTCCAAGGCATTTCAGAGTACTGAGTAAATAACATAAAAACCAAAAAAGATTTTGATTTTGATCTGATTTAAGTTAGTCGTGCTATCCAAAGCTTAGAGTGAGATTAAACATGCTTACTAGCTTGTTGGCATGCAGCTTAACCTTGGAGCACCTTGGGTCTTAAACCTGTCTCATCTTGTTTAGGATACGTTCTTGACCAAGGTTAAACGTATTTCTAGATCGAGCCACTTTACAAGTCTAATCAGTCTAATCTGACCTTACGTTTTAATCGCAAACTGTTCAGGATCCCTACTTTTTCCATCAATAACACATTCGTATTTTGCAAAGATACTATTAATATTTATAAATAATAATATATAAATAAATATATTACTTTCTTGATATTAGTCAGAGGCTCGGGGTCAGATACAGAATAGAAATCTTGGGGACGAGAAGAACTTCAGAGGACGCTCCAGAGCAGCAAAAAGCTTTCTCGAATCCCGGCCAAACTCATTCTTAAAAATCACTAACCTTGATGACGATGTGTCCCTTGCGGGTGCCACTGCGGTCGAGCTCACGGTGCTCCTTTACCATCACAATCTCCCCCTCCTCTTCCACCTTGTGCGTGTTCTTCTCCACATGGTTGAGGATGCGCCAGTAGTCCTCCTGGGCGATGCAGACGAACTGGTCGAGGACGACATGTGGACAGCGGGTGAACTTGTAGTAGAGCAAAACACCGCTCGGCACCACGGTCGGGTACTCAAACAACAGCAAAGAGGAGGCGTGAGGACGAGCAGAGAGAGGCATGGGAGGGATGGACGGATGGAGGAAGGAAGGTCCAGCAACTATCCAGCCACTATCTGAACTCAATTAAATAAGACTCAATATAAGTACCTATGGTGGTCCAAAGTCCTCTCATGTAGCCATTTCGCAGAAGCATCCTTCACTTCAGTTTGATGCAGCTAACTTGCCATCGTATATACAGAACAGAAAGCGCCAAGAAAGGGCTGGTCACTACAGTACAGTGCTGTCACTCTGCATGTCCCCTCACTAAATCATCAATTTCTGCATTTGTCTCGCTGAGCCATACCACTGAAACTTCCTGTATGTCTGAAGACAGGAAATGTTGTCTGCAGTGGAGGAACTGGGCAGTGTGAAAAGAGGGGCTATACTTAGTCTAGCAAGGACCACAGAGTACAACTTCTTTTACCTTTGTGCACCCGTCACGTGCCATCTCTACATCAAGTCTTTCTCTGAGACTACTGCAAAGACATTTGTATTTTTTGAACTGACAATCAAGAGTATGTATTTTATAAGGAACACTAAAAGTAATGCAATCAAAATTTTACAAATACGAAGATTTATAATACATAAAAAAAAAAAAAAGGTAAAAAAGAAAATGTCTTGATTCAAATATGCCATTATTTCATCATGGTTACAAACCTCTACACTGCAGACAAAAGAAGAAAGAAAGACTTAACTTTGCAGTTCTTGCACTCCGCCACACATTTTGCATAATGAAGTAAAGCAGTGCAATATTAAAGAGGAAAAACCCTCCACATCACACAAATTTACTACAAAATTATGTAACGTGGCTGCGTAAACATTGAAAGAAGAGTCTTGATAATATCTAGTAAAACATGGTTATCAGAATAAATTATTTGTCACTATCAATGCATGGCTGTTCTGCTAACAATGGCAATAACTAAATAAATAAATGAACAAATTGAACTTTATTCTCGTTGCACCTTGACAAACATTTTTCTCACGTGTCGAAGCAAGCAAAAACGTTTTTAAGTAAACCGAAATGCAACAGGTTGTCACTCAATTCTTAAGTTAACAATCACACTGAGGCTGTAAGTGTACATCTTGTTCTTGTAGCGAGCAGCTCAACAATGTTTTTTTTTTCTTTACCTGGCAGTCGTCCCCTTTGGTGCGAACTTCTCCACTCATGTACTGTTTGTCCAGCGAGGGCGAGATGCCAAAACTGTTGCCCATACAAAGAGTCTCCACTCTGCCCTCTGGATGGCTGATCTCCACTGCCCCGTTCAGGATGACATACCACAGGTCCAGCTGCAGACGGGCGAACAAAGACGACTTCAAAATCAAACATCTTTGACCAGCAGTTTTAAATGCTGCCTTCAATTCACGCTCTCTTCAACTGCTAATTAAATACAGTGTACATCCATGTGTACTTAATATGTTGCTGTATTGAATTGTTTTAATGTAGTAAAAGCGGCATATGATACAACTTTGTCAGCACACAAGCAACAATGTCAAACGTACAATGGAAAACAAACACTGTTTACACTACAAGACTCATCATTAACGCCACTTAACGACACAGGTTTATCTCAAATTGTTAGATTTAAAAAGAGCACACTGGAGCATCACTGCACCGCTGCATAAGAATAACTGCTAAAGTGGCTCCATAACACTCACCGACATTTAGTATATTGTAAGCATTATGTGCTTTGTGTGAGGTGTGAGTGTGGTGGTGAAGAGGTATTGTGTCTCCAGTGGTGGCTTTTGAAAACGGAAGTGCTAGCAGGCATAATATAACAAGCCATTCATCCCCGGTGCGAGCAGATGGAGGGAGGGCTAACGAGCCCGGGGCTCCCTCCGCAACTATAACTGATATTTCCTCCTCATTGCCTTTTCATTCTCGCGCTGTTTCTCGCCCAGCAAATCTCCAATTCTCTCAGTGCCTTTCACTTTCTCTCCCTGTCAGCTGCTCTTTTTCTCAGCCTCTCACCCTCTTTATTTCCCAGCCATGATGAAATGGTAATGAGTAAGGTAAGGTAAGGTAATAAACCACATTTATAAATTGAGCACAAAAGTCCTTGTGAGGCTATTTTTTCAGAAAGTTTGCACATATTTAACAATCCTCACAGCATGAATATGGTGTGAATTGCTATCATGAATATTTATGGCACCCCGCAAACATAGGTAAACTATTATTTGTCCTATTCTAAAGTTCCTATTCTAAAAATATAGAGGCAAGTTAAGGAGCTTTAGTTGATTTAACTCCTCAGTGTAACTCTGAAGGTCCCTTGTTTGCTCGCTCTACTTCCACTTTCTCTTCCCTTCTGTCCTCCGAAGCACTTTACCTCTCTTTTTTTTTTTGCTTCTGTTAGACCACTTAAGACTTGTTTTTATTTTTTCCCTTTCCCTCTCTCGCTCACTTAGCAGAGTTGGGTTCATTTGTGAGAGGACCCAAGTGCCTCTCTTTGACCTTCAACGTGAGTCCACAGAGAGACAAACAGAGCGGAGGAGACCTGTCCATCAACCGGCAGACTCGACACAGACAGTACGAAAGCACAGACGATGCACACGGCCTATTCATGTGTGTATATATGTGTGTGTGTGTGTGTGTGTGTGTGTGTGTGTCTGTGTGTTTTGTCCTGTTGACGCAGAGTCCAATCCTCCTGGAGCATGGCGTCTGGCAGTTCATTGCAATTTATCACCCTGTCGGTTCTAATGCAGCTGCGTGTAACCAAACAGCCATGACAGAGCTCCCGTTTTTCAGGCATGTAACTTAATTAATTAGCCGTGTAGCGGCTCAGGTGATTGACGGGGCTTTTAGTCTGCAGTGACTCTGCACATACCAGTTTCTGTGTGTGAATTAGGTTCGAATAGACTGGGAGATGGCAATGGTGAGGATGGGTGAGTGTGTCCATGTACTACTTTTTTTTTCCCCCATTCCATTTCATTTTTCCATTTTGCAGACTTTTGCATGTTTACCGAAGCTGGCTTACTATAACTCCCCATGCTTGTGCTCAGAAGGTCACATCAGTGTTTTGCAGGCCGTGAAACAACAAATTCATTATAATTACAGTTAAAAGATCTTAACGACTGAATTAAGAATCAGCAAGCCACCAAACACGTATAATTTCTGACTGAAACACTAATTTAATTGTCTTGAGAATTCAATGTAATTGTGTTAATGAAGCAGATATAATAAAAAAAATAACTACCCTTTTAATAGATCTGGCAAAATAGAATGCACATGATAAATATCTAATTATTGCCAAAGAAATCATTTGAATACTTCTCAAATTATGAACCATCATTGAAAAACTTTCTCAGGCTTTCACACTAGTGGTTGCACACTCCTGTTTACAGATTTCTGTGTGTGTTGTTAGTTCATTCATACCTCCTGTTTGTTGGACAGTATAACCGTGCCGGCCTGCTCCACCACCTCAAACATCATGACTCTACACAGTTCTCTGCGCACGGACATTACATGGTCATGTTGGCAAAGGCGGGCAGCTGGTGCATGAACTCCAGTAGTTGCTCTGTTTGACACAAAAATGAAAGCAGGGGAGGGAAGAGAGCAATTTAAGAGAAAACTCTGGTGAAACATTTAAGGAGCATGTATTGATGTGACTTGCGTATCCACAGCGATGCTTCTACAGAGTGCTCATTGATTTTTCCCACTGGCATTTCAAAACCAAACTATGGACTTTTAAATGGTCCCTTCTGCAAGCAAACCTTTCTCACATACATCACCAGGCCGGCTGGCGATTCAAGTACAAAGAAAAAACACATTTTAGAAAACCTAAAAATGCTGCAGTTGTAGTCTGAAGGATTTCAAGATGAAGTGCTCATCAGCAAAACATGACCTTTTTCATCTTACATATCTATTTTCATATCTATCTTCCTTAAAATTTACACGACCTGTAGCCTTTCAGACATCAAACATCTTAGTAATCTACAGTACAGTGCATCTGGAAAGTATTCACAACGCTTCACTTTTTCCACATTTTGTTTTGTTACAGCCTTATTCCAAAATGAATTAAATTCATTTTCTTCCACAAAATTCTACACACACAACACCACATAATGACAACATAAAAAAAGTTTTTTGGAGATTTTTGCAAATTTATTAAAAATAAAAAACTAAGACAATCACATGTACATAAGTATTCACAGCCTTTGCCATGAAGCTCAAAATTGAGCTCAGGTGCATCCTGTTTCCACTGATCATCCTTGAGATGCTTGTCTACAGCTTAATTGGAGTCCACCTGTTGTAAATGCAGTTGATTGGACTTGATTTGGAAAGGCACACACCTGTCTATATAAGGTCCCACAGTTGACAGTGCGCATGTCAGAGCACAAACCAAGCATGAAGTCAAAGGAATTGTCGGTAGACCTCAGAGACAGGATTGTCTCGAGGCACAAATCTGAGGGAAGGGTACAGGAAAAATTTCTGCTGCTTTGAAGGTCCCAATGAGCACAGTGGCCTCCATCATCCATAAATGGATGAAGTTCAGAACCACCAGGACTCTTCCTAGAGCTGGCCGGCCGTCTAAACTGAGCAATCGGGAGAAAAGGGCCTTAATCAGGGAGGTGACCAAGAACCCGATGGTCAGCTCCAGCGTAGCACTCTCTGTAGAGAGAGGAGAACCTTCCAGAAGGACAACCGTCTCTGCAGCAATCCACCAATCAGGCCTGTATGGTAGAGTGGCCAGACGGAAGCCACTCCTGAGTAAAAGGCAGCCTGCCTGGAGTTTGCCAAAATGCACCTGAAGGGCTCTCAGACCATGAGAAACAATATTCTCTGGTCTGAGACAAAGATTGAACTCTTTGGTGTTAATTCCAGGCGTCGTGTTTGGAGGAAACCAGGCACCGCTCATCACCAGGCCAATACCATCCCTACAGTGAAGCATGGTGGTGGCAGCATCATGCTGTGGAGGATGTTTTTCAGCGGCAGGAACTGGGAGACTAGTCAGGATAGAGGGAAAGATGAATGCAGCAATGTACAGAGACATCCTGGATGAAAACCTGCTCCAGAGCGCTCTTGACCTCAGACTGGGGCGACGGTTCATCTTTCAGCAGGACAACGAAGTGAAGCGTTGTGAATATTTTCCGGATGCACTGTAGATCCTAACTTTTTTCATCCAGTGACCGCAAGCTAATAACCATATTGCTATTAACCTGCATACTATCAGTGCTTCAGATTTTCTTGCCTAATTAGAAACTAACACACCCTGTTCCTTTCCTGCTGATCTCCCGTCTACTTCCTCTGCGCCGTGGCTGAGAACAGAGTGACCTAGCTTCAACCTGCACGCTATGCAGCCCAGCTCAGTAGCTCCCTTTTATTTCCCCCCGCTGTTATCGCCTCGTTCATTTCCTCTCTTCCTCTTGGTCACATTCCCCCCTTTTCCTTTGGTCTTTCAAAAAAAAAAGAAAAAAAACCTGGGTTGGACAGTCGCAGCATTTTAAGCAATCCTTTGTGTTTGCAGTTTGAAGAGCCAGATGGTTGGAAGCGTGTCACAGGAGAAAGTCACAAAGTTTATATTCAATTTATGTTGATTACTATGAGTGGAAACGATCCTGATGTGGTAATTTAACAATCTGGTGAGCTAAGCAGAACAAAGCAGAACAGTTCTCATCACATTAAAGAGTCTTATTTGACCATGTAAAACCACTCAGTGTTATTCATTTAATGGAATCTATATTAGTTGTAAGGTTGTAATGCTTATCATATAATTTTTTTTCTGCTTGACTGTTTTTTAACCATCATGCAACCCCATCAAACTCCATCAACCAACTCTGATAGAATTGAAAAAAATCTAAGTAATAAAAACCAATTATCGTAAAATCTAATTTAAAAAAAGCAGATAATATTGCATAAAGTCATAAAGCACAGAGTAAAATACTGAGCGACAATCACCCACGTTTAAACATTTGCTTTCGCTGGTGCTGTTGAATCAAAATGTTTCAAATTTGCAAAACTGAACTCAGGTGAACTTTACTACTGAATAAAACATATTCATTTATCTTTACTTTGTGAGCTAAGTCTGAACTCAGGTTAGACACGTCCTCCCCTCAACCCTCTTTTTCTCTGAATGAGCTGAAAGCATCCAGTCAGCGGTGAAGGCCACGAGAAGGCCATTCTCCCAGCAGGCGCACAGCGGGCTGGGTCTTTATAACTCCCCTCAGCTCTCTGATGTGGTCACCTTCTCCTCCAGGACCCTACTGGGTCCCGCTAATGAGGTCGTCTCTCTGATTGCCTGCTTAAAAATACACACTGGAAGGGCACTGGTGTTTAGAGACCGCTGTGAGGGGTCTTTTTGTGAGAGGGGCATTTGTGTACCTCCCCTGTGCTTACTGAATGATAGATGGCGTCTGTGAGAGCTTTATCTCGTATAAATGAAGTCTAAAAATAGCAACTCAGAGTGTGACGTGCGGGCACATACTGTGTAAGTGTCTCATTTCTTTGCAATTAAGCCAATTTGATTGAAATGACATTTAGACATGTAGATATAAAAACACTTTGTGAAGAGCAGCAAAGTCAGACTGACCAATGTCGTCATCGTTGCGGTCGGCCGGGTCTTTTTCCAGACACTCGCGGACCAGGTCTCGGCCCAGAAGGGTGTCCGAAGCCCTCTCCAGGTCCTCGTCTTCCTCCTCCTCTTCCTCGCTGTCCACCGCAGCCTCTGGAAGTCCGGACAGGTCCACATCTCCCAGCTCGCTCTCTGTGGCCTGGAGAAAAGACCGTGGAGAAGGCACAGTGGTTGGTAACAGTAACAAAAAAAGGAAAGAAGAAGTCTCTGATAGTGATGAATTTGAACTTAAATTCAGAAAAAAGGTAAAGAAATGTAGTTTTTTTAAAATATTAATTATGAAAAACTGCATCCTATAGATTTTCAGGACATGAAACACTGGTTTCACTGGCCATTGGATTAAACTAGCTTTTCGAAGCTTCAATTCCTCAAAGACTATCCGAAGCTTCAATTCCAGTAATAATGTGACCTAGAAATGGATACTGGAGCAGTGATGTGTACCATGACAGACAGTTCACAGGCCTTGAAATAGTGCACCAGTTTAAGAAAGCGGTATTCAGTCTCAGGCAGCACAATATGGCGACATGCCGGAGATTTGATTCAAAGCACACTAAAATTAAGCTTAAGGGTGTTTGGTATCATTGCAAGATGTTGGCACATGGTGCTCAATTAAATTAAAATATGGAGACATGAAAAGAGCAAAAGCCAACGCAGAGCAGCACAAAAACTAGTCTTACTTAAAGCAATTTTGAGAAAATTAAAAACTGGGCAGATTCAAAGTGATAATCTTTATTCATCAAAATATTTCTATGGTTTCAGTTTCTGACGACTAGTATGTCCGTTATGGAATTACACAGTATATAAGCTCTTTTTTTTAGGATTTTCAATGATGTATCATCCACATAACACATGAAGAATAACCTTGGGATGAGCAGCTGTGCCTGTGACCCTGAGCTAAAACCCTGACAACAAGACCCAAACTAGAAAAACAGAGGCGAACTGCCAAATATTTAAATCCAGCCGTAACAATTCATATTCCACCACATCTCCCCCTCGTGCAGGGCAGACAGATGGTTGGCAGAGTTTGGCTCTAAGGGGGCATACAGGCTTTCAGGTCAGATGGGAATTGAACCATCAACCGAGAGGTGAAAAGAGGAGATCTCCAGTGGTAGCGGCAGCACTGCAGGCCATCTGTTAGCTCTTACAGGTAGGCTGAAAAACATAACCATGTAGATAAACGGTGCCCGTCTGTTCTTCAAACTGATTTTTATTTATTTATTGAATTGATTTTTGGATAATGGTAGCATTGATATAGATCCTGAAGACTGGGAACTGATTTTGTTCATGAATCTTTTTTTTTTTTTTTTTTTGCTTTATACATCTAAAACTATGAATTCTGCTAATTTCAAATAATGGATATTTACATGACTAAGTTTTCAAGACTATACTTGGCATGAGATCCAGATATCCAGGTTTGTCTAATGAAAAAAATCCATTAGTTAAACAGTACTAAAGGATCAATCCAAGCATGTTAAATAAAAAAAAATGATTCAGCACGTCACACTAATTAAATATTTACCCGTGCATTTATGTGTTCATTTGTGCATTTTTTAAAAATATTTACTTATAGTTTTCTTTTAAATTTAAATCATATTTGACTATTCCATTGCAACAACTGTCTGTTTATTTTGTTTGTAATGTGTAAAAGTGCCCACATACCAACTTGAGGGCTCATCTTAGAATAACGAAAAAGCAAGCAAATCAAGGATGACCCAGGGATGTTACCATATAGGCACCAATCTGCCTGCATGTCTTAGGTTGTTGTTGATTTAGCAGATTCTTCTGTGATATCAGCTGTGGAAGCTGGTGGCAAAAAAGTTAATTTCCTGTCCTACACTACTACAAGATGGACTCTCTAACCAACAAAGCAATCGAGCTCTGGGGTTCTTCAGAGATTTGGTACCCGGCCAACAGGTTTTATAGGTTTCTCTGAGGGAAGGGGATTAAGCTAACAGTCCATCCCGAGTTCAGGCACAGGTCCACTTTTGTTTTCATAAATTAGGTTGGACAAGCTATTTAGAGGACTTTTAAAACACGCCAGCTGCTCAGTTCTGTCCTGTTCTGCACCAGCTACATTAACTATGGCCTAATAGATAAGACAAGACTAGACAAGCTAGAAAAAATACTTTCCCAAGCCAAAAACATAATGCGAAAGCTGAGTTTATTTTCTTTTTTTCTCTAGATTTGTGAGCAAGATGTGCATCCTTTCTACCTGGAACTGCAGAACCCAAAGCACCGGAACATGACATACCTGAATAAATACTCAATTTTTATTAAGCAGATTCAAACTAAACTATTAACAACAGCCTGGTTGTCCTGCAAGTAGTCAGGCTATTCTCTTCTTGGACTTGTCTAATGTTTTCATCAGGCCAGCAGAATGAGACAAAGGTGGGGAAAGAACAGTGGCGCAGTCCTGAGACGATAACACTTTGCTTCTCCTTTCACAGTCTGCCTCTGACATATCTTTCGGTGCTTTGGAGAGCCCAGTTTGCTCAGAATGCAAGATGTGTCCTTTCGGTCCAATTCCCCCAGTCTCAGAACAGACAGAGTTTGAGATGGGAGGATATTTCCTAGGGACGAGGGACATCAGATCTGCCCGAGAACCCCCCAGATTTTATAGTGCTGTGACAGTATAACGGACACAAAAATGAGAGAGGAATGCATAGAAGTTCAGGATATTAAAAAAAAGAGAGCAAACAGAGAAGGGAAAATAAAGTCAAAGATAGAATAATAATAGAAGAATGAAGGGTGACTGACAGGAGAGGGAAAGGGCAAAAGGAAGGAATATGAGAGAACAGGAGGGGGCGGACTAGTTGAAAAGTTGAGGAGGCGGGGTTCAGGAATGACTGTGGACTGGGTCAAAGAAAGAGAGAGAGTGGAGAGAAAAGAGAATGAGTGGGAGGAACCCAGAGCAAACACAGTCTGTTGCATTGACAGCTGAGGACCACAGCTGACTGGAGGGTCAACACTTTAAGACAGCTGTAAACAAACGCGGAGTCGGGTCGGCGACAGGCTGAAGGGATCGGATCCGTGTGATTAATACCTAATCTCGGGATGAGTAGATCGGGTCTCAGGTGTTAAATGTCTGACCCAGGCTGACCTGACTTACATCAATCTGCAAACGCTCGCAGACAGCCTGAGGAGTGTGGGCAGGCTGTGGCAGATAAAATGTCTGAATTATGACATTTTAGTCTGTTTGCTATTGAGAGCACAGGTGGCTTTGAAAGTCTGCTCACAACGACTAATGGATTTCATCATTCAGTCATCACATTAGTGCTGGGAATTTGCAGAAAGCTTAGTGTATATATATATATATATATATATATATATATATATATATATATATATATATATATATGTATATGTGTATATATATATATATATATATACACACACACACACACATACACACACACACACACACGTGTGTAAATCCATGTGTAACAAATGTGTAGCATAATCAGTTAATAAAATTAGGCCTTCAAATTATCTTGGCAAGGGGGCTTGGAAATGAAATACTTCCACTTGCCTTGTGGTAGGAATTTCTCATCTTTGACCTGAGTAAAATTAAACCTATATACATTAGTGACACTTAAAATTGGGATATTAGCTCTGTTGACACTGAAAAACACTAGCCCATTAATTGCGAGGCCAGCAGCTCCCATTGATCATACAAGCTCATTAACTTGTAACCAGCTCATTAGTTTCCACCTGACGGACCTCGTCATTTCCACTGATGAATGCCAACAATGCTAACAAGCTGGTGTCAAATGGAGTCCCTCCCAACTTTACATACAAATATGTAAGAAGACTGTGACATGTAGGCTTGTGAAGAGGAGCAGTGAGCTGAAATACTGCGGCGGAGGAAGAGAAGTCGAGGCTGAAAGGTTCTTGGATTTCTTACGACTTTCTTTGTAAAGAGGGGAGATTAGGAGAGCGGGGGGGATTAAAATGATGAGATGACAGCCTTGTCATGTACCCTTTTATGGATTATTGATTCACAGCCATTTAAATACACTGCACTCAAGAGAGGCATTTCATTCCAGGGCCCACAGAGCTGCTGAATTCTCAGAAATGTCACATAAAGGTAAGGCTGACACAAGAGCAGAGAGTACAATATAAAGATTTCTTGGCCTGGAAATAATACTTTTTGCATTAAGATGGGCGGTTACAATGAATGTAACTGCAGAACAGACGTCCTACCTTGCTGATATTAAAAGAACCTATACCTGTAGCACAGGTATAGACAAAGCTCGAAAGGTTAGGTTCATTTCCTGCATGTGACCTTTCATCCGCAGCACGAAGTACAGAGCGAGACGATCACCGGGACGTGACCGATGCGCGATAATTAGCGAGATACGAAGGAGGGAGGGTAGAGGGTTGACAGATATGTTGCAGGTAGACAGACAGAACTGGAGCAAATCAAGGCGGGAAGAATCCACCATCGGTAAAACACAGTTGCCACGGACCAGATGTTGTTGCAGCGTGGTGGTGAAGGGGCTACAGTAGATGGGTTTGTTACTGGATTGGACAGGCTTCATTATTTGTGCGCATATTAATTTTTTGGGAATAATGGCAGCAGGGAACAGAAATACTTCCCTTTTCATTAATCAAAATCTCTCTTTTTAGCCGAACAAACAGAAGCTTTACATTTCTACAGCCTGGATCCTCTATATACCTGATTCCACTGTTGACAAAGAACTTCATATATATTAATTAGAGCTTCGAGAGACCATCACTATATGATGACTTTGAAAAGCCAATAAGATGAATGATTTAAATGATTTAAAGAAGCCATGCGCTACCCACCTGGTAAATATCTGATAGGCTGCTACTCCCAGAGTCGCTGGCGATGCTGCATCCCGATTGGCTGGGAGGCATGTGCATCACCTGCTGATGGGCGTGGTCTGTTAGGTGCATCTTATTGAGGTCAGCAGGAAGCTGCTCAGACAGACAGGAAGTGGTAGAGAGACAGAGGAGGAGAAGAAAGAAAAAAGGACATGATTTCAATAGAGGCAAACATACAAGATTACACACAAGCACATTCACAAACATACACGTACAAACATACTACACACACAGCTGTTTCATCAGCCTGAAAGCCAAAGCACTTGGCACTGTCTGACATGTTATACTCCAAGATAATTAACATGAAGAGGATGGAGCTGAAGATGCTTCAGACCTATAAATTATGATTCGATTTCTGATAGATAGACGAGGGTTGGAAGTGGGAGGCTAGTTTTATATTTTTAGAGTGACCTTAACAAAACTATGAAACTGTAAATTCTGGCCATGCCTATTTTATTAGGACAGCATGGCTGGCTTTCTTTTACACAGACAGAGTTGTGTGATATGTGTGAACAGTGAGTAGACAGACACCCACATGCATACGCACATAAGAGCAGTCAAATTCAATTCCAGCCACATCACAAGACAGAAATATATTTATGTTGACCAAGAAAAAAGTAGAATTTAATAGGCACACGCAAATATACCTCTGTTGCCATTTTAACAACTAAATAAGTAAATACATCAAGACGACCACACTGAAAAATAAATTCCTTAAACCAATCTGTTGAGGGTCAGTTTGTTTACTTCAGGATAAGAAGACAATTTGCACAAAGCAAATCCTGAGCATCGATCGATACAAACAAAATTCATTTGTTTCTATTTTGTTATCTCATTTTTAAAAGATTGCACGATCCAAAATCCAAATTGCTTAAAGCACAGAGTTGTCAGTCAAGCAGACAACCAACTAAAAACAAACAAAATGCAGTAGTTTTAAATCAATCAATAGGTACCCTAACTATTTTCAAAGTCCAGTTCAAACAAGCTAATTCAGGGCTGGTTTTGCTGGATGTTGAAAAATCACAGAAATGGAGAGAGAGTGGGTGTGAATGTTTCAGCACCATGGAGAGAGAGAGAGAGAGAGATTTATATTAAGTACATACAAAAGAATCCAGTAGACAGAGAGATGCAATGTTGAAAAAATCAGAAGCCCTGAAAAGCTTGACATATACTCCATGTCTGAACAGTCAGTCAACATAACAAGGTACCTTTATCCAGCCAACAAAAGGCCAAATTAACCCTAACCCTAATTACATTTTTCAGAACTGGTCTACTCAACCCAAACACAGTAGATGAACAATAAAAGATAAATAAAGGAGGTATAGCTGCAAAGACTATTAACAGACTGACTGAGGTGGTGAAAAATTGGATTTCCTTAAAAGCGAGACAGCTTGGTTTCATCTCTAGCTCCTGGGCAGGTGGACAAATGTGTCTACTTCCCCCTCTGCTCTAGAAGAAAAGCCAAACCTCTGATTCTCAAGCCTTACCAGTTTGGATCGGGGCAGGGTGAGAGAGGAAGTCCTCCTGCGACACCGGGCAAACCTAAAACACACCTCCTCCATCGCCACATCAGACCGCGCCGGTCGTCCAAACACGCACATAAACACTCACTTAAACGCTAACACCAACAGCAACCACGCCAAGCCAAACTGAGGCTTTGGAAGCTAGCTGAGGCTGCGAGGGACCGTGGTGCCAACATGTAATATTAAAGACGTTGAGTCTGGGGGTGCTGCCCCCTCAGTACTCTCTTCTAATAGGCCTGATGTACTGTACGACCCCAGCAGCACTTAACCCTCCCCCCTTGCCCTAACCCACACAGGAAGACACAGTATCGAGGGGTGGAGTTTAAGAAGTTCAATGAATTGTTCTTAATGTGCGCCATATTAAAGAGGAACACTCAATCTAATGTATTCATGTACACCGGATCCACACAGCATCGGGGGCTCTTGGGCCGTGTCCTAAATCACTCCGTGCTGTTTATTGTCGGGGATAAAGGAGAATTAGATATCTCTAGATCTGAAAATGGAAGTTACTAAACAGTATTTAAGAATCAAAGAGTGTAAACAACTTTTAAGAAAAAATATACACATCCCTAAAGTGGACTACATGACTGAATGTACTATCTGATGTCATCTTAGCTCTCATGAGTTTTACTGATGTTTGTGCACTTAAAAGTACCTGTATTATTGTACTTTAGTTGTCTTTCTGTTTAGTTTGCCGTTCGCTTTCATTTTGTTTGCTTATGTTATATCAAACTGAGCTTCTTCGTTTTGGACCTTGATTTTATGATTGTATTAACATTTGATTTGGATCTTTTTTTAACGTCTGTCTCCATTAGCTATTGCTATCGCAGAAGCTAATGGAGATCCAATAAAATAAACAAATCCCTGTTTACCATTTGTGTCCCTTTATACATGGCCGCCTCAAGAAACGAGCAAATGGTAAGATGTAATAGGTGGAGCTACACAGCGTAGTCAATGGGAAAGCAATTTTGGGATTGACTTGTTATGGATGCCCCGATTATTTATTTACGTTATCAGCTGGCATGAAACTTTATGGTGCACTCTGGTCTGTTCATTCTGGCCAACGGGAGCATTATTAAGATGAGTAGTAATCTATTCACTGTGGATTTACTTTGACTGGTTATACGGCTAAATATCAGACTTTGTTCAGACCCTCAGAACAGCCCAACAAATTCAAACATACTCGCTCAAATATACAAATACAAAACATAAATAGTGCTTCACTATAAAAATAAAGTAAGTCTGGCATCTCACATTAAAAAATAATGCATGCTTTTTCCATCACACACCCCCCTACATTAATGTGATATACCACTTCGATATTAATAGATTGTGTCCCTCTGTCACTCACATATTTTAATACTTTTAGTGTTATTAGCAACACTTCAAATGTATGATTCTAGCATTAAAAGGTGCTACTGTAAGAGTCAGATCCACATGCTTACTCACAGGTCTCTGATATTAGCTTCAGTGAGAATGAAGGAGAATTTAAGTGAAATCCATTTCCCCATTAGGTATGGCAACGTAACGCATTGTGAGTTTCACTCTAATCCCAAACAGTTGGCGTTATTAACTAAATCACACGTGCAGTCGAATTCTCTGCCCTCGTTGCTGTTGACCAACGCTCTTCACTACCACTTTGTTGGGTTTGTGTGCGAATAAAAAGAGTCAGAGAAAGAAAAAAGGGGGACAGGGAATGATTGATAATTTCACCACAGGTAAACACTTATCGATTTCTGTGTGATGGAGCAGTTATAAGCTGGCGAGGATGAAGTTCCCGCCCGGGATCCATTGAATTTATTCACACGAATCCATGTACACAGAGACAGAAATGAATGCTTCAAACTGCTGAGCCAATCAGGACTTGAGGGAAAGTTGCTGAAACTACAAAAAAAAAAAAACCATGGCAAATGATTGAACAGTGAGAACTTCATCTTGTCAATGTCACAGAGGTCTGAGAAAAGCTGGGGAGACGAACCTAGCAGGGTTATAGTTAGGTTATTTATTGATGAGTAAGAGAGAACTTTATAAAGGAAGTGGGGTATTCGAGAAGTAAAATAAAGGTTTGACATTTTGGGAATTACACTTAAGCCCTTTTCCGAAATGTAATATGTAACATTGCTTCAACCAGCTGTTATAGTTTTGGCTTTTTGTCATTCAGACACTGCTTCATTCAGATAGGACAGCACAATAAAGGAAGAAGGCCCATGCTCACACAATATCCGGCACCAGCAAAGAGAGAGAGAACAGGGGTGAGTTAAAAACTTTACAACAGTGCAGAAAAAGAGGGTTTTTCTGTCCTTTCACAAGCTGCATTGCTAATTGATTTTAAACCTTATTGTGCCACTGAAGCCTTAATGACCATCATGAGCACGGGAGACTCATCCACTGAAGCACATTCACATCAGTTTCATCTTATAACATTATTCGAGTGAATACTGCTGCTTGTTTTATAATATCCAACAGTGCAGAAACTGAACTGAACTAAATGACAGGACACTAAGACGGGTTTGTTTAACTCCTATTAGCTCTTGTGCGTATGTAAAGCATTTAACGGCTACCCTGGTTCTGTCCCAAGGTAACAAAATCTACCAACCAGCACATCTTAAACTCCCTAATTATCACATTATATCTTGTTTGTTTTAATCTGTGTAAACCTCGGTTTAATGTACCAGACTATTATTTGACCAGCAACTGTTGCCAGGCAACCAGCAGAGACTCCAGGAAGTTATTGGTCCATTAACAGTCTGTTAATATTCTTGACGCACTCTGCACCATCAGTTGTGACATCCTACTCCGTTAACTGGCCCGTGAGCACTGTAAACAACAGACTCTGCAGAAATAATTATGTAGAGTACTGAAGACACCAAACTCTTTTTTCAGAATAATACTTTTTGTAATTTTGGTAGATAAAATCAGTAGATTTGACGCTACTTTGCAGTCATGATAAGTGGGCATCTAAAACCCCTGTACTTTTACTAGTACTAGGAATTAGTGTGAGGACAGACAGTTGAAGTGTTTGTGTGAGAGGGAAGGATGGAGGAGAGAAGTTTGGTGCGGGAGTGATGGGGGGAGTGAATAATTGTGGCGGTCTCGTGGCTCCCATTCACACCGCAGACTTAATCCTGCTCTAATCCTCCTCTTTCCCTCTCCCAGCGGGCCAAGTCGTGGGGGGGTGGGGCGTGGGGGTCCCATTCTCCTCATGCATTAAGGATGAGAGTTAGGAGATTAAATATAAATGTGCGAGGTTCCTTCAGCTGTACAATTCTATCATGTCAACAAGCGGGCACAATCATAGGGGGATCAAGCCGGCTGTGGATGTTGTGTCGCAGTCAGACGGGCCGAACTTTCACAACACCAATCACTGACAGAGTCTGATTAACTCCTGAGAAAAAAAAGTACCTCATCATCTTTTATAATAAAGGTGAGAAAAGAGTCAATCCAAGAAAGATGCAGTGACGAAAGAGGGTACAAATCCATGAGAAACAAGCCTGGAGCTGTCAGGACATCAAGTTGTTACCTGGTTTGGCGGCTTATAAATGAATAATTGGCTAATGTCCTAAAAAAAAAAAAGACCACGGTTAGTACGGCTGGGCACTTCTGTGAGTTATACGGATAACAGTTTTCAGTCAATAGTCTTTCTGTATTCTTACAACGCAATTGTCAGTGATGCGTGTAGATGCGTTCATTCAGTCATCATAAAACCACTCATTAAGACACTAAAACTAAGATTTTGAGGTTGGAACTAGCTGTACTTCAAGGACACACTTAATATGATATGTCTGACACAATGTCAAAGAGTTCATAGCAATTTACCACAAAAGTAAGGATCCTTCTCTCCATCCATCAATCATGGAGAAAAGCACATTAACCAACATACAAACAGCCACTAACCATATTTTTAGTGAACTTTATGGCAACATTTATCTTTCTGTGGACCTACTAAAGCCACTGAAAGCAAAGCAAAGCAAAAGACTTTTTATTAGAGTGATGTGTTCTTTTTCCTTCTTTTATAAAACCTGACTCTGTTTCGCTTATTGCCTCCAATTTTAACAATGAGATTAACTAGCTGTGCGCCTGAGTGCTCTGTTCCACCTATTTCCTCGGTGATAAAATGGGCTATAAAGCCCAGACTGGTCATTTGGCAACACAGACGAGAGACTGTGTTTCCCAAAGGCAATTTAGTGTTGGGATAATCTTTGCTACATTGTAGGTCAATGTGTAGAGAGATGTTTTGGGAAACCTTGATGATGTTAATGGATGAGGCCTGGTCTGTCTATCTTTATAGTCTGGAATTGGTTGGTTAAGGGTACCAGAAGGGGCCACAACATTAAAGCACAAGAGGGGGATAGGAGGAGGATTTTCTGACTCAGTATTGTTTTCGTGTAGGCTTCATTAGGATGCAGAGATACCATTTAATGACTAAATGGCAGGACACACCTGAGACTTCGCTGAACTACTTCCTGATCGGAGAGAAAGAGAGACATCCACGCAGGCAGATACCCAGACAACGAGACAGTTAATAAGAGGAGGATAAGCAAGAAGATTTATCAAAAGATGTGGAGCATGACAAAGATGTATAAACCAACACACACAATGAGCCAACGGCAAACAAAAGAAAGAGCGAGAACAATACATTAAGATGAATAATAAAGAGGACAAATGGCTTAGCTAAGTAATTAAAAAAAATGTCATGAGGCTGATGAATCCTGATGAGGATGATAATTAAAATGGGTTCAACAAACAATGACACAAACAAAGCTCAATGAATATTTAAAGACACTGTTGTTGTGTATGCGGAAGGAAAACAAAATGACAGCATCACTGAGAGGGAGAAGCATCGTTCGGTGTCTCCAAACCGATGCTGAAGCGCAATGAGGCATCTTCTGAGAGGTTCAGATCTGAAGGTTGTGCATTTTGTTGGCGATCACTTGGAAACCTCTGTTGTAGCCTGAATATACACACGCTAATGGATGTACAAAAGATATAAGTTGGCAGACATTAGTGCATTAATCTGTCCCTTTGTTCACAAGGGATACCAAAACTATGCACAATGAATGAGCGCTGTTTCTGCAAGAACTAGACCATTAACAGTTCCCTCTATGTCACCATCGAGATCTACAAATACAACTACACATAAATGAACCAACCAAAAACACACAAAAAAACCCCCAGCTCCCTCTCCATAATTATAATTATAATTATAATTATAATTATAATTATTATGATTATAAGGGATAGGATGCTGCTGAAGACAGATAGAAAAATGACTAACGTTCATTAAAGTATCCATAATCGGTCAAAAAAAAAAAAAGACTATCCTCAAAGACAAAGTTGCCAGCTCAATTTAAACTAACTGAAAATGTGCACAGGCTATATGGGTTTAGGGAATAACAATAATTTAGTCCTGTTTTAGCTGGTAGTACCGGCTATACACCACTCATAACCCCCACAGCTGAGAAAATACTGTCATGGTAATGGATAGTGAGGTCACTGATGGGGGTATCTGACATGAACCCAGTCGGCCTGTAGATGTCAGCAGTGACAAACTGCCTTGCCGCGTCCTGAGCGGTATGCCAAGCGACTCAATCAACTCTCAGCAATGAAACGGGACAAAATGAGCGTGTTAAAACAATGCTATTAATATTTACATCACTCTTTTTAATTTACTTTTGGTGCTTGAATGTTGCAAATGCTTGCAGGTCGCTTGCATATGTAGGTGCTGTTTATTAATTTACAATATATTTCAGGTATGCAGCTGTTATGTCATAGCAGAAGTGACTCACAAATGCTGCAACAATAAAGTAAGCCACATTTCATACCATATAATCATCATCCTAACAGAAGTGTTTTAAATAGTAGTTTAAAAAAAAGTGTTTCTTCGAAGGAAAATCCCATAAATTTCACCTATGGATTTAATCACACGTTAAAACAGGAAACCTTAGCTGTTTACACGTCTCTTCTCATAACAGCTGTCACCATGTGTTGAGTTAGCTCAGAGCAGAAACCGCACCACAGACAGCAGCACCTCACCCTCCCCACAAAGACGGCATGCAGCTCTCATCTCTCAGCACAAATGAGTTATCCTGCCTTTGAGGTAACACTTAACTTCATGTCTGAATCTGACTTCCGTTGGTTTATTCATTTCTCTACTCTCTGCTGGCTTGCTCCGTCTCTCTCTGCATTGTCTCTTTTCCGGCCCGATCTCACCTCTCTGCTTTGATTGTTTTGGTTATTAACTCTCCTGTCTCTCTCTCTCTCTTCGTCTGATGGTTGTCTGACTGATTCACTCCCTCACTGCCGCAGCCTTCACTCTCTCTGCTTTCCCTGTCACAACTCTGGTCTTACTTTCTGTCTCCTTCTCCACTTTCTGTCTGTTTTTTTTTTTTTCCCCTCATTGTTGTCATTGTTTCTCACGAGTGGATCAAACCCCTATTTTTGCCCCCACTCCCAATTCTGCATCAAAGGGAGCAAAGGGGCAGAGAAATTAGAGAAACTAGACAGGTGAGAACATTGGTTCTGCTGTCTGGATTGAGA
The DNA here is from genome assembly GCA_023238725.1 of Scortum barcoo. NCBI lineage: Eukaryota > Metazoa > Chordata > Actinopteri > Centrarchiformes > Terapontidae > Scortum > Scortum barcoo. The sequence goes on along the minus strand of CM041534.1, from coordinate 17,888,609 downwards.
CACACACACACACACACACACACACACTTCTGAAGCTCCAGATTTAGCCCTGTAGCACTGCAGAAAGCTTTGATCAATCGAGGCCACTGTTGGCTTGGGTCTAATGTCGTAAGAGGGCCACGGTGTCGGGAAACACACACACATTCGCGAGCAATGCAGAGAGGGAAAAAAAAAATACATGCACATACACACAAAGTTACACATTCACGCGCAAAAGGAATGCCCACAACAACACATACAAAAAAAGAAATACACAACAGGAAATAATAACAACCTACGCGCAACGGTGGAGTGTACTATGTGTGAAACTGCATGCATCTATGGACTCCATTGAGTAAAACTGAGCTCATTGAATGGACTCAACACACACACTTTCCACTCTATTATGGGCGAGTCCACAGACTGTTGGATTAAGATAGAGAGTGTGGGTAGACAGATGAAGATGGGGAGGAAATAGAGGAACCTGAAGTGAATCTGACTGAGTGAGAGCGAGATGGAGAGATGGAGGGAGAAAGGAAAGTGTGTAGGAAGGAGAGGAGACGGCGAGAAAGGCAGCACATGATTGAGACCGGATTGAGAAAGTAAAGGTAACAGAGAGTGAGTAAGAGTGGATAATGGAGACAGTGCTGACAGCGAGGGGTGGAATGAGGATGAAGTGAGAGGGAGGGAAGAGATGAAGATAAAAAGTCTCAAATATTCTCTTAAGAATCCACTTCTACCTCCATCCAGACTACCATATCTAACTGGTACCATGGCAGTGTGACTCTTTCTCTGAGAGTGTGTGTGTATGTGTGTGTGCCATCTGGGGAAAGGGGAGATGTAATGAATTGAAGTTGGAATTGGAGGTGACAACTGCAAAGGCAGACATGCCACAGAGAAAGGAAAGGGGAGAGAGAGAGACGGGGGGTGGGGGGTTGGGGCTAGCAGGGGACCCCATGAGGAGATGAGGATTCAAATACGGTCAGGCAGAGGAGACTGCATGTGCATTCACACAAACAGCAATTCAAACACATGCATTGTTCTCGCAGTGACAATCCCACTGTCTACCGCCAGCCCTGCTTTCTAGCAAAGGTGACTCCTACATAAAGCGAAGACTTCGACCAAAAAGAAATGTGTGTTACTGCTGCTTTACTTTGCTCATTCACCTTTTCCGCTGGACTGCAGATGAAGCTCAACCCCGAGTTCAGAGAATATACACCCATTGCCTCTGTTTCTCTGCAATCACCCTTTTATGTTTAACGGTCACACCACCGGTTTTAGACAGGTTCAATTTACTCATCAAGGAGTACAAGTCAAGTTAATTATGTCTTCGGTGAGAAGCTATGTAAAATCTGGGAAAATCTGGGAAAATAACCCAGATGATATCACAATGATGTCATCTTGAGTTTCTGCTTGAGATTTCACAACACATTTGTAACAGATAGCCTGTTTTACAAACTGATGTGTGAAGTTTGGAGGCATTTAAAAGACATGGTAAATAAATAATAAAATACACTATCGTGTTGCATTATTGGAAGTGTAGGCTCCAAAGTTTTTGGGTTGTGACTGTCACTAGGGACTAAAAGTCAGAAAATCTCACCTTCTGTCACTTTATCACTAAATCACTGGAGTCTCCTTTCAAAAGTTTCCACAGTGAGCACTCAGCATGTTAAACTCAGCTTATTATGACAATGGATACTGTTTAAGGAAACAGCAGCGGGATTTAGTTAGGTCTCTGCTTTCAGGATGACCTGACATGACATGAGTTTGTGCAGCAACTCAAAAAAAGCTGTGATTGTTGCAATGAAAACATTTTTCCCCAACTTTCTCTGCAGTTCTTTCTTTTGACAACATATGCTCAGAAATGCTTTGGAAGAGAAAATTAAACACTGATGGTTGGAACCTGAAAGTGTAACAGCTTGAATGATTTTTTCTTTCTAAACATAAGGCGGGGATTCTGCATAGCAACACACTGCCTAGAAGTCTCTCTAAAACACATTTTAATCCCAGTTATGGAAAAACCTGCATCCTGTGATTTGGCAGGCACCAGTGTGTGAGGTGCAAGGTTCAACAATTATTGGTTGGCGAGTTTTTAGCCTGGATAGAGAGCGGCTGGCAGGCCTCTTCAGTGGATAAACAGCCATTAGTTGGCAGTATCCACATTCTGCCGTGCCAGTATTGTGACAGACGGGATGCTGAATGGCACTGTCATCAACGCTGCCAAAGGCCTGTGACTTTTGCCCCACTTGTCTGAGAGTGATAAAGGAGAGGGATGCAGAGAGGGAGACACACGGGGAGATGAGGAGAGATGGCTAAACAGAAGAGGTAAATAGAAATAGAATAGAAAGAAGGGGGAAAAGTGTGTTTCTTTCCCCTGTTTCATGTTTAATGAATCATCAGTACGGTAATGCCAAACACAGGGATTAAACCTCGGACTGTGCAGATATGTGTGAGTGTTTCTGTGCACAAATGAGTGTCAGACGGAAAAATCCAGTATCCTGAGACAGCCCTGAATCAGTATTATTACTAAATATGTATTAGAATTGTGGAAAAGTGTTTATTTGCACAGAAAAATGACAAATCCTGATATCAGTGTGGGTGGGACAATGTTTTGTCATTTTGCAAGTCACAAGTAAGTCTCTAGTTTTGGCTATCAAGTCCAAAACCATTATCTTCACACCCTAAATAAATCACTATTTGTTTGCGGGTGTACACAGTACAATGTGCCCTCCCACCCTCACGCTTGGGCAACACGACTGCCTGCTAAAGTACATGTGAAGACATGACTAATGGGTGCTAAAATCGAAAAACAAGAGAGTTGTTGGGTTTCTTTTTTTGTTGAGTCCAAACTCACCAGAGACAAATTCTGAATAATTAGAGTTAAAGTATTCCTAATTAAATGGTTTATGTAATACATAGGTAAAGTACATGATTTGTTGATATAAAACAGCGTGAAACATGAAATAATGCCTCAGCCTGATTTTCTTGGTGAGTAATGGCTTTAACTTCACCGCACGCTCATTCATCCCACATAGTCTTTACCACTCATTCAGTTTTCTGGTGGCTTACACAGTGAATGAGGTAATTAGCATGGGTCAGCACCCCTGCAGAGTCAAGTGTTCTTCTCTGGAGGACTGACGGTATTACAACCAGGCTTTAGTGGAAATTCCTTCCAGTTGGTATCGAGAGTGAGCGTTTGTGTGTGTGTGTGTGTGGCAGCATGTAGCAAACTGTTGTTTCTGCAGTGTTAGATGTTTCTAAAAGGAATACTCATATACCCATCGCAGCCTGTCTGCCCTCTTCCTATAGTCGCTTTTACACCTGGGTAACGTCATTTTCATGCATTTCCAGGGACTGTGGGATTCAAACTGGGTTGTCTATCATTGAAAAAACAGATCTAGTAGGTTTTTTTAAGTCAACATTTTCTAATGGTCGTTGGATTGTCTGACATGGCAAAACTCAGCCATCTTTTCCTCCAGGTGGGTTAGATAGATAGAGGCTGAGTTCATGTTAATTAATGGGATGGCAACCACAACAACAGTACTGGTTGAGCAGATATGAAAGTGTGTGAAGAAGCTGCTGCACCTTTACTGATGCTACAATTTCAATTTTGACCTAATGTGCTCTGTAACGATGGACAAAGTTCACTGGCTCAAATGTGCAGATCAAATGTGAGATATAAAAATGATGGTATGAAGAATTAACGTCTTCATCTGTTTGTAAAAAATGTTGTTGCGGTGAAATGCATGTCTGGTTTCTAATAGAGCGAACCTGATCATGTTCGCTATCAACTCCTTTGTTCTCTGTGTGTGTATATATATGTGTGTCTGTGTGTGTGTGTGTGTGTGTGTGTGTGCGTGTGTGTGCATGTGTTACAGGAAGCTGCAAGGCGTCTCTGTCTGGGCCCCTGAGGAAGGTGGGCCATGGCCAGGTCTGCCGGATACAGGGGGGAAGGCTAAACACTTGGCTACTACTTGTGCATGTGCATGCACACACACACACGCACACACAAAAATACATACACACATACAGACACATACACCTTAGTACCTCCTGGCTCCCCTCTGTTAACAGATGCTTCCTGCCTTGCAGCCCAGCCCACACTACTTCACACATACAAACACACACATGCAGCGCGTCCCTGGCACCCCTACAGGTTGACCCAGGGGCCAGGTGGAGGGGCAGCCCCACCCTTTGGTTTCCCCGTGGTGTTTTTGTTAGCGTGTTAGCGTTGGATCCTACTCCACACTGCTGGCCCACTCACCTCAGCCCAGACGGAGCTACACTGCAATTTCGGTACCTTCGGCAGGACAGGAAATTAACTTTATCTGCCCACGACCTCACCTAAATCCTGAACTCCAGCGTTTATCAGACATGTTATTATTTTACCTGACAAAAAACTCTATTCTTGACAATAAAAGGAAGTCAGAGCGACTGCCAGAAGCGAGCAGAACTGGTCCTAGTATGGCTGAAAAAGGCTTTGCTTTCCACTATGGTTTGAACGATAATCATCTGGCTGCTTTTGGTGCGAATGCTTCTTGCTGCTGCCAGGATGTCTCAACGTGACAGTCTACAGATGTGTGTTTGTATTTAAAGAAAAGAAAATGTTTAATGTGTTAATGATTATTCAGTGTCAAAATGTGAACGCTAAAATGTGGTTATAATAATAGCTGAAAGCACAGAAAAAAACTACTCGAATTCTTGACTGAACGAAACATGCAAATGGCGAGTTTTATTCTGGAGAGTGAAAAGGGCCCCTGAGACACAAAGAAATCCTTGCTTTAGAGGTTGGCTGGTCACTAGGATATTAAAAAAAAGAACAATTCATCAGAAAATTATTTGTGGTTTTGCATTGCCAAACCAACCTGATCACATTTTATATCATACATGCATACCTCATAATACCTGCTCCCCCCCCTCTCTTTCTCTCTCTCTCTCTCACAAATTCACAACTACCCAGAGAGCAATCACCCATAGGTACCATCTTGTGTTTATAAATGCTGTTGAAAATTATCCAGTAAAGGCTCTGTGGCTGTGGCAGGCATAGGAGGGAACGTGGATCAATAGGAGTGAGATAATGGGAGCAAGGGAAATTGGGGTGGGGTCTATGGGTGGCTGAAATATCAGCACTTGTGTGTGTGCGCAGTGGGGGTAGCTGCTCATGACTGACAGAGCTCCTGGTATATGCATATATAAAGTGAGAGGGAGTCATTTATGTGTGTGTGTGTGTGTGTGTGTGTGTGTGGCATTATGTTGTGACCATCGCAGAGTACCAGTACGCAGGCATCTGTGTGTGTGTGTGTGTGTGTGTGTACAATCGTGGGTGTTAAACTGCATCTGAGAGTGAGATGCCAGTAAGACTGGGTGTTACATGCATGGTTGTATATGTGTGCAGACAATGTTAATGTGTGTGTGCGTGTGTTGGCGCACAAAGGCTAGAGTGCATCTCCAAATGAGCAGCCTCACTTTCAGTCCATTTAGCGCAGCAATGTTGACCAGCTTGGGCATGTTAATGCACAACAGGGCCTGAGTGGGCTTTACACTCTAAAATTTCGGCCTATCATAGCTAATGGACAGTAATTACACCATTCAGGACACAACACTGGCTCTTTCATGCCACTGTACCCGCTGAAACAATCAAATGGCGCTGCATTATTTTCTTAGTTCGACATCAAAAGGTGAAGAGTGTTAAACTACTAAAGCATGCAAGTGCCTTTTCTATCAGCTGAGAGTGGTCATCTGTGACCTCTGTTTGGAACATAACCTGAAATAGAATTGGTGCTATCATGAAATTTGAGGATGTGTGCATTTTATACAGGCATCAGTTGTGGCCAATATGTGGCAGCACATCACATGAGCCAAGATTAGCTATAAAAATTATGCAAAAAGTAAATAAATGACTAAAACACCGCCAACATTGTGCCTTGGACCAATACACTGTATGTGTCAAAGCTCCACTTGAGGGGTGAAAGTGCAGCAATGTGTTGGTGGAAAAGAGCCACCATGCTTAGTCAACTGTTCCTGAAAAAAAGAATAAAGATCTTAAAACTAGTTTATGTCTTCAGTTGTAATGTCCTTGAGTCACAAACTCTGTTGCTCATTGCCTATCCAATCTGCATTGCAACGGATGGGAGGTACATCCACGAACCTAAATGACTTAAATGGTGCATTTGCAATATACTCGACTGTTGTGCTCAGTGAAAAGGGGAAGTTTTTCTCAAAACACTAAAAGGTGACAAAAGGCAAATGGAGAGTCCGTTCAAACTCTACCAAAGGTTTCACTGAATGAAAACGTTGAAAGTTATCGACTAAAATTTGAGAAGTTTTTGCATTTCTCAAGCATTTCTCTTGTGGCAATGCTAAGATGGAGTTCAGACAGTACATGTAGGGCGACAATCAGATTCTCTGCTTTCGTCTCACTGTTTTTTAATACCTCAATTTTCACATATAGCGCATAATATTGTTTTTCCACAACTGCTCATAGTACCCTGAGCGGTGCCTAGATATTGTGTGATGATCTTTAGTTTTTTTGTTTCATATTTCCAGCCTTACAAAAGAGACCTCACATAAGAAATGCACATTGAAAAGAGGAAGAAAAATTGCAACAATGCGCTGTTTTTGGTTAGAAGGACTGAAAAGAAATTTATGACTTATGGGACGTGAGTCGGGCATGGCCTGGCCTAATGCAACCCATATCGATCTTTATCACCCCCACTTCCTGTGTATATGATATCCTAGACCTCCCTCGGCACGCTAAAAGCCCTCTCTCACTCTATTGTTGCCTCTCTCTCCTTCTCTCTCTCTGTTTTCTGTCTTTGTCTCTCACTCTTTTACTCCCCCCTTTTCCCTGTGCTCTTATTTGGACAACCCCCTCCCACCCTCCCCATATCACAGGGCTCAAAGGCCACATTACCTCGACACCCTGCGTGAGTTCTGTCAGTCGGTCAATCGGCCCGTCTGCGGGCTCCAGGTCAGAGTAAATCTGTCAAGGCCAATGTGAAGAGGCTGCGGCAATCTATCACCTGGCAAAGGTCATCCTTTTAGCACAGAGAAACGGTCCTGTCAACATATTCAGATACCAGGGGAGCCGCGTCGCAACTATCTAATACTCTTTTAATGGTGCCTGCAGTTTCCATCCACTGATCTGATGATGCAGGGGATTACAGAGCGAAGTGCATTTTATGATCGACAGCTTAGTGCAACCTGTTGACTGCAGCATTATTTTTTCTAAATCAAACATTATCAAGATGCTGAGAGGAGTGTTTTTTTTTGTATTTTCTTCTTTAGTCTAACTTTTTTTCTTATGTTACACAGCAAAAATGAGCCTCATGAGCTGGCAATTCTCTTATTTTTGATTATTCGGCTTGTTTGTAACTTCCTGATGTCACAGGGTGCAATTATTCATGACTGCACTGGCCTCCGAGAGCATTCAAATGTCACCCTCTGTGCTATAGTAGCTAATTTGAATGTCTTGGGTCCTTGTTTTGGTCTCTAACAGCCATTATATGGGCCACTGGTATTCAGAAACTCCTTTGCAAGTTAAATTCCTCTCAAATAATGAAAATAAAACGTTTTCACACTAGTTTTCCAAGTTCAGACAACACTGCCACTATTATCGCTTTTTCAAATGAACAAACTTGTGTAAGTTAATTGTGTGACCATTGAACGACTCAAACCTGGAAGTGGTAAGTCAGAAAAATATCTCTCTAACCAAATGTGTGAGGGTTTTTTGTACCGCGACAACCACTTCATTTCAGGACATTCGGACTTAAATCAGTTTGGTAATTACTTCAGGCGTTATCTTTATCCGTCAGAGTGACATCTGACCATGTACCTTCTGGAAAAAAGTGTAAAACTTGGAGGCGCTCTGCTCCTAATCAGACGTGGCGCTGTCTGGGCATGAAGCCACAGCGCTGAGAAAAAGGGTCAATAGACCGTGCTGAGGAATAATTAATCTCCTTATTCCACTTAATAGAGGGCCAGTGGTTTAATGTAGCTATCTATCCTATCAGATCTGATGATGAATGGGAGGCCAGTAACTGTAGCCTGAATCAAATATAGCATCTAGCTGTTTAAATAGAAATCTGACGACACTCATCAGCAGATGAGTTAGGTAGTGAACAGGTCTATTTTCTATTTTCTTTCCTCTTTTAAATCTAATTTATAGCCTATAAAACGACTGATGAATGACTGTGTTTTCCTGGTATTTTTTTGTATATATATTTTAGTCCATGTTTCCAGAGTGAGTGGCACTTGTTTGAATATTCCAGACGCTTCTTCTCTCTACCTGTCCATCTATCTGACTTGCCTTGCCCTTCCTGCCTTGGCACTGAATCCATCACCTCACCGAAACTCCGACACACCTCCACAGCCCCCCATTACTATTCAGCGCAGCATGGGTCCGCACAAACTGATCATGCCGCCGTTCGGCGAGGCCCATTGATTGCGGAGGGAAGCAAAGGCAGTAGTCTAGGTCAGCCCGAGTCGAGACCTGCTGCACTCTGCCAGGGAAGTCTGCAGCCGGGAAGGGGGGAGCTATTACAATTATTTTCAGTCTGAGTTACGTGCTTGTGCTGAGCGTAAATCCCTCTTATCAGCAAAGCATGACACTTCCTGTTTTTTTTCTCCATGCAGCAGCTTGGCTGATTAGAAATGGCTGATGGTGGGAAATCTTCAGAGCACATATTAAAGAGGAAAGAAATAATTTCTTTTCAAAATAATTCTAGGAATCGTGTAAAATGACTTCACCTGAGCAGCAAAAAGAGGAAAAAGTTTGATAGAGTAGCATCTGGCAGTTTTTTTTAAAGTGACCAATGACCCAATTTAACTTCCTCCTTGATATATGAGAGGCAAAGTTGAAAAGTTTTGTTCGGTCTAGTAGCTATTACCTCTTAAAGAGAGATTTGAGTAAATAAGCTCAAAGTCAGTTACACTTTAAATCAACTTTTAGATGTCATTTCAGGACACACATGCTTCCAAGGACCCACAGAGAAAAGAGTGAAAAGGAAATGTAAGGCATCTGGAAGCTTAATAAGCAATGGGTGCCCATTTGGCGCAGAGGCAGAGAGCAAAGGTTGGACATGTTAGGATGCAGATGGTTTTAGAAGGAGTTGGTGTGATTTATAAGACAGGAAGCAGCAGATGAGTGAGGATGCAGCCCAGCAGGGCAGCAACAACAGCGGCAGCGGCATCAGGCTGGCAACAACAACAACAACAACAACAACAACAACAACAACAACAACAGGCCCCATTATTGATGTTTAAATAATAGATAAGGAAAGAGAAAGGGCGAGGGAGAAGATGAGGACGAGGTGAGCAAGTAGTGGAGAAGATACACGAGTCCCTTACTAAAAACGGATGAGAAAGGAAGGAAAAGGGAAAGAGGAAGACAGCAGGCAGCCCTCGCTAAAAACAGAAGGAAAAGAGAGACAGCGACAAAGAAGGAAAGAAAGAAGGAGGGAAAGAAAACATGGGAGAGGCACAAAAGAACACGGAGGAAGCTGGGAAAGCTCAGCGGGGAACAGGTCCCATGTTGGCAGCGGGGAGGGTCAAAGAGTTCAGCGGCAGAACATTTTGACAAGTCTTCCAGCAGCGGGCAGACGTGGACTGAGGTTGTGTTCCACCGGGGATGAGCGGGACGTGATTTAAAGAGACAGTTCACCCATAAACACGGCACAATAAAGCAATAAAAAAAAAAAACGTAAGCAAGATGTTGAAAGCCTCTTAGAGACAGCAAACTCAATGCTTTCTTAAGAGGAGAAGCCTCCAGCCCTCCACCCTTTTAAAGATTCGGCGTTGTTTATTACAGATGTAAATAAATCTAGGCCTCATAACCGCTCAGTGGATCAGAAAAAAAAAAAAAAAAGGCCTGCTGGCCCCACAGAGCAGCTCCACTGGCCTACATTTCACTGTCTGTCATCTGATGCCAAATTTCCAGCCGCACGGTCAATATTTCAATAACTATCCTCTGACGTTAGAAATTAGAGCAAGCAAGTACGACATGTTATTGGGTAAGAGCTGCAGCTTGGAGCGGCTGTGATGAACAAAAGTGCCTAAATGACAAAATAAACTGTTTGCTTTCCATAGCAGCTCAGCCTAGAGGGTTATTCTCCAAGTGTGTAGTAAACAAGGCGGTAGAAAAGATTGTAAAATCATGTTGGCAGCTGCAGATTCCCCGTAGAGAAGTAAAACTAAGTGATTCATATGAATCAAACAAAGGCCTGCTCACTACTGTTTCGCCATCTGATCTCCTGTAGTAAGAGGACCGGCTCAGCTCAAAGCTTGGGTTCAAGCTAATTCGGCCTCCGACTGGTGGGAAATTAGTAAAAATGCCATTACCTGCACTGGTGGCGTACGGGCTGGCGAATCATTCAAGATGAATCCAAGCTCACAAGCGCAGCAATTTCACCAATCCCAACCAGTGCAGGAACAACTATCAAAAGAAACCGATGTCTAGAGAAAAAATAATTGACTGCCTTTCTAGGAAGGCAGCGAATGATAAAATTGGAATAAGAATCTCTCCTTCAGAGGCTCTCTCTTACTCACTAATGTATTTCTCTGTTTTCTTTCTCTCTTTCTCCATCTTTCCCTCAAAATTTCAAATCACGTTCCATGGATGGCTCCTTATCTTTTTTTTTTTTTTTCTTTCTTTCCACAACCCTCCTTCCTTGAGATCCCAGAACGGATTCACAAAACCTTTTCGGGGAATTAAAATCCCTTTGCAGACCACCCTCGCACTCTGCCTTCCACTTTTGCTTCTCTTCCCTCCAACCCGACTGCAGTGTATTTGATTCAACACTGTATCTCTCCAGACAGAGCGCATGTTACCTAATGGGAGGAAAAGGGAAACTTAATTAACCTTTACAAAAGGTGGGCTCATCACAGACGCCGACCAATTAACTGTGGACTTCAAACGGGGGCTTGCCGGATGAAAAAGCGGCTCTAGACTGACGAATAAATTCGCCAGACTCATGCAGCATAGATGGGCTCGTAATAACATACAGATATAAACGTTCGAGTTAAGCAGGGCAAAAAGTAAAACACTCTTTCCTACTGGTTCTAATAATGGGACACAAAAGATGAGCACTTACCTAATGCCTAAAACACTCAAGAGTAAACATTCGACTAAACAACAATTGATGGACGATCGATGGCCAATTGGAAAATTTGAGAAGATGACCAGTGACAAATTAGGTCACCTGCTCTGACACACTGACACTGGACTGGAAATAACCTGCCACAGTTGTGCCTAAAGGAGCAACATCAAACAGCCACCAAAACTCATGCAGCCATGTAAAATGTCACTTAAGATGGATGTATCAAAACTACAGTTAAAAGGTGTTTATATGGCAGCGCCGATGAGCTATCCTTAAGCTAAACAGCATAAAAAACAAATAAAAAAAAAAACTACTTCGGAATTGGATTTACAAGGTATTCGTTCAGCAGCAGTGACATTCGACCCCTTGCAGTGTGAGATCTATGCTCAATTTCAATGACACGAGAGATGAAGAGCAATAAAGATGAGTAATAAGGTGTTTAAGAATGAGTTGTGTGACTGCATGCGGTGCAGATTTAATGTGTTATCTAAAGATTGAACATCTTCTCACTTTATCCCCTTTCATCTCCAGGGACCTAATTATTACTTATCCTACTGACAGCATGCACGCGCGCGCACGCTCACACACACAAAGACACACATACAAAATAAATAAAGACAAACATCTCTGCGGCTTTCAGCACCCAGACAGGCGCTCCCAGAGAGACGCAGACATGTAGGGATCTACCCGACAGTCGCTCTGCCTAGACAACCAATGAGCCGTGTGGCGGAGGGGTCCGGCCACGTGGTCGCTCAGATGATTATTTTTATTATCTCGTCCTTAAAAAAACATAGCAAACAGCAATAAAAAACAAATACAAACATGAATCTAGATAAGAAATGAGTCATATTTCATGCATAGTGGTTGCTTTCATTGAGTCGTCAAGAAGTTCACCACAGGCTAGGCTAACTCTCGCGGATTGTTCTAGGCAACTACAAAACTAGGGCATCAAAACTGTTAATTATACACACGGCTACATCATTACCAGTCTGCTGCTGATTACTGGGAGCCAGTGGACAGATTAGGAAGATCAGATGGATCACATGTATGCACCGACAGATGCGAAGAAAAATGTACAAAAATCACTGGTTGTCATGGTTACAGTAGCACTTTACTGCACGGACCAAGGGCTTTCTGCTCAATTTGAGCTTTTGCAAAAAAAAAAAAAAAGTTACCAATTATTTTTACTCAGTTTTGTATTAATGATTATTAATAACGACTATTAGTCTCAAATGACTCAAATTATTACATCTCATTACATCTGTGTATCACTTCTACAATCTATTTCATAAACTGATATTACTATAGACAGACTTCTGTGCTATAAATAGTGCAACATTCGTGATATTTGTCCCCTCATCTGTGATTTACTCTCTTTGAAATACTACAGTCAACTAAAGTAAAAAAAAAACAAGCCCAGCACTGTGGCTTCTAAAAATTATTTTTGGAAACCCTCAGATCAGTTTGTACTTTGGAGAGTTATGAGTGATGCAGCAGCACGAATAATGTAACGTTGGCGCAAAGACAGGGAAAAACAAAAAAAATCCTCTGCATCTTCAGTACATCAAAGCTCGTCAGTGACTACACAGAGTACGCTGCAATGTTTTGATATCAGGTTCACCCTCTCAGATGACTACTTTACACTGTACACACATGAGGAAGCAACATACATTGGGCTCTTTTTCGTACACTTTCATAAACAAGCACTACTTCCTGTCTGTTGTGTCATTTGGCATGTTTTTTATATACATAGTGCGGGCAGGCTTTTAAATTCATCCCCCCTCACGGTGAAGGGACAGGGAAAGGCTCTGGCATGGCACCAGCTATTGTGGATATCAGTATTTTTCAGGACACAGCAGTTAAAATTCAAATTAAAAAGAAGAAGAAAAGCATGAATGCGTTTCTAAACAGGCACAATAAATATTCGTCATATGCATATAAATCAAGCTCATTTACTCCCATCCCCACCCTATCTCTCCCTCTCAGTAACTCACACACACACACACACAGAGACAGAGGCGGCAGCATCCTAAGCCAGAGGCACTGGCCAGAAAAGGGATTACGACATCGCTTACTTTGGAGGACCACGGCTGCAAGCAGTTGGCATAGCAACGGACCAGGAAAGCCATTTCCACAGGAGGGAGGGTGCCAGCGAGGGGAAGTTTCCCCTCGTTCACCAAGAGATGAAGAAAAAAGAAAAAAATTAAATAAGTAAAAGAGGAGGGCAGGGGCTGGCGCCGATCTCTTTGCAGCAAGACGAGAAATGTCCAGAAGGTGATTTTTCTTTAAAAATCCTGATTGATTTGGCAGTATAAAAAAAGTAGAAGACTGGCTCGATCACTGTCAGACGTCGCTGCAGAAGGAGACTTTGAGTCAAGGCAGATCCATTTATGACTGAAGCGTTCCCTCCTCTACTAAAGCATTCAAAGGAACTGCAACAGAGAAGCTTAAAACACTCCCAATAAATAAACCTGGAAATCTGCAGAACTAATCCCAGAGGAGAGTCTGCATGGTCAGAGATAAAGGCATCCAACTTCACATCCAGAGGATTTTTCAGTTGAAAGTTGAAAAGCAGAGGCTCACTGAGTCTTTTTTGTCTTCTTCTGGATTCACTTTCCTTCTTTAAAGAAAGAGGTTCCTCTCCATCCCCTCAATAGATGAGGCAGCGCATCTGCAGCCCCCCGGGAAGAAGCCTCTCGTCTGGCTTTAAAAGTCGTCCAAACAGTCACCTCTCACCTCCCAGAAGCGCGGATCATTTGCCTGCAGCTCTCCTCTCCCCCTCATTCACCGTCTGCGTCTGTCAAACTCTCTTCTTTCTGTCTCTTTGCAACTCTTTATCCCTCTAAAGAGCTCCAGCGGTGCGTGTGCGTGCCCAGCGGCGCATCTCCATGTCCACCAGGGGCCGGTGATCCCCGCTCCCTTTACCCCCAAGCTCTGAGCTCTCTTCCCTGGCTAGCACTCACACCTCACGCCGGCATTCCTCCTCCCCCTCCCGTCCTCGGAGAGAGAAGCTACCGTGGATGGGATGCTGCGCTGTGGAGAGCCAGCCGCTAATGGGGAACGGAGGAGAGAGCGCAAGTGAGGGAGGAGGGAGGGGAATCCAGCTGAAAAAGAATGACATCACCTGTGCAGCGAGAGAGAACGAGTGAGAGAGGGAGAGAGAGAGAAAGAGAGAGAGAGAGAGAGAGAGAGAGAGAGAGAGGATGGGAGGTGGCGTGGATGAAGCGAGAGCAAGCAGAGGGAAACTGCATTAGATGGATTGGCTGCTGAGCAGATGTGGATGAAAGAGAGAGAGACAGGGAGATGGACAGAGAGAGAGAGAGAAAGGGAAAGACAGAGATAGAGAGGAAAGAGAGGGAGCATCTTTATTGATTGGCTGGTAACATAAAGCTGAGTGTATTGAGACAAATCCCCTCCCCTTTGTGAGCATAAATTACAAAAAAAAAAAGGGGGGGGCATAAATCACAGAGTGCCTATCAGATACAAAGACAGACGCTGGCAGGCAGTATTTTGGCAAACGTGAATGCACAACACAATAGCGCAAGCCGCCAAGTTAATGGGGCCCCCACCCTCAGCTCCAGACAGCCCCCGTCTGGAGGATTTGCGACACAGTAGACATGACTTGATGTTAAAGAAAGGCCTAATCACAGATAAATCACTCTAATACAGTGCATCTCCGAGCAGCAAAATGCCGAGGTAATAAAGGCATTAAGGCCGAAGAGCCTGTAGTTGTAGTATTAGAAGCAGACCAGGTTCGGACAGCAACAACAAACAGTTTATCCCACCAAAGAAAGTTAGACTAACACAAGTACATCAAATGGCTTTTTGACTGTTTGCACTCGCAGTCTTCAAAACCGAAGTGTCAGACCCCAGTAAGTTTTGGTTTGATGACTTGAAACAAAAAATATGCCTATATCCTACGTGACAAACTAAAACTAACCAAACTAAAATTGGCAAAAAAGTAAAAGTTTTAAACATCTCAAAGTATCTTATGAGACTTTATTTCAATATTAAACAGGTCCTGGCTGACTGAATGAAAAAAAAAGTCATTTAAATGCAGCTGAAACAAGGCTTATATGTAACCTTGACAACTAAAAGTTTTTCTGCCAAATCACTAAATCGATGCTTAATGGGAATCACACCCACCTTTAATGAGAGCAAACGAAGCAGAAACTCAGTGATTTTTATTTTCCCTTTCCAGACCATTTAACTTCATTAATTATTAGAGGACACTTAGAGGCTACAAATACGCATTTTTTCCCAGGGAAGAAAGGTATTTCTCTCAAAAATGAAAGCAGAATATGAAATTTGTACAATCTATTATTTCTCTTTTCCTAAAAAATAATACAAATCTCACAACATCAGAACAGCAGATTATGCAATCGGGCACTACAAGCAAATTAAGACAACCCAAAAATACATAATCCAACTGTATGAATCTTCAAAGGGAGTTACATGGGAACAACTTCATGAGTTTCCGTTCATTTTTAAAGCATGTGTCTAAACCACTTATTTCTATATGAAATGTGATTATTTACTGGTTTAAAGCAGCAAATGCACGGTTTGCTTTACCCCCTGAAGAGGTAAAACAGTGCAGTTAGTTAAAACCCTTCAAATAATACGTCTTCTCCAAAGATTCAAATGATTTAAATAATCGTATTTGATTTCTGGTGCTGAGCATTGCCCCCTCCCTTCCCTCCTGTGCTCCCCCTGCGTTCACCAGCTTGCGTGCCGTGGCGTTTGTGACGCAGAGAAAAAGATGAGAGAGAGGAGGGATGAATTGTAAGCGGAGACAATGGAAGCCGTCTGGCTGTTTGGACGGCTGACTCTCCTCCAGCAGCAGAGAGATGCCAGCTCTTATTACCAGACACTTCAGAGAGGGGGGGGGATCTCTCTCACCCTCTCTCCCTTTCTGACCTCCCTCCCTCTCGTTCAGTATATTCCCCCCTCCACCTCTAACCGTCCTCCCCCCTCTTCCCTCAGACTTAAAATCCCGCTTTCTTTTTCGCAATCTCTGCCTTTTTGCCATTGCCTCTTTTTTCCTGCCTGAATATCTGTTCTGGTGTCGATGACTGGCTCTTTTTAAGATCTCATTCTTATCAGCTGTCCATCTATCACTCTCCCTCTTTCCCTGCTCCCATTTCCATTCCCTCTCTGCTTGCTGCTACGAACCAGGATCTCTACCCTCAATTCTCTCTCCTCCGCACGAGTATGTGTGTATGTGAAATGGTACGCACCTACTGACTGAGAATGACATCATCTTTTTACTCAGCAGCCAATTGGATGCAAGCACATGGAGCCCTGCCTTCAGAGGAGTGTTATGTACACAAGAGAGATGGAGAGAGAAAGAGAGAGACAGAAATAGATGGGGAGACAGACAGACAGACACACTGATAGACACACTGATAGATAAACAGATATATAGACAGAGAGATGAATAGACAGATAGAGAAATAATAGATAGAGAAATGGATAGTCAGTGTGTGCTTAGGCTATGTGTGTGTGTGTGTGTGTGTGTGTGTGTGTGTGTGTGTGTGTGTGTGTGTGTGTGTGTGTGTGTGTGTGTGTGTGAGAGAGAGAGAGTGTGTGTGTGTGTGTGTGTGTGTGAGAGAGAGAGAGTGTGTGTGTGTGTATCTTAGTGTGTAAACTGCAGTCTTTTCCCTTTTGCATGCTAGTCTGCGCAGCACTACATCATTCCCTTGCACCACTGTCAAAGCAACAGCCCTAATAAACGCGCACGCGCATACACGCACACACACGCACGCACGGCTGCTGTGTTTGCTTTCTCAAAGACATATAACAAACTTTGGAGCTTCTTTAGTTAAACCCCCGCAGCTCCCACAGGAACACAGAAAAGGAGGCGTCCTGCACCTGACAATCGGTTAGTTTGACACCAACGACATTTTTTGATTAAACATGTATAAGCACACGCTGATTAAGTAATGCCCATTAATTACGTTTCAAACCAGAACTTCCTGCAGTGAACATTCTGCGAGTCCGTATCAATGATGATGATGGAACGCATTAATCATTCCGCCATCCTATTTTAAAGGCCTCTGAGCGAAAGTTAAATCTCTGCTGCACACTGATGAGTTTCACAAACAAACAAGGAGCCTGTTCGCTGATCACTAGGACGACATTACAGCGTCGAGCAATGATCGCGCCGCCTGTCTAACTGGCCAAAAACGTGGTGGTAAAAGAAAATAACACAGGTAGAATAAATGGCCTCAGTGTGTGCCTGTACACATAAAGAGATTAAATTCAAACTGAGAAAAGATGAGGTGTCAATTTCGCACTCATAAATATGAGACACAGAAAATATCTTTGCACATCTGTGGCAGTTTAGAAGCTTTTATGTGAATTAATTTCCATTTGAGAGGAGGATTTATTGGGATTAGATTCAAAAGTGTCACAAGACATACTTCAGTTTTATACTCAGTATGAAAAGAGCTCTCTATTTATCTCTATCAGCACATCTTTACGTGGCTTCACAATACAAAGTTCAGAGAGGTCAAGTGTCTCTCGTCCCGTCTGATTTTCTATTCAAACCGAAAAAAGTAAAGACGCGCACCCTCGTCTGGGTGACGCATCTCAGCGGACTGTTTACTGTAAGCCGGCGCACCGTGATCTGAGATCTGTCTGCAAAACACACAGCAGGATACACGTCACACAGGAAACACTTCCTGGAACACTCTTTCTGTGCTGGTGGGCGTTTGTGAGCTTGTTCTGCGTAAAGTCAGGTGATAATGAAAAAGAGATGAGAGCCACAAAAGATGACTTGGGAGGAAAATCAAAGAGAAGGAATCGGAGAGTAGTAGAAGTTGAAGAGAGAGACAAAATGAGAGAGATATAGAGGTCTGTGAGGAATTTAAAAAAAAAAAAAAGTTTATGTTTGAAAGACGTAAAAGTTTGGGGAAAAAATGACAAATCGAGGCAGGCACCATAAGACAGGAAATGTGACCTGTCCAACAGCCCGCTGACAGACACACAGACACACAGACTCACATACAGCAGACAGTGTGCAGTGACTAGACATACACACAGCATCCTGTGTGTGTGTGTGCGCGTGTTTCGTGTGTATTGCTCACTCAGGCGTGACATGGCTCAGTGATTTTCTGAAGGGGTCTTGTCTCTCTTTTGTCACTTGGCCTGGTGCTACTGGGGACAATTGGCCCCCTGGGACACCACACACACACACTCATTTGCACAAAGTGGCTAATAGCATTTATTGTGTGTGTGTGTGTGTGTGTGTGTGTGTGTGTGTGTGTGTGTGTGTGTGTGGCTACTGGTCACAGCTAATCAGTTCTGCCAGGCTAATTAAAAAGAGTCAGCTGACTAAAGCCCCTGCAGCTCTGTAACACACAGATGTACGTGTGTGCACACACACACACACACACACACACACACACACACACACACACACAGAAGTGCTGAGTTGCTGCTGGGTGGCCGTACAGTATTTTCCATGGACAGACCACAGACACGGTGCCTCTTTTACAACACAACTAATGAGAGGGGATATAAACCAGTTCTACTTTGGTGCATCACACATTGTTTTGTAACATCAAGGTAAGACTGGGTGTTTGGACTGAAGATTTGCCCATTTGAATCTCCGGTTTGAAGGTTTTGTATGATTGGATGACCAGAGCTAACAATGATTTTAATTATCAATTAATCTGCCAATTGTTTTCTCAAATAATCATTTGATGCCTAAAATGCCAGAAATATGTGAAAAATGGTCATCGCAATTTACAGAGGCAAATTTGGCATATTCAAAAAGCTTATTTTGTCACTTTAACAGTCCAAAACACTGATTTTACAGTCAGAGAGAAAACCCTAAACTCAAATTGCTTTAAAAATTGAAATGAAATGAAAATTGTTGTTAATTTTTGGTTCATAGACTAATAGCTTCAGCTTTACAATTGATACAGTGAAGTGTTTTGGAAATTAGTGAAAAAGCACCTGAATCATATCCATCAGTGTGTAGAAGCAGCGACAAACAGTATGCAACTATCCCAAATATTGTTAGGGGACTTGCATAATGGCTTAGATTTAACTGATTTTGAAATATCTCTATCCTTTTGGAGAATAAACACTTTTTTTTTATCTTATTTTATTTAATTTCATTTCTACATTCAACAGAGGGGCTTGTATGGATTTCCATTCCTTCTCTGCCCTAGTCTTGGGAAACAAGAGTTAAAAGTTAAACCCAATTTTTATACTTAAACTACATGACTGCTTGCCTCCTGTCACCTTACAGCAGGGAGTAGATGGTTCAGGCCATATGAGCATGTGGAGGTACTGCTACTCAAAGCCAGATGTATTCTGATGGTTTCCTGTGTACATTAGACGAGAGCACAAAGAGCAGCAAGTCCCGCTCAAACAAAAACAGACAGACGCCTTCGTTCGCGCAGACCACACAAAGAAACAACAATGTGAAGGTGCTGACTGCAGCCATCTGATGTGTCTCGGTGTGTGCACACTCCCTGTGTGTCTGTGTAAGTGTGTGTGTCTGTGTGAAGGACAAGACAGGAATTCCTGCCATTTAAACCAGCCCTTCCTTTTCCGACCGGTCTCCGCAGAGAGAGACAGATTCAAGAGGGAGAGATGCAGAAACATAAAACAGGCAGAGAAAAACGGTGAAATTTATCCTCACTACACTGGAAGCATTGGCGACAATCATCCACATTTTGACCTTCAACTTCAGCCGAAACTCCCAGAATGAAACAGCGAGATGTGTAATTTCTGCAAAAAAAAAAACAAAAAAAAAATCCAAACTAACCCATTATCTATAACCCTCCTATCTCATAATGAAGTGACTGAGTTAAATATAGTTGAGTGGGTCATCACAAGGAGTAAGAAACAACAAGGAGGGGTTGGGACCAGAGTAAGAAATACCAAAAGTGAATAAGAGGAGACAGTGAGTCAGAGATGGGCACGCAAGAGGAGAAAAAAAAAGTTAAGTGAGTGGAGCAGACTCTTGAATGAAAAATTTAGACAAACAGAGGGAGAGGGGGAGGTGGAGGGGGGTGAGAGGTAAGGAAAGGGCTGCCACTGCTATTTCAGGAAGTGAAGGAAAGGTAAGGGAGGAAGAGTAAAAGGCCGTGTTTTTCTACATCCTTGTCTTGTTTTCTTTTGGTGCACGACACCCGTTTATTTCCACTCTTAGGGTGTTCACTGTTGGTGAACTAATAAGGAAATTTGGAAAATAGGGAGATGGATTTGGGTGGATTTTAAAAGCTTTGGGTTTGGCTTAAGCTTGAAACAACCACTTCCAATCACAGAAACAAGAGTAAAAAGCGCAAGAAGCCTGAACATGAATGTAGAATATTATATATGCATGTCATGTGTCCGTGCATATTTCATAGGCAAACATCAAATATTACCATAACAGAGGCCCAAAAAGAGAGACGATGAAGGTTAGACAGAGGGAAATTGCAGGAAGGGGAGACGATGGGAGGATAACAGATGCAAGTAAGAGGAGGAGGAAGGGAGGGAGGGAAGAGCAGGAGAGAAGAAGCAGAGAGAGATACAGAGAGGGAGTTCAAGAACGTTGTCATCTTAGTGCTGCTGATGTAATCCCTAAAATTAGCAGCAATAACAGCCGCAGATAGTGCCCCACTGGTACACTGTGCTGCCCTGCATACTGTACTCTACACACACACACACACACTCGTGCACAAGCACATCGGGATGTCTGAAGCTTTCTCAGGCTTTTGAGTCGTCATGCTCGAGGAGAGACGCAAATATGGAAATTTAACTGTTCAGAGGTGCACAATACAACTAATCTGCTGAGCAAAACAAATGCACAAACGACTAAATGTGCATATTCTACATTATTCCAATAATAGACAAGCAGTTTAAAGAAAGCTCTCACTGCATGTTAAAACATAACACCGATCATGGCTCTTGATAATTTATTTCAAGTCCCTTTCAGACTGTTTGCAGGGCTGTGAAAGTGTTTGAGTATGTGCTTTGTGCATGGACGTTGAAGGCAGCGGGAGTCCAGCAGTGGGGTTGGATCACCGCTGGGTGACCGAGGGCTGCGGTTTTGTTGGCTGTTTGTAGGCATCCGTCCAAGACTGAGTTTGAGTGTTTTGAGCTTGAGTCACAATTTGAGGAAGTAAACAAGTCATTGATTTGCACAAGATCGCTGTGCTAGGCCCAGCCAGCTGTTTGGATGAAAAATATTTTGGTCTTTTTGACTTTGTTTTTGCACTTGTTGACAGTTATCTGATCTATGGCTTGTCCCCATTTTTTTTATTTTATTGTCTGCAGAAATCATGCAGATGATAGCGCTAGAGCCACAGACTGCAAAAAACTACTTTTTAGTCAAAGCATCTTTAATGTAACACACTGCACAGCTTCCTTTGACCACTCATCATCAGTTTGGAGCCAGAATTTTTCTTTTTTTTTTTGCAACCAGCACAGCTTAGCTTGATAACCTGTAACACCTGTCAAGAAAACAAACAACAGAACTTTGCACTACAAACGAACCATGAATTCATTCTTTCTATTCTACTTTAAAAACACCAACTTGTATTCTTTGGCATGAATAAGTTGTTGGTACTTTTGATAATAAATTACTTAATTTAAAGTAAAAATGGCAGTCATGGCAACAAACTGAGACAATCTCCTACTTCATCAAAAGTGAATTTATAATTTTTGTCACTAGGTGAAACAATGCATGCGTTGACTAACTGACCCACTGATTGTTTCATCAACTTATAAAATGAAGCTGTTAGAAACATTACTCTCATCTTATTAGCACACTTTCCCAGCATGCATTAGTTAAAAGTGTTGTGTAAAAGAGTTGTGACGGAGGTTTGTTATTTGTTTGTACACGAGTGTCAGGTGTCTCTAAATGAGATTAAACCCATAAAAAAATCATGATGAAAATGTGTATCCACTTCGACCACTCCCCAATAATTACAGCCACTGATTTTAAGCTACGATCCACAGATCCATGGTTGAACAGTTAAATAGTATGGCGCGCAGGAGAAATTAAAATTACTTTACCAATGAAAAATATGTTTACAATTTGACCATTATAGATGAACTGTTAACTTGACCACTTAACTACAACATAGATGTTTTTTTATATTTAGATTGATACGGAAAAAGGCAACAAAATGATCCCTCTAAAGGTTTCAGCTTTATGCACACCGCTTCATCGGTTCGTCTTGAAGCTCTAAAGTCGACGTCACTGACAGTCAGAGCAGGCTAAAATAATGTCCCCTGTCACTTACACGTACAATTAACCCTTGTTAGATGCATTCCTCCCCTACCTCATCCCCCTTCTCCTGTCTTAACCCCTCTTGACCCCACCTTTCTCGAAACCCATCCTTCCTGCCTCCCATTAAATCCCCATCTCACCCTCCCACAACCTTCACCTCTCTGACCCATCCATCCCATCCCAGGGCCTCGACACCCCTATCTGAAGCACACCCGCTCATTTTTTTCCATTACCTGTCAAACCCAATTATCTTTCAGTCTTCATTTTCGCCTTCCTTTCTCTGCCCTTCACCCCTCCTCTCAATCTCGGTCAGCTCTTGGCCCTTCAGACCTCCTTACGTCATGCTTACGTTGTACATCAATCTTCTTTTAATCCTTGTTTCCTTATCGCTCCCTCGCTTGTTCGTGTCCGTCTTTTCTACCCCACGTTCAAAGAGATGTCATTTCTTTCCACTTCGCTCATTTTTATGTTAAGTTTTGTGTAAACGTCAATTATGCTTCCCGTTCTTTTATCTCACTCTCTCCGACTTCTTCTCCCACTCCCCCCTCCCCTCCGTCAACCCCCCTGCTGTCCTCCTTCCTCTCCTCTTTGATTTTTTAAAAGGTTATTCTCCTGGCATCTCTGCCTCGCTTGACATCGGAGAACGAAAGGAAAAACAGGAAAAGGGGACAGGACGTTTGACAAAGGTCAAAACTCTAGATCAAAATAAAGCGCCGCTGCCAAGTCACGGCTTTCTCTCACCTGAAGAGCGATAGGTTTTTCTTTGTTGATCCTTTAAGATTTCTTTAAGGGGTTCTCATGTTTTATTAGTAGATAAAAAGCAGCATAAGAGGGTCATAAGTCAAGTTTCCATCCAAATTTAGTGCAGAGACGAGGGAAAAGATACAGTCTCTTCGTCTCTTCAATGGAGCCAAAGCCCGACCGACATTTAAGTCATATGCTACATGTACATTGTGATTATGAAGCTTTTTTCGGTTGCATCACGTCTGGCAGTGGAAAAAAAAAAAAGTGGGTTTGCACCCACCTGCCCTGTAGCAGGAAACGACCCTAATCAATAACCATCTCTGACTTTCATAACTCACCGTCTGGGCCACGACTCCACATCCAGCTGTGTTTCCTGATCACTCTAAGTTTCCGTTAACAATCTGATCGAATCAACCAGCAGATTCATATTTCTTGCGAAAATGTGGCTTTATTATTAATCTCAATTACTGTCGTCGACTGTCAGAACCGTCTGGTCTTGATTACAACAGGTCAACAAATCTATTGGGTGATACTTCATTAGACGCTTGATGCAATTAAAATATTTACACAATTGATTTGACGTAATTAAAGTAGTCAAAAATCCAACAAACACAATAAGGGTAATCATCATAGCTATTGTAATGCAGAGTTCAAATATTTTTGTTCCCATGGTCTTTCTTATCCCCTCCCACCCCTTCTTCCTGGCTCCCCGTCTCTCCCTGGGGCCCTGCTCGGTCTAGCAGTGGCAGAGCTCGAGGCCCTTTGGGGTTTTAGCTGGCCCCACCTGCATTCTGATAGAATGAGACCAGATGAGCTCAGGAGCGGACCGGGTGCATTAAAGCAGCGAGGGGCTTTAAAACATATGCAGCCCAGAATGTTAAAGCTCCGCAGAAGCACTTGGAAGAGGACCAGCGAGACAGACGTACATAAAACCTAAATACTGCATGTATCCACATTTAAAACAAACAGCTGAGAAAGTACAAATAAAAAAAGTGCTAAAAAGCGAGACACACCCGAACACTGAGCGAACAGTCACACGCACAGCACACGTGCAGTTTTACAGAGACAAGGATTTTTTAAAAACATGTACTCACGCACACGCTAATGACAATAAAAACGAAGCCAGGAATATTACGGGAATGTTAACAACTTCATCATCACACGATGCCAAGCAAAACTCCATAAAACTGACCGACACCAGTGGGCTCATTCCAACACAATCAACACAGGAAATTGACTTTTTCAACAAACCACCACAGTGGCTGGCGCTCTGCACATTTCCCAGACATGTTTCATTGTTTAATCAGCCTTTTTAATATAAAGAGGCTCGAAACAACTCATTTTTACCAGCAAAAGACAAACATACATTAGCCAGAATTGTCTAAAATAGCAACAAAGCTAATCTTCAAATCATCCCATCCCGATGACCTCCAAACCTGAGGGAAGGTTGAAACATGATGCAGAGTCATTTTTGCATTACTCTCCACACCAGGTTGACACTGTTATGACAAAGCCTTTGTATGAGTCATGCCTATGAGTTGCCCACTGCACGATGAACGCAACCTCAGATTTAACCTGATTGTGAGCAGTGACGTGAGAGTAACTTGAGCAATGTTACTGCACGAGGAGCACCAGCTCATCACATTGAGCTAATGTGATACCACCGAAGACGACATCACAGGGTTAAAGTCATTGCTAACTGCCCTAAAAATAAACTGGTATGACATGATGTAAGAGTAAAAATGCAAAGTCAGTGTGTGGTATCCATTTGGTTTTTAAGGAAGCTCATGTATCACAGCTAAGACAAGTAAGCTTTTATATCAACAGCAGTCGCAAGAATAAAAAAAAATTTAAAAGTTGGATGTTTTCAAGCACTACCAAGACCATTCAGTGGCTGGTCTGGAGCTTTCTACTCACATATTCCACAGCCAACGGATGATGCCTCCTCCACACGGGGGTCAGATACAGCTCAAGTATGGTGTTGTTACGCATTTACGTCAGGACGGTTAAATGCTCGCTATTTTTTCCAGCTGTTATGCAGTTACCCTAGTTAACACCAAAACTGTCTGATACCAGGTATTGAAGTCAGTACAAACAGACCAGTGTGGTCACTATTTGGCTGTGATATGTGACTTAGTGTGCATGCATTTGTTTCTAACTTAACCAGAGTTTTGAATATTACAGAGCTAAAGAAAGTTCGATATTCTAACATATAGAATTCAACTTGCTCGTTTAATTAAATTCTGAAATCCTCACACTTTTCCTGACATTGTGTACTATACTATATCAGAGCAGTCAACTATTAAACTAGTCTGTGAAAACCTGACAGTAGTCCAGTTTTTTCTTAGTGAGTGCAGGCGACAGAGGAAAGAGATAAAACCCTAAAGTTAAAGTAAATGTAACCATCAGTGGTGGAGCCCAGCCAGTTGTTAGAGGGGCACTTGCTCACCGCTGTTTAGGAACAAGTCTGAAGTAAAGATGTGATTTGTCGCTTCCTGTGTGCAGAGATTTCCAATCTCTAACTAAACACTGACCTAATGTGGTCAAGAAGGACTTGTCTTCAAAGAGAGAGTAAAGACAAAGTGTAAGAAATCTAGCTTAGACAATCTCCCCCCTCCCGCCACCACCCCACCTCAGACTAAAGGAATTTTATTAGATGTTCACTGGCGGCTGCTTTACATTATTAATGCAGGTTTGCACACATGCATCCCAGGTTAGCCAGAGTGGGAAGGAGAAAAAAAAAAGAAGAAGCAGACGTCAGACGTTTTGACTTGTAACACAGGAAGCTAGCTAACCACAGACATTGCAAGAGACGCAGTGTTTCCGGTGCAAGAACAGACGCTCAGTTGCCTCCAAACAGCAGAGAGGATGCTGCTTCATGCTCCGAATGTTTCCACAAGCACGTTCAAGGCAAATCAAGCTACTCATAACACAAAGGGCTTCACACAAACACCTCTATGCCTCTATTCGCTTTCCACTCTTTCCTGATCCTATCCCAGCGTTGTGTGCGTACTGAACTATCCCGTGCAGATGGATGAACCCGCATCATGTTATATTAATGATCCTGGGGTGCCATGGAGTAGCCTGGCTGTAAAAGCCCTTACAGTAGGCTTCCCCTGCAAGGCAAATGAGGTGATGGGTTCATCTATCTATGTGGGCTCGTCCAGTGAGAGAAAGACAGTAACCCAGCGAGGTAACTGATGTCTTAATGAAGTGACTTTCTCTGTGTGCATGTGTGTGCTGCTCTGTGCTGTGTGTATATGTCTGTGAGAGTGTGTGTGTGTGAGGTATGAGTCTGAGTCATTAGTAAATCCCAGTGGTCCGTTATGGTGATGAGAGGATGCAAAGGATCTTCTGTCTCTTGCCCTGCTGGGGGAAGAGTAGGGTTTCTGGATCAATGGGTATCAAGGACTACCCGGATTCATCGCAGAATGAAAAAATAAAATAATGAAATAAAGCTTGAGTTAATCAGCAGTCTGTCTTCCTTACAGTTTTTCCTCTGAAAATTAAGACAATCCTTCTTAAGGCCTCTTTATTGGTGTGATTTTATGGTCGAAGCTGTATTTTTCCTTTATTTTATGCTCGAGATACAAGAGATGCCACATTTTCTTACTATTTCTGCACCATTCTTTTGATTCATAGCTTTAAGAACTTAATTCAGTCCAGGGCGAGCCATTAAGAGAGAGAAAGAGACACCAGACACTGGTGCACACCAGTGATAATGGATTACTGATGTCATTATGGTTTAATAAGGCCTCTAAACAACATCCTCTGATCCACTGCCAGAAAAACTGCTCTCTTGGAGTGTGTGTGTATGTGTGTGTGTGTGTGTATGTGCATATGTGTGAACTATATATATATATATATATATATATATATATATATATATATATATATATATATATATATATATATATATATATATATATATATATATATATATTTAGGCTGTGTAACATCCACTCGTTACCATTATATCGTCACAGTTTGGTGACCCCTAAAGAACCACTGCAAAAAGTGAAGATAACCACGGTCAGCGAAAACAGTGGAAGATGGAATGACTTTTTAGATGAATTTTGCTGCTGTAAACAGTAACTTCAATCTTTACACTTCACTACACCTTGTACTCTAATGATGACTAACACAGACAATGGGGGGAAACTGACTGATGGCACTATGTGTCACCTAACCACCAAGAGCACGCCAGATAGTCTGAGACAGCGGTTCTCACACATTATCAAATGACAAAAACAAAATGACGTTTTCATTTTCCCTTTTGGGTGCCAATAATAACTTCTGACCCATATCTAAGTGAAAACCTAGAAGTGACGCCATTAAGAGTCATCTCTCTTATTTCACCTGTTAGGGCTGAATTCCAAAACTAAACGCCTCGTCCTCCATTTGCTAACCAGTCAGTTGTCGTTCCCAGCATGCATCTGCCTCTTCCACAGTTAACCCCCTTCCTATCTGCCACCCACAGTGTCACGTGCGTGTGTGTGGCAGCCTCAAAAGCACCCGCTCCCCCCCTGAAACACTGCCTGTTTCTAAACAACAGGTGTCTGCACCGGGACTCGCACGCACATTCATTCATGTACACACAAACACACATGTATGCCAGACACATCAACACATGGATGTAGAAATATTGCAAGACAACAGAGGTGGGCCTAAATGTGGGGAATGATTATTTTTTTTATTTCCTCTTACCTGGTTGTTGACATAATCCTGAAGACATCAGCAGAAGCATGAAAAGAGAAGAAAGAGAAACAAGACACAGTCACAAAGGGACAGTATGCAAACTAGCTAGCATATCATATTCTTCTAATCTATACTCGCATTTAATAAAAGAAAAGTGAGCCTGTCAAGGGTCCCATTCAGTGACCAGAGTATAATACATATCATGGCACTATGATCTCTTGCATTAGGGATGTTTCTTTCTGCCAAATTTGTCTCCAGCTCATCCTCTCCTCCAATCTGTTTAATGTAGGACTGATGTAATTGTCTATATTTCCAGGACGTTCACACTGTTCCACATGTTTTTTTTTTTTGTCCTGTTTCTTTGGAGTAGTGCTGTGCTGGCTCACCAAAGTGGTTCGCCTTTACATAATAAATGTAGTCACAAAAAAAAAAGAAAACAGAAAGAAAAGAAGGTGGTGGGATTTGGCGACGCTGGAAGCTACAAATGTAATTTAAAAAAGTGGAACAATCACCAAGAGACTACAGAGGCACGCAGGGTCGGCAGAGGACACTTTAAGCTCTCCATTAAGCCCCTTTGTAACACCCCAGGGAGCTTTGCATGAGCTGAGAAAAGTGTGTGTGTGAGCTAAGTGCTGAAGTCTGTGTATTGTGTGTGTGTGTGTGTGTGTGTGTGTGTGTGTGTGTGTGTGTCTTTGTGTGACTGTGTGTGTGCAAAGCGTGGCTTCTGGTGATTAGTCAAAACTGTAACTGACACAGTGCTGTCCCCAGCGATCCTATCAAAGGGAGGGAAACTCAGCCTCACTCAAAAAGGGGACAAACACTCAGTGTCAAGACTTTTCTTACACAGACTTTGTTCAAGAAAAAAAAATCCCACCACTGCATCAAGTGCCCTTAAGAAAGATCTAATCATTTCCCCCTTACTTTTTAGTGTTGTGAAAATGTGGGTGGCTTTATACTGTTTTTGCTGTTTATATCCTCTCTCGGCACTCAAACACTGATAAAAATGTTCAGCACCACTAAACAATATAAGCCGTCTAAAACCTGTTTCTGTGTTTTCCTTCAGCAGTTTCTTTGCACTTGTAGACCATATACTGATATTAGTATTATAGCAAGAGTAGCAGGATATGACAAGTAGAAGTTGCCTCACTTGTGTCATCTGCCACTGCTGGGACTAAAAACACTTTGCAGTCAGGATGCCAGCAAGTTTCAGAAAACTTCTGCAGCTCTTTAAAAACATTTTTGACCAAGAATACATTCTTAAGAACCCCTGAAAATAACGGATTACTGATAAAGTATATAAAACCAACCACCTCTGCATGTTCAGTTAAAGAAAACAAACATTAAAGGGCAACTGTGTTTGGAGTTCATACTATCAAAGTCGCTTACTGTTTCACTTTAATCTTAAACGTAAACATGCAGTGTAAGAAAGTCATTGTACAATCACACAACACAGCTGCAGCTGACATATAAATACTGCAGAGGGACGTCCTGCTGTTAGCAATGTCGGTTCTCCTACCGTGTTGTAGCCGGCGGGTTCTTGGCCGTCTGTGATGAGTTCCCGCTCTCCTCTGGGGTTGACCCTCCTGAAACGTCGCCTGGACCTCCGCTGGGATCCCTCTCTCTGCAGAAAACTGTCGTCCCCCTCGCTGCCGTTATCCACCTGCAATACACAGTCGACACTCTCCTCAGAATAGAAGCTTCTACGGGATTCGCACACACGACCCTCAGGTGTGTGGGGACAGCTGGGAGACTGGTCCGGGCTGTTTGGGACCTGAGAGCATGGCTCAGAGCTGCTGCGTTTGAGCAGTTCACACTTTTGGATCTTAGGACCCGAGTTAAGATTAGTAAATTCCAAGTTCTGGTGTTCAAGTTCTGATTTCTGGCTCTTATAATCCGAGTTCTTGGTCTTAAGGTCCGTTGACTTTTGAAAGTCTGAGTTGTGATCCTTGAGTGTGCTCCCTTCTTTCTTCCGTGGCTCCGCTTCATGCCCTGGCTCTTCTGAGATCTGGCCCTGCTCTTCTGCTGGCTCCTGGTTGAACATCCAGTTCTTCCAGAGCGCAGAGAGCCGGTGCCAGCGGAGCACACTCATCCGGACGCGAGGACGAGATCAGAACAGCGCATAAAAGAAGGAAATACCACGGGAGGGAAGGGAGAAAAAAAAAAAAAGCCGGGAAACACTTCTATAAAAAAGTTGAATAGAAGAGTTGCATCCAAATTTTAAAAAAAGGTCCACAATCCTGAGGGATCCCGCAGCATTACATCCTTTGGGGCAAACATCCACAATAAAATGGAGGAAAGGAACCTAATTAAATGACCTAAACAAACAGGTTGCCCCTCTCCGTCTCTGATCTGGCGAGAGTTGTCCTCCTCGGAGGGCAGCAGAGTTCAGGACAGAGTTCAGCTGCTCAACACGTTGCATACTGACAGACTTACTCACATGCTCGCTCGCTCTCTTGCTGTCTGACACGCGCACACACTGAGCCCTCAGTTTCCTCCAGGAAACCGTAAATACACAAATATCCTCGCCAAGCAGAAAAAAAAAAGAAACAGCACAGCACAGATTCCGGCCATACAATTTGTTCCCCACAGGCTCTATGTGCCGGTCTGTTGTTGCCGGAGGAATTTGTTTTCTTTCTCCATTGCATAATGTTAAGTAAGTCAATAGCCTCATTATGTCAGGAATGAAGAGATTTAAAAAATATGTTGTCAGTCCTTGAGAGGATATGCTTTGTTTGAGTTTTGTGAGCCATTTTATTTCGTTAATGTTGCCTCAACTCTTCAGCATTTTTCTGATTTATGACACAATCTATCATTAAAACATTCATCTGATTTTTACTTTTGTCCAGAAATACTCAGCCTAACTAAATAGTCCAAGTCCTTTTTTCCCAGTTATGTTCTTTTCTTTGGAATGGATTTCTTCTGGAAAATGTCCATTACCACTGTGCTTAATAACACCATTGACCTCCTAATGGACTACTGGGGGAAAAAGATATCTATCAATCGTCATTTTTATCTCATGAATTATTTTTTCTTTGCAGACAGTTCGGCTGGAGAATCAGGTGTGTTAGGTTTTCTTTGTCTGTCGTCCCTGTGCATCTGTCAGTTGTCCACTGACCTATCTGTTGTCACTATGTTGGAGTCTATAACATGTAAATTATGTGCCATGTTAGCCTAAATTCACCTCACCTTGTGGTCAGCTGTTAATACCTCATTCAAGCAGTGAACATCACCCTCGCCTGTGTCCAGAATATCGATTGGATAATAAGTGGTAATATGTGTTGGTTCGCCTCGGTAAGAGTATCACTGCCAGTAGTTCAGCTTTCCAGTCTGTCGAGCTCTCTGACGGTGTGTCTGCCCGAGGAGCCAAGAGTGGAAAGAAATTAACAGGATCCATCTGCTGATGTTTGAACATTTTTAAGCCGCATCTTCTTGCCACTCCTCTTTCCATCTGTCCTTTTCCCTTTCAGTTATCTTCCCCTTCTTGCTCCTTATCTTCATCATTTCCTTTCCCTGCTTGCTTATGTCTTACTCCTTTCTACGGCTTGCTCTTCTAAAAGATAAAATCGTTGGCTGGGATTTTGGTATGAAATCTTTCAAACGTTTCCTCAGTCTTTCCATTTACCCCTTTTTAAAATTACAATACAATGTGCTCAGTATAGAGTAAAAACTCGCCATTGTGAATGTTCTCCACAGTCAGTGTTTTTTTTTTTTTAGCGACCATTGTGGCTTTTTTCCCCCCAAAGACATCATGTCAGTCATGTGTGCTCAGAGAGGTCTAAAATATAGAGACCCATGTTTGGCCACGGAGAGTTACGAGGAAATGTGACTGCTGCGTTTGTGCTCGAAGACTAAGAGCTGAAGAAGAGCCAGATAGGACTGACATTTGCACCTGTCGTCTGCCGTCTGTAACACATACACTAACACCCATGATATCTAAAAACCCATGAAAAGACTGGAATTATTATATTTCTCAAAGGCAAACGTCACAGAGCGGTTTGACTGAAAGCAATCGATCGGACAACAGCTTTGAAATAAGGAGGGGAGATGGAGCCAAAGATTTTTCTGTCACTGCTGAAATGGGACTCGATAGCTGCTAAGGGTTGAAACAGACAGAGGAAAGACATCAGGGAGTTTCTGCTGTAATACACAGAGTAACTACTGCGCTGTGGGTAGTTCAGCTGTAATGGACTATGAAACAACAGCATGAGGGATAGTCCAGCTATAAAATACCAAATAACGAGTTGTATCGATGTGTCCCTTTTCATGACAAAAAAAAAAAAAAAAAAAGTAATCAGTTTTAATGAGCCTCATGAGACAGACAGCCTGAAGGTAATGGGGGGGTTAGAAATGTACCAGACTTTCATGTCTGTCCTGTGACCATATAACCATCTTTTTGTCTCGCTTGTGTATACGCCTCTCTGTCCGCTCCCTTGGCTGAATATACACCCCCTCCCATCTAACCCGTGACCACCCGTTCTGGCAGCCATTGAGAACTTTTGCCTTTATGTTTCTGACTGACTGTCACGGCCATAATGCGACCGTACTTCCAGTTTCCTCTGTCCATTTACATGTGTGCGTGTGTGACTAACAAGTACTCATCTGTCAGTTTACATTCCTCTCTGTCTATCTGATGGTTTGCCTGCCATTGTGCATCACTGCTAACTTTTATTTCCCCCCACTTCCATTCATTTCTCACTCCCCCACTTACTTCCTTTCATTCCCCTCCATTCCCACCACACACAGGCAGTCAAAAACAACCCCACCCTGTCAGTCTGTGAATGTCGCTCCTGTCCATCCTGTGACCAGAGTCATGACGACAGCCGCAAATTACACTCCCTCTACTATTCCCATGGTCTTAATTAGCTGATTGGCCGCAATGCAGTGTGACTAGTGCACAGTCCCTCTGCTCTTGTGTGCATTTCTCTGGAAGGCTGTGTGTGTGAAAGCATGTTCATGTTTATCTGTGTTCCTGACAGGTTTTCTTTTCATTTTTAGCCCTCACTGTCACAGTGATTATCCAAGAATGTCTCCATCTTTATCTCTTAAGGCATCCTTGATGATAAACACTCTGAGGAGCTCCTCAGAAATGATTCATCTCTTGACCGGTGCAATGATGGTGTCTTTCTTTGGCTTCAGGAAATATACATGACAGAGTTTTCTTTGTCTGTTCAGCTCTTACCATGAATCATCAACAGCACTGTGAGTCACAAGGATTTTCCCAGGAAAGCAAATGTGAAAGCTTTCACTCACTGGGTTGAATGGTGACTGCGCGGTATCTAGATTAAATAAAATCCCACTTTTGCCAGATGTATGTCGCAGATTGACATAAAAGGATCAACTGCTTGCACCAGCCATTCACAGAGACACAAGCAGCCCTTATCAGATGAACGTTCACAGTGAAATCAACCTAAGCCTCGAAAAAAGGAAGAACATGACCATGTCGATATCTTGACCTGAGCTTGACTTTAAAATAGAGGTCCTGTGTGCTGTCACAAAATGTACCGAAGAAGCAGCTATAATAATAATTAAATAATCAATCTAAATGCACACATAAGTCAAATAGAAAATCCCCCACAAAATAATCTAGAAAGTGTGATATGAGCCTTTGTAACACCACATCATTTCTCAAAGAGGCTTCCTTTCATTGTCCTCTTTAAAAAGTTGAGATGTGTTCATGGGGGTTTTCTCTCCATGATAAGTGGGTATCTTTACAAAGATAAAAAAAAACCTGTTATCCTCTAGCATTAACTCCTCTCATTAGTCTTAAACAGAGATGTGCTGTCAAAGCCTCATGGGAGAGACAAGCTCAGCAGTGTAATAACTACAGGCTGGATTTGCTTTTGAAAACTGGAATAACTTTTTTCTTTTTTTTGCTCAGCTCCGTGTACAGCTCTGGATTTTTCTAAATTTAGATATAGTCATAATATGCCAATTTTAAAGATGAGCTATTTACTGTGTGCTTTATGCTTGACAGCAGATCAAGGTAACAAGTATAGTAACATAATATTTTGACCTGGTTTTAAGGAGGAGAGAGACACATTAGTTAAAGAGTTGGCCACATCCCACCACACGGACTCTTTATTAGCATAAAGTCCTTATTACTGGCATGACTGTGAACCCTTCACATCAGCTTAATACCACTGTGACAAGTGCCTTCTAGTATGTATTATTATTATTCTATTTATATTTTATACCACTTGTACTTTCTCCTACTTTGTATATTTTGACCATTATGCACCACAACACCAAGGAAAGGTGCTTGTGTGTGAATACAAAGAATACATCAATAGTCTTAGTTTAAGTCTAAAGTTAAGCAGCTCTCTGGCTCTATAGTTCTGCAGGCCCTGTTTTTATCATATTTGCTTTGTTATTTACTTCCTATGAGACCCACAGACCCGCCCTGTCCTCTTGTGCTGTGGCCGGTGGATGCAGTGCGGACCATTAAACGTGGACATGACGAGGATATGCTTGGATATCAGTGACAATAAGAGCCTCTGCATAATCTCATTTCCTAGTTCTCAGACAAAAATGCTCCTCAGGCTCCGATCAGCTGAACACTCTCCAGTCCTCTCCTCCTTCGCCCTCCATCACCACTGACATCTCTCTCTACTCTGCCAGGATGACACACACAGTGGAGGGTTTAATACAAACCCAGAGAAGTTTAATTCAAACCAATTTTAGTCCCTCAGCTTGTCTTCTTTTATTTAAACCGATTTCATCCTTTGTTCCTGTGGCAACTTAGTCAACTGAGCTCCTCAGCTCCTCGGCAGTGCCCAACTTTACACTGCACTGCACAGTTGTACCTGGAAGATCATCAGTACAGTCACTTCCCTTTTTTTTTTATTTTTTTTAACTGTAGCGATGGCCTCCGAACGGACCCACAGGGGTAGTTTGAGATTAAGTGCCTCGCTGAAAGAGCAGCTCACTATTATAACCCCTTTTCATCGCGGGGACATTCCAGGAAAATTATGTTCTGATGTCCCTGGAACTGTTGGGATGGAGCTCGTAGCCTCAAGGCTGCTGCAGCCTCTGTATGGCACTCATCATTCATTCATTCATTCGCACGGTAAGCAAACAATGAAATTTTTTGTCATGTTTACTTAGCAACAATAGAAGACTTCCAACTGGTCCCTTTCTGCCTTTGTATTTAGTGAAAAAGCACCACTGGATAATGAGGGGAGAGTGCTAGTCATTCACTTTTTCCTCTCTCCAAGTTTGCAGTTCTGTTCCAACACTCCTGTTTTCACCTGCCAGCTCAAAGTGCCCCATTATTTAACCACTAATCCATTCACACCCTCTTTCTTTCTTCCTTTCTTTTCTTACAGTCTTATTTGTTTTCCTGCCCAGAGTTACATCAGAGGTCAGGACCACTCTATTATCTTTACCCAATAAAATATGGATCTACCACCAGCAGCAGAGCTAACACAGTTTAGAACAAGGACTGAAAACAGAGGGAAACAGTGAGCCTGGCTCTGTCCAAAGGTCACTGAATCAGCCTACTGGCACCTCCAAAGCTCATTAATGCACACAAATCTGGCTTGATTAATCCACAACATGTTGCTTTTTTGCACTTGGTATAAAAGCACATTTCCCTTTGACTGTTAAAGAGATTTTCAATTATGTTGTTATGTCAGTGTCAATTAATACGATCAGTGTTGCAAAAAACAAGTTTCTGCAAGATACCGGAAGATATGTTTTTCTACTTTTCAGCTGCAGAGGAAGCATGACTTCCTATAAACTGGGGGATTTTTCCCCCCGATATAGAACTGCTTGAAACACTACATCTAAACGCCATCAGAGCAAAACAAGTGACATCATTATTATGTTACAACGAGGAGCGATAAAGAGCAGTAAAACCGACAATACATGAAAGTCTTTCACATTATTGCTTCAGTTTTAAGTGAACAGAGTGATAGTCTGTCTCAGGATGATAAAGTTTCATCATCGTTCCCCTGGCTACAGCAATGACAGTTACATAATTCTGTACAGTCATAGCAACAGAAATGTCAGATGGGAGATTCTTAGAAAATTCTATATAAAAGCTTGCGGGGGATTTCCTGTAACATCTCATCTCACGCTTGTAGGTCAAGTATAAGGGACGGGTAACAATCAAAAGGCCACAAGGTCAAATCTGTTTCACACTCCCTGTCCAGTGACATCAGAGGAGCTGGTGCCACCTGCTGCTTTTTGTGCAAAACTTTACTGCTGATCCCGTCTTATCACATCTGATCCCTCTAGTCCCTCCAACGCGGAGACCCGGGAGAGGGAACATAGGAAAGCAGGAAGGACGTTTGGGGAGGAGACTGAGTGGAAAGACAGACACTTTGTAAGCACTGCGACCTTGTGGAGGCACACAGAAACACACAACATTTGTATATGTAAATCACGGCATGCTAAACTTCAGATGAGAGATTACATGCAGATATTCTCTGGAGATTAAGGAAATTATTTTACTAGTAAATACACAAATCTACAGATCTCTGTACTTGGTGAAAACTACACTCGAAGTTCATTTAAGCACCCTAGTGTGATGATACAAGTAAATTTCATTAATAGTAAAAACTCCCAGAAGGTTAAACTGGATTTTTAGGACCTCCTAAAAGACATTTCAGAGACATTATAAACAGACCTTAAGTAATTTGGTAGCCTACAAACAACCCATAATGCAACACTTTTTGTGGGATGTGGTGTTTTGGGAGGGGCTTTAATTTGATATGTAACAGTATAGATATGAAACATGGAGAGAGAGACAGAGAGAGAGGGGCATGGCCGCTGTCACGTGATGTGCATCTCAATCATTATGTCACACCGTTAGTCACACAAAGAGTATCTGATGTCCTTGATTACAATTCAACACCCACTTTTCATTTATAATTTCCATTAAAAGAATGTCCTCTTATGCTCGGGCCAATATGATATACACATAAACAGCATATGTTTAATTTCATTTGAGTGCTTAGATTCTATTTGCTAATGTTCCTGTGCTAGAACACTGCTGCATTAGGTCATTTTTGTAATGGCAACACATCCTGCCAATGAAGCTCATTTGAATTTGAGGACAGAGATACAGCGCATGCAGAGAGAGAGAGGGGGAGTGCACAGAGGGGAAGAACAGAGAGGTGGGGAAGACAGGAAGAGGGACAGAGATGAAAGAAAGGGAGAACAAGGATGAACAAGAGAGGAGCACATTGGAAAAAAAAAGGTGACAGACATCAAATAAAAGCAGGCAAATGCAGGAATATTATCAAATGACGGGGATGGGAGAGGCGAGAAGGATAAAAAGGGAGGAGGGAGGTACTTGGGAGAGAGATAAAGACATAGACATAGACATAGAGAGAGAGAGAGAGAGAGAGAGAGAGAGAGAGAGAGAGAGAGAGTGTCTATACTCACCACAATCATTTCTGACGGCTCCAAAGTGATACATTCACAGCCTCGTCTGCCCCCCAGCTGCTTGCCAAAACTGTATAGAAAACACACACACAAAATAAGTGTTAAAACAGCAACAAACCAAAGGCAAAGATAAGACAGCTCTCGCACCCTGACAGCAGCAACAGATGCAGTCAATCACACTCGACCACCCACAGATGAACACCTGCATTATACGCCACTGAACTTTAACAATTGCCCGAATCAAAAGTGAGATGTGCAGCGATTAAATGCAAAATGATACCAAGAGTTCATGGAAATATCGCACGCCTTAACAAGGAGTAACATCTGTTTATCTCGAGATCAGTTCTACATTTAGACATCAACATTCGGTAAAAAAAAAAAAAAAAGACTCTGGGACTGTTAATTTTGGCTACTTGTTCCACTTCCCATTGACACTCACAATATTTCACAATTAAACACTTACAGAAGGTACCTATTAAAGGACAGAATTTCTCACAGACTGAAGTGGCAATCATCTTCTATTTAACTATTGCAAATGATTTTTTTAAGGTGCCCTGCAGGGATACTTTCATTAAAATGTCACCTCCAATTTTACAGACATTTTTTAAAGCAGTTTGAATGATTTAACAAGCTTGTGCCTTTATAAAAAACCTTTCCCACGTGTGAGAGACGCTACATTTATCAAGTACCAGTACAAGTGAAATGAAGATGTTTCCTCAAGATACCAAACCTGCTGTGGCATGGCTCTGTTACTATCAGAGCAGGACAGATGAACCCGTAACTTGTGGTTA
Organism: Scortum barcoo; assembly: GCA_023238725.1. Taxonomy (NCBI): domain Eukaryota; kingdom Metazoa; phylum Chordata; class Actinopteri; order Centrarchiformes; family Terapontidae; genus Scortum; species Scortum barcoo. The sequence continues at coordinate 17,850,675 of CM041534.1, read as the reverse complement.
AGGTCTAACCACTGAAAGAAAAGTGTAGTGTGTAGATCAATAAAGCTTCATGGTCAAACACCTCGAAATAACTGCACACAGCCTGCAGAGGCTGAAACACAATCGGCGCTTAACCAACTTTGATCGCCACAAAAAAACAGAATCCTTAAAAAGACATGTTTATTTATAAAGTTCACTCTTTCCTCTGTTTGCAGATAACTGGTGGTGACATTCATCATTTAAATCAACAGATGCAACTGACCACAAATGTTTCAGTTTGTATACTTGAGCGGAATCACATGCATGTTGTGAGTAACAGGAAATGTGTGGAAAAATCACTGTCACTCTATTCAACCATAATGTATAAAAACATACTAGAAATTCATTGTTTCCTTTTCATAGAATCAACAAATTTTGTTTCGTTAAACGTTAAACGTCAAAGTATACATCAGCATCTTTGCTTCATGACAACTGCTCAATGAAATAAACACACTGAACCACTAAACCACACTGCCATATTCACAAGAAGTAAGATTGGCCGAGATAAGCCACCATGTTTCTGTAAAGAGTTTTTCTTAAGAAAGTCACAGGTTTATCTCCACTTAGCTGTCGAGTCCTCTGACGGGCGGGAGGAGAGCAGCTGATGCTGTGGTAAGACCATGACTTGAGAAGCTTGAGAATATTTAAATGTTTATCATTTCTGCATGAAAAGAAAAAAAAAAAAAAAGAATGAATAATTGCTTATTGAAACAACCGACTAATCTATTAATTTCGTTCCCATTGTTCACACAAAGTCCATCATAATGCAAACCATCCCTTACCACCGATTTCAACGCCAGGAATGTCATGAATGTTCACCCAACACTTAAACTCCCCCCTCTCAATGACTGCCAGCTTGTCACCACCGCCGTTTAAGTCTGGCTGTTCAGAACAACTTCAAACACTTCTGATATCACACATGGTCTTACAAACTACCTCTGTTCATGCATAACGTGACTCGTATGACCAAGTATAACCACTACCTTGATAAATGCACATCTGACAGCTAAAAACACAGACATGATGTTTTTACTCCTTTGTCACCGCGACAAATCCACCAACATTTATGCCAGTTGTGAAAAAAGTTACTGTGATCGATCATCTTCTGGATCATTTAGAGGTTCATTTTGAGACTGGACAGGAAAAAAAAACACAAGCTTTTAAGAATGTGTTTCCTTACGAATCTTTCAAACTTCCCTCTAATCCTGACTGTCTGTGTTTATGCATGGAGTAACTATGCACGTCTGAGTGCCTGAGTGTGCGAGAGACACTCCGCCTGCACAGCTCAATCGCCTCGTGCGGTGATCCCTGAGAACAGCTTGGCCTGCTGAAAGCGGCGACTCAGCATTGTTTAAGGACTGGAGGAGCGGCTGGTTTTAATTATGGAAGCGTGCTGGGCTGGGAAACAGCCAAACTTTCACTCTCACATCTCCTCCCCTGGTTACGTTCTTACACTGTCGCTCCCACCCTCCAGCTTTTTGCTCTCCTCCGTCACTTCTCTCCTCCCTCCCTCCCTCCCTCCCTGGATGTCTCTTTTTTTTGTGCCCTTCTCCTTTACTTTTTATTGCTGAACCCTCTATCCCTCTCAATCTCGCCCACTCCAGTCACTTTCACTTATTAACCTTCTCCTTCCTGTTGTTCCTGCTTTGCTTCCTTTCCCATGTCCTGTCAACTTCACTTCTCTCCCTTCTGCATTTTGTTTTCTGCTTTGCTGTTTTTTCCTTCCTCATCTCATTCTGCATTCCCTTTCATCCTTTCTTTCCTCCCTACCTCCTGTACTCTAACTCTAAAAGCTAACTTTTATCTCATCGCATCCTTAATCATGTTTTCACACCGACAGAAACGGCACTCTCGCAATTTCAGCCTCTTGATTTAGGGCTCGGATGAAAGGCCTGTCTTCGTAATGTGTTCTGATGATGGGAAACAATGATGAAAGTCCTCTTTTTTTTACACATTTCTGAATTGGATGAGCGGTTATTCTTCAGACAGACACAATCGATGTGACTTTGTTGCGTCACACTGATTTCTTCAAAGGGGAGGGGTGATATCCACAGAGGCTGGAATCGGAGAAAGCCGCCGTTTTGGATGAATACTTCATATTATTGCTGTAAGCCGCTCTCGTTGTAGGTGAACGGCAGCCAAATTGGCTGCGAGCAGATTTATTTGACACTTCACTGCCACATGCACTCAGCTCCACCATGTATCCGCATGTTTGGATTCAAGATTCCCCCGTGTGAGGTGAAACACAGGTTCACCTTGGAGTATCCATCCCTGCTGAAGCAGCCTTAATGCTTTTTGGGAAAGCAATTAAGCCTAAAAGGATTATATCAGGTTTTCTACAGGAAACTAAATTATTCACTAAATGTACGAACGGTTATTCTTTTCATAAAGTGCCCTGGTCAGGTGAATCCAGGGGCAGAAAAAGCCATTATCCCTTTGTACTGAATTCTTATTTTAATACTATTTATAGCCTTAAGAGAGAAAAAAGCACATTAGTAAAGGGGGAGATTTTTAAATTTAAAGCCACTAAAATGAGTGAAAGATGTTCCAACATAATACTTTCTCTGCATCTGCGTCAATCGATCATGTGATGTATTACCGACTCTTTCTCGGGAAATTTGGCTTTTGCTTGCCACCCTGCACTGAGGTCGGAGGTCAGTGTCAGCTGCAGACAGCATACCTAAAGCTGCGAGGGGGTTCACTGTCATCTGTCAGTGACACATCAGCGAGGAAGATGCATGCCAACACATGCGCCAGAACGCCACGTACGCCAGTTAAAATTCCCCAAATTCCTGCAAGTCCTAAGAAGCGTGTATGTTGTTCATCTGGTAATTTCAGGACTATGTATCTCTAAGTATTCTGTACTAGTCTGATCAGAAAAAAAGCACACAGTCATGCATCACCGAGCGTGGTGAGTAAATGAATAAATGCAATGAAATTCATAGACTACCTCTACAACAGCTCCCAGCAGAGCACGAGAACACCTAGGTGTGGTTTTAAGAGTTCCCAGGGAGGAATGCAGTCTGCTGGGCTCAGAGTTCTCTCGGAGCCCTTAGCCTGGAGGTCAGCCCGAGTCTGACAGATCTCTCCACACTCCACTGAGGCGAGACGCATGGTCCCTGTCAGCACTGCGCACAGCCTGCCAAGCCTGTCTCCTCGCTGTGTGTGTGTGTGTGTGTGCTGTGTGTGTGTGTGTGTGTGTGTGTAGGATGGTGAGACAGGTTGAGTGAGAGACAAACAGAGGGAAAAATACAGTTTGCTATTGGTGGTGAAGGAGGAGGAGGTGTACTAGAGTTTGCGGACTTGTGTGCCTACTGTACGTACTGTACAAGTGTGTGTGTTTGCAAGTGCACAAAAAATTAGAATACACCTCAGTGCAGCCTCTCATGTTTGCTGCTTTCTCTGATCTACCACAAATTCCCACAAACTTGAGTCAGCTCTGAGTAATTGAGTTTGTGCTCACGTGTGTACCGACCAAATAATGTCGGTGTCTTGACTGAACTGAGATGTGATACCTCTCTGTTGTCAGCTGGTGTGAATCTGTGTCTCACAGAGGAACTAAGAAAACCCTCCAAATCCGGCCAAAGCTTCAGTCTGACAAAATAAAAGCAGGCTTAGAGTTTCGTGCACTTGTCAAACAAAAATGATGATAAATGTATCGACCATGAATTATGGCTTTGGTGTAGAGAGTTTATTTTACCCCAGCACAAAAAAGAATTTGTACTTATAGTACTCGTAGTGTGCAGGAAAAATAAATAAATCACTGTTGCAGTTAAGATCTCACTGGTTGTCATGTAGAAACTCTTGATGGGTGCGTGAAGTAAGTTCTATTTATGTTCAGTGAACAGTGATTTTCTTGATGAGCAAATCTGAAAAAGCTGATGCAAAAGCCGTGCTTTCTCCTGCAAAAAAAAAAAAAAAAAAAAAAACCTCTATGTAATGCTTAAAAACAACCAATATGACATGCAATCACTTTTGAATGTCCGCAACATAACTACAGTATGCTCTTGGATTATCAGATAAATGATGAAAAGAGCATTTTAATCTAGGAATTAGACAATCTGTAACTCTATCAGACAAAAATACACCAAATTATCAATACAAGACAAAATCAGACCGTTAGTTCTGCCAAATAGCTAAACTTTGTCATCATAGGAACTACATAAAGACCGTTTTTCTTTATGACCACATCACCATGCTGTCGTCCCCACAGAATGCCCAAACTACAGATTATTTCAAATCAGTGAAACAATTATTTCTTGGACCCTTTGCCTTTGACAAAATCCTCAAGTGATCAACTGCTCTCCTCTCACAGCAACATTTTGTTGGACAAGCTATTAAGTTCGGGAGTCTTTTCAAGTAAGTGATCTTTCCTTGGATGGGAAAGCTCTTCTCACAGAACTGGAGCTGTGCCTGTGCTGGATTTCAGCAGGTGATGATTTCTCTCCCCTCTCTTCCTGCAGAAACAAGTTGTTGGCAAAGGGAAGAACAGGTTCAGCCCCGGTCCAGTGACAGCTGCAGCGCCCGGGGCAATAAACCGTGACAGCCGGCACAGAAACTGAGGCCACACACACACACACACACACACACACACACACACACACACACACACACACACACACACACACACACACACACACACACACACACTCACACACACACTCTGAGCTGCTGTCAAAAGCCTGGAAAAACCAGCAATGTATCAAGAAGTGCAAAACAGTAATATTAATAAAGGGATGTGTCTTGAAAGTTGTACAATAATATGACAATAGGGTACATAGAAATATTAAAATAAGGTTTAGATCATTGGAAACAGATGTTTAAGTCTGAGTTTGCACAAGCTGAGTTTCCGAATATTTCTAAATATCTTGGTGTAATTGAGATTGACTGAATTGACTCACATCCACTTTAGAAACACATACATCTGCATATCTGAGCAGAATGACTGGAGGAAAATAACAGTGAGGTGCAGCAAAACTGGACCTTTAAAGGAAATCGCTTGCTGGGATTACAGCCATCGCCCCCTTGGTAGCTTTGTAAAGGTATTTGAAACTATAAATAAATAAAAAACAGAGGCAGAAAAATAATCACTGCTGGAAATCAACAGTATCATGACAAACAACTTAGCGGGGATTCAAACAAAAAAACTGCTACTTCTTAAAACAACACAAGTGGCTGCATTGGGAGGATCTTTGGTTGGTTTGAGGGCTTATCAGAAACCAAAACATGTATTATACTCAGAGACGAGGTTTTTACAAGTCTGGAAAGTTATTCCCTCAAACGAACTTCCTCTACACTCGGCACTTCCACAAAGACTTGTTTTAAAAAGTGAGAGCTTCACATCCAAAATGGGCAGCTACGTGACGCCACGCAGGACGTAGGCAGCGATCTCTGAGAGCACGATTTGAGTCAATAGAGGGTTTGAGAGAGTTTTGGTCAAAAAATTAAACCCAAACAGAGATCCGGACCCGGTTCGGCACTTTTGTTCCCATGGTAATGATGACGAACAGTAAAGAAAGAAAACCACAGACCACAGTCTAACACAGGAACACACACACACACAGATTATTATACTTCTCAATTCTCCGCTCTCTTTCTTTCAGTTTTAGTGTTTGGTTGGCTAAGACTGACCGCTCTGACTCACACAGGCATTATGGAAGAGCTGGAAGAGCCTGGCCAGCAGTCAACACTACAAAAAGACCACCAACACACACACAGACACACACACACACAACTGCCAGACAGACTCCAAGGAATGACACAGCGGGTCATTCAGGAACATTACAATTCATTTGCAAAACAACAGCGCGATCAGTGAAACCTCAGCATATCGGAGCAAAACCGAGCACCGCCGGCAGCTGCTGTGAGCTGAAACATCCTCAGAGCTTAGAGACCGATAACCGTCCACACTTGGCTGAACAAACGCTCATTACACACTACTGTAGATCATCTTGTGTAATCTTTACTTTCTTGCAGCGCCGAAACTTCGGAGTAAACCTGAAGAAAAAGGCTGAGAAGTAAGCAGAGTTGTCAATATTTTACTTCAAGTAGCTTCAAGTAGAGAAATACAAATACAAGTATAGTATATAATATAGTATATAAGTTAACGCACTGATATATGAACAACATGCATCATTAAATCCAAATCTCTTCAGGTTTAGCTTTCAAAATTTGAAGTGAAAGTGAAACTCTAAATAACTACAACTCCAAGAATCAGTTCAGACCGCCGATCATCTGTTGCCGGTGGGAGAAGCAGGAACGACTACCGTTTTTAGTGGCAGCTACTCAATGAATCAACATTAACATTGATTAAGCTGGCTCCATTCATTTTCACAGCATGTAGATAGATAGATAGATAGATAGATACTATTGATCTCCAAGAGAAATTCACACATGTAGCTACAACCTGAACACACATAGGAGCAGCAGAAGATAAAATGTTGATTGTTGATTGATAGTGAATACACCCGAAATCACAGCAGGAACATATCAACTTTTATGCCTAATTTATCACAAACTACTCGATTCAGGATGATAAAAGATTTAATCTGACATGCATACAAAATGATATCTTTCTTGAGAACAGCTGCCACTGAACCGCTGAACAACAAATACACATAACTCATGGTCGCAGAGTGATTTCACAGAGCGATGTGTCTTTTCATTCACAGACAATCTTCTGTGCAGTCAGCTGCTTGAAGAGGGCCCATAAACCAACAGACTAACTTTTCAGTGTCGCTATTACGGCATTAACATTAATTAGCTACACCTGATAAAACCCAGCACAGGTGACGTTGGTCATTTTTGCCGGCTGCATGTTTTCAGCGTGGTCTTTGCTCGTAAAAATGATCGAGGAGAGTTAAAAGAGTGAAAAACTGTTCAAAATTGGACCCTATTTAAGCATCCATAATATCATTAGGGAAACAGAGAATTTGGTCTAGCACATAGCACGTCCTGACATTGTGAATCCAAATTCATCCATGCTATTTCCTCTTTCTGTCATTGTTTTTTCACTGCACATTAAATTCTTAATAGCTTCCCAACAGCCATCAGCTAAATCTTGTCGGCACAAACAGTTTGTCCGCCTCAGACTTGTTGAATGTTTTATTGTAAAGTGAGACAGAAGTCTGTTTCTCTTTAAGATCTTTCAATGTAGATAAAAAAGGACAACACACGGGAGTTAGCAGCGTGTTTTCCAGAGCTGTGGGGCCCAGCGGTGGTAAAGCTATCCTGCCACAGCGCCGTGGGGAATTCCTGGCCATCCAGTTGGTTAAACGACGGTTGGCAGGAAATGGGAGCCCGCTGGGTTAAGAATGCACGGAGAAAAGAGAGAGGGAGTTTTGAAAAATCTTTGCCCAATTGGCCTGCGATTGCCAGCACGTTACCGCAGCCGTCCTCAGACTAAAACATCCGAATGAGCGTGACAGAGAAACAAACAAAAAAAAACTTTTAGATCACTAACCGGGAACGGGAATTTGGGGGGTCCGCTTCTTTGGATTCCTTTTATGTGAAATGAAATCCCTCATATTATCCACGATGAGGAGAGAAGGAGGAGTACGATATTCCAGTAGTTCCACACGTTTAGATCCAAGTGTGTTTTGTTTTACAGTCCAGAGCGTGGACAAGTGAAAAGTTCCCCAAAGAAAGCAGAAGTAGGTGACTGTCAAGCCTTTTAGTTTGTCTTTAACTGAGGGAGGAGTGTGTGTTCCCTCCCACTCTACCCTGTTCTGTCTGTCTGTCTGTCTGTCTGCTGCTCTGCTCTCCAGGGAGGTGTGTGTGTATGTGTGTGTGTGTGTGTGTAGCCTGCTCATTTCCTGCCTGGATGTGCTTCTGGGCTCCAGGCTGCTCAGGAACACATGGCCAGCCACTGTTCTGCCAGGGGTTCCGCATTCCTCACACACACACACACACACACACACGCACACACACTCACACACACACACAACCCCCCGCATCCAAATACTAGCTCCCTCTGTGACCCTTTCTCCAAGCCCCCCCACTTCCCTCTGTGTACTCCACAACAACACACACATACACACACACACACACCTCTGGTCCTTTGCAGGGCACCAACCTTCCCCCACCTCACACTCAACTCTGTTATCAACTGACCCGCACTGAAATGAACACACACACACACACACACACACACACACCTGCAAGTGTTAGCTGCCCTGAGGTTGTTGATAATTGCCCAACTATTCTTTCTGCTGCAGTTGGTCAGTTGGTGCTCTCTGTTGTTGCTGCTGCTGTTGTTAGATAGACCACCTTAACATCACACCAGCTGCTTTCCATCCGTCCGTTCTTTCGACACCGAGCCTGCAAAAAGTCAGACTGCACCGCGAGCAACTGTTCCATTGACGTCATATTTACTTACATTTTACTTTTGCCTATTTAGCTTTTATCAGGAGGAACTAACAGTGAAAGAAAGGCGGTAGGTCAAACACACTTAAGGACACTTAGGAGGAATAATCTGCATTATTCATGTCAAACCTTCACTATTTCTACCTTCTAACTCAAGAGGACTTGATGCTGATCTTTAGGATAGTAAACTTATGTGTTTAGGTTTTTGAGGTGTTGGTAGGAAAAATTACAACACAGATGAAGGTGTCACTTAAGGAATAGCTATATGCATTCAGTATTTTCATTTCATCAACTCAACAAATGATGACTTGATGTATCAGCTAAATAATATGCAAATAACAATTAATCAATGGCAATCAGCAATAATTACATTTTTCATAATTATAAATCCATAGACCCTACTTCCAAAAAATGTTTGATATGACTTAATGACAGTAAAACTCCCTAATTTATCCACCTACTGTGGCAAATCTACCATCACAGGATAGCATTCAAAAAACTTTTAGTGCAAGATGTACTTTTGATCTTTTATGACCTAAAACATGTTATTCCTTTTTTTTCTCCAACTAAGTTTTGTTTTAAAACTGTGAGTTGAACTGCGGAAACCACCCATTAATGCAACAACTGTGTGAAACAAGTGAAAATGATGTTAAAGTGTTTGATTCATATGCATATACAGGAAACATTCCTTTAAAGTTTTCCACGACTTTCCAAAAAGAAATTTGTGACTGTTCCTCTTTGGGATGAGACTCACTAAAAGCTGCTTCCTTTTCCAGAAATTCCATGATGGGAAGGACCGCTGCCAATATGAATTTAAGATGGTGTGCGAGACCATACACCAGCCATAATTCTCAATTCACAACCAACGCCCTTCAGCAGGAGAAGCTCTCAGTCGGGTCATATTTTTTTCATTTAGACATTTCTGAACAGAAGGTACCTGCTCCCTCCACTCCATTTTTCTGGCAGGTGTTGCTTCGGTTTCAGTCCAACGACAACAACAGGGGGAAGGTAAACACGGAGCTGAGGGGCGACCCCGAGCAATTTCTGTCACAGCTCTCCCCATTACAATCAGTTCCATTGTTTTACCAGGTGCAACATCTCTGTTGAAGGTATTTAAAGGCTTTTCTTTTTGGCAGTCTGACTGGTCCGAAGATGGGGGCCTGATATTTTCCTACAATGTCGGGTTATGAGATCACATCATGTTCCTGATAAATCTCCATCCAGCTCAACAGCAACTATTTTGAAAATAATCATTTACCAAACAACAATGCCAAACATTTGATGGTTCTAACTTCTGAAAGGTGAGACTTTGCTGCTCGTCTTTGTCTTAACATTATAGCAAACTAAATATTTTGGTGGTTTTAGACTGTTGGTCAGATAAAGAAAAGCATCTGATGACAACATCTTGGCCTAATGGGTTTTGATACAGCTTTACAAACACAATATATCATCTTAATCAGTGAAGTTTTAATCATTGTGCTAATTAGTGAGTCTCTATAGTAAGCTAAGCCAACCGACTGTCGATCTTAGTTTCATACTGAACGGCAGAGACATAATGTCTGATTATGATGGGTTGGGTATTGGCAAGGACTTCACTATACGATACGTATCACGATACTTGAGTCACGATACATTATTGCGATATTGTGGTGTTGCGATATATTGCAATATTCTACATAGTTCACTGAGAAATTTAAAATGCAGCTTAAAATAAAAGTTGTATATTATGTACATCAGATGACAGTGATCATTCATTCAGTTTGTAAACTACATACTCTTTGTTCAGCTTATTAGTTCCTTCTTCCATTTGAAAGCCAAAGTGCCTCCAAACGTCAACTTTGAATTGTAATGGCGTTTCAAGTTTTGCCGCCGCCGCGATGCTCGCTTCTGCTTCTTGTCTGTCTACTTCTTCTACTGCCTCACTCACCACTTCAGGAAACGCCGCGCAGCGAGGTAGTGGTACAGCGACACCTTGGCTTGTGTTAGACTGCAGTTTTTTTTATCTTGAGGAACCACATGTACCTCCTTTTGAGTCTTACTGAAGGAGGTGTGACCTTTTGACAAGATGACAGGACAGGGTAGCATCATACGTGCAATGTCAGACAAATCCCACATCTTCTCGACACCTTCTTGTCTCACCCCACCGTGATGCTGTTCTCTTGTTTTCTGTGTGTGTCTGTGTGTGTGTGTGTGTGTTGGTGACTGTTACATACCAGCACCTCGCCAGGTACATGTGCTCCTTGACGAAGACGGATCCAGAGAGCAGGATGTACCAACAGGTAGCGATGCTGTCTGGGCTGGAACGGGGAGAAAGAGGATACTGGTGTGAAACACTGAGACAGTCTCACACTGCAGTCTGTGCTTCCAAACCTCATAATGTAATGTGTTAGAAAGGGCTGGCTATGTGAGCTTTCAGTATTGCCATTTTTATACGTTTGTTTCATTTCATGATTTAGAATTGATCAACTTTTATGCCTATTAAGAAAAATAGGATTTATTAAATTGTTGTCTTCAACCACCCTGTTACTCTGGGCTACTGGAAGCCAAACAGTAACAAAAAGAACATATTAACAAGTTCAGCCATGTATTTTTGCTCTAAACATGGAGCTTTGGAGGACTTTTTTTTCCCCCCAAGGCTGTGAAAAATGTAGGAGCTCTATAAGGACAGAGAAGTCTGTAAAAAAAGTATAAAGTGCACATCCGAGCTTTGAATCCCAAGTGTTGCATTTCACATTAGCATAAATGTATTCTTAGGATGCCAAGCACTATAGAGCCAAGATATAATGCGCCATCAGTGCGAGGTGGAGAGAATCCATTAAAGACAGGCAGCCATGCTAAAAGCACTGGGATAAACAGGAGGAGACACGTAATCTGGTTTGTCATTTACAGCAGCTGCAACATGAATTTCTTAAAAATAAACAAATCCAAAACACAGGCTGGGTGACTATCCATGCTGTTCTGCGTACATATTTTAAATATTTACCCCAAAAGCCCGTCTAACTCGCTTCATAATAAGCCGGTTGCTCCGGTCAAGAGAAGCAAGAGAAGACGCAATCATACATGAAGGAGGCTGTCGGAGGAGAACAGACAGTATCCGAGCCTTTGGTTATGAATACAGAGACCGGGAACATGGGCTGAGAAGTGTATGAAGAGTGCAGATGAGAGGCGCAGCACAGCAGGGGAGGGCAACACCTTATGGGAAGACTGTAATGTTATCACCTCTTCTTTCCCCGACAGAGCAGAAGAGGGCAGCTTTTCTGTGTGATTTACGATTACCGACAATTCGAGACGAGCCGAGACATACGGGCATGGGTTATTCACTTCCACATCGAACTGCGCACAAACTTTGCAAATTGGATCGAAGGCTCGTATTGTTTATCTACAAGGTGACGCAGTTTGACAGCTGTGGACAACTACCAAGTAGGGATTTAATCCACAAGGAAATAAATAAATAATAAACTATAAATGGATTATATCACCACTTATGGGTTTTCTCCCTCAAAAGAACTTGCAGCTTTTGAAAACAAAGGTCGACATTTACATCACTATTAAAAAGGCAGGCTACTTATCTCTCCCTCTCCCATGATAAATCCCTTATATATGTCTGGATCTGCAGGGTGAGCACAGATTGAGAAAAGAAAAAGATTTTAAATACTGTTCAACCTGCAGTTTAAGTCAATAAACTCTGATTAAATTATTAATAGAAATTAGTCAATTATTAAATATAATAATAATGACAGCATGGATTAGTGTTGTCAGGTTTTTAAAGACAGTTTAGACGTCATCTCAGCTCACATGTTCTGGAGGCAGAGAGAGAGTCAAAGTGGCCTAATGAGGTAACACAGCTTTTTAGTTCCCATTTGTTCGTCCTTTTGCTGGGTATCTCCAAGCGATTATTAGTGTATTAGATCTTATTTGTTACGCATGTGTACCCGCACTGGGACTAAAAAAATGACCGTGGTACATCTCCATCATTGTATTTTCCTATCAGCTGCCTGCATGATCTTTTCCCACACTATTCATCTCCTCGCAACACTCGAGAGCGCGCTGTCAAAGAGCAACATCCAAACTGCTCACAGTATATTCTGATCACAACACCAGCCTGACCATTTCCATAATCGGTTCGGGAGATGTCACGGCAACACGAGCAATATCCTTTTCTTGACTTGTTGCTACACAAATTCAAGTGTGATTGTATGATAAATATCAGAACAAAGCGGTGATTTCAGCGGTGGCGGTGTGTTGATTCAGCCCGTATGTGGCTCAAGGACTTCACATCAGTTGTTGTGAAAGTCCTGTCTGACAAATACTAGTTTATATTTTTGTGTGGCAGGACCTCATCTGTTTGTACTAGTTTCCTTTTTTTTTTTTTTTTTTGAGTGACAATTTGCAGCTTTTTGCAATTTCAAGACACGTTTGACACTGGGGAAATTGTGAGGGGACTTTAATAAATAACCAATTCACTGGAAAAAAAATGACAAATTACATCCTTGATTTAGCCATCTTTTTTGTTTTCTTTTGCTGTTTTTTTATAATTGAATGTTGTTTAGTAAAGCAGGATAATGGTGCTTTGCTGGGGTTTAAGTGAGGCCAGCATGATTAACACCTATTATGGTTTCGTTGGGGAGACCTTGATTGCTTTCATCTGCTATCTACTGAGTGTGTGTGTGTGTGTGTGTGTGTGTGACAGCTGACTAATTGGACATGGCGGGTGCTTTGTTCTGGGTTAAGGTACTTAAGACTAGCCCCTAGTAGAGAGGCAGGACAGTGGATTGTAGAGGGGGAAGGTTTATGTGAGTATGTGTGTTTATTTGATGGTAAATTAAACCGCTGAGTGTCTAATGTGATTCTAGTGAGAGTGATAATACATCAACAGTATGCGACGCTCCTCTCTCGTCCTTTCATTTGTCTCTGTCCTCCCTCCATCTCCTACACTTCCTGCACACCTCGGGCCTCAGCCTCTTGTTTTCTCCCCTCCTCTGCAGTGCTCCTCCTTTTTTTTTCTTTATTTTTTTTAAACATACCTCTTCGCATCTCTTCCTCACCGCCGCTTCCTCCCCTCTCCACTCATCTCCTCTTTTTAGTGCCCTCCTTTATCTCTCCCTCCTTCGCAAGTCTCTCGTTCATCCCTCCTCCCTCCTCTCTCCTTCTGATCAGCCCCACTCTTGACTGCTTTCCCACCGAATCCACTGTATATGATGCTGAAATGACTTCCTTCTACCGCATGCCTCATCCATCTCACGCATCCTGACAGATGGGCAGGATGGAAGGCAGACGGGCAATCAGCGGATCTGTCCACATTACCGTCGGCTCAAGATCTGCAGTCTCATCAAACACCTCCAGAAGAGGACTCGCGGTCAGTTTGAAAGTTTGTTTAAGAAGCAGCACATAATGAGGAGGATTCAACAGCCGCGATCCACATTTATCTGGTAATATTTCCTCTTGCTGGAGTTTGAACTCTGTGACATGTGACATCAGAAATATAAAGTGAGGTTGACTGAAATCATCATAAGACATGTAGATAAGACCCGGTTTAACAAAGGTTCAAGACGTGTGCAAATTTGATGAAGCCAAATTTAGCCTGTTTCCAAAACCAACAATGAATTAAACCTTTGAAAAAGTTGTATCAAAGCCTGATAAATCTATTTTTTTCAGTTCTACAGAGCTCCATTGTTGTGCAAAGACTGTTGAAAACTAGCTACTAACAGTTTTAAGCCCTTAATGCTTGCTTTTTTTAAAGAGGTACACTTGGATATATTTCCAGCCTGTTTTTCAAAGATTCACCTCTTGAAAGGCAACGCAAAAAGAGCGACAGCCAAAGACAGACTGGGGAAGATGCAAAGTACTGAGAAGCAGTGTTGTTTGGGGTTGTTTAATAGGAGAAAAACATTTTCAGTCTTATTTAAGACAGTGTTTAAAACAAACTGCACCAGATACTAAACTGGGAAAATGCGAGTTATAAGAGTATAAATGGGAACTATAAAGTGAAGTTAGATTACAGAAACACTAAAATAAAAACATAAATCCTACTTAGCAGCAAGGAGAGACGCACACACAGTTGCTCCAATGGCATTTGAATGCACTTATTGTAGGTCAGCTGTGCTAACATGCCCCTGAGCCAGGTATCATTTTCTCTAGTGCAGCTGCTTGGTGGCCAAAACTCACAGACTGGTGTTATTGTGGGCAGCAACAAAGTGTTAACGTTAAGGATTGTGTGATTTTGAGGCAGGATATTCTTGAAAAATATTGTGAAACTGGAAAAAAAAAGTAGAATAAAACAGCTCCCACTTGAATGAAACAAGCTTTCCTAAGCGGGTATTTGAAAAGAGAGTGAGTGAGTGTGGCAGATAATAGCAGAGCACTTCCTGCTGGGTGCGTGAACTTGTACTTACTAAAACAGGACGTGGTTAGCTTAGCCTCGTGCCTCTCGTACCTGGCGGAGGTGCACATCGACCTGAGACAGAAAGAAGAAGAAAAGAAGGTGACTTTTTTCTCTACGGAAAACATTCCCAATACCTTCCTACCCTCTCACACTCTATCATATATCAACATTAAAATATATATTTTTTCCTCCTCAGAAGACACCAAGCTCTCCCATTTTAGACACCATCATTACTGTCTGTCAGCTCTGAGTGTTAAGGTGACCCGCTACTCGATTTCTGGCTGCAGCCCAACATACATTTTGTTTTCTTTGGTCTGAGCTGCAGCAGAATTTTGCAGCGTCTTTGGTCGACTGAAGCCAATTATAAGAGAATCACACACTGCAAACACAAGACAAACAGACTCGCAGGTATTTTATCTCGATCACTGGATGAGGTTAGGTGGCACACTGAGAACTGGTTTCATTTCATCATTCATTTACCAAGCATGAGAAACTGCTGCCTATCAGATGTTTATGTCTCCCTGTGTGTCCCTAAAACTCTCCACTGAGGATTCTCTCTGTATTGTTGCTCAGATTATAATCTCCCGCCTTTGTTTGTTAGACCCGCATTTTAAATGTTAATTGCCACTGTCATCTCCTGCTCAACTGAACCAAACCAGCAAAGAAAACATTCCAGGCTTAAGGCAGAACATCTGAAACATGCTTGGTATGAACGGCCGAGCGTCTGAAAGGCAGCTCGGCCTGAACGTCCCGCGAATGATAAAGCCGGGGTGGAAAACCAACCTGGGGCAAGAGACATTTGCAAAAAAAAATCCTAAGCACACTTAAACCTGTTTAAGCAGGGTGTGGCACATATAAGTATTCACGCAGAAAGCTGGCCTAAAGGCTATTTTAAAGTTAATTTGGTGAACCGATGCCGTGACTGACAAATCCAAACTTTTTTTTAAAAAAGTTTTAAAAGTGAAATGAAAATGTCTCACCTCAGCTGATGTTCTCTAAGGTGAGAGAGGACGTCCATGTGGTAGAGCTGGCAGTAGATGGTGTGAAGGTCCTGCAGGATGGAGAGACATTATTAGCAAACATGTCACCATCCAACGGGAAAACACGAAATAGGAGAAATGATCAATTGCCTCACATTTACACACACACACACACACACAAAGACAAAGGGAAACTCCTGCATCCATACGAAGACATCAGATCTGTGACCCTAGAGGGAAGCCACTTAAGAAATTCACTGCTTTAACAAATAATACACATTTACACACAAGTCTTGCAAAATCTGCAGACTGCTGAGTGTGTGTTCAGTATTTAAAAAGTGAAAGCTTTTAAAAGATTAGCTCATTGTTTAGAGTGTGTGGAACGCCTCGGCACCATGTAAATCACATCGAGTGACAGAGGCCTCTCAGGCTACACCAAAACGCCGCCTATCAAAGTGACACCCTCAAACCAGACAGGCAGCCATGCCACTTATGTACGCACATGACAGCAGTGAGACAAGCACAGATATATCCAACCCGCCGCCTTAAAATAGTACTCTATCAGGGCCAGCTGTCAAAACATTAAGAGGCTGACAGAGTGTGTGTGAGTGTGTGTGTGTGTGTGGAGGGAACAGCTTCATATAAGCATCTGTAGGATCAAACAAACAAAGCAGCTACTGAGGCCACGGGCGACTCCTTCTAACAGGTGGACTGCACGGCTGACTGGTTATGTACACACACACACACATGCTCTTACACACACAGACACACAGACAGACACAAGCCAAGTCATTACAGAGATGAAGCCATGACTTATTTGCTTTTGGAAATCTGTTCTATTTTTATATTCCTGTTGAACTTACACGTCACGCAGACACAGACTATTTTAAGATTGCAGTGCGTGAGGGTTTATAGTAGATCTTAAAGGAATAGTTAGACATTTGGCAGGGGATCTGCTTATTGGCTTTCTGTCTAAAAGAAAATGAGAGGACTAATACCTCTTTGTATGCTTAACATGCTATTTTAGCTTAGCACAAAGACTAGAAATGAAGGGAAACTGCTAGCCTGGCTCTGTCCCATGTGAGGAAAATCCATCCAGGGTCTCTAATCAACATGGTACATTTGTTTGTTTGATCTGCAAAAGTAAAAGTATAAATACATTAAGTCACAATTTTACTGGGGGTTGTATGGCAGATTATTTCTTGGTCAGGACCATTGATTGTATATAAACATACAGAAACACACAGGCTCACTTCATGTTTAGCCTACAGACATGTAGTACCACTTTTTTCATCATTCTGTATTCCAGTGTCCATCGGCCGACTATGAGCCGTACCATTCTTTGAAGTTTCTTTGAAACAAGAAAAAAAAATTTCCTTTCCTTAACAATCATCCTTCTTCAGGTTAAAGCCAAAGCGCAGCTGTAGTTTATCAGGAATGCACAAAAAAACAAAAAAAAAAAACAAAAAACAAAATGTGGGACAGCTACAATGCCCTAATCTGAGACTAATAAATCAGATAATCCCAAGAGAGAGATTCTTGTAAATCCATATTTGGGCGTGTTGCCTGTACTGAACACCATTTTCTCACTACTGGTTTTATTTACACGGCGCTTAAGCAGACTGAGGGTTTGTTTCAATTCATTGTCAAGCATTTCATACAAATACCGACAGCCAGACCAAACTTTTACGTGTACTTTGAGGTTGTGCGACTCGAGGTCACACCCCTCAGAGATATTTGCACACACTGAATTTTTATCAAGTAAGACACTTGCACTTAAACAACCGCTAACAGCAGATATGTTTCTCTGATTAAATGATACAAACCCCCTCGAGCCATTTTAACGCCACTTAGGATTTCGCAAGACAAATCTGATCAGCGCTGCCTCGGATATTATAACGGACAATTACAGATTGGTAAAAGAATTATGAAATGAATAAAAAACATTTAAGTGAAACAGGAACTATTGCAAGGTATTACATCAGTATAATGTCAATACAAGAGAAGAGTATACTGTGTGTGTGTGTGTGAACGTGGCATGTGTTGTACTGGTAAACTGAGTCAAGCAGTGGGAGCCAGCGGAAGCAAGAGATGAACGCCGGGGACAGGGGAGTCTTTAATGCAACGGACCAACACACCTCTGATGTGTTGTTGGCTCTGTCTGACATGCAGGAAGGAAGAGGTTTGGGTGGTGGAGGAGAGAGAAAGTAAGCACGAGGGGGAGGACGAAGGGAAGGAAGAGAGAAAGACAAAAACAAGAGAGAGGGAGATGAGGATTAAGCAGAGAGATGAAGCTAAAAAAATGTATTAGGTGAATACGATTGTCTCCCGGGTTTGGTCGACTTGCACTTCGCAGCTGCCTGAGTGCAAGTTTGTCTGCATTAATGTGAGAGAGCAAATTAACAGAATTATTTATAGTGCCGGGTTCCCTCTCTCCTTGCTATGCGACTGTACAAGTGACTGACAGGTTGGAAATTTCCAATCTAAGAATTTGTAATGAACACTTTGCACAATTTGGAGAGATCCCTTTTCCTTACTTGGTTTCGAACGTTAATAAACCACAAGAAATGTCCAGCCTTCTTCGTAATATTCATACTAGAGTACTTTCCTAGTTTATGAATGAACAATACTAAAACTTGTAATGGCCACGGGGTCTAGTCAGCAACAATGAGCTCTGCAAACTCTTCCCCTAAAGTTCCTGAAATTTTAGAAAGCGCTAACTCCGGAGTGGGGACTTTTTTACCACCTGGGGACTTTCATATAGGAAGTGCGATCAATCTCCGGTTCTTCAGGTCGAAACACAGGTTTAGTTCCTCAGTTCCTCTTTGCCCCCTGGGAAAGTTCCCGAGAAAGAAACGCCCTGTTGGACTCCCTCGAATAAAATGAACAGTTAAAAACAGGCTATTCTTCTCAGCATGGTTTCAGTAGCTTTATAATGCAAGGTGCTCAATGGTGTTTAATTCTTTCATGCAAATCGTACTTTTCAGTAGATGAAAATGATAACTGATCTTCCTACTTAGTTCCCTCTGAGCGGAAAGCACCATGTTTTCTGAGACGTCAAAAACTGGGCACGCTGGCTCATCCATTTAAATAAAAGCTAAACGCTGAAGCTTGACCAGGCCAGCTGCTTCACGGTGTGGGGGGGTTAACCTCCATTTACTGATCCTGGGGCCGAGATGGCGTACGGAGAGCAAAAACACGGAAAAGAAGCCGCACTTGGCGAAGAAGTGGAACCGTATTGACTTCAAATCACAGTTAACTGGGTTAGTGAGCGAGACAAACTGCTGCAGTAAGCAGTCCTGTCATGTTGCTGAGCACGCATGTGTGAGCGCATGTGTAAGTACAGTAAGTGTGTGTAAGTCAGGACATACGGGCCTGGGGCGACTGGCTAGCGTGTGTGCCTCAGCAAGACGGCCCCCCTCACCCCACCCGCCTCCCAATACACGCCTCACCCCGGCTTGTTAGCGTGTTTCTGGGTTACGTTAAATACTCTGCCTGATTCAACAAGACACAAAAGCACACACCACATTATTTTACCAGAGACAGCATGTATAATATGGTCCCCCTCCCACCCCCCTGCGGTACGTTGGAGGCTCCTAATAGAGAAATCTCCCAGTGTTTCAATGCCATAAGACACAGATCCACATGCAGCTGTACTTCCTTTAGGTCCCCCTCTGGTCAAAAATGTTCTCGACTTCATTTCCATATTTGAACTTCACTTTGTACCATGATGTGTGTGCAGAGTTTTGACACTGGAAGGCTGTTTTTACATGAAACTCCTGAAGGTGGGAAGCTTCTCTGTGCTCAGTTGAAGGCACGCAGGAGCAGCGTTTTGTCACGTCACATGATGAAACTTATACGAGTGTGATGTAAAACCTTGAAACCTCCGGTGCACATACAGTGAAAAAGAAAGTGGATGTGACTTTTTCCGAGCAATTTTTTATGTCTTGCACAGACAGATGGATCTTTAATCATTGCTTCTGTGTGCACTATAACCCTAAAATGTCTAATTCAATCAGTCAATTTATCATTATTTCAATTTATTAGTTTGTAAAATTTCAGAAAATGATTAAAAAAATACAAATACAAAGTAAATTCCTTTAGCCTAAGGTAACATCTTCAAATTGTTTGCTTTATCTCACATGCTGCAGCCAATTCATTTTCTTTCTTCGTTCAACGGAGCAGTCGACTTAATCAGTTCAGCACCGGTAAAAAGTGCTTATCCTGACCGTGATCTTTTCCTGGGGTCATCTGACTGGTCAGGTGAATCCATTTAAACCAAAATGTGACACACATGCTGTCTTCCCAACCAATCAAAAAATCTTTTTTTAAATAACCAACAGATAGCTCAGCATGCAAAGTGGCACCTCACGCAGTAAATATCTAGATTTACTTCACTGCATGATCTTAACACACATAGTGCTTCTACTACTACTACTATTACTACTACTACTACTCCCGCTACTACACACATCCATAAAGCCAGCTGTCCCAGTTTCATGTATTGATTAGTGTAAAGCAGGTCATCAATAGTCCCAGACAGACAGATAGCAGGATGTCCGAGAAGGGGATCTCTGCTTTGTCGTTTCAATCAGTGGTCTCCCAGAGCGAGGATGGTAATGCGATCGCCGCGCCGCCCACGCCGATCTCTCTTTCGCTGTGCCCTCAATACATATATACACTGCTTGGACTCAGAGCTGAAGGTGTGGCGGCTGCGGTCTGGTTTCTGGTGGCTTACGCTGGGGAAACGATCCCCATATTTTTATGCAGCACTGTCAGTCCACATATCTATTCTGCCTCCATTCCCAGCCCACGTGGAAAACCCAACCCCAGAGTAATAACGTTTGACCAAAACACCATTTTGTTTTTGTTGCTACAAACACAACACGGACATTTTTTTCACGTAACAGAGAATCCCACTGCAGCATTTTTAACAAAGTTTGCTTTGTCTTAGTGTACACACTAATAAAGTACTCATTCTTAAACCGAATCCGACATATATTTTTACCACAGTTTACATTTAGGTTTACATGTACAACGATCAAAGCCATGGCCTTCATGTCATTAAATTCACGTGTCGTGCATTGTTGTCTCGCTGTCCTCCCTCAGGATGGCACAGGGCAGCGGAGCAACCCTCCTCAGTGACTTCTAACCTTTGGCCTGTCCTCCCCGGAGGCTCATATGGTGGCCCGGTGACCTCATCTGTGATTAGGACGTCACAACCACGGGGGAGACATCCACTGCCTCGTCACCAGCTGAGGCTACGCTACTTCATTTAAACCTCCTTCTCTGCCATGGTCAAACTCAAACTCTGAAATTACTTTAATTTTTGAGGATGAGATGCACAGTGAGTCTATAAATTCTTAAATCACATTGTGCAATATGTTGTGGAAGGTTTCAGCCCCAATCGTATAAGAGGGAGTTTACGGTCAACCAGATTATGTTTTTTCTTTTTTCAGCCAACAGGAAAAAAAAGGCAATTTCTCAAAGTTATTTAAAAAAAAGCAAACTCTTTGAAGGTGCAAGGAGGTTTGCAAGTAACTGCAGAAATATCCACACAAATCCAGCCTGATCCCATCCTCAGCGCAGCGGCTGTCAGGCTAAAAAGTAAGACAAATGGAGCTGATCGGTGATGCTCCGAGCTCACAGTGATTGTCCTGCTGTGTGTGTGTCCTGACAGGCAGCATGTGTGTCACTCAGGTAGCTACAGTGCTGCTGCCACCTCCTGGCAGAAACATCGCCGTCATCACTTAAAATACGTCTCAGTCCAGCAGATACTGTAGATCTACTTAGTAACACATTTAAGTAATTTAAGATGGATTAGTTAAATTTTTTTAAGTTACATTTGAGCAGAAGCTATCCAGACAGAACAAGAGCGCTTTGAAAAGTTACTTGAAATTTTTGTTTGCTTCTTACAGTACATCACTGAGACAGAAAAGTGATGTGAAACCGGTTTGCCGTCAGTGTCAGAGATGCCACGTGACCCAACCGCAGACCTCGAATCTGACCATCTTAATTTGGTGAGGCTATTTTATCTTCATCATACAGCAGTATACGTGTGTGTGTTTATTTCAAGCACCCCTGACAGGATACCGACGCCCTGACACGCGGCCTGCTGAAGAATGCCCGTTACTCATACATGAACAAGCCGCGGCAGCACCTAACTAGAACTGGGAGTCATACAAAAGCAAGTTGTTGCAGCGCGGAGGTTGCCGATCCACCCACAGCATTTCTCCCTTTCCCATCAAGAGGCGGCCTATTAACACAGAATTCACGGTATGCCACGGCACTCCTACATGAGTAAGAAAGAAACAGGCTACTGTTGTGCAAAAACCTTGAAATTCCAACTCTGGAGGCGCTGGGTTTTTTTTTTTTTCCCCTCACCTCTAACTCAAACTTGCTGGAATTTGATCAGTTCCTTGTGAATCAGGTGTGTTTAATGTCCCTGTGGCTGGTAAAATCCTTAAACCCTTCTGTGAGATTGTAAGAAAAGCATGAATGAATCCATTTCTTTCATTTCAAAATACTTTTCTGAGTGTCCCTGATGGTTTGAACTTACATGCCACACATCTCACGGGTCACAAACTCGTGGTGGCAAGAACAGAAAGAAAAACCTCGTCTCCACTGAATCTTTTATGAAAGGAGGAACCAGGTCTGTCTCCGGGTGAGCCCGTCTATGTGGAGAGTTCAATCACCCCCTCGGCCCACGCCCGCCCCCACCAGAATGTACAGTATGCCAGTCGAGTCTGTCGCCGACACAGAGGGGATATTGTGGACGGATGATACAACAAGTCCATTCAAGCCGGCAGAACAAACAGCTTGGCTAACATCCTGCCTGCATAGCCAGCCTTTACCATTTACATTACATAGACTACTGACTCCCCGAGCCTCTGTGTCAACATTGTGCTCATCTATAGCATAACAGGGCTTAAAGCATGGGACCAATATGCCTTAAGGGTACAGTTTATTCAGAATTCACATACCTAAATACTTAAAAAACTCTTTATCAGGGGATTTAAATGAGAAAACAGTAAATATAAGGATGAAAAGTTGAAAAATAGAAATGTAAGAGGAACTATTTTAAACCACACACTTAATTATACCCCCCAAAATAAAAGTTTTGCCTTCTTGGGGTGAGGATAAGGAGTGCACATCTGCAATTTCAGTCACTTAATCATTATTCAACAATACGCTTTTTTTTTGGCTGGAAATAAATGAATGAAGCTCTCTTTACATTGATCATAAATGCACCACTAGTAAAGTACAGTAAATCACAGGAAACAATTAGAATATATTTACATGTGAAAACTGATCACACACAGGATGACAACTGTAGCTGTAACTGTAAGTCCTACTGTAAGGGCGTTTAGCTTGTTCATGTTTAAATAATTTGACAACCACGGCGCCCTGCATGCTTGAATCGTTACGTGATACCTATAAAATGTATGCTGCCTCTGCGGGACACCGCTGAAGTTGTACAACATCCCCCAAAAACTCACAGCCCGTGCACTGTACTGTAGCGGCGATACTCAGCCTGTTTTAAAATAAATTTAAAAAAACACGGGTCGGCTCTATAAACTGCGCCGTGGTAAGCCACCGTTGTACAAATGCGCTCAGAACGGAGATGCTCTGTTTCAGTTTCGGTTATGGACACTGCAAATAGGCCTCAGAGGCTGTGTGAGATGGGAACTCAGAGTGAGTGCTCTCTACTGTACCAGAAACTGTAAGTATTTGAATGTTTTGAGATATGAAATTCAAATAAGCCAGTGTGTCAAATATTTGCTAATCAAATCATTAAACGTGACCGGGTATGTTTGCTGTATTGCATTGATTATGAGCTCTCGTTTAGAAGCTCCTGGAGAAAGCTGCACTTTTAGTCACGCTAAAAAACATCGTGCTGGAATCAAATGACACACTGCAAAAGGTAAAGGAAAACTCACCCATGGTCATTACTCAGAGCGGTGAAAACTTAACATCGAGCAGGATATAACGTTAATATTTAAAGCCTTAATGGTTTAAACCTACAAGGTCAATTATGATCTCATGGTATCATAACTTCAGACAGGATCGTTATCCATACAGAAGCTCATTGACAATCCCCTGCTCTACTGTGCGGCGTGGCCTTATCGCCGTCTGCATCGGTGTGGGGTTTCGAGCACACTTGCAGCCCTTAAATCTTAAATCCCCTCTCTTTGCTCACAGCTCAGCCTCTGTGTTCGACTCTACAAAATTATTTTGCAGGAACAAACCCAGGCCTGAGAAGAAGGGGCTTGGAACAGCTCACACAAAAAGCTTCAAAAAACCTTTTTTTTTTCAAGCTCAAGCACACATGAATCTCATTGATCGTGGCGAATGGTTTAAAGAACGGGAGCGACACCGGCCAGCGTGTTCTGAGCAAAAGCGCCAAAAACAAATGCAGCGCAAGCTCTGGATCCTGAGAGTTTCCGCGCTGAGAGCTGAGGAGCTGGGTTCATAAAAAGCCCAGTGACGACAGTCGTGGTGCTGGTGGTGGAGCGGGTTATGGAAACAGCGAGGAGGAGGGAGGGAGGGAGAGCAAAGGGGGGGAGGCGTCAGTCAAGAGGACTTGACGTGTACTCGACTGACATTTGAGCCGGACGACTACATTTACAGTGTGAATATCACCAGCCAAAACGTGTGGAGATGAAGAAAATAACAGCCCTAAACACGGCTTAACAGAAGATGAATAGCCATAATTGATGTGAATAGAGGGTACAAACACTTGATGAATCACTACTTTCCTCCTGGGAAGAGTGCCAGCAGTGGAGCATGGCAAATTCTTAAGGCAAAAATCAGACTGTTACTAGTGCTGTACTGTAATTTCTGACTTACTTACTCCTACTAGAAGAGAGGGGGCGAAGAGCGAGTCTGGCCCAGAAAGCACCACACCAGCTGCCCTCTCTCCGGCAGCCAAACCAAACAGCCACACACATATGCACAAAAACACTGCCACACACAGAAATGGAAAATCTGACCCTTTATGTAATCTTAGCTGCAGCTTTTTTACTGAAATGAATGAAGTAGGCATAGGAAGTTTCTTCTTTGTCTGCAATGAACTTTCTGTGGCAGTGGGAAGAGGTGTACATTTACATTTTCTGTTGTTCCTCTTTTTTTTTTTTTATATTTTACAAGTGGCTGGATTGTCTGAGGTGCAGCATTTATTTACCTTTTCCTCTGCACAGTCAAACATCTTCACTAAAGACACCAAGTGATCGGAAGGCATCATTTACTGATTTTCCTGTTTTGGCTACCTTGTAAAAGCAAAATGTTTTATTGATGAAAAATGTCAATATCACTGCTTGAAAAAGTCAAAGTGACGCGGCCTCACTTTTGGCCTCTGACACACAGAGAAATGATGCTTTGTTGTTTTTATGACAGCCTATTACGTTCCTTATATAGCAAAAAATGCAACCGCTGATGCTTTCAAGTTATGGAAATTCTGCACTAATTACGCCTCACGCCAAAACTAGCTGTTGGGTTTTCACAAATTTCAAAGACACCCTTAAAAATAATTTCATAATTGTTTCGCACTCCCTCCTGCTCCCTCTCATTACCGACTCATTTCGCACTCATCTATCATTTCCCTTCCTGTCGCTGTCGAGAGCGCGGCTTTGTTACACGCTCTCACTCACTCAGCCGTTAACATTATTCCATAGTTAATCTTAATCATCAGTTGTAAGTTGTGAGAGTTCAACACTTCTCAGAGCTTCTCAGCATCTCATCACCAGCGGTTCTAAACCCATTTGTCTTTCATGCTTCTGCCTCTCTAACTTCTTACCAATTACTCCGCCCCCCCGTCCCTTCACCATCCCCGCTGGCCTTGTCAGCGGAGGACAGGGCAGCCAGAGAGGTTTATGTCTGTTCAAAGCAGCAGATGTTGGAGAACGAACAAGCGGTACCGAGCTGAACTCAGTCACTGCGCGCTCCCGCCAGACAGGGGCTGAGCTGACGGGCAGGCAGAGTTTCAGGGGTGGGCTGCTAAGTTTAGGCAGGCACGCAAACAGAAATGTGCAAACATAAACACGAAGAAGCGCGTAAATGAGCGCCGCAGCTCCGGGTTCTCTGCGGGAGTCTAATTAAAGTAGCTGATGCGTGCACCCACTTGGCCTCCGCGTAGCTGTCGTCTGCATGGCCTTATTGCCACGGGCGAGCTGTCACAAAGCCAAGAGACGGAACAGATAGCTGATCTCTTTCACCGATCTGTTCAGACAGGCAGCTCTGCTCTGCTTCTCACACTCGCTGCAGCGCCGTAAATCAAAAACAGAACCGAGCAGCGTGGCTCTGCACTTTAAAAGTTTTTTGCACGGGCCACGGGATAATACTGCAAAGACAAAAAGAACCAGGTTTCTTAGAGAGCCGGGGCTTCCTCGCTTTGGCTCTCGTGTGGGACGTAAAGAATTAATTCTGTTTTTGTTTCATTAAAGCCTCAGATGTTTCTGCAGCCCCCGGGTTCACATATGAACCAGGTGAACCTGGTATGCACGCTTTCTCTGGTGAGAGCCGCACAAACATCAGCAAAATTTAACCACCGCTAGCACTAAAGAAATGGGACTCATGCTTCATTATTTTTTGGTTTGATGAAAAAACAGCAATCATCCTTTAAAGGTTTCCTGTTAGGGCCTAAAAGCCACCATTTACATTTGGGGTGGAGGGGACGGGGGCTGACGAGGGATTTAGTGCAGAATGCAAGCAGTTAAGCCATAGCCTAGAAAACTGTATACAAAGTACAGATGTGAAACTAAAATGTAAAATTCCCAGAGAAACAGGAAGCGTGAATACATTTAAAATAATTTAGTAAAAACAAGTATAAAAGGCAAAAACTACACAACTGAAGAAATCCGAGCACTTTTTCCCTGCAACATCCAGACATTTACATGACACATTTATCCAAATCTAGCTGTTCTGGTTGTCTCCCACTGACTATAAAACATCACTGGGCATGAGCATATGGACATGTGCTATTATTCTAATACAGTTTGAATACGTTTGCATGGAAAATACCACGGCCTGTCATGCTGAATCACAACATCGGAAGCCAACGCACCATGTTATCGCCTAAGTTACAGCAGCCAAACCTCCAACGACCTTATACTGATGCACAAACACGCACACAGCAGACGCACACAAACCCCTGCCAGTGAATGGCTTCTTATCTGTGTAGACATAACCCAATGTAATTTCCAGTTAACGGCGGACCGACTGGATGGAGGACTGTTTGACTGAGCTCACTGACAGCAGATTAGGCCACAAAGGCTGGCGAAAAAAACGTTTCTCTCACTCACTCAGCTCGAGGTGCTTGAAATATTGGACAAATATAGTTTCCGCCTTTGAAACCGAATGAAAGGGGCCAATGCAGCGCAGGCCACCCCGGTGAAAAACAAATCCAAACACGGCGTATCTAGTTTTGGTGCAGTCGACATCAAGACGAGACAGAAAAAAGATTGAATCCAGAAGCTTTTAAAGTAAATCTAATGACTTCTTTTGGCCACTCTGAAGGCCAACTGGAGGGACTGATGTACTTTACACAAGGACAGTGTTTTTCTTGGTTTGTTCTCAGTCAGATTTAGACAAAAGTTCAACAACATACTCCGATACCGATCGATTGCTCAAGAATGACAGAAAAAATGTTGAAGGATTACAAAATAAAAGCACTGGTGTAAGTTAGAGACAGTGTTCAGCAACCTGACAGGTCAGGTTTGAGCTTTGGTCTCGTTTTTAAGGCTGCAAGAAACATAAAACACACTGCGAACCTTTATGTTTGTTATTGCTCTTCAACGTCTGTCAACAAATCATATAGTTTATAGTATAAATCTTTAAAATATAGCTATAATAGCTGCTGCTATTGCTTAGAAGCAGATATTTTAAGTACCAAGTGACACTTCTTGCTTCTTCTTGTGACGCTGGACGGCATGAACATTGGGCAGGCTGAGAGACAATTCAGTGAAAGCGATGTTTATTTCTTTGTAAACAAGTTAAATTCAATAAGCCTGGTCTGATTAGTCTTAAGTTTTAGCATTTCATCTGGCAAAGCAGAATACTATGGGAATGCATACCTGAAGGCAAATGCATATAGGAATTCACCACAGAGAAAAGAAAAAAAAAACACACAAACTTAAGTACAAAAACACATATACCGCATATATATCAGAGGCTGCCGTGCTTTCTCATCACATATTTTTGTTGGTGGCAGATACAGTAAGTGATCACTGACATCACTAAACCCTAACCTCACTTTAATTGTCTCAAAGGACGTGGTGTGTGAGAGCTCGTTTCCATATGGAGAGACCGATCTGTCTCCATCTGGTCCCCTGACATGCCCACTTAACTGCGCTGTCCGCTCACGGTTGCTGAGTCAATGGACCTCCTCTCATGAAGCACAGTGCCACTCAGACCCCTCTCAGACGATCAGGCTGCTGAGGCTGATCCGATCCTTATCAATGAACCGAGCTGGGCGGGCAGCTGGAGAAAGGCACGGTCGCTTCCCAGGTCGGTTTGAGGGTAATTAACAGTTTAAAAATGCCAACAGAGAAGCAGGCATCAACCTGGATTTTGTTTTTTCTTTTGTTACTGCCAATTAATTAATCCAATCACATATTTCGACAGTTTTAAGTCTTCTAAGATAGTCTGGCCTTCAGAGGCCACCTGC
Organism: Scortum barcoo; assembly: GCA_023238725.1. Classification (NCBI taxonomy): domain Eukaryota; kingdom Metazoa; phylum Chordata; class Actinopteri; order Centrarchiformes; family Terapontidae; genus Scortum; species Scortum barcoo. Next base: position 17,822,267 of record CM041534.1, on the reverse strand, counting down.
TGCTTCAGCTCCTTTGCAGCGATTCTTCAGTGCATGAGCGCGGGTATGTTTTATATATTACATTTTTCCACCACTCAACTGCACGCTTCCTCCTGGCTGGTTTTCTTTTTCTTCTTCGAGGTTTCCCCTTTATTGTAAGTTGGCTGAATCAGTGTTGAGGGGTGCAAGTAGCAAGTAGTTACTACTGTTATGCCATATTTATCTCAGAAGCATGTATTTAGTATAGACAACATAACAATTGTCAATCAATCCATACATCATAAGAATTTGCAAATGTAATAACATAAATTTAAAGTCATTGAACTCATCAATCATGGCCACGAAACCAGTTGCAGGAGAGACTTTCATAGTTTTTAGAGAAGTTTGCAAATCCACATGTGAATCAGATATTACATATTTATATTAATTAATACCAGGGCCCAGGAAGGTTTCAGTGCAGTTGGAAAGGGATGTGACGGGCCAAGTTTTTTTTTTTCTTTATTGCCCCGTGGATGCACATTTGCACAACTGTCTGATAAGAATGGAATGAGTGGCCATGATTTAATCTGATTGAAGCGCGTGATAAAACATTGACTGTGTTAGAGGGCAGGCTAACACAGTGCAGATAAGAGTAGTACAGTACAGGAGTTTAACTATTGTACCTGAAGGACACAATGTCGGCCAAGAAAATGATATGACTTAAAAACATAAATGCATGCTCTAAATAAAGGACAATTCAGATTTAATCAAAAACATTTGTAAGAGATATAAATGTATATATTCTGCTATCTCTAGTTGGTTTTGATGGCAGCGTTCGGTTGCTATAACAACCACTTCCAGCACAGTCCATAGATGCTGCTTACCTGTCATCGTTACACCCTTTTGTCAGATCTTTAACCAAGCAAATATTGACCGAACTCTTTGATCTACTGCTCAAATGCCCTTTTGTTGAACACTATTTGTAGATATTCTTTCATGATAGAGGTTATGTGATTGGTTACTTATTCATTTACTTTCTTTTTATACAGTCAATTTACTGCAAACCAAGCTCGGAATGATACTAGCTGTCTGCGACTAATGTGTGGCCGATACAACGATTTTAAAATTTCATGTTAAACTACTTAACTGGCAGCTCTAATGTAAACTAAATTAATTATGGTGTTACTTTCACTGATCGCTTAATAAGAGAGAATGATTTTATAATACCTTTGGTCTACCTTAAGTAATGACCATCATTGAGTCTGGTATCCAGTAATGTTTCCACAGTTTCACAGTTGCTTACAGTAAAAAAACCTAAAAACGTCGGCCTCCATTGGAAGTGGGTTTCGCTCGCTGCATTGCTGCGCACCCACACACATAACGAGGGCAGAAAATTATACATACTGAAGGCTTGGCCATCTTACCCTGCCGTATCTGCGAGAACACGAACGAAACAAACATCCCATCACTAATATAACAGCGTAGCTTTAGTGAAGTCATTCATGTGTCTGCCAGACCCAAAATGAGATAAGCAGGTTTTTCATTAAATACAACTCTTTCCTAAGGCAACGATTCAACTTCTGACCCCATTTCTTCCTCCAACTCTCTCTCTCCCTCTAACAGTCTTTTTTTAATATGGCTCTCACATTGAGGCCCACACACACACACACACTCCACTGTCCACGGCCACACATAAAATACAAGGCTGTAAAATAGAAAAATTCCTGAGTGTCACATAAACACTCACAAGTGACTCTGGAATTTCTCAATCTTAAGTTTCACTATAAAGTATATTCAAAAAAGGGACATTATTTCAAAGTACACGGTATTATTCATCACATGTGGGAGACTTTTTCCAGCTCATGCTTTGTCTTGGTCATGAATGGGCCACCATGTTTTGGATTCCTCATTCATTGTTCAATGCGATCGTGAGGCAGGCAGGAAGTTCAGGAAAGCCAGCTGTCACATTCCCGGCATTCCAGAGGTGAGCGGCCCGCATTCTTCTTGAACTTGTCAGCGAAGGAGTTGACCGAACAAGCTGACAAGTGTTCCCGGAAGTGACAAACGACTGGGAGTACTTACTGTAAGAGTGACGAGAAAATATGCGAGGGAGCTTGGAGAAAAGCAAATCAGTGCACGAGTTAATTAAATTGTGGAAGGGGCGCGCTGACAGTGTAAATGAATCAACAAACAACTGAGTGAATGAAGCAGCGAGCGAGCAAACGAGTGATTCACAAATTGAGTAAGTCCGCAATTGAGTAAAAACGGGGCGACAACAGATTGAGCAAAACGGAGTGTGTGAGTCAAAATAGTGGAGAGTTCAACAAGACAACAGACTGCACGCCCACTGCTATCCCAATCTATTCATGCCGTTACGTTTATGTGAATTTCATCATCGCCTTTTGCTGCACAACATGCACTACTCAGAAGTCTTTGTACACCAAACCACTTGTGCCTCAGGGAACTACATTTCATATACTTCTCCTCTGGTTAACCATACATTGCGCAATCACACTGCTAGCCTCCAGGTACATACTACTGAATTTCATACAGCCTCTACAGAAATACTCATTACTGCACAAACTTGCACACACTGTAATAAAATACCCCTGCTTACATTTCTATAACACGTAGAGTGAACACACTCAAGATGTTCAAAACATCCTCGAACCAGTGAGACCAGCACATATTCCCACTCTATTAATTCAGTTTGTATAGTGCGTCTACTTCTGATACTGACAGGAGAGTGCACGTTATCTGAATTGCAATAAGTTGGAGGAAAGTGACATCTGTCATTTCCAGCCCGGCTTCATTCTTGTAAAGCGTATAAGCAGGGGAAGGCAAACTGGCTCCGTGTCAACATCTCAAACGGGAGTGTTGTCGGTACAAGCCCTCATAGCAGGTGTCTGGTTTTTTACCTCCAAAAAAAAAAAAAAAAAGAAAAAAAAAAAAAACCCTTGTGATCTGATCCCTCGTCTGCAAGTCCAAAGCAAGCTCCAGCTGCAATACATTAGCGTCTCCCTCTCTCTGTCTCTGTCTCTGAATATGAAAATAACAGGTAAGCTGCTGTGTGAGGCATGTGTAGAGAAGTATCAGGATAGTCAACAACAAAAAAAAAGTCTAAATATACCTCTAATGTATTCAACATTTACGGAGGTGAGACTGAAAATCATAGCTGCATATGCTTAAACAATGCCAGTAACTGCTCTGCATTTTTTGCACTCCTACAGACTGTTTTCACACTTTTCCCACCTAAGAGACTTTATACTTTTAGCAGCACATGATCTGAAAATCTTTATATTTCTATACTGCGTGCAACTTTCACAGAGGCCCATTAAGACACAGCCTATAAGCGTGTTCTGTCTTTCTTTCTCTCCCCAAAAGGATAAAAATAGGATTGGATGTGTAATATGCTGCCAAAATGCTGGCACCCTGGATTTGTTTCGAAAGAGGAGAGGTGTCGGGGCAGAGAGCTAAATAGGAAGCAGAGGGCAGACGGGGTTTGCATTGTGATGTGGACAGTGACTCAGTGTTTCCACAGCGGGATCTGCCAAACAGGCGGCCTCCCACAACACTGCTTCTGTCAGCGCTCCAACTCAATCGCCCCCCGATAGGAGCAGCTGGCAGCCGGTCAATTTCAAATGGATGCGACGAGACAGCTGATGTAGACTTCAACAAAAACTCTCAGCCGGGCAGGAGGTTGTATTTTTGCGATCCGCCCGTGACTAATGGATTCGAAAACTCGAGATTCACTTTCTGCGTTTGATGAACCAGATAAAAGTTTTTAAAATGAGGAAGAAAAAAAAAAAAAAAAAACTCCCGACCGCATGGGTTGGACCCTGCCAAAGTGGGTGAAGACTTGGCAGACACAAGCACAGATTACTGGCATCGGTTACCCACAACCCTACTGAACATCTCCCTTTACGTCAACGCCAGCAGGACTTTCTACAGTTTACTCCTCTGTTTGACTACACTTTCATGGAAACATGTGTCCTGTAGCCCCTGAAAAGTTGACTTCAAATAAAGAAATAAAATAATTAATAAATAAATAATTAAATCTTAAAAAGATCTTATGATTAGCAGCATTATTTAAGACTATCTAGAGTTAATATTACATATATATGTAATCCTAGCTAATCTGTTTTATCTGGACTGCATGGGTGTAGTTTAATTCAAACTGACATAAGCTACATAAGCAAAAAAAAAAAGACCACACAATATATTCAATATATATTGAATATATATTGATATACTTATACTATATATTGTAACTCAGATATTTAAAACCGGTGAGAGGCTCATACAAAAATGCAGGTACAGGCCTCTCTTGTGTGAAATATTTATTAGTTAAAGTATTTTAACTTTGGCAGCACATTGTGTGATCATGTCATCATTTTAAGGAGAGAGAACATCATTAAGGAAAATCTCAATGGTTCTCATAGCTCGCTGATGCATTTTATCGAGATTTCAGCTTGATATCTGCAGCAGGATGTGGACACAAGAACTCGGGGCCCCCGCAGAGGTTAGGTGTTCGCGCCGGCTTCAAAAGTCGACAAGAGGTCGGAAACAGACCTACAAGAATAACAGTAGCTGAGCTGGAATCCCGAGGTGGGACTGCAGTTCTCTGGTCCCACGTTGGAAAAGTTAAAGAATATATATATATATACAAAGTCTTGAAGGATGTGTAGCAGGTGTGCCTCTTTTGTATAACCTCCCACCTGCAAAGTCTGCCAAGAACAACAAACTGGCGTCCAAAAAAATCCATGAAAAACATCTGAAAGGCAGATCTCCAAAAAGTTTAAAAAGAGAAGACTCAAACCATTTTTTCTTTTCTTTTTGCTACACTAACTGGTGTAATGGGATAACACTTTAGTAAAGACCTTGGGCTGTCAATGCCGGTGCAGAGAATAGCTGAATGTTACCACTTGTGACTTTTAAATCAGACATATTTTGATTCTGTTACAGGGAATCCGAACATTTAATGAGATGGTTTAAAGAGACTCACGGTGGTACGAGACAGGTTGGCTTGCTTCTGCAATATTTTCTGACTCACAAGTATAGAAGCTGATTAGTCATTTCCTCATTACACAAACCCAAAAATACACGTGCAGCCAAACACATATGTCAGTGCTACTTCTTGATAGATAGATAGACAGATAAACAGCAGAAATAGTTAGATAGGTATTCTTCATGCAACTATTCGTGAAGCAAAATATAAACCAGTGAAGGCACACAGTGCACTGGCTGAAATGAAAATGGAGAAAATCATAAAACAGCTTCATACGTGGTTTTAATCAGTGGATCTGAATTAGTCAGGACTCTAAATCTCCTCTCATTGTATCAGGGTGCACGGCTGTTGCACATAACTCAAACAACTCACAGGCCGGTCACACACGCGCAGCAAAAGTGACGCACGGCAACCGCGCAGACAAACACAAAGAGGCATTTTTAATCTCTCGTCTTCAAAGTCCTGACTCATCTCGGCTACGCACAACTGCGTAAGTCACCCTCGGCAGCTCAGGCCTCTGGAGACGCCTCGCTCGCTAAACCTTGCCCCGTCACCCCTGACGTTTTTCCTCTTCACGGGGGCAACAAAAAGAGGTTAAAATAAGAAAGCGCATCTGTTCTTCTCCCGGGTCGGGCTCCCTCGCGTATCAGCACTGCTTGGCTACCGCGAGGAATGCTGCCGCTGTTGACTACAGAGCCGGTCTCTGAGGGGTTTACAGGGCAGGAGGTCTGAAACCTTCATGCTGCCTGTGCTCTGCTGAACCCTCTCCACATCGGGAAGGTGTTTTATTGCTGTGCCAACACACAAAAGCATCCACAATCCTGAAGGTCAGAAGTACAAGCACACGAAGCCACATGTAACACACTGAAACGGCTCCTTTCCATTTTTGTAGCCTGTCGTCTGGTGGCTTATCGAGGCAGCAGGGACATGAGCAGGTTTGTTTTCTCATACAGACCTTGATGCTGGCTGACATCAAATACTATCTGGGATAAGCTGAGAGTGTTTTTTCACAGAGAGGCAGAGAGAGTCAGTTTTGATGCTGAATATGTGAAAACAAAAGTGCTTTTCTGTTTACAGTGCAGTCAAAGGAACTATGAAGAGAACCCGCGCAAGGACAAGGCCAAGTCTTGTGAGAAAAAGACTGAAAAACTGTAGTGTCATGTATCATTCATTCCCAAGGTAAATTTGACAATAAAACCTAATATTTATTTCTAGGGATCTCACAGAGACCATGAACTCTTATTCCCATTTTTTAAAAATAAATATTAACACTTGATAAAAAAAAATATGCGACTAAGTTTCTGTGTCAAGTTACTGAAAGACCTTCTCAGCTTCAGGCAAACGCAGCATCGCTTCACAAAATGCACAAGGCCGGTGTAACACTGCCTGTGGATAACAGACAACATGTGGCTGATAAAGAGAGGTGAGTTGTAAATGTGCTGCAAGTCAAAATTGCTTTGACGTTAAAGGGAAATCTCACCCGGGTTATGTTATTGGGCCTTTCAAAATACGGTCTGCGAGGTCCATCTGCACACCAGCACAGCTACACTGAAGGAAGGAATCACACGTCTGCAGAAAACATCCATCTCTGTGAGGTCAACAGTAAGGCAACATGTAAATTCACATTATCATTCACATACTGAAAAAAATGCTAAAATACAATACTAATGTTAGCTAATACAGCTCGCTCACACACAAACACACAGCTGGAAGTATCTGCTGCTTTTCTTTCCTTTTTTTTTTTTTTTTTTCTGACATACATTCCAGACTAGTTTTGCAAGGTCATAAACCTGCTTTAATAAAGAGCACTGCAGCAACAGGTTGTTACACAGGCTGCTTCTTGGCCTCCTTCTGCTCAGATAGAAAGAGAAGGAGAACTGTAAAGAGCCAGCATCGAAGGATTTCTGGCATCGTGGCCTCTCAGCGCTCAGACACAGATGAAAAACTCAATTCAGTGATCGATCATATGTCACTTTCTGCTGGTTTGTAACTTTGCTCATATTCAGAAATGAGAAAATGTAAAAATAAATATATCCTTTCGCTTCACTTTAAGTAAAAAAAAGGATAATCTGAGTAACTTTCTTCATTTAAAACTCAAACTCTGACATGCTGCCATTTTTATCCAAAGCTCTCTAAAAACACCTTGAAAAAGTCTGTTTTGCCACAATAGCACTGCAGTTTGTACGCCATCACTTTCACCTTCCTGATTTGACACAGCGGCTAACCTCGTGAGGCACGCAAATGATCAACTGGTGTTCGAGGAAACGTCAAGGTATCCCTGTCACTGATTGACTTAATGCCACGGCGAGGCGAGTCCACCTGCGGCCTCGCTCAGCATTCCCCCCGCGAGCGCCACAGGCCAGAGCTGACGATATCTGCCCGTTCACGCCTGCCGTCATGCGTGGAATGTAGCGACACTCACATGAACGCACGGGCAAGCATGCACTTGCGCGCGCACGAACACACACACGCGCACGCTCTGGGCTGCTGTGGTGAGAGGTCGGTGGTACCCACAGGAAGAGCTGACGTGTTTACATTCAAACAATGCCCGGCGGGACAAAGGCCGGCTGTTGTTGCAGAAAGACGGACTTCAAAACAGGTTTGTTTTTTGTTTTTTTTTAAAGGCAAGCCATTACAAACTTGGCACTGCAAGCGGTTTCTGTTTTACTGACCAGCTCTTATTAACGAAACGAGGGAAGTAAACAGAGAGCGGATTACAGCATCATTAAGGCAGTAAACACAACTAGATTGCCTTCTTACAAGGATTAACTGGCTAAACACAAATGACCTTAGGCTGGAGGACTGTTTCACTTCACTGTTGTGCAAGCAAATGTGAATGTTATTATCGTGATTTTCATATTTATCTATTTTTAGATGAATTCGAATATTTCTTGATCTATAAAATGATAGAAAATCAGGACAAATGTGCATCTAAAATTTAAAGAGCCCGAATTAATTAATGGATTCATTCATTTTAACTAGATAAATCAAAGTTGTTTTGTACCAAACAAAAATGAAAAGGTGTTTACGATTTCAGTGAGCCCTGATCGATCAGAACTTCATTTAGAAAACAAACACTGCCTGCTTGTGGTCTTGTGGACAGACTTGACAGAGCATGAATTCAAACTTTTTGCAAACTTGCATCATGGAGTTATTTCATAGATAAACAGCATGTACTAACAAAAACACTGCCTCGGTATTCATGCTTAATTTAAATAATGCTGTTGTGCCTTGGATGAACCAAACTCCATTCAGAAAACAAGCATTTTCCTTAGGACAATAAGGAAAATAAGGACAGCCGTTTCCTTAACTGCTGTCCTGTTTCACTCCCATTACCCCCTTGAAACATTCAGATCATCAAACATTACCTGTTTAACAACCATAAATTAGTGCTACTGATGAATCAGTGGGCTGCACACACATCAGGTCAAAGGACCTTGGCTCAGTCGCCAACGCTCCCACGATGTATCATTTAACATGAGCGGTGTGTCACCCTTTGACAGCCTTCAATGTTTCCGATCACGCATCAAAAAAAAAAGTCCAATTTTTAATAGTGTGTCTTTAAAATAGTATTGCGTCACCCAGGTACTGTTTGTCAGGCTCCACCAGGCAGCTGAGGTAAATGTGTGTGTGTGTGTGTGTGTGTGTGTGTGTGTGTGTGTGTGTGTGTGTGTGTGTGTGTGTGTGTGTGTGTGTGTGATGTGTGTGTGTGTGTGTGTGTGTGTGTGTGTGTATATATATATATATATATATATATATATATATATATATATATATATATATATATATATACACATATACACATATACACATATACATATACATATACACACACACACACAGTGGGTCATTGGTGGGTCATTGGTGTCGCAGATCTCTGAAACCAACGACCACAAACCATCGAGCAGAGACGCCCCAGGACCTGCTCGCAAAACTTGAGTCACTCCGGTTTGCGAGCGTCTGTCTGCCCTCCAGTACACAAGGCCCTTCGGCTCGGTTAGGAGGGGCCTTCATTGGCTCCACAAGGAGAGCTTTCACTGCTCCAGGTCAGGGGAAGGCTGTGTTTATTCACCCATTTAAACACAAACACACACACAGAGTCCTCCACGGCTTCCCCCTCTCTGTCTGTTTCACACACTCACTCCTCTGTATCCTTTTAACTTCAGACTCTCTCTCAACCCTGGAGTTTGTTGGCACATTCGGGTTTGTTGATGTTGTTACTGGCATGTGTGTGTGTTTTGAGTGTGTACTGTAGGTGTTTGTGAAGTTGTGCTGCATTTACGTCATGCTGGATTTACCGAAGCTAAACTGGAGGAAATCAGCCTCAGCTCAGCTTGAAAAACGCCCCGTACTCAGACGAAAACCCCCGTCTCCTCCCTTTGGGTCACAAATGTCCCCATAATGTGACGCGTGTTGGCGGCACGGGCGGCAAAGGTGGCCAAAAATACGCCCGCAAGTGTTGGCAGTCCGAGGTGGGAAAAATGACAGCTATGTGTTAAAGTAACTCGGAGCTGCTGCCTTGGATGTGGACTTTCAAAGAAGCTATGTGTTAAAGTAACTATGTGTTAAAAACGGAGCTGCTGCCTTGGATGCTGCCTTGGACTTTCAAAGAAGCCCTGAAAACATATTTTCTCGATCAGTGTCTTGCTATGAGTAATGGGGCTCTACACAAACACTCATTTTGCTGCCAAACCTTTGGTTTTTTTTTCTCGTTCTCACTGGTTTGAAGTGGTCAGAGTTCAGTTAAATTGGAGAGGACTGATGTCACGTACTTCAAATCTGATCGTGTCACACCGATAAGGTCCCAGATGAGGCGGAAAGCTGAGAGATACTTAAGATACAAGGCCGAGGTTACAGGGGCTTTGAAGAAGGTGCGCATCATATCCAGAGTGCCACGACCAGAGCTTGAAAAAAAAGAAAAAGGCCACGTTCAGACCGATATCACTGGAAAAGTAAATAAAAAAAACAAAAAAAAAAAAACAAAGCCCTCAGGGTCATCTGACAAAACAGCTGAACCTGAACTCATCATTTGGGGATGAAGACAACAAGCTGCCGGATCCTCATATCTGCTCGAGGCTAGCAGCTCCAGGCTACATAACAACACACCTGAACTGCCTGTGGTTACGTTGCATTATGGGTATTGTAGGCTGCATGTTTTGTTTAGTTTTTTTTTTAAGAAAGAAGAATGCATGAAGAAAAAAGTAGATAATTCTGATGATTTCAGCTTTTTATTATATTCTGAAATGTCGTGTTTTGTTGTCTGAGAAGCTGCCGTGCTCGTACAACAACTGGACTTCCCGGGTCACGTTTCATTTTCTCACGGGTACCTGCAGCAAAACCGCCCAGGGCATTTGTTCATTCAAGGGATCGCTATTTCCGGTTTGAACGCCCCGCCTGCCCGTATCAATCAATCGTGTCAAAAAAAGCTCGTTCAGAAACGAGGCCAAAATGAACTGCATCCTGCGCTGAGCTCGATCGCGACACTGACTCAGCCTCGAGTTCGGCCATCAAGGTGTAAATTGCTTTCTGGAAAATGGGACATGGCCACAGATTTAAAAAAGAAAAAAAAAGTTTTTTTTTATAGCTTCTCTCAAAATTCACTCTCACTTCATGAAATAAGTACAACCTCTCACTCCCACTTTGTATTGCTTCTGCCCTCTGCCAAGCTCTCAGGTTTCATTTGAAAGTTTCTCTGCTGCTCTCGTCTCATTCTCTCAGTTTTGATTACGTGAAGCTATCTCTCTCTCTCTCTCTCTCTCTCTCTCTGCCAACTCTCCAGCTTTCTGAATTTAAACATCCACATCTTCTCTCCCACCTCTCTCTCTTTTTTTTTTTTGATTACCTGCCAGTACCTTTCCCTCTCACTTTCTCGCTGCCATGTCTCAGCCCTCTGCCTCTTATACTTATACTGCCAGATCGGTCTTAACTATGAGCATCTCTTTCCCAAGCTTTCTGTGTGGCAAACGCTTTCTCTGTCTTAGTCTACAACCCCATTTCTGTCTCACTTCTGCCGCGACTCATTTTCTAATCAACCTGCACGAAAGGGGTTTTCTCTCACCCTTCCACCTCGTCTCCAACATCCCTTTTTTCCTCTTATTTCGCACATTCAATGCTCCCGGTTTCTAAATATCCCACTGCAAAGCCTCTCCTTTCCTCCCACTCCCCCCTCCCCCCTCCGCTCTGATTATATGTTAGTCTAGCGTGTCAATTATCAGCTGTGTAATGTGGCTAAAAGGATGCCACTGTGACAGGAAGCGTCACCACGTCAGTTTCGTATCAACAGCTGCCTCACCCGCAAGTCTGCCGACGGTGTGGGAATCTGACACGAAGCGCCAGCCCGAACGCTGAGAAACGCGTCTGACTGAGACAGAAATTCTCACCAAAACTCAACTCTACACAGGCATCGTTATTTAAATTTGTTTTGTCACCACGACACGAGCCAGCGATGCGATGACGTGCGAGGTTTTGAAAAACGCTGCTTCCGTCACTGAAGGTTTGGAGGGGTTAACTTCTCACTGAAAACACCACTTCTGGGTACTTACACTTCAACATGTCACAACAAATAATAAATACACTTTTAATCCTGCTAAAGTCATCCTTGATCTAATTGGTGCACAAAGATAAAACAAATAATTGGATGCATCACAGGGTCACAAATCGACTAGGCCGTGGGATATCGGTGTGTTGTAACTAACATTCACAAACTGCTGATTTCTTTCTGTTTAATGTGTGAAAAACATTGTTAACAGGCTCATTGAAAATAACTTGAACAAGGTAAGAGGTAGAGATTTGGACTTCCCAGTTGCATAAATGACTTATGAAGAAACCGTTGACTTGACCAGCAGTGTTGACGCCACTGATAAATAACATGTAATAACCTCTTCTTCCAAAGAACCAATCAATGTATGAGACACAGTGAGCCTGAACACACCAAACACATCACCAAACTTGGAAGACGAGCCCTGAGGCCTCCGTCGAGAGGACGCTGGTGTCGAACTGGTTTTCACCTCTGCTGTGTGTGAACACGCATGTTTGCTCACATGTTAAGAGAGCGCTTCACACGTCGAACAAACTGACTGGTTATTCCAGCAATTAGCCCAGAAGGAGGAGGAGGGGGGGGGTCCTTACTGTGATTATGGCTATGACCAAACCTGAGCACCCATTTCTTTGTATTTATAGCATTTTATTTCTATTTATACTATTATACTATTTTTTAAACAGCTACTTATGCCTGTACGCTGCAATAAAAACATTATGAAGTTATGCACACAAATAAGCGTGACATGGAACCATTGGAAATTTAATTTGAACTAAACAAAGGTGGGGTAATATGGAAAAATAAACATGATGACATCGTCAATATCCAACCACACGTCTGTTTAGGTCAGCTACGTTTGGGAAACACTGTTTTACTTGGTAAATTTCGCCACTGAAATCCGTCACATTGGACGGTACGATCACAGAAAGTCAAAGTGGGACCGTTAAATGAGATTCTCAAGAGTTGCACAAGTAATTCTGGGAGAAACTTTTTTGGAGTGCTAATTTAGATAAAACACTAAATGAATCTCTTGTTATTATTAATTTGCTCAAAGTTTCCTGCCCTTTGAAAAGTCAGAAAAGACTAAACATCATAATTGAACTCAGTCTTGAGGTCTCGATTGGGTCTTTGCATGCAATTCCTTTTTTTCTTCTCGTCAACATGAAAGCAGATTGAGACATTTCTGTTTTTCAGTTTCAGTCTCAGAAGTGTGAAGAGTCCTCCAATCACAGCCCGATAAATATGAACCAATTTGAATAAATCTATTATAAGAACACTAGTCCGGACTAAACTACACACTGTAAGAATGACAGCCTTGTTTTTCACATCGTTGGCGTATCCGGCGGCTATAGCTGGAATGTATCAGCTGCCGCGGCTGAAAATACCTGTGCTATAATCACCAGTGTCAGGCAGCAGTGCCTGTCTTCATTCCCACCTACTTCTGAAATAGACAGGCCTCGGTGCTGTGTGTATCAGTGAAGTAAAGTGCAGTGGGAGGGTATCTGAGGTGTTCTGTGCCAACAACACAATGATGCCCCGGGCAACATCGGAGACGTGAGAAGTGAGGCAGACAAAAAAAAAATTGGAAAAAAAAAAAAGACAGGAAGCCGGAGATGGGCGGAGTGAGTTGTTGTGCTGAAGATAATCAATATCTAAAAACTACAAACATGCACACAGTGAGAAAAAAACACAAGCACAGGTCTTCTTACTGCTGTTTCCCACAGCCCTGCATGACCTAAATCTGCTTCCTTAAGCCATCAACATCAGAGAGAAAACACCTCAAACCAAAAGGCTAGGCTGAGAGCAGATACTTCTATTACGTCTGTTTGTTTTTTGTTTCTTTTAAAAGAGGGACCCACATGTCAAGTTGAGTTTGTAAAGTCTATCTTGAATACAACCAGAACCTGTTCAGTAAAGTGAAAATCTCATTAAGAAAATGCCTAAAATAAGAAAATATACTTGTGACAAGTTTATTATTTCCTTGCAGTCTTTCAATTCCTTATGCTGGGAGGTGCATGACTCTCCTACTTTTTGTCTTTTCTGACTCAGAATGAATGAACCGCTCATTTAAATAATGGTAAAACAGAGAAAGTTGACAAAGTCAAATTATGTACCACATTAACAGCAGTGAATTATCTTGCTGGGCGATTTCCAGGTGTGTGGCAGCTGTTCCAAGAACGAACAAGCGCGAGCCAAAAGGGCCTCGAAAGAGAGAAAAACAACAGAGCCTGACTTGGTGCTGACTGAGCGCAGACGGCACCAGGAGGTGGTTAAAAAGAAGATGAGCGACCTGGGCAGCTGGCACAAACTGACCAGTATTATCCTTCAACTTTAATTCGCTGAGCTGCGTCAGCACTGAGAAAACAGGCCTCTTTGGTAACTTCTGCTAAAACACACACGGCCTCTTTTGAAATGCGCTTCTTTGCACGCGCTCCAAGAATACAGCGTCGACCACACACTGGTCTGCGTCTCCTCCTCCGCTCTGCTCACGGCGGCTCGGCTGCTTGCTCAGAAAGCAAGAAGTCGCCACTTAGGCCTGTGTTTCTCTTTCTCTTTCTCTCCCTCGACTGCACCTTTCCCCAGGGGGAGGCCTGTGGCTTTGTGATGGTTGGAATTCCCATAAATGTCCGATGTGTGCTGGGCGCAGCCAAAACCACCATAAATCACCCGGCGTGATTTGTCGTCTGTCTGCATGGTACTGAGAAAGGTGGGCAGGAGGAGGGGAGGAACTGGGCGGAAAACCCGAAGAACTAGGAAAGGTTGACGAGGCATAAAAGCTGCGGCGGGAACGGACTGCACGCCGAGCCAAACATCTGCGCAGGAGACGGGAGCACCCACAGCACGTCGAAAAGCTTCACATGATGAGAGAAACTCAGCTGACAGGAAAACACACAAACCTGATCTGACCAAAACTCTTATCTACGTCCGAAACCAATAAGGCTGCAACTAATCATTATCAATTAATCTGCAGATATTTTTTTTCCTAAAGTACTGGTTTTATCTACAAAATGTCAGGAAGTGTATCTATTAAGATGTTATGACTTGTTCAAATTTCTTGTTTTATCTGACCACCAGCATAAAGCTTAAAGATATTCGCCTTAACGTGTGATGAAAAACAGCAGCATCACTCTCACGTGGGAGAAACTGGACACTGCCAGCGTTTGTGTTTAATTTTGATCTACCGAAGAACATTCTTGAGTGACACTTTTCCAGATTTCATTTCCTGCTGCTTTAACTCTACAGCTCATAACAGACTCAAAGTGGATCAAATTTGGCACATTTACACAGAAGAAAACAATTAATAGTGCCTTAAGTATAAATGTGTTTTACTGTGACATCAATGACTGATAAGTTCTCAATTATTAATCCCCACCTAATTTGATAATCTATTAAATCATGTTGAGTCATTTTATATGAAAAATTTCTCTGATTTCTTCTTCTTCTTTTTCATTTATAAAAGTGGACGAAATATCTTTGGGATGTGGACAAAATAAGACATTTGAGGACTTCACCTCAAGCTTTTTGGACATTTTTCACCATTTTTTGACATTTTAGGGCCCAAACAACTAATCCAACAAATCTATAAAACAATCAAAAGATTAACTAATAATGAAAGTAACCGTTATTTGCAGCCCTACATGAAGGCCTTTTTAAAAGCCTTTTAGCTTTTACCTGTGTACCAAGAGTACAGTACCGACTTCCTTGCAGCCACTCTCCACTTTGTATGAACAAAAACAAACGCCATTAACTGCATTAGCGGCCTCGTGGCATCGTCCTTTAAGTCTGGGAAAGGTCCCAGATGTGAGTTTGAGGAAGCAAACTCATGCACTTCACTTCACCTCCTCTCTTATCACGGGTTTATCTTCTGATAAAATGAGCTCAGCAGACAATACTCAAATCTCGATCTGCTGAGCCGGTCTAGACTCATTAAAGTTGTAGCATTTGGTGGTCAATCAATGTTAACATGTAAGCAAAACATAAGAGGAAGAAGAGGACTCCAACTCCACCCGTGCTCAAAAAGAGGCCTGCAGCTTAGATCTGCTTGTTGGATGATTATTAATGGAGGATATAAATACTACAAAAACTCCAACAGGCTCGTATTTGTCAAGTTCCTGAATCGTTCCTGGAGGAATCTGTTGAGGAATCGTCGGCGTCTCTTCTCACACTGAGGCGAAACATTGAGTCACTTTTGATTTATGGAGTAATTTGCTCGCACTGTGGTTGTTTGAGGGCGTGATTTATCAGCGGGGGAGAGGTTTAATGATTTCGTCTGGACGCGCGATGGTCGGCTAGGTGATGCTTTACCGTTTACCGTCTTAATTTACGCTCTGTTCAGTTAATCATGACTGAGGATGAAGTTGCGGCGCGAATGAAAATAAAGAGACATTAAGACGCTGGTTTCTTGTTCAGCTTCAGGTGTGTGCTTCAGGTGTAGCGGGTGGTTTTATTATTAAAAGGCACTGATCCGCAGTAATGGTACAGTACTCCACTGATGAAAAGAAGCACTGTATCTGTGATAAATACCCCCAAAGTACCCAACCAACTCCTTTACATGATGAATAACTGCATGGAAACACCTTGTTTGCCTTCACCTGAGCTTCATAAGTTTCAGATTTTGAAGAAGAAGAGTGTTCAGCATCGCTCTCATCCGATGCAATTTAGCAGGACGAGGCTAAATTTAGTGACTTCATCAAAGAGCGGCCTATCGTGAGGTGGATTACCGAATCACGGATCCACTTCACTGCCCTGCCTGTGTCACATATTTGTGGACCAAACGGGGGCTGTTATGGTTTGTTCGAGCACGCACAGAGGCGCCTCTGTGAGGGTGTCAAAGGGGCTTTCTGCCCACCGTGCACCCAAACAAACAGGACCAGAGCCATGAAAGAGAGACCTTTACAACAGAAAAGCTGAAGGGTTTTTGTTCTTTTTTTTCCTTTAAACATTTTTTGTTGTCGTCGCTGTACTCCGATTGAAAAAGTGCTGGCGCTTCAAAACTATTACCAGCAGCCGAACATGGAGAAAAGGGAGTATGGCGGCGTGAGCTATTTTTGGGGGCAGAGAGCCATAACTAAAGCAATGACAAGCCAGCTGTGTTTCCACAGGGAGGAGGAGAAGGAGGAGGAGGATATGGAGGAGGAGGAGGAGGCATGAGAGAGCAGCAGCAGCAGTGATTAAACTCAACTGGTCCTCATTCAAGCTAAAGTTTACACAAACCATCTCCTGGGCTTTGACATAAGCTCCCTCTGACGTTGTGCTTGACTGCCTGGTGTCTGCAGAAACCTCAAACTTAACCATGTCGAGGAACTTCTTCTTCTTCTTCTTCTTCTTACACAAAAGTTTCTCCCTGCAGTTCAGTCCATAAAGTCTCAAAGCATTTTAAATGTGGACCCCTGAGCCCCCTCCACAGGACCCTGCATGGTCCCTGCACCCCAGATTGTGCACCGCTGATACATTTTGTCCCACATGTGCTTTTCTTTCCCATGCATTGCACAGACAGACACACAGACAGCTGCTCCTGCAAAGTGTTTCACTGAGCCTGAAAAGGACAAATTAGTGCGGGGCTGCGTCCCAATCAGCTGGAGAAGTCACCTCCTCTGACAGCTGAGGTGAATGCAACACTTATTTGTTTGTTTGTTTGTTTAGATTTTAACAGGGAGGCGCTGCAAAGCAAAGCGAAGCAAAGCAAAGCAAAGAGGGCGATTGTTTTGTTTACCTCCGCCGTCCGCAGCGAGGGCGGTTTCTTCAAAGCCAGCTTGAAAGAAGTTTCCATGGCTCCGGTCATTTTCATAACTTCGCCTCCAGATCCGGAGCTTCCTCTTCGGGGCGTCCTCGCGTCTCCCGGTCGCTCTCGCTCCTCAACCGGATAAAATCACATCCCCACACCGCCCCCCCTTCCTCCTTCAAACCAAACCACCACCCAGCGGGGGTTTTTTATCCTCCGAGCCGAGCCGAGCCGAGCATGGATGGCGTGTTTCTTTTCTTTCACTTGAACTCCAGGAGAGAGCTAAAAAAATAATAATAATAATAATTACAACTTTTACTGCGCAAAATGAGCAAAGTGCGGGAGGGGGAGAAACGCGTCTCGGGTTGCGGACATCTTTCGGGGAAGGAAATCTCCCTCTCGGTCCGTCAGATCGGATCCAGGACTTCAGATTTTGAGCCCTCCTCTTCCAGATCCGAGCGGAGAGTTGACGACATCTGTCTGCACGGAGGGAGGCTGCGTTCAGGGGCGGTGGGACACAAGGGCCTTCACACAGGTAAATATGGTGAGTGTTTTACGCACCTTATGAAATATTTTATTACATTTTTTTTGGTGCATATTTTGAATTTGCACCTTACTGATTTTCTTATTTTCTCTATATATTTGCACTCTTTCCACTTTGTACTGAAGCTGCTCCACGGTGATCTACTGAGACCCAGAAAAAAAAAGTGTGGCAATTTCTGCTTTTTTCTGCATTAAATACATTTTTTCTTTCATAAACATCAAGACCGTCTTTCATCCGTCATCTTTTCTACCATTTTTCAGAGAGGAACAAGGAGGTTTTTTGTAATAAAACAAAACATAAATCATTTACATTTTAAAAGTTAGCTTGTAACAGTTGCCCTCTTTCTTACAGGTATATGAACATTATCAAATGTGGAAAAAATGTTGAAAACTTTTCATGGTTTTGGCATTTGCAATTCTCATGCTGCACTTTTTCAGTCACGTCAGGTCATGAATGATACTCCAAGAGACAGTTTTTTTTTTTCTTTGACACACACAGATACGTGACATTTGACACATTTCACAAAAGGTTTTGCCATGCAGCCTGCATTTCTGCATCTCAATGCGTTTGTTGCATCAACCATCTTTGGCAAGTGAACTGAGCCATTCGTTTTTACACTGCTGTCGGGGTGTGGCTTCACAAATCTTCTTTTTCACAGAGAAGCCCTCTCTCCTTCATCATCAGTGCTCTTCACTTTCTTTGCTTGCACCTGATTGTGTCTCAGCTGCTTAAATTCATTGTACTGTTCCTTCCTCATAGGCCTGGTTGTCTGACCTGTGCTGGATCCAGCTGTTAGTGACAGACAGGTCAACAAAATGGAGTATCGTGCAGACAGTCCACTTTGTAGTTCAGCCTGACATCTGATAGTAACTTTTCACGCGACTGCACATATCCACTCCTCCCATGTTGTGACTGTACTCAGATACAGGTCACTGCAGGTCATAAACATAACACTGATGTGGCTTTTTTCTTTACTGGACCGTCTGATACAACTGCATCGTGACTGCTCCGAAAACTTTCCTTGTGCCCATAAAACACACTTGTCGGTATGGCAGCCATTTTGGAAAGACAGATTTTTCTGTTTCATTGGATAAACTCCAACTAATCAGATATCACTGAAAAGCCCAGGATGTTCTCTACACAGCACAACAGGGTTGATCCTTGCTGATTGTTGGACTAAAATGCATTGCTGGGTCTCAGGAGGCTATATATTTAATCTATTTTATCTTATCTGATACATAGATAGATAGATAGATAGATAGATAGATAGATAGAAAGTCAATCAACAATACAATGAGGATAATAATTTAAAAGCACAATTGCAGATAAGCAGAATATAATTTAAGAAAGGAAAAATATAAATCTAAATATAAAGACCAGAATTGCAGATCTACAGAACAAATCCTTTGATATAATAATAATAATAATAATAATAATAAAAGGAAATAAAAGTAACTAAGTAAGAAAGGGTGTGCAAAAATAGCAGTGAATAATATAATACAGTATATGTAAGATATAAACATCTTACAGTTTTGTTAACCTACTTGAGGTGTGTTTTGTGTATTTATAAAGTTTTTAAGACAAACAAACAAACAAACAAAAGGAAAAACAATAAACAAGTCCTCAACAAGACTGTAGATGAATATTTAGAATTATAAAAAAAAAATGGATTATGGATACAGTATATGACAAGTATTCTAGGTAATCTATATCCATCTTACCTCATCTTATTTATTCATCAACTTTATTTTCTTTTGTCTGTTTTGTTAAAAAGACATTTTTAAAAACAGGAAAAACACAAATGGGTCACTTTTGTAGCTTTTTTCTTTTTTTCTTTACATTTAGTTTTATTTGTTTTACATAACACAATTCTGTTGATCGACCACCAGTTTTTAAGTTTATTTTAATACTTTTTATTTGTTCTATTTTCAGTTGACTGATGTGTACATTTTTCATACGCTATTTTAACTTTGTACTTTGTATTTTAGAAGTTTTCCTTTCATTCCTGATTGCTTTCTATTGTTTATGAAAAGTGCTTCCTGCTCACAGCTTGAAAAGTGCACATACAAATTAAATTTATTCTCAGTATTAAGTTATCATTTACCATAAACTACCAGTCATTCAAGGCTATAATCAACAAAATCCCCTCATGTATTGGAAGAATTTACTTCTTATGAATTCAGCCTTTCGTTTGTAAGACACAGAATGTGCTGTATATTTATTTATATACGTTAGAGATTACGAGCTGTGAAGGTAGTCCTTCAATGCAGCACAGATCCTCCTCCTGGTTTCTGACAGACTGCCACCACGCACAATTCCTGCTCAAACTGCGGAATAATCACATTCCCGAGGCGCACTTAAAGGCAGCATCTCCCTCCTCTATTTCAGGTGACTTTTTTATTTCACAAAGCTGCAGAAACTTGATCTGAACTTGAGATTTAAACCAGTGCTTGTGCTCTGCTCGGCTCTTGAAACACAGCAGCTGTTCTCTCTGAGTGAAGTGGGATCTCAGAGGTGTCTTCTCACTGACAGCAGGCACTTTTCAGTGTATTTGCTCTCAGCTGGGACACTCCTTCCTTTCATTGCATAACTGCGGCGTGTGTGCTCGTTTCGTTTGGCCTCCTGTGCCGAGAAGGAGGGCCTGGGGTGGAGCCACAGCCTGTTTCAGGGTGGTAAATTCAAAGGTGGGAGTAAAAAAAAGAAAAAGAAATGTGTGATCCAGATGGCGAGCACTGGAAGTCAAACCAACCTAAACAAAAGCGCTGTTATAGTATAGAGCGTGCACTGATTTAGAGCCACTTTCCAGTCTGTTTAACTAAAAATAATCATAATAGCAACGGATAAATTAAAAAGGATAAACTACTCTGCGTTTAAAATTAAAATTTGCACAGTCTGGAGGTAAAATAAAACGTTTCTAGTTTCACAGAAAGCTGAAAAGCAGAACATGTGGTCATATCTGCTGTACAGTTTCTAATACTAGAAACACAGTCAGTACAAGACTACCAGGGTTTTAGTTTTTCCTCCCCTTTTTCTCCTCATCAGTTCCTGGATCTGAATTATAGCTCATGGATGTCTGGTTTTCAGATCTGGGAGAACCATTTCATATTCACACATCCAATATTTAACTTTTTCCAGGATTTTTTTCCCCCTGCCTTTCCCCTTTGATTCTGCAACCGAAAACATTCCCAGAGACGCATGAGTCCTTAACATCGGCATCTTTATTGCACAACATTCCCATAAAATTGGGAAAAAAAAGAAATAATCTGAGGAGACAATTCTTAAAAGACATTCTGTACAAATACATGGAAATAAACTTGACTATGTACAAGTTTACACGAACCATTACACATACCGCGGGCAACTAAATAATTTATTTATGTACAAAGAGGGAAAAGCAGATATAAATTCATACCTTTTAAACATAATGGCTGAGTTGTACAAAATGTAGGCTGATACAGCGGAGCATCTTCAATACAGTAACAAGCATGAATATATATCAATTTTACCAGCAAAACATCTCTGTTAAGACTTGGGTCATATACAGGGTGCGATTTGAGTTTATAGAAATGCTTTTCTCGGGGTTATGCTGCCAGTCCTTCCTGCTTTTTCGAGCAATGCGGGCCATTTTTAGCGTAGTTCAACATAATGCGCCCACAGACAGGCTCTGTTAGAAACTGTGTTTGAGAGGACTGAGACACTTTCTGATCTTTAAATGAAATCTGGGAAATTTGCTCTCCAGAAACTCACTCAGGTGAGTTTTTATTGAGCTGGCTGAGCTGAACTTTGTCCCTCTGCCTGCACTTTTGTTACCGTAAAGGTACATTTGCCAGGCTAAAAGCACAGTACGATCACAGAGCTCTGTATGGATGTGCAGGTGTTTTTGAAATTTCTCTGCTTTTGACTGTGTTTGTTATGAATACTGCAGCCACTCATTGGGGAGTTTTTTTTTTTTGCTTGTTTAACTCTTGTTTTATCACCCATCAAAAAAAGAAAACAGATTTATGTCCAGTGCTGTCAAATGATGAGAACAAAGTGAAATAATGAGAACAATAAAAATAATGTCCCATTGCCTGGCTGCGGGTAACACAGGAGAGAAAACCAGAAGCTGTAAAAGCTCAGCAAATCGCACCCTGGTTAGATGGCAAAACAACCAAAATCATTTATCTGTCTATGTCATGGAAAAAAACAGTCAAAAACAAAAAGAGGGGAAAAAAAGTGTGCTACTATAATTTTATATTTTGCATTTTGTGTGTTTTTGTTAGTATAACTGTCATAGAAACATGACAATAGTGTTAACCGACACGTTTTAATCCACTGTAAGGCCTACTGTGTTCCTCTACTCCCTCTGCAGCAAACATCGAAGCCGTAAACATCGTACAAAGGTGGGGAAGCTATAAAAGTGTGAAAATACTTCAGCATTTTGGTTTTTAAAATATATACGTAGATGATGCCTGTTTTAGCTTTTCCACAGTAGAAAGGGACCCTTCTCCTCCCTTAATGACATTCTGGAGCAAAAATATGTTTTTTTGTCTTCTTTTTGTATAACGATCATCCGAAGGAATTTAACAGCCTTCCCTTTTTCTTTTTTTTTTTTCAAAGAACACAGCATAGAGTCTGCACACAGTTGACGCTGACATTCCTCTGATTAAAATAGCTTAAAAAGTATACCTCAGGGTTTTCTATAGGCATCCGCCGCCCATATGAAGATCTGAGGTAGAGCTGTACCTTCGATAAGAATGTCAAAGCCACTTTTAGCCATTTCAAAAAAACCTGTTTGTAGAACCAAAAATCACAGAGAGCATCGATTAATCAACCATCATGGCCAGAAAATAAGCTTTTAAGTCAGGTGTGTGCTGCTGCAATTTGACCCAAAAAAAAAAAAAAAAAAAAAAGTTCATGTCATTGAGATAACTCAGGGAAATTTGGCTTGTAAAACAAACACATGAAGACAAAGAAAAAACATAATTGGCGTGAGATTGATAATGTTCTCAATGATATTTACCTAAAAGTAATGTTAAAAAAAAGTCCATCTGTTTCCTTTAAACTTGTAGTCTGACACTGCGTACGACTGGGTTTAAGATTGTACAGAAAAAGAAGCGTAGAACAAAGACAATCCATTGTTATAGATTTCTTAAAAGTTTCATTCTCAACTGGAGAAAAAAAAAAATTAATGAAGTCTTTGGCTTTTGTGTCCAAAAATAAAAAGAGTCCTGTTTTAAAAAGAAACATTCAAAAACAACAGGAAAAGGTCATCTGAGGGATGCTTCAGTCATCCGCAGGGCCTCGATCCGCCTGTGGGACCGTGGTCTCTAGTCCCCCCCTGTGGTGCAACATCAGCATTGCAACAAATTCAGCAGCAGTGGTGATGAGGGGAGGCGCTGGCTGTGGCTGTGGTCCTTAAAAGACGTGCACTGCTCAGGCTCAGCTCAAGCAAAGATCCCACTTAGTCCAGGCACGCGGGTCGGATCAGGAAACCATGTTGTTGGAGGGGCGGGGGGGTGTTTCAGCTGCGGAGCGTGGACGGCCATTTTTTTTTGTTGCGGGCCGGAGCGGCTGCTTTCCCCACTGCTGAGGACCTCAGTGCCATTACAGTTTCTCATAGCAGGATCTGGGCCACGTAGGGGGAGTGAGTACTGGCAACTGCAGCCAAAAGGGGAAGGTCGCTGGATTCGATTCTGCAAAGATACCAGAGCAAAAATCAGGATGTAATAAAATAAAAGTGTCCTACTTAAAATGGCAGAAGCAGAGACAACAGATACACGAGTCTGAGTTTTTATTTCTCGAATTATTACTGCCACCAGTTGACCATTGGAATAGCCTGAAACCATTGGCTGAACTGAATATGTCAGCTACATGTGCGTGCACAAAAAAACCCTCAAAACCTCCATGGAGTACCTTTAAGGAACAAAATGTGGATGTACATCTTTACAGCAGCTGTGAGTTAAGAATAAAAGTTTACTGCTTACCCTAAGACCATGCCCAGTTCTTTCACATGGACTCTCGTCTGGCCCTTCAAATACTCAGCAAGCATCTTACTCTTGAAGTAGATTTCCTGCAGACGGTCCTCGAGGTGCATTATACACTAAAAAGGACAAGGGAGACAAAGAAACGTGGATGGTAAAGCATGAGAATCAAAGTGGTGATATACTGTGTGCAAACCAATAATCAGTAGTTAAATATATGAAACGTTGTGCAGACATTATGGCGGAAAGACTGAGAGGTGTAACGTACAAAGTTGGGAGAGAGGTTGAGTTTGTAGAGCTGGTGAGTGGACTGCAGTAAGCTGGAGACCAGGCTGGACACCAGGACCTCCTTCCCCAGCTTGTTGACGTCTGTGGCTCGTCTCTGGCTGCTGGCCACCTGCACCGTCCACTTTTCGGTGTCTGCTATAATGCAGACGGCCTCCGCTATGGGCTCATCCAGTACTGGATGCTGAAAGAGGACAAGAACAGTCATGTGAAGCAGCGAAGCATACTAAAAGGAAAAGAGGGATTCCACCACATGTCAACGCATGCCTGACACTCCATAAGAATTTTAATAAGGAGCAATATGCAGACTACTTGTTTCACAGTGAAACATATAAAACAATATTTGAATTAAGACTAGAAAATAATTCACAATTATCATTTTAGTTTTACAAAATTCTTTTCCTTCAATAAATAACTTCAAGAACAAATAGTAGTTAAAAACCAAAACCAACCGAGTAATGTAACTGTATTTAAAGTTAATTTGATTATTTCATAGATAATTTTTAAAATTAAATTAACATCTCACTAACAATGTGATGGTGTGAACTTAAATAACAAACACAAACAACAGCTCTCAGTATGATCACACCCTAAATCTTTACGGCTCTAAAATGGGAATAAAATCACAACCAATGCTTAAAATTCTGTGTTGGCAATGAGAAAATATAGATTCCTAAATTGTAGATGCAAGCACTAATGCCTTACCTGAACAGCATGGGTTAATTCAGCCATGAGGCTCTGACGTAGCTTCTCATCGCTGGCCATCCCATGTAGTACAAAGTCTGGCACGTAGGTGGGGCAGTAGCCTCCAAATAGAGAGCGGCCAAAATTGGCGATGGTTGGCTTCGAGTAGTTCTCCACCAACTTTGACCTAGAAAAACATATGATGTGTTTTTATGTTTTCAACTGATGAAAGTCAGATTGTTATTCTTATTGTTTCCTTGCCATTATTAAAACTATGATTACTGCTTTCAATTAAAGCACTTAATAGAAGTGCGGCTAACCGTTTGTGAGCAGGAAGAGAAAGTTAGTGAGAAAGTGTGCGTCTTGTGAATGAATGAGTGTGTCCTCTGCTCACCCAGGGAAGGGCACCAGCACTTCCTCCTGCCAGTCCTCTGTCTCCTCGCTCTCACTGTCCCCAAGCGCGCTGTCTGAGCTCTCGTTGCGCGGTATCTCCCAGTCATTGACAGGCGCCGCTTTGCACTTTTGGTCCTCTTTGCTGCTGCTGCTGCTTCCATCCTTGGGGACGGGGACCGACAACAGAAGACCCTTGTCCTGCTCAGCAGAACAGCCCTGGCAGCAGCAGGTGTCGGAGGAATCCGTCGACCCACACCTGCACCTCCTCTGGACATCCAGCAAAGTGTCTCCCTTCGCGCTGGAGCCTAATACTCCAGTACCTGAATCTAAACAGAGACCCAAACCCTGACCCCTGGCTGCACCTGGAAACCTGTGACCCCTCACTTCACCGAGCCGGAGTACTCCTGAAGGGTCCAGCAAATCTTTGCGCATACTGTCCGTAGTGCTGGCCTCCTGTTGTTTGGCCAAATCGTCTATAGTCCTAGTCTCCACAGGGTTCTCCAGGCTGAAATACTCATCAAAATCGTCCATACATTTTTGGCTCCACTGGGGCATCTTACTGGACACCCTCTGCAGGGCTGGAGCTGCCTTGGTCTGTTTGGTTTGGTCCTCTGATGCACTGGTGTTGCTGGTCGTTGAAGCAGCTCCTCTCTGCGGCTGCTGCGGTTGCTGTGGAGGCAGGTCCTTGAGGTGTTTCTTGTGCTTTTTGATTTCCTCCTTCATCTTCCTCCTGCGGCTCTCTGTGTCCGACTCGGGGGACATCGAGTCTCCGATGAGGAAAGTGACCTTTGTAGCTGGCTCCTCCACTTCTGTCAAAGCCATGGGCCCCGCAGCTGTGTTTCCCGGTATCACTGGTACTGGCACTGAAGCAGCCAGGTTCTTATCTGGGGGTTTCTTCTCAAGAGGGATCCCCAACGGCCGAGAAGGCAGCACTCTGGTGGGCTGGTTCCCCGTGCCTGCATCCACCCCAGCCTCCCAGCTTTTACCCTCTGTGGCAACAGGAGTTGGGGATGGACTTGATGTGGGTATGGATGGAACGATAAGCTTCAGGTCGCCCTTGGTCTCTGTATCCAGCACACAGACCTGCTCCCTGGGGGAGGCTGAGCCGACACGTAGCACCGTCTCCAGACGGGCCTCGGTGGCCAGTGGACTGCTGGACTCCCTGCGCAGCTCCCCGGGTTCGGCTGCTTCTGTAGTCCTGATAATGGGGTTGTTACCTTGGCTGTGTCCCGTCTGTAGCACACTGCTCCTGGACCCTTGACTCTCACTGCTGTCCTCCTCGTCTTCCTCCTCCTCCGCCTCATCTTCCTCCTTAGGCGTGTCCCCGGCGCCGTGCTCCACCTCTGTGTCTGTGTAGGTGCTGCTCTGGAGGCTGTTGTCTGAAGGGTAGCTGCTGTCATCTGCCTCAGATTGCCGGCCGTGGGCTCCTTGAGACAAGTAGTCCCCGCTGGGTTTATGGACAGTGACCAGGACGTAGTCCGACTCCTCCACCTCTCCCTTCCTTAGGGAGGTGGTGATGAGAGAGCCAGGCATGACGATGGCCTCATCCTCAGCGCTGTCCAGCATGTGGGTCTCCAGCAGCTCGGAGCAGCGGATGAAGTAGGTGAGGACATAGAGGAGTCTCTGGACCAGCTCCTGCCTGCGACCAACCACCACTGTCCTCGACAACCGCACCGGCGACCCAATGGACCCATACAGGTCGCCTACACACAGCAACGAACAAAAAACCAAACACAAGCATGAGTGAACAGATCTTCAAATACAGCAGCAGTTACATGATAAATAATGTTGGATGTAAAGAGAGAGAAATATCACATTCCCAAACTGATCGAGGTACGTTTAAACAATTATCAATTAAACATACTCAGTTCTTCATTTTAAGACTACAACATCTGTGCAGTTTTTGTTAATCTCTTCTTGATTTTTTCATTTGACAAATCAATGGTCTCATATGCAGTTTTCAGCTATGAACACTAGGTGTCGCCATGAACTCACTTTCTATACACTTCCTGTGTCAAATGAGGTGAAAGTGTTGACTTCACACCATACTCTTTAAGATGCATGTGTATTTATAGGGCATCAATTCTTGACATGTGTGTCAATAAATCAACTACAAATCATTTTCACAGAAATGCATCTTGACGATTTCCACTTATGCAATGTGCACCACTGGTCATGTTTCCATTTCTCTTTAGCCAACCAGTGTAACCGACTAGATGCGGAAAGGTATTTGGTTGAAATCCAATTTTTCGCTGCAGTATTACTACATCTAAATTTGAACATTGCATATTTACCTGAAATCTCTATTTTAATGTGAAATGACTGAAAACTAACCACAGGAATTGCGCTGTACCTATGGGAGTGACATAAAAATACACATCGAAGACTCAATGGAGTTGCATGCAGAGAAGACAGTCTAGTTCTAACTTGTCTTTGAGCTGAAATGATTAATGATAGCAGGTCAGGATGTGATTCAGACTTCAGCCAAGATGAACAAACGCACATGTTATTCAACTCCCCAGACACCCAGGTGCTTTGAGAGGAAACACAGGTACGTTCAACTTGCTGTGTGTGTGTGTTTATCTGTCTCACCTAGCTGTGCCCAGAGGGGATTGTAGGGGTGCGTCTTTGCCAGCATGTCGACGCTCTTGGAGGAGTGTTTCTCGAGGAAGATCTTGATTGGGGGCTGCCCATTGGGCATGACGGTGGGCACCCAGGCCAGGTGATTGGTCAGGATGGCTGTCAATAATGCAGGGAGGAATCTGAAATATCAGAAAAGGGCTGGTCAGCAGAGAAGAGAATACACTTGTCCCTCTTGACCTTGTTTGGTAAGGTCAAATGTTGAACCACTACAAGGAAAACTCATTGCTTGCTGAGCTGGACACCACGTACACACATGCATTGCACAAGTCACAAGCACAAACACACATATTGTATTAGCATGATTCACTTCTCAGTCCTGACCACAAGTGTCTACTTCCCTTCCTGTCTCATGACTCAACACTGTCGTGGTAGTTGAGTTCAATCACGTGCTCGGACGCAGATGTGACTGCAGCAGTCATCAAAACCTTCAGTCATGGGAAAACTGATGGGATGCCTCAGAAAAAGGCAAGTAGTGACACAGAAATCAGTGGTTGCCGGGGAGACCCGATGCTTCATTCACGAGTCAACATTACAAAGACGTAGCTGCGTGGTACTTTAGCTGGTAAGCAACGCTGATAAAGAAACACCAATCGTTGCCTAGTCTGAGGAGACGCAGTTTCTGTTCAGTCATTTCGAGAGACTTACAGATTTGGAGAACATGAAAGACTACATTTGACTGTAGTATGTAGTATGGTGTTTTAAAAAAACTATTGAACGTCTCAATACTCCTCAATCTTAGTCATTATTTTAAAACAATCAAACTGTGTAAGCGGCACTGTCTTTTTACAGTTTCTGTTACTTGTGTTTAAATAGTTGGACTGCTTTATAAACAAAATACCTTTGTAAAATTAATATAATTTGGTTGTGAACAGATATATGGCAACCATAAGACATCACTTTTGGCCTCGTCATGGGCAGAGACTAAATTAATTAACTAACTAATCAGTAAATAAAAAGTAGAAGTCAGAGTATTTTCTAGTTGCAGCCCTCGTACGTACAAGAGCATGACAGGTTCCAACATGCCAGAGATATAGGCTTAATCTTCACTGTGTAAATTTGTGATCACAAGTACAAAAAACACATCATTTAATGATTTCAGTAGTTATTCCCGTTCTTTAAGATCAACTTGAAGAAATAATTCATTTTCTAGCGCTGAATCTGACTTAAATCAACTGCACTGAATAAGGCTGCTATGTTCAATAAAGGCCTTGCTACCAATTCATATATGTACAATTAGTAGAGCCTTGACGTGGCTTTGTAACAGGAACAATAAGCAATTAGAGACTGGCAGGGATCTTCTCATTCACAGCTCCCTCTGAGGCAGACAAATAAATGCAAAGAGGGTGAAACACTCACTGTATGTGTGTGTGTGCGTGTGTGTGTGTAAAAGCTGTGTGTGCTTGAGTGTAAGAAAGGGGTAGAAAGACAAGATAATGAATGGTGTGTGAGAACTAGCATGTGTCTCTTGTTGATACACTCGCCCAAGAAGTACAACTGAACAAAAGATGTGGAAAAACTATGCGTGTGTAATATTAATTAATGTGTCGCTATGCATGTTTTCTCACTTTAAATGTCAACGGAGTTGAATGGTCTGATTTCCACAATACATGAGTTTGCTGTGGCCATAAAACTGCTGGAAACCACCATGTGACATGTTTGAAAATGCTGATACAGTTCCTTTGATCCTTGTTTGGGATTGCAATCTCCTTAAACTCAGTGACTGATTGTGACCCAGGTGTGAGCACATGCAGACACTCAACTGGTTCTTGGAGGCCTGCTCCATCAGCAGAGAGAGCTCCCTCATGAAGTGACCGCAGAGCTGGTTCTTCTCCGACGCTCCAGACATCATGGTCAGCCAGACGGGCTCAGGCCACGCGGGGCATGGTGTAGAGGTCGCAGATGGTCATCCTGGAGATGAGGTACAGCGAGGGAGGGATGGATGAAAGAAGGAGAGGGCATGGAGAGAGCGCGAATGAAAGGGAAGGAGGGCAAAAGAGAGAAAACAGACAGAGAGAACAGACATGTTATTGTCTCTCGGGGTAAACAAAAGAGATCTCAGTTTACAGAGCTTCGCTGTCTGCACTGAGGCCACGGGAGACCCTGGTTTTGTGCGTGTTTGTAACAGTCCGACGGACTTGCGCGCACTCACACACAACCCCGTCTCTTGCTCCGTACAGTGTGCGCGTGTGTGTGCTTGTGTGTAGATCTATCTGTATGTGGCTCAGATGGGGCATTTGTCCATTGAGAAGGACTGGAGTTTCCATGGACCGTGGGGCGTGTTGGTGAGCATGTCTCGGCTGGGGGCCAAGCTTTGACACAGGGACAGAGGGAAATCTCTGCAGCCTGAGGAATGTGGAAAATCAGGCGTTTTTAGTCAGAGCTTAAATATGGCCTGCAGCTGGCGCATTCTGAGTTTGAAAATGCAAAACTGTACAAAAAATGATCAGTTTTTATAACACGATGAGGTGATTCTGATGGTTTTAGCCTCTTACTTTTATTCTCTGCAAACAAATAATCATAATCCATATACACACCACATACAACTGCAATCTTCAGCAAATACCGCTGATACAACAGTATAGCCAGGCTAATATGAAAGTAAAGTGCAGTGAACTATCACCCCAGGTGATCCGTCACAAGACTTTGCAGGTCCTGCTGATAAGGCATAAAAACACTGTGCTGTTTTCCAAGCTTGATTTAGTCTTACTGGAAACTTCAGGATTCTCAGGCTGTAAACAAGGTCCATTCTGCCGTAAAAGTCACAACCTCTACCGCTTCTCTTGACCTATAACGAACTCAGTGACAGAGGAGATGCAAAGAGGCAGCGTGCTGAGAGAATGCGCAGGTGTCACGCGGCGAAAGTGACCTTCACTACAACTCGACTATTCCAGTAATCAAGCTATTTTAGGTTGATGTATTTTTCCAAAGAAAACAGGAAGAGCATGTGTAGTCTCTGTTTATGGGATTTTGTAAGAAATTATGAACTGTGAGTGAAAAGAATAACTAATAACAAATTTAACTGCACTGCAATATGATTGTTGCAAATAGTTATTTTTGACTAAACTGCTCTGTGTTGTAACTCTAAACTCTCAAGATTAATAATCAACACAATGACAGTTAGTAAAATTCACAGTTGTGGTGACAGTTAAATATTACTTTTTACAATGTGGTGGCTGCATAAGATAATAATAGCCTGACTTGTCAAATTCTTTATAAGCACAGTGCCGGGGGACATAGCGGGGTCAACCAGAATGCAGTTCATGTCACTTGTAACTCTGCACGCCCTAAACATTTGTCCAACTTTCTTCACATCTCGTTGTCAGCAGGACAGCAGACATGATCCGTCATTTTGGCACCAAATGAGCTAATAATGCTTTATTCATCCCCGTGTTATAAACGGGTCGACTTATCCGTGGCCTTTTCGAGACCCACTTGACCCCGCTGTGTCTGGTGTACATTCACCTACTGAGTGGCGCACAGCGGACAGACGTCTGAGGCCGAGCCAGCGCTAGTCGGGCAGGAGATCTAGTCTCAGCCTCTCTGCAGCAGCTGTTCAGGTGAACTTTAAAGAGTGTGGCTGTCATGTGAAATTAAAGTGATGTGTCAGGCGGAAGAGTCAGATTTAAATGACCTCACTATGGAGGGCAGCAATTGAGATATTTCCGACCTGATCTATGGCTTTTGACGTCACTATGTGCTGTGTTTTCCAAAGACTATTTAAAATAGACTGGTACATTAGTTACACAGTACAATAACTAAATTAAAATTAGTAGTCAAATAAAAGTGTCAGTGTTACTGATTTACTATGTGCAGTCAGATGTTTAGAATAAATCTAAAATTTCTGCACTATAAATTGTGCAGTTCTGCTGTTCAGTTTTTTGCTTTTGTGTCAATTCACCTTATGCTATTGTGGGCCTCCAAGACCAGCATGTTTAACATGAACAACTCCAACACAATTACTGGGCTTAAGCATGCATATGTGGTGCATACTTTTATCCAAGGTGCTTCAGAGAAGGATAAATGCACTTTGTGTGTGGTAAAGTGGGAATTTAGACAGCTAAACCTTATGGATTAAGTAGTTTTGCTTCACTCAGGAGTCCTGCTTGTACTGTGACTGCAAACCCAAACGTAACCCCAATATAGGCTGGTGTCACTTTTATGTACACATGCCTCTGCTAAGTGCGCAGCTTATCTTTGCCTGCATGTGTGAGTCTGTGTGCGTGCCCACCTTCCAACTACGTCAGAGCAGCATCAAGCAAAGGAATTTCTTCCAGTTTCCTTCTGTGATGTTCCATGAAGTCAAAACCCCTTAATGGCAAAGGTGGCACACTTATATTTAGCTGCCTAGCTGAAGGTGAGATTTTACAGATATTTTGTTTGTCCCAAGTAACGGCGTTCCTCTTGCTGGCACTCACATATTATTTACTATTCTGGTGCCCATGGCCAGTGTCTGAGGTAGATAGGGTTGCCACTCAGGAGGCTTGGGTTGCTGTGGCCACCTGCCAACAGGCATATGACTGCAGCAATGAGGGGACCCTGGACAGGGAACTGCCTGTCAGTGCGTATGTGTGGTAAGTGAAAGTAGCGGTGGAGATAGGCATGCATGCACACACACACACACACACGTGCACATAAAATAATCTTGTGTTTTATGAGTACCGATATAGCACTGTCATACAGTACTGACAAGTATGTCTTGCCCACCCACACGTACAGAATTTTGGAACCTAATCAGCACAAATTTATGATTTCATATTTCGTGTCATCACATATAATGATTAAATACAAGTACAGGGAAGTGGTGGTGCAGAGCTGAGAAGTAACTGATGGCTTATAAGAGACTGGGCATATAAGCTTCCCTTTATCACAACCAAACTCCCAGCATGCACTGCAGTCACAATGCAACAACTACGGTTTGCTCAAGACAGGTGGGGAACAGTGCGTTCCTCCTTTGTTTTACCCAACATATTGCAGCATCTCTTACTGAAGGTTAGTATGCATGTTATTATTCTTTTTTTAAATTATTTTAAAACAACATTTAAGTAAACATACGAGGAGGGACAGAGACTGTTAGCATCACACTGTCCTCTAACATAAACCACAGTGAGTATTCATTAATTATTGATTTCTGCGACACCTCGGCTTGCAGCATCAGTAACCGGAGCAGAATTACAGAATCCCCTCACTTCACCTCTGTTACCTTAGAATCCCATAAATTGACCTTGTTACACGCAGACACTGACAGATAGGACAAGCAGCATTTGATGCAACTGTTAAAAATGTAAAACTCTAATGAAGATGCATTTTAGGATTTGTTTATGTAAGTTGCGCGTCAACATAATGTGACAATTGCCTTGTGAACATAAGATTTTTAAAACAAAAAAAATGTCCTCTTGTGAACCTCGGTGCTTCTTTTGTGTCCAAGGCACAGCAGCTGTTGAATTTTAGATGTTGCCAGCAAACACATGCTTTACTGCCTGCTTGATATACTTTTGAAAAAGAAACTATGAATGATGTCTGGTAACCGACTAACTTAAACTATGCTTGGAATGAAAGGCATGTACGAAATACTTCTCAGGTCATTAAAGCCACCCAAATGTTAGTGCAACAACACGTTTAACACAGGGGTGAGTATGAACACTGTGCAACCTACTTTAAGTAACACTAAGAGTTTGCTACTGGTGCTTGTAATTGTAACATAACAAGACTAGGCCTTGGATAAAATTCTGTGCAATCAGCTTAGTTTCATGCCTATTTGTACTGCCTCCCCTATCCCTAGTGAAGCAGCTACTTCTTGACAAAGCAATATTTTACAGGTCCTTTACCCCTCCTCTCTCTCCCTGTGATACCTGCCTTTCCTGCATCCAATCCTGGCTACATTCCCTCGCTACCAGGAAACCCTATAAAACACACTGCAAATGTCTCATGATGTTCAGTGAGGAATGATATTGACAAAATGAATGATACGTGCTGCAGAGCATGCTTTTGTGGCGAGATTTTATGGTGCAGAGATCTATAATCTAAATACCAGATAGGTCTTTCAAGTGTAGCATCCAACAGATTTTAAATGTCACATTTTCCCTGGGTCTCCATAATGAGGAGACCTTGCTATGTACTCAAAGACAGAAAGAGTTTATGGCCACAATACCTAAAACCTGAATGACGGATTATAAAAAGACAGTAAGCATTTCAAAAGTGTGACTGATCATGTTGCTGTTTTTGTCTCTTGGAAAACATAATGCTAAATCCTCAGGTTAAACTGCAGGATAATTTGAGTCCTAAAATCATGAAGTTATAAAGCATGTGACGTTGTAGTGATAAACACCCCTAAAAAGCTGCTGTCTGCAAAAGGCATCACCGTCATATCATTTGCAAGTGAGACATTTAGAGAGGAAGATTACGGTGTGTGTTTCACAGTGAGTGAATGTGAACTGTTGCCCAACCTGAACTCGTTGAGTCCGTCCACCATTCGGCTGTAAGCCAGGGCCCTCTGGCTGGCATCAGCTGACCGCCGACTCATCTTCATGGCCTTGAGAGTGACATAACACACATGCACTTTGAGATACTTGGCACTCAAGCTGACAAACAAAGTTACAGGAAAGGTGGAGCAAGGAATTTGCAAAAGAGAAGAGGGAGGAAGGCCAAAGGGAGGATGGAGGGTAAAACTGGAAGTCACCCAGCGCTCCAATGGTGCCAACAACACCAGTAAACAGAACCGCAGATATACAAGGTATGACCATTGACTGCTCAATCTGACAGCAACTCTGCTCATTATAACAGCAACGGCTGTGAGGTTTTCATTTGGGTACTATTCATATCTCACTGCTAAATGGATTTCACTGACAGGCTCGCTTCCATATTGTCAATCAGGGAGATGATGAAAAGCACTGAAAACTGAGTCAGACAAATTAATTCACCTGTTCGATGGCGCTCTTCAGCTTGTTCATGTGGCTTTCAAATAGAGGAAAGTGGGAGAAAAAGAAATCCTGGAAGCGGCTGTTCTCCTCTGCGTTGGGGGACAGCAGGAAGATGACCCCGATGGCGATCTTCTTCTTCCGAGCCACGCCGAGGCTTGGCCCGCCGCTTTCATCGGACATGTTGAAGCTTTCCTCGACTGACCTGATCGGGACAGAGTAAACAGGGAGTCATCTTCAGAGCAGAGGGAGATGCATACAACTTGCCAAGGCTGAAATGCGCAGCTACTTAAACTACTAAATGTTTACTTGACATTTGAATCTGAATCCTACTACTTTTGCAGCACTTGAAGCTATAAGTTATATCTTACTTTACATAACTTGAATATTATTTCGGATTCTCTTTTGCAACTTTCCAGGTTCATACAGTTTACTAAGATATCATCAGTAAATCAAACAAATCAATCAAGCAAACAAAACCAAAATCCAAAAGACTTTTTTTTTTTTTTTTTTTTTAAATTGTTCTAGCCAGTAAACAAGATGCTTAGGTGCTGCTGAACTGGAGCGCCTGGAAGAATAGAGCACTCGGAGGCTGACAGCTGCGTTTACAATGACAGGCCAACAGAGCATCCTGTCTAGTCACAGCACTGCGAGTGTATGTTTGTGAGCGAAGTTATTAGTGCATAGCAGCAGTGTGTGTCATTTTCCCAGCTGCCTGCTGAAATTCTGAGGAAGTCCTTGCAGGATAAACTTTACAAAAGCCTGGCAGAGGCCCTGAAAAGGGAAGAAGAATGAAGGGGAGGGGAGGGTGTAGTGATTTGGAGAGACTCCATTAAGTGTGTGTTTGGAGAGTTGCACAGAAAAGGCCATTGATCTTAAACACTTGTCTTACTCTTAAGTGTCACTTGAACAACTCAAAGTGTACGTGTTACTCTCGACAGTTGTTCTTTACTGCACGTACAGTACAAGTTTCTTTCTTCCTAAACACATTCATTGTTATAACATGTGTTTTAATATGTACTTTGCACCAGCATGTGTGCATGTGTGATTTGTGGCGTCTCACCATCGCGGGAAGACGCCGTTTTCCAGGCTGGTGGTTTGGCTGCGGAGCCATCGGCGCTGGTAGCTGGACGCACAGCTGCTGGTCAGCGAGGAGCCGGGTGACGGGAAGGGAGTGATCAACAGGCTGCTAAGAGAGGCTAAAGGGGCAGTCGGAGAGATTGGAGGTGGAGACGAGGAGAGGAGAGAAGAGGAGAGAACAGAAGGGAATGGTGGGTGACAGAAGAGAAAAATGACAAGAGTGAGTCAGACAACAAGTGCGTAGGGTTACTCCTTCTGAATGACACTTTGTACACACACACCCACACACACGTACACCCACACTCCCAGACAGAGCTAGACAACAGAAACCTAGAGGACAGTAACTGTTCTTACTAAGACAAAGAACTTGAAAAGGACAAACACACAAAACACAAACACACAAAAGAAAAACACATCTTTCCTAAAATACAGCCCCTAATTACAGGATAGCTTTCATATGAGATCTAATCTCAGCTGGTGTGAACAGTCACATGCTGCAGTTGTTGGACAACCTGGCTTTACACCAGACTGGCATGGTAATGACAACCTACCCTCTCTCACACACACAGACAAACACAGATCACGAGGTTATTTACAGCCCAGGCAGCAGGCTCTGATCAATTGTCACATGAACAATTTAGACGGTGAGTTATCTTCTCTGTATGTGTGTGTGAAGAGATAAAGAGATATGATTTCACGAGGTGAGCGAGCAAAAGTGTGTGTATGATGGATTTAGAGAAAACTGTGCTAGAAAGTTGTAGACGCAGCAGAAGAGAGACAGTAAAAGGCGAGAGGAGATAGACGGGAGGAGATTTTGTGTCACATTGGGACATGTATGTATTTGTGTGTGTGTCAGAGTTAGATAAAGAGCTCTCTGGCCCAACTGCAGAGGGGAGGTGGAGAGAGTGGAGATGAGAGGACGAGGCTTGAATTAGAAGTTCATTTACTAGTAGCAAGTTTTGAGAGCTGCTATATATATTCCTCTGCATGTGACCGGAGTTTGAGCAGAAAGCACAATTCCCCTCATACCAGTCATGCCAGTGGGACATGGTGATGTTTGTAGAGGGGGGTAGGGGCAGAGCACAGGGGACACGGGTCAGTTTCCATTGCACAAGGTTTTTCCCGGACCCTGGAGGCCTCATAAACACCTCCACACCATCTTCCACCTATATTATCATCCTTCTTGCTGGTTTTAGGTCAAAATGCTAGCAGTGGAGAGATGAATAAGGAATGATGCATGTTGTCCGTCTCACCTTTCTCACCCTCTTTCCAGTCACACTCCAATGGGGCTTGAGAGGGTGCACCTATGGCTCGTTTTAACGAATGGAAAAGTGCGCACATGTGCATCTGCATACCACACTGGTGAAGTCGCACAGGAACCACCACAGGGTTTAAGTAACCAGCGCTTGTGTAACCGCTCATGCTCTTGACCTTGAACAGCACCGTTAAAGCAGGTCAAAAAAATAAAACTCATTGGCTGCATCACTCGTGTTTCGGGTAATCTGAACAAGCCAGAGATAACTCGCGAGACCCGTGATGTGTTTCAGGTGAAAATGGGGAGACGCAAAACTCTCTGAGGTGTAATAGTACAATAATTTCCTGATTTATTCTTGATCCTCTGTGTTAGTTGACAAGAATAAATGTGAATCCAATTCATGTTCCGCTGTCGGGCTGAAAGCTGTGATGAGTGTAGGTCAATCCGGGCTTTGGCTCTTAGTCTCATTAACCTACCTGACCTGGCGATGCCGCTGTCCCTCTCATCGTGAAGCCCTCGGCCGGGCATGTCCATTGGGTGACTGTGGCCTGGAGGAAAAGAGAGAGAGTGAAAGGTTGGGTTAAGGGTAAGAGAAAGTGGTTAAGAGAGAATATTGATGGGTGACAAAAAACAGAAAGGAGAGATTGGTGAAAATAAAGAGAAGAATAGAGTGAGTTAGATGAAGAGAAAGAAAAGAATATTTTGAGAGAAATGAGAGGGGTGACAGACAAGACAAGAAACAGACAAGAAAAGACAAAAAAAAAAACAAGTAAGTATCAAAAAAGGTGATCAGCAAAATGGAGCACCAGGCGTGCTGAGGATGCTCTCATTACCACCCAGTAAGAGACTTGTGGTGCTCTTCTACTCCACAAGCAAATACGAAGACAAATGCTTTTGGATCTTTCACATTGTCAGGATCTATGTCTGAGCCATAGCAAGAAAATCGTACTTTGTGCAATCATTCTTTTTACTAAATACAATTGTGGGACTTGCAATCAGGAAAGAAGGTTTTTCTTGCTATTGCCTGACCAGACACAGCATCACAATGTGTAATGGTTCACAAAGTATGTACAGTAAAGAAGTATCTTAAAGTGAGGTTTAATCTAGCAGAATGAATCACAAACAAAATATCCGAGGCCTGGTGGCTTATTCAAAACGACTCTATGTAAATTAGACTATGAACCCCACAACTCTACACACGAGGAGGCTCCAAACACAAGCAGGTGGCATGCGAATTCCTACTGTGAAACGGCTGTTACCGATTGATTGTCACAATGTTAGTGTAACCTTTGTTTTGTAACACCAAAAAACAGTAAGTGTCAAAAAAAGCAAAAACAAATACAGCAAAAGCACCACTGTTGTGAAAGGCTGTCGCTCACTGACTCACTCTTACTATCACCATCTCCAGCAGCTGTTACAGCTTTGATGAAACTCTCTACAACAGACACCGTAATTTGGATCTCACAGTCAGTTTGCTCGTTCTCAAACGTCCTCCTTGTCAACACTTCAGGACAAAATGGGAAAAATACCAATGCTTCTCACAGCAGAGGCGTGAAAACCACAAAATGCTGCATTGCAATGTGTCGACATGATTAAACAGGAAGTCATGAAGTTGCCTGTTTTTGTTTTGTTTTTTTGCGCAAAGCATCTGAGTGTTGATAAATGTGTATGCATCTTATAGCACACTGCACTTTATGACCATAACAACATTGCATAACTGACAGGAGCTACACGGCATGCCAACCTAAGGCCGCTCTAAACAGGATTGTGGGATTGTGGGTAGGCAGCATGGTGCAGGGAGCGTTTCGAAAACTCACCACTGCTTGACTACAGCAGGGAAAGAAGTTTTAACCCCCACAAGAAAGAGAGGGAAGGAGAAATAACCACAGAATACTTCTGTGAGGAAAAGGGAGCTCTGTGATCAGCATGATATAATGAATCATATGAATTTAAGTGTAGTGTGCTGCAATTCAATACTCTACTGCTGCACAGAGATGTGAGTAAAATGCATTTTATTTAAAGACATCGTGTAGCTATCTGGATTATGCTGTTCAGTAAATGCACACATAGGTACTTACTCCTCCAGTTAGAAAACTCCAAGCTGATCAAAGAGCTCAGGGGACAGTTAAGTTAAATGCTTTACAGTGATGATACATGGGCAATGCAGTGTGTGTTTACTATTACTAGAAAGATCAGGGTTCCTGTCGATTCCTCACCGTGCCCACCTATACTGGTATATTTTTGGGGATTTGAGGAACAGGATTATGACTTAACTTGTTTCACCAAAGTTTAACCTTTTCTCTCAACAATTACTGCCAGGTGTCCTTGAACAAGGCGTTTTACCACCAGCTGCTCAGGTGCGACCAGCTTTGTGGGCCCACAACAGACTGTTCCTGTGTGGATGGATGTTCTTGTTCACTGCAATATTAAAAAAGGTAGTAGGGGTTAAACGCACATAAACCCTGAAGTCATTGCCCAAGTATCAGAGTCACTGGCAAAGACAAGTTAGCGAGTGTGTGAATGAGAGAGAGAAGGAAGTGCAAAACTTAGCTATGTCTACAGCCACCTACACCAGTGAGAACCCATGCACACCACTCCCGCATGCGTGATACAACTGCACGAGTGGGTCAGATAGTGCTGACAGATATTTTATGATTTGTTTGGGCAGACTTTATGGCTGGGTTTGTTCTATGTGACACCTCCATTAGCAAAACAAAGGAAGGGAAGGTATTTAAAGCCATACATACGTCTCTGTGATTTACTAGGTGGAAGTTTGTCTTGTTTAGGCTAATTTGAAGTAAACCGGCATCAGTAAATAAAAGTAGCCAATTCACTAGTAGAGGTGTCTTAAAGCAGGGAAAAGAGCTTTATTTTTTGCAGTTATTGGTGCCATGAGGGAATATAAAGTAATATAAAGTAAACTGATTTAAGAAGAGACATTATCTTGTTATTATCAATTATAACATATTAATTATGTCTGATGGGAGCAACCTGCTTCTGCAGCTTCTATCTGACCCATGGTATTTGCAGACGTGCTGTGATATTGCATGCTATGACTACTGCTACCGCTTCTAGTGCAAGAATCACCACACAGGCATGCAGCCGCTGAGAGTCAAGCTCTGTGCAGCCACCACTACCGCAACTACAGCCTACACACACGCATGCAACTGGCACACTTCAATCGTGGCCAGTTTTTAAGCGCCAACCTGAAAAGAAAGATGCGCTCTTGATGAGGCGCAGAGGGCCCTGTTCAGAGAAGGCCCGTCGAGGGCTGCAGAGCTGAGAAAATCCTGCGCAGCACAAACAAAAACATGGAAAAGAAGAAAAGGGAGGAAGAAGGGGAAAAAGACAAAAAAAACATGGACCATGGTTAGTGAATGAGTAAGGAGGAAAGCTGGCTGCCTCCTGTCATCAAACCATCACGTAGTGAACAACTGATTTACCGGAGCTTTTTAGTCTGAAATGAAATAATGAGTATCATCTTGGTAGGTCGGTCAGACAGACAAACATGAGGGGGCTGGTATCGCTCACAGAAAACACAGCTAATCAGACAAATAAACGATGACAAACTTTCAATCTCTTGTGTAGTTCAATTTAGTCTTTTCTGTGAGGATTGCAGAGAAAATACACAAAAGGATAGAATTTGCCAACAGTTCTTCATATTCTTTAGTATTATTTATATTCTTCTTTTTCTTTTGGGAGTGTGTCGATAAGTCAGACTTGTCAGGTGTTTGTGTAAATGATCTACTGTATCTGAAAAAATGATACCAGAGTTTCACCACATGTAATGTGGAGAGCAGAGTCCTCATGAGTTTCAGGGAAACACCAGATGAGTGACAGCAGAGATGTTTTATGGATAGCAGTTCTAATTTCCTAATTTCCTGAGAAAAACCTGCAAATTGTTTGAAAACTGTCTAATTGTTCACGAGGTTAGTGTAGGGGAGCAGTAATGGAGAGCTGTTGGCAGAGTCTATCCAGCCTGGTTTGGATTCGAACGGGAATGTTAAAGGGTCAGGAAGAGAGAAACAAAACTGACTGCTTCCTCACAGTTCTACCAATGCACTTCAACTGTGTGAACTGAACGAAAAAGGCAGAATTAAGCTGTAAATACCAACAATATTTCATACTGTCAAGTACTGCGTCATTAAGTTATTTGAATTTCATTTTCTCGGCTGGCCTGGGAACGCCTCGGAATCCCCCCTGGAGGAAGTGTCTGGGGTGAGGGAAGTCTGGGCATCTCTGCTCAGACTGCTGCCTCCACGCGACCCAGGTCCCGGATAAGCGGTGGAAGATGGATGGATGGATGAATGGATGGAAGTTCATTCTTAAAGGGAGGAATATGCAGTCGCACTACTCTACAAGTACTTTCAAGAGGAAAGTAACTTCACTTAGTGTTTGTGTATGATAAAAATAAAAACAACAATTAATTCACTTTCTACCGACAAGTCACATGTGAACTGAAAAGAAAACAGGAGGAGTGCCTTCTGTGTCTTAAGAAGGTTTGGTGCGGTGCTGGGTTTCTGAGGTTACCTATGTTCCCTAGGAGACTGCTAGGCCCGGTGTTTTGATCAGGCCTTAGGGTGTTACTGTCCTGCCCAATGAACTCCAAGCTGTCCTGTAACCTGCGGCAGATCAAAAAGAATAGTTAATAGTTAGATCTTGTGGATGAATAAAAATAAAATCCCACAACACAATTATCTTGTATATATAGTGTATTTGAAAGATCTGTATAAGTTCACTTTAATTATGACAGTATGTGGAAACTATGGGGGAAATAAAAAATACAGAGGGAAAGAAAACAGACAGAAAGACAAAGAAACAGTGACACAGAAGGAGACAGTATCCTTGGTTGACACAAGAAATGCAGACTAGGACAGATGGAGAGGGGGAGAGAGAAAGATGAGATGAGAAGGTATCGTCATGTGCCGGCTTATGGAAGGAGCTGCCATAGGAATCAGAGCGAGACGTGGGTGTGTGTATGTGTTGATAAGCGTGAGTGTACTTACGTGTTGAGGCTGCCGTACACGCTGCCTCCCGTTCTGGCAGTGAAGACCTTACTGAGCATCAGCTGAGGTGGCGATCTGATATGACGATAGCGCAGGGACAAAGATAATCATCATGAGTACTCAGTTCATGCGCTTACGCACGTTTGTGTGCCTTTCACATCTAACCTTGTTTGTCTCTTTCTTCTCCTTCAACGTTTCACGACTTTTACTTTCTTTCTCTCTCTTTACTCTCTTGTCTCCTTCCCTTCTTACACTTACTGCACTTGCACCACAGGTACACCAGGTAAAATATCACAGTATCAGCTGTGAGGTAAAAGCCACTGATGTGTCTGTACTGTTCTTACCTGATCTGGTGGATTTTTAGTGTGGAACCTTTGTAGCTCATAGCCACAGAGCCGAACATCATTTCTCCCAGCATTACCACATCAGACGAACACCTTGAACCCTGGTGAGGAGAGAGTGAGCACAATTTTGTTACCCTTAAAGAGCAATAAAGTTCAGAGTTGTTTTATCCAACAAGGTCACTCCTACTGGACCTGTATGTATACACATGCATTTTATGTGTGTATATGTGGTGTTTTGTGTGGTTACCTCCTTATGCAGCTGTGAATGTATGGGTATGCATATGCCTTACTGCAGAGGGGTAAATATGTACATTTTTGCATGCATGTTGTAAATGTGTGTTACCTGGAATCGCAGGCCTGGTTCCTTGGTTTCCTTTGTTTCGGA
The DNA here is from genome assembly GCA_023238725.1 of Scortum barcoo. Taxonomy (NCBI): domain Eukaryota; kingdom Metazoa; phylum Chordata; class Actinopteri; order Centrarchiformes; family Terapontidae; genus Scortum; species Scortum barcoo. The sequence goes on along the minus strand of CM041534.1, from coordinate 17,779,545 downwards.
AGCGCAGGAGGACGAGCTGTCCAGGGAACTGCTGCTGCCTCCTGTGGGACGGAGCTGGCAGCATTTCCCAAACATCTTCCCCTGGCCCTCAGTGCTCTACAGTACAAAGAAAAAAATAGAGAATTACAGACTACATGCAATGAACACAGGCCCATTTAATTCAGCAGAAGGTTCAAGTTACATCAGAAAATCACAATACACTTATATACACAAGAGATTGGATCATCATCTATATGTGAGCTTGTACGCAGCTACTAAAGGATATAAACAAACTTGAGCTGCGTCTGAAAACATAAACAACTGGCGGAGTAAAAAGCATACCAACCATTTCATCAGCAAAGTTGAGTTCTTTTCCCTCAAGAAGCCTAAATAAATAGTCTCCCCATGACTATGTATAATCAGCAGTAATAGCTAAACTTCTACAGTTGCCTCTTGGTTGTTACTTCCTCGTCATCCTTGTAAACTATTGGGCTATTTTGTGAACAGGCACATGAAATGACCAAGACAGATGCACAAATATTTGTGTGCTTAGATCTTAAAAAGGTTTGTGCCTGTTCATGTGAGAACAGCCTGTACACGTGGGAGTAGATAACAAAGTCAAGAGGATTTTACTGCAGTGGGATTTCAGTTATGGAGGTAAACATAATGAGAGAAACCGACTGAGATCCATAAAAAGCTAATGATGAAGTCACATTTTCGGTCTAATTTCACTCTGACACTGCAACATTTTAACAAGTCTGAAAGAAAATGTCAAAGTCACAGGCCCATTTTAAGTAAATTTCTTAATGGAAAAACACAAATGAAGTTGAATTGTTCATGTTAAAAACAAAACAAAACATAGGAACCAAATCCAGAGGCACTTGTGTAAACAGCAAGCTAAAAGCAATGTGAGCTCAATCAGCCTGTGTCATGTGCCTTCTTAACTTGGCAGCCTATTCAAGAGGAATGCATTTGGGAGGGTGGGGAGCAGAGGGGGATAGGGGGATGGGGTGTGTGTGTGTGCCTGTGTTTTAGCTAGGCTCTGGTAATGGCTCACTTGAAACCACTGTCGCTGCCAAAGTAAGAGAGGAAGAGAGAAAGAAAGGCAGAAATGAGAGAGAGACAAAGAAGAAACAAAATTAAATGAGGAGAGAAGAAAAAACAGGCAGAGCAGCTGATTTTTGCAGCACGCGCACACATATGTAGCCTGATAAAGCCACGCCGATTCTCAACAAGCGTATGTTAGAGTGTGTACATGGGTGTGTGTGTCCACTGCAGTGCAGTGTGAGGTGTGTACACAGAGGCCAGCAGCATGTGACTGCCAGTCATATGACTCTTTCGGGAACTCGTGATCGAGCAGTACTGCAATCATTCCCTCCCTCCCTCCCTCCCTCCCTTTCTTTCTCTTTCTCTCTCTCTCTCCCCCCACCACTCCAACTTCATCCCTCTCCAATTCCTGCAGATTTCTCTCTCTCTCTCCCCTTTAGTACATCCATTTCTTTCCTGCACCAGATTTGTCTTCATCTCTCTCTTTTTTATTTTTTATTTTATCCCCTCCCTCATTTCTTTTTTTCATTCCTAACTCTTTCTCACCCGTCCCATGCATCTCTGTCCATGCCTCGTTTCTCTATTCCTCATTCTCTCTGACGCTCTGTGCTCTGCTCATTCCTGCTGTTAGTCTCTCTCAAATAAATTCCTCTGAGTTGACGGAAAAAAAACAAACAAACGAGAAAAAAGCCATCATGTGACAGAAGTCACACGGTAGCTGGCAAAGCCCTAACGATGCAGAATGCACCAAAAATATTGACATCGGCCCAAGTGCACACACACCGCACTGACCCCTCTAACATTGCTCGATGCATTATCTTGCGGTTTTGTAAGAGCTTGTGCAAACAAATGTCACTGTGTGAGACGAACACACACACACGACACAACTCTTCTCACTGCGGTTCCATATCTGGCCGTAATCCAATTCAAACGTAGGGCTTCTGTGAATCCACATGTGCGAGTTGAGAAAGTTGAGCAAACAGACAATCTGGTTGTCAATGTCAGGGGATCGGCAGGAGTGTGTGCCGGTGTGTTTCCGTGTGACGGCAAAGGTTATGGGCAAGGTAATGAGACAGATGGACGAGAGAAGGTGAGGCGGCAGACAGGGGAAACCTGGTTGGTGTAAAAGAAGACAGGCCAGGGAGGAAGTGAAAAGATGGGTGAAACAGGCAGGAGACAGAGGAGGTATGATGAAAGAAAAAGAAAGACAGGACGGGGAGGTGTAGAGTGAGAGGCTTAAGAAACAAGGAGACAAGATGAGGAAAGGCAGAGTGTGGAGGGAAGAAAAAGGAAGAAAAACAAAGAAAGGGGCTGAGGTAGAAAGAGATTTAGGAAGAGAGGTATAGTGGAGTACAGTAAGCATGCATCTTTTTCAGAGAGCTCTTCGAGAGTGAAAGAGAAGATTTAAAAAAAGTAGAGGGTGATTAAAAGATTACAGCGATAATGCAGATAAGACCATGATTAGTTTACAGGAGGAGAGGACAGTAATCAGGACATTAAAGAGAGACATATAGAGATCAAGGGGGAGGCTGCAGATTTAGAAAGAAGACAGCATGGAAGGGAAATGTAGAGAGTGTGAGACCGGAGCAGATACAAACAGACAGACAGACAGACAGACAGACAGCAAGTGACACGGCTGTCATGTGAGGAGGATGAAAGAATGCTGCTTACACATGGGCTGTCAAATGAGGCTATTATTATTATTGCAGATAAGAGCACAAGAACAAACCGGTCAGGCTATTAGACATGTTACTCAAAATTTCAAAACAGTGCTTCACTGTTTGCTGGGAATTAAAAAAAAAAAAAAAACAATCAGCTGGCAGGTGCGGTGTGGGCGGTGTGGGAGAGGTTGTACACCCAAAGCTGGCAGTCTAAAGATGTAACTTATTGTTTGGGAGCAATTGTTGTGCACACACCCTGATAAAGACCCCTACACTGTAGTAGAATAGTTTTTAATCACGGTGTCTCGCTGGCTCACATGGGTGTGTTGACAATTAATGAGCACTGTGAGTCTCATGCACTCACTGACACACAAACAAAACTACCTGTTTGACATGCTGTCACAACAAGGAGGACAACCTTGGCATGGAAACACTAATCATAAGAATTTCTGGCATGCACTGAGTCAAAAGGAGACCGGAACATTTTGTTTTGGAAACTGCAACGAAAGTGAAACTATATATTAACAAACTTTTAATTTATTTTTTTGTGTCTGACAAATCTTAATTTTAAATGTTTAAAAAGATAAAAATAAATTTTATAATTCACTACTGCCTTTTTATAAAATTATATATATATAATATATATATAATGTATATATATATATATATATATATATAATAATAATAATAATAATAATAATAATAATAGCCTCTTGATCCCGCGGTTGGACGGTTTTAACAGTGAGGCGTCCTGAAGGATAAGCAGGACACGGTGCAGCATGTGTCGTCTGAACATCATGAAACAGTCACATGACTTCTGTCGCATGTCAAGCCTTGGTTCTCTGTGAGTCTCTCTGTTGGTGGCTATGCTGTCTCTCTACTCTCATCTTTACTCATGGTAAACTTTAAATCCTTTTTTGAAATGCTACTTGGGATTGAACTGAACAAAAAAGAAACAACAGTACCTGTGACTGAATAAAGCTGATGAAGAATCATCAATGTGCAGGATAAGAAAGGGTATACAGGTAAGTAGCTGTTCAGGAAGGTGACATCTGACCACCTCCTGCAACATATTTTCAAAAGGATCCGGGGCTACTCTGCTGCATCAGTTGACCCCTGATTTTATAAACCAAATGATCACAAAACAGACATGTGACTCACGGTGATGGGGGTTTCCTCCGTGCCCCTCTTCTTGGCATTGGAGTCGAAGAGGACATTTCTGCCGCGCCTCTCACAGTCCTGATACACGATCAGCCTGATCTGACTGGGCTCCAGCTGGGGGATCGGCCAGCTAGATGGAGGGAAGAGAGGAGAGAGGGGTCAAAAGAAGTGAAGGCAGAGAAAGCAAAGTGATGTAGAAGAAGACACATGGGGGTAAGGTGGGAGAAAATAATGTAATAAGTATAAGTAAACTGATTAAAGCACCAGATCAATGAGATGAAACAGTGAAGAACCATCTCACATGTTCACAAAGAAACATCTTTCACTCATATCTTTGTGTTTCTTCCAAGACATTTGCACATTAGAGACAGTGAGATCGTGCTCCAGTAACAAAACTCCAAAATAATCTGGTGCGCAACAGCACTGGACGAAGCAGTGGAACAACAACAACACAACTTTGTCCACTGTAAATACCATTTCTGAGAATAAACCTGTTAAATTATGAATCGGGTAACTAAATACTGACACAATTCATGACTCTGTCTGAACAACATAGATTAACAAATTGATTTTTTGCAACGGAACAACCTCCGACCTGTGACAAAGGCAAATATTTGAGTAACTCATTTAATATTTTTTGTACCAATAGGAAAAAAAGTCTACAAAGGCTCTTGGATCAGGGTTAGGGGTGTCTAAATGCAACTATGGTTATTCAATGAACTTTGCTGTGCTCTCGGATCCCCTGAACAGAGTTTGATGTGTAAGCAGGAGGGAAAAGGCAGAAACGATATATTACCAAGCGTAACAAGCCAACTGACTCTATGCCACAGCTGCCATTCATCCATCTCATACCTCAAACAGTAGGGATCAACAAAGGCGTGCCAAGACAATCTACCACCCACCACTATAGATTTACAGTGTGGGTGCACACTAAAATGGAGCAAGTCCAGACACTCACTCAGCTGATTTCATCCAAGTTGTTCGCAGCACCTCCCTGTTTTACATTCATGCAGGTACACATGTGACAGTCAACAAGTACAATCAGTTGAGTCACCGCTGACACTCTGTTCAAGATAATGAGCCTTATTTTTTACATGCAGCTGTACAGTGAAAAGCCCCTACACCATCTATTGGCTGTCCTCAACTAAACACATTTTTAACTAAAAGTTATAGGATTTCTTCAACCAACTGATGAGCTGACTGAAACATCTGTAAAATTTCATCATTGACTATTTGCAGGTGAACGTGCTAATGCAGATCTTTTGATGGACCCGAAAATGCAATCAGCTTCTTACTATGAGCCACGGGAGGCTGTAAGCCTATAGTTTTGAGTCTTTGGATCTATATATATGGATCTATACATGAGAGATTTCTGTAGTTTCATTCTGACTGTTGCTCTTCTGACTAGTTTGATCCTTAACTCTGATTGGTGCTTATCTACATTTTCCAGTTGTGACTACCCAATTAAATTAATTAATGAATTAATTAAAAAGATAAAAATAGCTTCGACTTCAGTTGAATAAGCTGTGGCTTTTTGAGTTACTACAGAGACAGCCCTTACTGCAACTCAAGAGGACTCATTGAAAAATAATGTTTTAAGATTTATAGCTATATTAGAGATTTTGGGTACTAGATTTTACAGTGTTATAGACTTTAATAGTGGTTCTTTTCTTCTTGCAGCAAACAGTGTCCAATAGTTAAGTAACAACTAAGCCGTTTATACTGGCAACCTCTACTCCATGGCTGTTGCTAGGTAACCTGTGGTTTCATTCAGCTCATCTTGTTAATGCTGGTCATCTCAGGTAATGTAGTAAAGGAGGTTGTTGCATATTTACACCTCACTGCGGGTAGTGGTAAGCCTTCGCAGGGCTCTGACAGTCAGCTTCTGCTTTTGGGGAAACTTGCCCCCTGCTTGATTTAGCAGGGGGCTATAAAGACGTCATGGGACCGAACCGACAGATAGATGGTCAAGGATTCCTGTCTGATTCGACGGAGAGATGGGTCAGGCAGATGGACACAGAGCTGGACCTAAATATAGCCTTTTATTGGGGAGCCGGGAGAGTCCCTAAACACAAGTGTTTATAGTAAATGGGTTGGTGGGGTGGAGTGGAAAAGGAACAGTTAAGTCCACCTCACTTGCCAACGAAAAACACAGGCCCACATTCAAAAACGCCATTTCAATTGTTGGCCAGTGAGCCTTGACGTGGCAGGGAATACCTCTGTGTTGGTGTAAGCTTCTCTGTGTGAGCGAGAAGGTCTATGTGTACATTCCCGTGTATGTGAGCTGCTATTTACCAAACAGCGGTGTCAAAGTATGACCAGCGCTCTTGGAGGCGAAGTGATTCAGTCTTGCAGGAGCGCAGAGAGGTGGGGTGGGGTGGGTGTGCAGTCATGTGCTGCAGACTGCTGCAGTGTTAACTTGTCAAACCAAAGTCATTTGTCAAAAGCGGCCTTGAGAGGCATTCACACAGGAGTACCTGTTTTTGGGACAACGTTGCTCAGTGAGCTGCCTCGACATTTGCATGTGGAAACATCTCCAACATTCATTCGAGTAGCTTGCTTTGTTTCACTCACTTGCCAGAAGCTCTGCCTACCAATATAGACTGAAACCACCATGTGAATTTAAATAAGGTTTACATGCACTCAGCAAAGGGAGTGCTGCACCCCTCACCCACCCTCAGGCATGTGTATGGTTTAAGATGACTTTCAGACACTCACGCAAGTGCAGATTCATGTCAAAATGTGCTTTCAGATCAAACGTATTGAGTCAAACTTAAGTAACATTAGCTATCCTCGTGCCCAGTGAGGTGGCTTCATAGTAGATGTCTACCGCTGCAATTCCAAAAACAAGTGTTTTTTAGCATATAAAAAACAAACGAGGAGTAAGAGTTGCCTTGAGGTCAAGTCAATACTCAAACTGCTGAATTCCCTACAGACACGTTGGGAGTGGTGTTATCCCTCTGACTGACACGATCCCGCACGCATTCAGAATAATTTTCGTGTTTTTCTTTTTGTCTTCTTTTTGTGTCTTCCTGTAGCAATGAACGCCGACTCCATCCGTCACCTTATACTCCTTTAGGACCAATACAACGATGCTTGGCAAATTATCACTCATGTATCATCTATACATGTTTTAAACAGGACACAAATAAAGATTGGTTGATAAAGGCTGCTGAACGCCTGCTCTGTTGCTGTTATAGAAACATCTTGAGTTTTTCTCCAACTGGCTCCTCTCCGAAGGGGAGACCCAACCTCTTACCCAGCCTGAGTGCTAAATGGATGACGTAATGCCTGCCTGGCCTACATAATGAGCTCAAATTGCATTGTATGGGGCTGGGTCGATATTCAGCTTGCAGACTTGTGTGTAAGATTACACATCAGACGGTCATTTTAGTGTGTCACATGCCTCCTTGCACTTGGACTACTGCATTTCATGAGTGGTTTATTTATAAGTTTTACTTTTAAACTATTCTCTTTCATTGAAGCAAAAAGAAATCTTGGAGTAATGATCTCTGAAAGCCCCCTTTTGCAACTACGATGAACTTGTTCAACCTTTTGAAGCAAAGATTTTCTGTTTTAATGTGATTTTCAGTGAACAAAATACAGAGTTGTTCAGACGTTATGTGATCCTGTCCACTTTCTGGCCAAAGATGGATTGCAAAAACTGCAAAAATACGAGGATGTGCTGTTTTCGGATCAGCCCAGTGGAGATCTGCATAATTTGACCCCAAGTTCACTGCTCCCTTTGTTTCAAACGAAAAACAGAGAAAACACAGAGTGAGAGATGCAAGGAGGAAGAAATGAACACATGACAGAAAGCTACAAAGACCTCAAACACAAGAGAGCCCTTTTAAGCGACAGCAAAAATATGTTGACTGACACATCTTTTCCAAAGCACTGAAAAAAAAAAAAAACACAAAGAGCAAGACGGGCTTCACAAAAACCACAGCAGCAGTGAAAGCTAACATTTAAGGTTGATGGAGAGAGAGAAAGAAATTAAGCTTAGATAATGAGAAAATGTCACTGAAAACAGAAATGCACAATCATAAGCATCTGAGATAGACAGAGAAGCGTTGAAATACGGACAAGGCAAAACAAGAGCGAAGGAGGAAGTAACCCATCAGTGAGCTTGTGACAGTCACAGCGCTGACAGAAGAGAGGGGAGTCATTCATAAAAGCAGCACATGACTTCATGACTGTTACATACTTGTACCGCTTTCATCTGGTTTGTCTAAACCAACAACCTTAAAACAAACAAAAAAAAAAAAACTCCACACATACACATCACACCCACACACAGGTATTCATTTCCTCGACCAACCAGTTGAGAACTTTTTTTAAATTTTAGGTCCATTAGGTCCCATTTCCGAATGACAAGAAGATGTCCTTCCTTAACGAAAATGATCAAATATGAGATCACAGATATGCAAAACAGAAACTCTTTGTACTTCAGCTCCACCCAAACGCACACATGCTACAGTTTTTTTTCCTATCCAAAAACAAGAAGAACAAAAGGCGTGCTTTACCACAAACCCATTCATCTTCATTACAGAACAATCAAATGATAGAGTCAACTTCTGCCTTCGACCCTACGCCTGATGCCCAAAACTATAGCCTCACAATGTCAAACTGCAAGTGAAAACAGCCACAGGTTGCCGACACTTAGTCAGGAGACAAAACTGAAAAGAGCTAACAACACGGCATTGTTCTCATGCCTCCTTCGACCAACACAACCATGCCCACTTGGATGCACGTACGCCTGGTTAAATATTACCGACTCCTACCTGGGCATCATCATCGCGAGTCTGCCAGTCTTTCCCCAGCCCTCTCCCTCTCTGTTCTCTCTCCTCTCCTCTCCTCTCCTCTCCTGGCCAAAGCGGGGTCTAAGAATAGCGGTGAACTAAATTCACACAACAACATGAGACTGTCAGGTGATCGCAGGAGCACTGTGTGTGCTGGACAGTACAGAGGCAGCAACAGCAGCGAAGCCTGGACTGCTGACTGCCAGAAAGCGCTGTGATAAGAGAGCGACAGTGGGGATCTGTTTGTGTTATTTCTTAATCCCACTCGCTTTGTTCCTCTCTCTCTCCCTTTTGTTCCCTCTCTCCTTCATTCTCTCTCTCTCTTTTTCTTCAATAAAGTTTTTTTAAAAATGCAAAAATGTTTAATTCATCATCATAACAAAGAAGTCTTACAAGAAAGAAAAGGGAAACAAATAGATTAAGGAAACCAGACCTCATGAAAGGAAATGCTTCCCAAACGTTGATTCCTCTTTGACTTTACAAATAAAATGGATAGTTGGTTTTGTGACAAGTAGCAGCTATATTAAAGTCTGCAGCACAACAGGAAAGTGAGCAATAAGTCAGTAGGTAGAACTGAAACCTGTGCCATCACAGATCTGGCAATAATTCTCAATGAGTTATCTTGGAAGTTCCTGAACTCTGGTAGGTAAGATGGAAAGTATTACGCTGCATCATTTGAACAGGAAGGGAGTCTGAAAATGAATGACTCTACCATGAAGTTTAAGATTTATGAAAAAAGGGCAGGTGATTAATATCTGATGAATCATTATTATCCTTAATATAATCAAATTTTGTACAGTTATACTAATGAGACGGGCTTAGAATGATCTTGTCTAACAGCAGTACAAATTTAGGTTTTTGGGGAATATAAAAGAGTACAACCAAGAAGTTAGGCATCCACAGAAATTTCAATTAAATACTAAAGGGCACCACACAATATGATAATAATCTTTCATTCCCAGAGAAATTAGAAAAACTGTCTTGTCCGGGTTGATTCAAAGCAAAAGTCGGACAAAAAACATCCATAGCTGCTCCTGGCCAAGGTGTGTACTGATAAAGGCCACAATGAAAGCCATCGAAGATCTTTGACTGCAGTGAGGCTGACAACAGTCTGCTTACTGGCCTCAAAGACCCTTCGCTCTTTTCTCCACTGCCACTGTCTCTGTGTGTGTGTGTGTGTGTGTGTGTGTGTGCTGGTCAGGGACAGAGAGACAGTTACATAAATATCCCGTCAGTCCAAGCTGTGTGACGTTCTTCCGGCCGTGTGTGGCAGAGGTTTCTGTTTGGTCCAGCAGTTTGACCTCTGGCCGCGACGAGAGTCATTTTAAAGACATTTTTGTGCCACTTGTGCTCTGGCTGATGCTCAGCAAAGTCGCAAAATAGAGTCTGACTGTACACCAATTATATAAGTACACCACTACGGTAAGAAACTAGTCATGGTCTTGCGTTCCTCTGGGTGATCTTTATTGTGACATTTAGCTTAGAGTAGTTTTACTGCTCACCGCAGTCATCCATTGCAGGTAGTTTGACTCAATACACTATTGCTCATCTTCTGCTGAAATGTCATTCATTGTGAAAATGCTAATCCAGCAAATATTGAACAGGCAGGCAGCATAAAGGGGAGACATGAGAAAAAGGTCAGGAGTGAAAACTAAAACCACTGACTCTAAGCACAAAACATGCATGTGTGGTATCTGAAAATCCACACCAAGAACAATCTAGATGATGCAAGGCTAGTTTTCCATCGGGGCAGCGTGCTCCGAAGGTGATGACTGCTGAGGTGACCTGTCCTGAGAGAACATTGAATGGTAACAGCCTACTGCCAAACTGATATCTCAACACTCAAACTTCAAACTGACTGCAAGGCAACTGTGTATTTAGCCACGTGCCTCACGTCAGTCCCTGCATCTTGACATGCTCCCTGATGTGTTGCAGGTTTAACACAAACACACACACACACACACACACACACGTAAGCATGAGTCCCAGCACTGTTATTTGTAAGTTTGTTCTGTGCTGTCCTGCTACTTTCCCATGATGGAGATGCACCATTACTTCTAGATATGCATCAGGACAGTAACCACATCTAATCTTTTTAGATATCTCTTGCTTCATAGGGGTGCCTTCCGCACGTACATCTTCAGAAATGCACGGAAGCGCTAACACCTCACAAACTCAAACTGTTTGTCAAATTTGAAATTGGTGTACCTGTGTAATGCTATATAGGCTGAAAACTGAATCCCTAATGGAAGGGACAATCCTTTGCTGCTGGAGGGGCCGAGTCCCAATTTCTACAGGGTGAAACAAAATACAGCCCTATACCTCTTGTCGCATGTAGGCGAGGCCTGCACTTTGTTGAACTCACTATTGTTGTGCTATGGCTAAGTTCTCATAAACAGCAATTCCCTCGAGGAGCTGGTCAACATGACCTGAGAGCACCTGACTACCTGCATACCTGATGGTTTCTCTTTGCTTGGTTGTGCTGCGTTACAGACTTCTGCATTCCAGCAATCACATGATTCTGAGTAAGTGAAGAAGACGATGCAACGTACCGTCAACACCTTCAAACATCGACTGGTTAAACGAGGGGCTTGAGTAGCCCGGGGGCAGATTTCAGCTCGATACAATCTGCACATTTTCAGAGTCAAAAAGAAGTGAACTTCACAGTGGTTATAGACAAAAGACAAAAACAAATGTTAGTAAATATCAAGGAGATGCTGGGTAAAGATAAAAGATCAGAGAGTGTATTTTTTACGAGTAGCCAAGATTTATGTGTGTGTATTATCTAATAACTATGTGTACACTGTGACTCCTATGTGAATCAGCAACACATGACAGAAAGAGAGTACTGAGTGCATGACTGTGTCTCACAAAGAATCACATGACCGTATCATCAAGATAAACAGTGAGTAGTGGAAGCTGTGTAGAAATCAAGGCGTGTGGTCAAACTCGCTCTCCAGATGAAAAGCCACATGAGAACTGAACTTTGCTTTCCTCTTTGCTAATCAAAAAGGAGCAGAGAGTGTCATATGATCGACATGATTAACTGCTCGGCCTTAAAGAAAAGTCATTATACTGTCAGTTGGCACATCCTGGCTCTCTGTCAAACCACCTCCCCCACCTTCTTCCCTGTCGTTTCACTCCTTCTCCCTCCTTTTTTTAATCTAGAGGCTGAAACTAGGCTAATTAGGCGACGTGACTTTTTGGTCTGACTTTCAGGATCCCAGCAGACAAGCTAATCACACTGCTGGTTATCTGTGGACGTTCAATGTCACATCACTATGTCTGCCCCGTGCTGATAAGGGCTTTCTTATTTACTAAACCAGGTTTCAGATTCTAAATTTACATGTTGTATTCCTTTCAAGGGATGTTATCATCCAGAGCACCTTTACCATAATCAGTTAACATATTTTCAGAATAGAAAATCCCAGTGAAAACAAGTATGTGGACGAAAAATACATGTTGGGGGGAAAGATAGCATACAAATCAGAGCTAAATCCTCACTGATGTTCCCTGTAAATTAACTAACTACGGTAAACACAGGCAGAAATGCAGCCTTTCATCAGCAAATAATCAAATAATCTGCAAATAATAATATCCTTAAGATACATTCCTGCTAACAAAGGAGAAGCCTTAAATGGTACCTTGAGACTCATCTTAGGAAAAGGCTTTGACAAATTATGGTCTTAACTGCTTCCTCTAAATGTCAGTGCCCCCCTTCGACTTTTTAAATTGAGGGGTTTTAAATAGAGGATCACATGCGCAGAGGCCAGGATAATCCATAGAATGATCAACAGCTCAAATGGCTTTTTGGACATTCAACAAACAGCTCTATTTTGTCATTAAACCGATTAACAAATTGGTGTGAATGAAAAGAAAGACAATCAAATCCACTGTACGCCTTTACACTCATCCGTCCTGAATAATTCCCCATCTAAAACAAATGTTAAAATTCAAAAGAGACCCAGACCTATTTCTGTGAATATAAATAATCCATAAATATCACTTGTGTTAGGAAACACAGCACTGTATACTGTATCCAGAGTATACAGTACATCCTGCTGAAGACATCATATGCAGAGAAACAGTCTGCAGTCAGTAGTACGTTCAGCGCTGTATCTTTGCAAGTCTTGCGAGGTGCTTCAGCTCTTGTATCACGTATCAGCATTAGCGGTGAAACTAGAAACTGATCACCATCAAACACTCCATGATTGTCGTGATTCTGGGAATTGTGGAAGCTGCATAAAGTCATCAATAAATGCAGACTTCACATTAAGGTTGCTTGGCAAGTTCGCCATTTTTACAGTTCGCTGTGTATTGGTTTGGTCTTTCGTCAGTTTACAATGACCTACAAAGGCCAAAAAAGCCAATTAATAACTTGAGAGGAGCACAATATGCTACCATGTGTGTAACATGGGCAACACTTGAACTGATATCCTCACAAAGTACCAGGACACGCAGGCCTAACTAGATGTTAAGCCGACATACTAACACTCACCAGAATGCTGCCACGTGTGTGATGTGTGTGCAGCTTTTACGTAAAACTATATCTTTACCATGACCCTGCAGTTCTGAGAAGTCAGAGTGTGGTCACTTAAAATAGCCCTGATAGGAACCTGATGACAGCCGCTGTCTTTACAGAGCCCTGGTAGGCTTGCAGTGTTCACACACACCCAGAGAAGAAAGCTGCGGTCAAATGCTGGGCTATAATACATACGTGAATCCAACATGCTTTAAATATGCACAAGTAACAAAAATACCAAGTGTGAGAGGAGCAGATGCGTGTACTCTGCTTATCCAACTTGCTGCTTTAAGCCAGAGATCGAGAAGGCAGCCATGTGATCGTCCTGCAAACATGACAGCTTGAGATTGATGAAAGCCTCACATGACACACTGAGTTATGAAAGTACACAGTGGAGGAAGGGTGCCTTGCCAATCAGGAACCCGAGACACTACTTCTGCTGTAAATTACCAAGGTAAAAGCATCACTTTTGACAGCACGAGGAGGACTCTGAGATATGTTCCACACATAAGTGTGCAGCATAGTGATATCATATGATATGATGAATCTACATTATATTTTAAATTTGCCACAAGGTTTTTCAGACTGATGCCCATGTCATACCATTGTAAAACTGCCACATGCACCTTGAAAATGGATTAGGTTTTAAAAAAGAAATGTTTTTCAGACAACAATATGGTTAACAAGTTAATCAGTAAAATGTACTTTTACATTTTACATTTCATTAAAACACTATTTCACTGCTTTTTTTTTTTTAACACATTTCATTTGGTTTTTAAGGTCTTACAAAATGGTGTAAAAACAAAAAGGCTGCCTACACCCTTCCCATCCTCTCTCTCTCTCAGGAACACAGCTATATTGAGTTGTGTGGCCCAGGTCAAGAAGGAAGTTTTCTCAGCAGGCAGAGATGGCAGGGGGGGCTGCCTGGACGAGCGGCCTGGCTGTGGGTGGGGAGGACAAAGCTATTGGCTGACAATCAGGCCTCTGACTAGCCACAGGATGAGCCAGGAGCTCTCAGTGTAATGTACAGTATGCTGTCCCCTGTGCTGCAGCCAGGGAAACAGGAGAGGCTTTTTAGGCTTTCCTCCCAGGGTCAGCCAACCTCCTGCCCTCTGTGGTATTCTGGAGGGTGCAGCGCTGTGCTGTGACAGAGCTTTTGGTGATGCTTTATGCAGGGCAATAGGGGTTGCAAAACAGCTAAACTTTTTTTATTCATCACCTCCAAGGCTTTAGCTGAAGTAGAACACAGTTAGATCTCTGACAGTTTAATAGAGCACTATAAAAAGCCCAACGCCTACTGGATTTTTTGGGTGCCTTTTATGATGCCTATACTCGTGTTCCTACACTAAGACATACATCAGTGCATTATTTTGTAGCAAAATACACTAAAAGTAAAACAAATAAGAGACTGGTGTACAAAAAAACATAAAGATTGTCTTGAAGTGTTTTCATTTTTTAAGTTTATCATTTTAATCACCCCAAATACACACGATCTCTGATCGAGAAGTCACAAGTGAACACTGGCTGTTCTAATGTGTTTAGCTCTACCAACTTAAATCCAGCCTGTAACTCCAAGAGGTCAGATTTAGTTAACCCCATAAATTAGGGACAGCATTATTCTGAGGCAACCTGCCAGAGGTTTTCAAGTGAGCATCTTCAGAGTCTTCCTTGAAATGCATCACAACACCGCACCCAGCCATCCTCCATAATATCAAGTGCCAAGAAACACAAGGCAGGTAGGTCAGCTGAAGTTTTTAAAACATTCACTTTCAGCTGAACATAAGAAAACTGTGAGCATCATCATCTTTGCAGTTCACCTCTGTCAGTCATCTCCAGTTCTGCCTTGTCCTCAAGTCCTCTAACTTTGCATACTCGACTCCAGACCACCCAAACTTTCCTCACTGTTTTTATTATTTCCTTCTCTCCCATTAATGAGTGCTTAACAGATTTCTGTAATTAATCCCACCATTTCCTTTCTTTTAACTGGATCCTCTTTACTTCACGCATCCTCCACTTTTACATGGTCTATCCCGTGTCCCCTTTTAAAATAATCCCTCTCATTCACCAATTCTCTCTCCCAGAATCCCTTAAAACTTAAATGATGTGTTCTAGCCTTTTTTTCTGCTACCACCCAAGTGTCCTCTGCCTCCATCTCTCCTTCTCCTTCCCTTTGTCTTCTCACAGCTCTGCCCTCTCCAGAGCAATTCATGCCTGATGAATGGGGAGCTCATGCCAGAGGTATGAAGAGCACAGCTGACCACTGAGTTAACAGAAACGCCTGCTGTCTGCCTGTTTGCCCTAGGATTGAAGCCAGCCAGTCAGCCAGCCAGCCAGACACACACACACAGCATTTATATCACTGGGCGGAGGGCACCTTTATGGCCATGGAACGTGCGTTGGCACAGACGCGGGCCAAAGTGCAAGTAGAACCACAAGGAGGTGAGCTTTCTGGTCCACTGGTAAACATATCCACCATGGGTGATGGGCTCAGAGCAGCATTTTCCAATGCAAGTGTATTTAAAACTAAAAAGAGCACTTTCCCCTTGGCAGCAGACCTGACCCTGACCTAGAATGTGTGTAGGAACATACGCAGGGAAACTGCACATCAACTCAGGGAGTATAGAGTATCTAACTAGCCTGGTCAGACAGCTTGAATATAGCCTTAGAGCTTTGTTTAAATATTTACACGCACTTATACTGCTTATGGTGATATTAGGTGTCTTGCTTTACTTGCATGGAATTGCATTCACAACTAAACACAACAATTTAGACAATTCTTCACAAAATCTACTCTCTCATAACATTTACTCCATCTTAAACCAGGAGCATACTCTGCTACAGATGCACAATATCTCAGTGAGCATGTCTGTGTTAATAACATGTCACTGCATATCGGGGTGTTACTGCAGAAATATGATGCATTTGGTCCAAACAGGTTTCTGCTTTAGGGATAAAACACAAAGAGTGCAGAAAATTTTAAATTAAAGGGGGAGTAATTCCTATTCATCTGCAGCCAGTGCAGTAAAAAAGAAGTGCTAAAATCAGGACTTCCGATCTTGCATTGGCTCTAAGCATCACTGGTGTAAACTAGATACGTGGAGGCATCACTCTTGTGCAATGTTCAATCCGATATCATAATATCTTTAATTTCTGCAAAAGCACCACAGGAGTGAGCTCGACAAGTAGTGGCATTTTCTATTACACATTCGTCTCAACACAAGCAGTTATCGGGGGTTTTTATAAATATATGCACCCTCCACACAGACTGTAGTCCGTCCATGGATGGAGCCCGGTTTGCCGTGGATCTGTCTGTCATCAGTGGCCGACTGAAGCGATCACATGTGCTCCAACAGAGAGCACACTGTGTCCTCCTCTTCTGTCTGACGGCGCTGAAAGCTGCCAGCTGTACTTTGCTCCAAGTTATCACACAAGATGGGAGAGTAGGTGGGGCTGGGGATGTATTTATACAAATACACATCAAGATAAGCGTAAGCGTGGTTCCCTCGCTCTGTTTCTTGCAGAAACACAAAGAGAGGAGGGAGACAAAGGAGAGAGCAGCTTCTGCAACTTCACAGCGATTAGCTGGTTCAAACACAATATAGGGAAGGTTGTGGGCGGGTATTATCAACTTATTAACGCTTTATTATCACAATAGTCGGCGGTAAGGAGAGAAAAACCCCAAATAGCCAGCACCGAGAGGAGACACATGTGCAGCAGCAGCAGCGCTAACTAACCTCCGGAGGCTAGCATTAGCATGTTAGCTTGCCTCACCAACACACCACGTCTCCCCCCCTCTTCACTCTCCCTCCCTCCTTCCTCCTCCTCCTCCACCACGTCTCCCCCCCTCTTCATGCACTTTGCTTGGTACCCTCCCTCCTTCCTCCTCCTCCTCCACCTCCTCTCATGCACTTTGCTTGGTACATCACTTCCAAATAAAACTAATAAAAGTATTAAACTGGGCCGCAAACTCCCACCGTGCTCCCTTCCCAACAGATAAAAACATAAATAAAAAAAAACAACAGCTACCTGAAAGCTGGGTCCTCTTTGCTACACCTCGGAGGCGGCGACGAAAACGCATTCCTCTTGTTGAAAAGTTTCTGGAAGAGAGTCGGAGGCATTTTGTACCAAAGCGAAGTTGGTACAAAAAATAAGCTCTCTCTTTTGTTTTATTTTTCTGCCCTTTCTTCAAGTCCAGGAGCAGACCTTGTTCCTTGTAACTGTCTCCATGGGTGTCACAGTCATATGACAGGCATTAGTCACGAGAGTCGCTTGGTAACCCGCCGCAGCTTTTTTTTCTGATTGGCTGACGGGACGCTGCCGTTGCTGCGAATTATCTGATTATTGGCTGGTATTTTTGGGCGCCCTCCCCCTCCCCCCGTACCACGTGGTTGGTGGAGCGGATTCACCGTGTTGATGTTTTGTCGGGAATCGTGACGGCGTGAAATTTATTCGCAGAAATCACACAAGTGCTGCAGTGCAAAGACCAGGTAGAGTGACCCATATCCTTAAAAGTGTGAAATGCATGAGCCAGAGCTGCGCAAAACAAACACAGAAGGATTATCCAGGTAGAATTGTTTTATTTAGTGCACAGACATTTATTTTCTTTCCCCATCCCTGACGCTCAGAAATATTTATTTTTGCAGAGAGGAATGCATTAAGTCTCACAAATATACCAAACAACTAAAGGAAACTTGCATTTAAACTTTACATTCACATTAAACTACATTAAACATTTACATGGAGCTCTTATGGCGCTGGCAGATGTGACAAAGATTGCATAAAAATACACATAAAAAGGGACACAAGCAACATGTAAATTCAACATATACACCGTTTAAAAAAAGAGAAAGAGAAAGAAAAAAGAGAGAGAGAGAAAAGAAAAGACGGCTGACCTGAAAATGCAGGTCTGACATCTAGTGGTCATTTTGCACATTTTGATGACATTTATGTAAAATAAAGGAAATCAGGGGCTTGTTTGTGTGGACATGTTATATGGAAAACACGTGTATTCAGAATAATCAGTTATTTGTTAAAAAGCCACAGTTTGAACAATAGGCTGTGTGATAAAAATAAGGGCCAGATTGAGAGGCAATGGAGGTTTAAAGGTCACGTACAAGATGTTTGCACAGTTAAACGTGTGCAGGCGCCTATATAAACGACAGGGTGTGGCATCCTTTGGAATCATTCTCTTTAAATATCACTTAGACGGTAAGAGGTCTCTTCTTACACTTAATTTTGACATCGTTTTGAAGTACACACAGTCTACTCTGACAGGAAGCACATATTTTGTACATACAGTATTTCAGCTTCAGCTGTCGCAGGGCCAAGTTTCTGTGTGCCTAGCAGCTGTGAGAGGAAATAAAGGTGTACTCCTGAGTTTGATACACCTTTCTGTCATCCTCTGAAAGAATGCATCCCTTTCTCTGTCGCTGACAAAGTCAAAGAACTTGGCTTTCACCGGGGCACTTTTTACAGGCCTTTTCAGCGTCACCCTGAGTCGTAATGTCTCCTCTTTAGAGCTGATTTCACCCGCTCTGGACGTGTCAGACTCAGGCATAATCTGCTCAGACGGGCTGGACATTTGGACTGGCCCATTGGCGTTGCGGCTGGTTAATGTGGTGGCTGGGATGTGTTTCCTTTCAAATGTCTCAGCAATGATGGGGCTTTTGAACCACACCTTCTTCTTGTAAAAAATGGGCCTTCTGTTGGTAAGCTTAAGGTGTAAAATTACACCCAATAAAGAATATAATCCCTTTCACTTTAGATTCAAACAAAAAATAAAACTGCACACATCATATTTTAGATTACACATAATACATTTCCAAGTGACTTTCTTACTTTTGCTGGGGTTTTCCACTTGAAGGCTAAAAATTGAAGATTGAAAAATACAAATTTGCTGATTAGGAATAAAATTCATTGTAAATAATTTGTGTTTTATGCAATAAACTTTGCATGGACAAAGCTTGTGGTAATGACTGGTTCACATTATTTGGTTCATTATGAGATTACACAGTTTGATTAAGATACATATTTCAATGAACTCTATACCTGATTTAAATGAGTCAGGATGTATTTTGGTCGCAGCTCCAGGTCCGTCGTGTTTACTTCAAAGAAAAATGACAACAATTGAACATTTATTTCTGATACAGATGTTGAGCATGCAGCTACACTACATCTTTATGCAATAGTGGTTTGACTTACTCTGATTGCCCCACAATTAAAAACAATCATCACTCAAGATATCAGGAATTCTGGAAAGTGACTCTATCAAATGGTGCAAAGATTTAAACGACAAACTCACTTGGTCTCACATTTCTCATCAGCAGCAGTCGTAGAGGTGTCTGCAGAGGCAATTCAGACAATTGCAAACTGTTTAAAATACATACACTGCAAAATGTAATTTTTTAATAAATATTTTAAACAATTGTGACAGACCCAAGCATCATAGAATGCACTCAGAATATACAGTAAATAACACTTTATAAGCTTTATAATTCTCAAAAGATTATTTTACTATATGTATTTCTAAGAATAATTTTGTATTAATGAGTCTAAATTCTGAATCTCATTATGATTACCAATACCACACCCCATGTTACTCCAAAAAACAAATGATCAAAGCATCAAATAATTATTGGATGGGGTCTGAATATCCAAAATGACTTGTACTAACCAATAAAATAGCTAGTTTGTCGTTTTATTTAACCATAAGAAATGCGTGTGGGATTTTCTCACACTATTACCCATAATAATAGACAGGTTGGGTGGATGGTGCATGTAGATGTTCTCGGCGTGGCTCAAATCGAGCAAGGTGGAGTTTTTTATGTGAAGATGCAGCTCCTCCTTAACAGGGAAGGTCAACGTTTCCGCTGTGAAGAGAGAAGACAGAAAACGATTACAGAAAAAAACATTATATTCTGGTTGTGGAAATAAGAAAATGCACACACACCGCAGTTCTCTCTCCTGAAGATCTCCGGGGAGGAAAGGCTGCTGGAGGTCGCAGAGGCAGAGGAGTAACACTCTTCATCTTCATCATCATCATCATCATCATTAGTGCTGAAAGTTGAGTCTGACTCCATGCTTGAAGATGGGATGCTTTCCGGAGTCACTGCCAAGTTTTGCTGTTCTTCTTTGACTTTAACTTCATCACCTTTATAAGCCTCTGCGTCGGGAGTCATCTGAACAGATGGGTGATCTGCTGGTGACACTTTGTCGCCAGATCTTTTATTAGCTGGCACAGCAGGCGAGACGGCTTTGCCTCTGGAGCTTTTAGTAAGAGCAGGGTTGATCAAGCGTAGCACAGATTTACAGTGAATGGGCTTGATTCTTGTCTGTAAAGAATAAGGATGAAAAATGAGGAGAGAGTTAAAAAAAAAAACATTTGAGAAATCTTAGTAAACAACTTAAAATTAAAATTCTAGATTATCAGAAATAACAAGATGCACACACAAGGAAAAGTTATATTAAAAGTAAAACACTAAAATGTCAGAGCGACTGAAACCCAGCATGAGAGTATTATTAATCCAAAGAGAGAGTTTGGTATCCATACATATAAATACCTAACAAGGATACCCACCAACACTGGCTTGGCCGGTCTGACAGCGGGGACACTGTCCAGCTCAGCTTCTTCTGGAAAAGCTTCATGATGCTTATTGTGCAGAAGTTTCCTGCACCCTGAAAAGTTTTAAGTGGGATTGTAAAGGGTAGTAAGTAGATGCAATCTTAGATTTACATGCATTTAACAAGATTCTAATACTATATACAACAATATATACAAGAATCCCTGAAAAAGCACTGACTGACATTGAAGTAGGTTTGATATAAACTGATTTTAAGTGAACAGTAAAGCGAGAAACAAATTGACATAGATGATTTTCATGATATTTTAAGCACAAAACTGATTATAGGTAAAGATACTGTGAATATCATGAATCTAATTAACGTAACAAGGAAATATACCCCATTTTCAGTGTATGCTAAAGCTGATCTGTGTGTGTTTGGATGTTTCCTTCTCACCGTCTCCTCTGCTCAGTCCTGTTTTCACGGGGGTGTCTTGTTTGTTAGGAAGCCTCCCTCGACACTTATTGTTGTATCGACCCATTTCCAAATGACTGTCAGTGGTCTGTCACTCAACTTAAATGTGACACTGAATTATATTATTTCGTAGCGGATGAGAGAGTGGCGTTAAAAAAAAAATCGGACTGGATGCTAAAATGAACTTTTCCTCTCTGTCCTCTGTGCGGTGCTTAGCAACCGAGCGCACCTGCAGACTCATCAGCTGATGAAGGTTCGAAACCTACCTGTGTATCTTTTATTTTGAAAGTCTTGAACGGAAGTCTTCCTATGCTGCTCTGTAATCCGTTTTTATTGAAGTATAAAGTTACAAACCAGGCAGATTGACCAGCAATAAGATAAAAAAAAACAACTTCTAAAATATTACGATTGAAAATGAAAATATAAATTAAAGTACATAAATAGCAAATAATAAAAAAAATATGATAAATAGGTAGAAACAACAACAACAACATAAATTAGCATAACTTGGTCTTTAAATTACATGAAAGATTAATACATTCAGGCTGTCATTTTTTTTCTACAGGTTTACACAATCAGCAGCTCTTTTGCAGATTTTGGATTCACATATTTCAGGTATTTAAATTATAACCGAAATGCATCATGTAAAGCATTAAAAGTGCAAAAGGGTTAAAGGGTTTTGAATGAATTTTGCTCTGTGTATATAATATTTTGTCATTATGAGACATGAGAAATAGGTTGGGAGTAGCAACAAGAAAAACAAGGAAATATGGTAGTTTCAATAGCTATGTTGTGAGAGGTATTGCTTCTTTAACTGAATGATAATCAAAGTTATTTGTTAGAGATTACATTGATTGTAACATTGATTGAAGCTTGTCATGGAGGTGAACAGGTGTTATATGGTGTATATGAAGAGTACTTACTGTCCTCTACTGGTCACAGCGAGTAATTACAAAACAAACTATAAATGTTCATTTAAAGGACATTTTTAAGTACAAGTACAGTGTCATTATTACAAATGACAATTGATATGATGAAATCATAACTTGAAATTGTTGCATTAATAACAACATGAATCATCTTTGTGGTTTGAGGTGCTGTAAAGTAAGTACAGTATATTTACTCGAGGACTGTGGCCTACATAAGTACAATTTTGAGGTACTTGTACCTCACTTCACCTCACCTTCACCTTGCACCTCCATTTTGTGCTACTTCTACTCCACCACCTTTCACATTTCCACATGGAGATACTGTATTTTTCACTCATGGAAAGAACATGAATTTGACAAGTTGTGTAACTTGTTTTTTTGCAGATTAAGATTTTACATAAAACATGACATCCAGTATTTCACAAGAAAAGCAAACATTAAAGAATAGTCCAAAATTTAGAATAGTTTTTCACACCAGCATCAAGACAGATGTCAGTACTTTCTGTATGAAAGTCGCATTGAACACACCATGAAAAAAAAAGAAACAAGACACCAGTTTAAAATCATTCCAGAATATCTTTTATTTCATTGCTCGCGTCCTATTCCCCACCCACCCCCATCCCTATTGCTGCACTCAATCATTACAAGGATATGGTGCTGATTCCATTTTACAGCAGAATAGATAAATAAATAAGTACAATTCATCTCACTACACGCAAAAAGAGAGAAAAAAAATCCATTCAAACCATTGATTTAATAAATATGCTTACATCTAGCTGTCCTCATTTATGTACATCCACATTGTTTATGCTTTGGGACAGTAATCAACTTAAAAAGCCTATACATTACTTCTATGTGTAAACCCTCCAAAAAAAAATGTGTCTGTTTTATTTAAAAGTTGATGGTTGTTCTATGTTCCCTCAGTGAGTGGAGTTCATCAGCTTTGCCTACATTACAAAGCCTTGCACTAGCAGCAGTGGCTGTGGGCAGCTGCATACAACCTGCTTTTAATGGCCACAAAGAAATACTCTTTTTCAAGTCAAATGCTAATGGTCCCAGCATTGCAGGGCAAACTGCATGCATTGCCCTGAGCCCTGGTTTTGCATTATTTCTTTTTTTTTTCTCCTCTTTTACCTGACATACTCTTTGTGCAAAGATGGATGTAAAGAAAGTTGTGACTGAATCAACTGCAGAGTGTGATTGTTACAGTGGGCCAGTTCTTCATATAAACGAGGAGCATGCATGCTAAACTGCTGATCACAGCCACGGAGAGATGACTTAATGAGTCAGTGAGTAGATGACTATGCTTTGGATGTGGCTCAAACATTCAGATGCTTCACATAAAACAGTGTGCCAGTGATTTGTACGGTAGGTGCTGCTAGATTATTGTGTTAATTTGGACCTCAAACGGGGAGGATGCACTTTTGGCCTAATTGCACCATATCTGGGTTGAACTTCATTTAATCCTTGTTACGTCAGATCAAAATGGTCTCCAATGAGGATGAAGTTGTCCATTGCATTATCACAGATCTAGACATCTCCTTGAGCTACTCTATACACAAAGACATCACGCTTGCTGTCGTACAATTGTGAAGTTTAGGGCCGTATTTGGCTGGTAGGTTTGAAATGACAGTGGAGGGAAGAGAAGCAGGTTGACATGGGAAATGGATCGCTCAACATAAGAGTGCTGATGAGTTTCTGCTGCTGGGGACAGAGCATTTGATGGTTTGTTTGGGTGGATAGCAGGAAGCAATGTATGGAAGATTTTAAATGCCTAAATTAAAAAGTGAAATTGCAATACATATTATTACTTGCATGGATTCAATATGCCATAAAAATCACAGAAAAACACGTCAAAAAGGACATTATTTAGCCTTTTCTCTTTAATTTGAATAAAGTGAAGAGATGTATTGCATTTCAGTGTTGTCCCACAGAGATCAGCTCAAACTACTACTGATGAAAGTGAAATACTTTCTGACAATTATGTAAATAACATAAGCAAAAGGACATGCACAGTAGATCTCTTCCTATTTTTCTGTGACCTTGACAGTCTCAGTATACGTAACATTATGCATTGTAAAATTCATTCAGCCTGTCAGTAAATTCACCTTACGGACATCTGTTAGCATTAGCTTTAGTTTTAACTAACTTTCAACACTTACCAAGTATTGTGCCAAGAAAATCCCTCTAAGTATCTGTTTGTTTAGCCTCCTGCAGCACAATCCCTTAAAACTGCAGACATTCAAGGAAATTATAATAATAGTGTCCACCTAGACAATTGTTTTAATATTAAAATAACCATTTTAATACAATAAGCTCCACCCAAAGTCCCATCAAATGCTGTAATTGGTCAGTTGATTGTTTTTTGTTTTGGCGTTAACAGTGCCCCTTCATTTTAAAAAAGAAAAAGCTTCCTTGCACTTCATCAAAACAAATTACAGTACTTGCTATTTAGTATTGGCAGGTCTAACCTGCCCTCTGCTGGACAACACTAAAACATACCACTTTTTCTTTTTTGATTTGTGATTTGTTTTTAATCCGACATGGAAAATTCATGTCACAGTGGAGACCAGTTCATTCATTTACAGACTAAAAGCTAAATATTTTTCCTTTTAACATATGCTTTCATGTAAATATGACACAACAAATGCATACATAAAAAGGAAATACACATAACAATGTGTATTGTATTTAATTTTATTTCTTTGTGTTTTAATTTAGGCATTTTAAATCTCTGATAGTTGGGCCATGTTTGGCAGCTTGCTTTCTCAAAGCATATTAAGCCTAAGGTGTCACATCTTTGTCCCACTGCAGGTCAATGGTCAAAGTAGATCTTAGTATTAAGATGCCTGAAGGGAAATTTGGTCTGCCGGCCTTCACATGGAGATGCTGCTGTAGAGCTGGTCAATCTTTGCCTTAAAGAACTCCTTCAGCTCTGGTCTCTTGGCCTTTAGAGTCGGAGTCAGGAGACCGTTTTCAATGGAGAACATATCATTGTGGATGTAGATGTTCTTCACCTTGAAAAGGAATGACGAAAGATGCAGCAAGTCAGCATGAGACCTGTGATATACATATTTTCTGCTCAACCTTTGAGTTTCTACGTCTCTTTTATTTGGCTGATTTGCCAAATAATTTTTTGCCAAAAACACAGTTTTCAGCAACTATTTATTAACTGCTGCAATATAAATATTTTACTCTAGTAGCTCAGCTGGAGCAATCTGTTAATACTTGCATTTCCTAAAGGTCTATCAAGCACATCTTACTTGAGATACTGCTGTCACATTTACAGACATACAGTAGCTTTAAGATCAAGGTTATTTTACATGTTTTATAAGAATATTATGGAAGTTAGTGCTACAAAAAAAAAAAAACTACCTGCTCAAAAGAGTGAAGGCCACTGGCCTTGCCCAGACGCACCAAATCTTCAAGGATTGCCTTCTTTAATTCCTGTTAACAAAAGAAGAGCGGTAGAATTCTTTAGCGTTGTCAGCGTCTATTATAAAAGCAAAGTGTTTGATTTGTGTGCCACCAACCGTGTTTTTACAGAGGTCCTTGTAGGTGCCGTAGATGCCTTTTTTCCTGGCCCACTCAGGCATGACTTCAGGGTCAGGAACCACAATTCCCACCAAACAGGACTGGAAAGAGCAAACACAAACGTAAGCGTAAAAAGTCAAAATATTGTATTAATTCGGCTTATAAACTGAGCACCCGGTCACGTTTTATTTTGTAGACGGACCACATGTGTTAGTACTCTTACCTGCAGGCTGTCTCCATGAACATAGAGCTGTGCCACAGGTTGACTCCTAATGTAGATGTTCTCGATCTTCTCAGGGGAGATGTACTCGCCCTGCGCCAACTTGAAGATGTGCTTCTTCCTGTCAATGATCTTCAGTGTGCCATTCTGCAGAGGACAGAAGAGAGGTTGAATAAATGACAGGAAGAAGAAACAGGATAAAAAACCCAATGTATGACTCAAAACAAATGCCATATAACATATAATACTTTCACTATAATGGAGTCTGATGTGAGCTATATGTACATACAGGCAACCATTTGCCAATGTCTCCAGTGTGAAGCCAGCCGTCTGCGTCCAGCGTCTCGGCCGTCCTCTCCGGGTCTTTGAGGTAGCCTTTAAACACGTTTGGTCCCTTCACACAAACCTGGATGGGAGATTAGATAAGTCGCAAAGGGTCGAGGTCAGAGGTGAAACATATACGCTGTATCTCCTGTACAACGGACGACTGTCTTTACTACTACTTCTCAATAGTAATTTAGTTTCTTTGCATTACATGCCAACTCCTAAGGAAGGAAAAATGGATGTTGCTGTTTTGCACATCATTTGCATATCATTTGACTGGGCCATGTTTCTTTATCTTAGCATTTAAAGATCAAATCAAATCAACCTGGCAAGTTTACTACACACACATACTAACATGTACAATATGAATATTTCTTCTTTCAAAAATCATGTTTCTTACCTCTCCCTCTCCCTTAGAGGCAAAGTAGTTCTTCTCAGGAACATCCACCAGTTTGATGAGGTTACATGGCAGCGGGGCCCCAACGTGACCTATTTGCAAGATCAGAACAAGATTAAAAACTTTAATAAAAACAAAGTAGCTTTTAAAGTTTTGGAACTTCTTGAACTGTCCACTGTTGAATGGATTTCCTACAGATAATAACTAACAACATTTTATAATTATAACATTATACTGTAAGTTTAATGGGAAGCAAATTCAGATGATGTTCACGTAAAACCAAATACATGAGGATAAGAGAGAATTTGATTACATGTCAAAGATAACATCAATGAAATCTAAAATAAAAAAAAGGAAGGAAGAAAGATCAATTGGCTTTTTTTTTTTTCAAATGCAAATACTTCATGGAATATCAAGATTGAGCAGCAGGGGGTGATGCCAGCCTACATTTAGATGTCAGTCAACACTGTGAACGTTATCTAACTTTAATTCCTGCCAGCCACACAACAGGCTGAGGCACATACCATGTAGTGATATGCAATGATAGGATATGTTATTGGTGCCGTTTCTCTCTCTATGTTTGTGTCACCCATCTGTACTGAAAGATATGGACATGTGAAGAGAAACAGACAAATGCTGAATTCAATGGTCAAGCCAGCATTAAATCCTGTTAACTAAATATAATCTTGATATTTGTGTGCTTTTTGGAGACTGTCGGTTTATTAACAGAAAGAATTCAAGATTATCATCTCCTTTGTTTTCCTAAACCCAGTCACTTGGGAAAGCTCAGACCCAGTGGTACCCATGAGTAACTTTTTCTCTGAGAACATTTTTATACAATGAGCTTTTTACTTTCACACAAACTGATTGTCACTACAAGGGTTTTCTTCTTCCAGTCAAAGAGCAGCAAAAGACACCTCCTTCACTACTAATAGTTCAAGTGTGTGTACATGGGGAAAAATAAATCTTGCTGATAAATACTTCACTGTTTCACAGACTACATTAGCTGATTTACGATCTTTACAGTATTGAGGTCAAATGTTGTGTCTGGTATTTATATTTCATATCAACAGGCGTGCCGATCACACCTACATAAGAGTCAGTGAGTTTGTGCGACACCTTGCTACAGCCTACATGCTACACCTAAAGGGCAAACAATACAACAATTACACCACAAATAATTAGCAGATAATGAATATTTTAATGCTGACATCATGCACCTTTTCCTGTTAAGTTCTACCCAAACGTACAGAATCAATATGTTGACTTTTTCACATTACTAAAATCCTAAATCTCACCACCTTCCTCTCCACCTCCCCTTAAAGGCTTAAGTAGATTTATTTTGTCAATTTGGGGAGATCCACTGTGGCTCACTGTGGCCTACCTAGTAAGCCTATTCCTTGCAAAACACAGTGCCGTTAAAGCTCCAGACGGAATAAATGAATGCAACCGAACAGGTGATGGCATGTTCACAAGACTCATTGGAAACTGAGCTGAGCTGTTGAGTTATGTATTTTTTTTGGTATACATGTGTACAGTCAATTAGACAAAAAAAACTGCAAAAAAAATGCATATGTGCTTTAGGCTAAACGTGTGGAGGCTGGAAAACTGAGAATTGACTGAGCAATTTGCCACTCGACAGGAGAAAGTTATTTGACCATGTGCAGAGAAAGACACGCTTTACTCTAAATCAGCTAATTACAGTGCATCTGGAAAGTATTCACAACACTTCACTTTTTCCACATTTTGTTTTGTTATAGCCTTATTCCAAAATGGATTAAATTTATTTAGCAGTGTACGTCTGTAGAGAGAGGAGAACCTTCCAGAAGGACAACCATCTCTGCAGCAATCCACCAATCAGGCCTGTATGGTAGAGTGGCCAGACGGAAGCCACTCCTGAGTAAAAGGCACATGGCAGCCTGCCTGGAGTTTGCCAAAATGCACCTGAAGGACTCTCAGACCGTGAGAAACAAAATTCTCTGGTATGATGAGACAAAGATTGAACTCTTTGGCGTTAATGCCAGGCGTCATGTTTGGAGGAAACCAGGCACCACTCATCACCAGGCCAATACATCCCTACAGTGAAGCATGGTGGTGGCAGCATCATGCTGTGGGGATGTTTTTCAGTGGCAGGAACTGGGAGACTAGTCAGGATAGAGGGAACGATGAATGCAGCAAAGTACAGAGACATCCTGGATGAAAACCTGCTCCAGAGCGCTCTTGACCTCAGACTGGGGCGACGGTTCATCTTTCAGCAGGACAATGACCCTAAGCACACAGCCAAGATAACAAAGGAGTGGCTTCAGGACAACTCTGTGAATGTCCTTGAGTGGCCCAGCCAGAGCCCAGACTTGAATCCGATTGAACATCTCTGGAGAAGATCTGAAAATGGCCGTGCACCGACGCTTCCATCCAACCTGATGGAGCTTGAGAGGTGCTGCATGTAAGAGGAATGGGCGAAACTGCCCAAAGATAGGTGTGCCAAGCAGAAAATGAATTTAATCCATTTTGGTATAAGGCTGTAACATAACAAAATGTGGAAAAAGTAAAGCGTTGTGAATACTTTCCGGATGCACTGTATAACATTTTTCAGTAACAGCTTTAAGTCTGTATAATTGTAAGGAGGTTACTTGGAAAATTACCATCAGTGCCAAGAGGATTAATAAAACAATGCAGCACTTCAGATGGTAAATCCAGGCAGTTATGGCAGCTTCTTGTCTTTTATACGAATTTGTTGATGTTGGCAATCATCTAAGCAGGCATTATAACTGTTCTTAATGTGGACTAACAGCTTTTGTTTTTCTCCGGCTGTCTCACCCTTCCAGGCCTCTCCTTCTTCCTTACCACAGCCTCCCCCTCAGTCTAACCGTTTTTTTTTTTTTTTTTTGCTCCCACTCAGTGTGATTTATAAAAGGTTCGCTGGAAACAGAACTGATAAGGCTGAGCAGTTACATCATTATCTGAGCCGTGCATATTATTGCTGTAGGGAAGTAAAGTTCACTGATGAATTTACAGACACAGTGACCTCAATTAAACACTATTCCAGCGTGGGAGTTGTTTATTCCTTTTATTTATTCTTGACTCAAGGACATCCTTTTTAGACCTTTGGACTGAGCCTCCAGTCTAGTAAACAAATCCAGACAGTCAAATAGAGACGAGGATATGTCGGCCTGTTTTATGAACGCTGGTGCTCACCTGGGGTCCAGTCTCCAGGTGTGGTAAAGGTGCAGCCAGCTGTGCACTCGGTCTGGCCATACGCCTCGTACACCTACGCACAGACAAAGACATTGTTGTGAAAAGCTGTGTGAAGGACTTGAGCGCACCCACAGGCTATTTTTGTTCCTTTGAAGCATGTTTGCCTGTGCATGTTTCTGTTTGCTTGTAGTGCATAATCTGTTCAGATCTTAGTCAGGAAGCAATCTGAGTTTTAGACTTTGAGATATTTCCCACTGGTCACTCGGGGGCAACAGAAATAGTTGTGAACACAAAATGAATGTACTGTATCGTCACCTTTTAAGTAGATATGGCATACTTGCTTGCAAACTATTGCTTATTTATACATCAAGCAGTTGCAGAGATTTTTTGTTGAAAACAGCTGCCAGCAGCTCTTGAAAATGACACTATGAGAGCAATGAAAGTGAACCAAGACAGGAAAGCTGACAGTTAGATAAAGAAACAATGAGCTGAACTGGCTATAAAGCTCCATAAAATTAATAAAATGACACAATGTCAGACTGTTTTCATATCATCATTTGATGTATTGTCATTATAAATATACTGATTACAGCCAAGTTTAGATCTGGGCTTATGTTAGTAATGGGTTAAGGATTTAGGTTTGGCAAATGTGATGTTATGGTTAGAGAATGCATGATATCAATGAGGCTCCTCAGAAGAATAAAAAACATAAACAGTATCTGTGTGTGTTGTGTGTGTTGTGTCTGTATCTGACCTGGCATCCCAGAGCTGCTCTGAGAAATCCCAGGACACTGGGCGAGGTAGGAGCTGCTCCTGTTATAATCATCCTCAACTTTCCTCCTAGGCTGGCCTGTACAGAGAGGTGAAGGCATCATTAGTACAGAGGGGGTTTTATTAAAAAAATATATATATATAAATATATATAAATATATATATATATATATATATATATATATATATATAGACTCTGAAATTTGTTTTTCTCAATGGGCTTGTTACCATGAGTGATGCAGTTTTCTGGTTTTCTTTTATTCTTTGTACTTTTGTCATTTGTTTGAAGACAAGGCTTGGTTGAGAAATGATGTAACGAATGCTGGAGCACCAATTAGGATTTAGCAAAATTGAAATCTTGGTTAAATAATGCAACAGTGCACTTGAGAGTAAATACAGGTAGTTATGACAGGGACTTATCTATTACATCTGCCTGTTTATATTGGAATTTAAAGATAAAAAATGTGGTTATAAAAATATTGGTGCATTGTAATATTTTTTACCACAAGTACTTGCTGTCAGAGTGGTCTGATTCTACTGTACAGTGAACAGAGAAGTGTGTGTTTTTCTTTTAATGATTTTTCATTGAAAAAAAACAACAACAAAAAAAAACAAACAAAGAAACAAAGACCCTTGCAGATTTAGAATTGATGCAGTCAATGAGTATCAAACAGGTGGGACATGAACTTATACCGCCACTCGTAAGGCCAGACTGCTGGAGATGCCTGGAGTGCAGAAGTGAGACGCATCGTTTCCCTTATTGTCAGTATAAATCTGACAAATATGTCAAAAAAAACTTCCTGTACGAATGTTGTATTCAGGGTGACACATTTACTCAGCAAGAGGAAACACTATTTACCTGAATCTTACTGAAGAAGATTTTATCCCAGATGCTGTCACTGCGAATAATCCCACTGCTGACTTCAGCACCTTTTCTCTTGGCAGCAAAGTTGAGCAGCCAACGCTTCAACGGACTGTTAGCCTGGCTGAAGATCTGCGGATGAAGATCACACAGAAAAGATAAAGATAAAGTTCACATTTGTTTTGGCTGCAGATGGTCCCTTGTCGTTCCACCTGTTAAAAACATGTAAATTATTTTATGTAAATTTCTCCTGGAATTATCACAAAGCAGGTAACACCACCAATACAGTGCAAGAACAAAACTCTTTCATAACAGCTGTATTAAATTTAGTTTTACAACATGCATTTCTGAAACCATGTACTCGTAGCTGTTTCGTAATATCCCAAAACCACAGCTATAGTTAGGGATGGAGTAAATTTCACAGCTGATTTATTCATCTAAAGAGTCTCACAATAAACCAAAAAATATAAACTGCTCAATCGCCAGCGAGACAATCAAACAACAGTGTCTTTAACAGTGTTTCTTTTATGAGTTCATCTCACCTTGTCGTACATGCGGTTGAGCAGTCGAGGCACCACAGGGAAAATGGTCGGCCGCAGGGCCTTCATGTCATCTGGCAGGAGACGGATGTCGCCCTGGTAGAACCCGATCCGTCCTCCATGGCAGTACACCACAGACTGCAGACACAGATGAGGTATCTGCCTGTTAGATGTATAATAAAGCTGATAGTTTTTATAATAAAGCTGAATGTAATGTTGGCTGAGGTTTAGTCCACCCGGACCATGAAGATACTTTTTGCCTTGGAATGTAAGCATGAACTTGTTACCCTGATTGTGTATGTGTTTACCACCTGGTGTTATGTTCTACACACAAGAGATTGCCTACAGGACTTAGACTTAGAGACTTAGACAGACTTTGTGTGATCTGGGTGGACAAAGGCAGAGTTTTCATCATTGGCAGAATCTCTCTCAGACATCTGCAGTGTCTGATTTCTGATACTGGCTTGCTTCAAATAAAGTTCTCTGTTGTTCAACAAGTTTGTATCAGCGGAGTCTGTTTCCTGCACCCATCAACACACTATCACTGTTTTTTCTAAAGAAGAGAAGGCCTGATAAACTACACAGACACACAAAAATCTTAACTCTGTTTGGTCTGCTGTCCTCTAAAGACAAAATCCCAACAGCAACAGGAGTTAAATTATTTGAGTTTTTGACATAACTCTGTGGGAGTAAAATTTATTCATACAACCCTTAACAATGTCCCAAGTATTAGAGACAAAACAATAGGAGAGAAAAGAAACCCCTTTATATTTATTCATTTTGGACATAATCTGGTGGATGCTGAGCGCTGAGTGGCCACACTCGACTTATTGTGCTTCCCTGGTTAAGAGATGCATCAGACAGATCAGTTACTGATTCAGCTACAAGAAAGTCTTCATGTGACATACCAGTTTATGTATTTGTCATCGCATGTGTCGTAAAAGGTCTGGGTTCTTATTCCCACACTCTCAAATCTCATGTCACTGAACAAAAAGAGGAACTTTACTTTCTTTTTATAACATGATGTTGCACTGTTTTACATAGTAATGAATGAGAAAATGCTCTATTATTGTTGCCTTTGTTGATCATGCCAATTATTCTTGGGAACAGAGGTTGTGGACAGCAAGATCAGAGCAATCATATTGTTACCGTAAGTTAAATTAGCAGCATAATATGGGAAAGTCTTGCATTCAAAATGCTACTTATATTGAAGTAAATAATTCTTATCGGCAAAATTACTTAATGTATCAAAGTTTGATTTTTTTATTATTATAATGTACAACATCATTAGATTGATGCATCAGTTCATAAGCAAAATTTTATTTTTTTAACTGATCACAGTGGGGCTGGTTTTAATTAATTTATTTACAATTAGTTCGGTCCAGCGGATCCCAAAATGAATCAGAGTGGTCATGAGAAGTACAGCTATACTCATTTCTATTAATTTTTTTCAAACTTTCCTTTGGGTTTTTGGAAAATATTGGATACCTTTATCACTATTTTGTCTAACTAAAGGCCAGTAACTCTAGCTGTCAGATACAAGATGTGAAACATGCAATATTTCTACCTGAAATGACTGTAATTGAGTTTATGTACTTATGTTTATGTCTTTTTTTTATGTCAATTTATAGTAAATGTTTAAGCCAGGTAAATAGACAGGTTAGTTTTTTGTGTCTCTTAAGTGAAGTGAAATGAACGAGGCTAAGTCTACTGTACATATCGAGTCATGTTTTCTGCATGTTATACCCCTATGGAAACGCCATAGAGCAGTGACTCAAATTAGCAGAAGAGAAAATGACTCATTATTCAGTAATTATCTGCTGATGACCAGCGAAACATCTGATCACTGCTCGTTTCTCTCCCTGAATCAAAGACATGACTTGGAATGCTAATTACAGTTTAACAATATGACTCAAATCAACAACCAACAAATCAGAGAACCATGAAAACTTGTGCCTGCTCTGAGCTGAAATGAGAATCACTGTATGTTCAGTTGGCCCGGGCCCACCCCACACACACCCCCACACACCCCTTTCCAAATCATTTGCAGACTGTGACACCACAACAGACTTGACTAAAGATTAACTCAGCACACATCCTGCTTTTTTTAAACGGATGTGAAAAAAAATGTACCGTATGTCACCGCCATCCTGTTTGAGAAGCCGCCTGAGGACACACAAGGTTCGCCCTCATTTTTTTTTCTTTGACCGAGACATCACCGGCATCAGAGATGGATGGCTGCATTTGAACGTGTGTGAGAGACTCTTGAACTTGTTTCTTTTGTGTGAGCCGATGCGCTGTTCTCTGGGGAAGTTAGGTGGTTTCCTGTGTCTGAATCTCACGCTCAGAGCGCTGCTGCAGACACACAAACCAGGCTGGTTCAACCTGATGCAACCAAACTGACTGTGTGATGCACACATAGCGCATAATGCACACATGTGAAAACAAGCACACATAAACACACGCACTCCCACACACATTCATACACACACACAAAAGAGACAAAAATAGCAGCTAGTCCAGTTATTTAATGTCAGACCCTAACCCTAACCCTAACCCATTTTATGACTGATCCTGAATCATTATTTGAAAACGAAGCATCAGCAGCCTTTGCTCACAGATTCTCAGGAAAAGCAACCCCCACCTATTGCCACGGCCTGCGACCTGGAGGGTAACTGTTTTATTTGCTGCCAACATTTGGTCAGAGCTGCTTGACTGACACTGACTGAAAAACTAAGGTAGTATGTGGAGATATGCTACAGACCGAAACATGTAATTTATATAATCAGGTCTATTTGTGAAAAATTAAACATCAAGGAACATGTTTTCTCCCCAGAATGGAAAAATTAAGCACTTTTAAACATGTGCTCTTCATTTGCTCTCTAGCAGGATGGGTAAAATAGCAGACGCTCCAAGTGGACCAAACTACCACAGCATGAAGGCAAACAAAAAAACAAAAAACAAAAATGGGTGCACTGTGAGGTTGTTAACATGTTTCATGTCTGCCCTTGAGGTGCTGCTGCGGTTTCGACAGGTGACGAAGCACAAAGACACAAAGACCACGGGCCCCTTGAATAATCTGATGCAACAATTGCTGTTCATTCGCTATTGTGTGATGTGGATATCAACTGTGCACGTGTGTGTGCTTTCATGTATCTCAGGGGAACAATTGTCCTTGCCAGGCCAGACAGCTGGGGAAAATCCTCCAACATAAGGACATTTTCTTATCCTTTAATTCTTTGAGGTTTGGTTTGGAAAATGCAGCAGTGCATGTTGTGGTTTCAGAGAGCAGGTTCAGTCTCTCAGTGTGTTTATATACAAGTAACCTGTAGTTATCTGACTTCTTATACTTT
The DNA here is from genome assembly GCA_023238725.1 of Scortum barcoo. Classification (NCBI taxonomy): domain Eukaryota; kingdom Metazoa; phylum Chordata; class Actinopteri; order Centrarchiformes; family Terapontidae; genus Scortum; species Scortum barcoo. The sequence goes on along the minus strand of CM041534.1, from coordinate 17,744,215 downwards.
GCACGAAAGGGGACAATCCAGGCAGGGAAACATGATTGACCCAGCTTTATTTCTGGAGAAGAAACCTGATTTCTGGTAAGCTTAGTGGGTTTCTATTTGGGTCTTTACAGGAGTCACATGTGCACAACTTCAGGCAAGGAAAGCATTCCCTCAGCAGCTGTGCCTGTGGGAAAAATGGAATTACTCAAAGCTTTTCACTCTGAGTAAAACTGAAACAGCAAATTTCCACATTTGAACAGTAGTGTCTTTGTAAAATTCGAAAGACATGCGGTACATGGTTTTATTAGTCTCCCAGTCAGTCCATATATTCCAACGAAAAACCAAACTGCGCAATTACACTTGGATATTCTAGCTTTGGTTAAAAAACATATGGGGAGAGGTACAGCAAAGGGGGTGTCAGTGAACAGCTTCACAAAACACAGGTTTTATGATAAATGTATCACCTGATTTCCTGTCAGATTTACACATGTACATGAACGTGTGTGTGTGTGTGTGTGTGTGCTTCAGTATTCTAGAAAATGATACAACATGCAGACTGGTGGGTGTAAATGGCAGCAATGGCATTCATTCCCAGGGCAAAACTTCAGAGAAAGGAAGGAAAGGAAATGGGAGTACAGAGCTTCTCCCTTCGTCCCACACGGTTAATCTCAAATTAACACCCACTTTCAAAGGCATGGTGTAAACATGACATTCCAGCTGTGAAAGACCTCAGCCCACTCTAGTTACCTCAATGAGTCTCTCAAACATGTGAGCCAGTGGCAGGAAGGAAATGAGGCAATCATCTTGGTTGGGGAATATGACTTTCTGTAGGAGACAGAGGGAAGGAAGCAATCAGATGACCCAACTTTGCGCTGTCATTAAAAATTGAAAAGAAGAAAACACATTTAAATCAGACTGGTGAGTCACTTAGGAGAGTCATTAATCTTCATTAACTCAGATTTCTCAAGAAAAAGGCATTAAGAGGTGCTGGGTCACTCACGTCTGTAACTTTGAGGAAGCCCGAGAAATCTGCCACCACGTTCCCATGGGTGAGCATGACTCCCTTTGGGTTTCCTGTGCAAGCAGGACAGAACACACACACACACACATACTTAAATCACCCAAGTGCCCTGACCTGTCTGAGGACCACACAGTCATCCAAGGGGAAGAAAAAAGGAACCTGATGTGGAAAGACAAACCTGAGTTTTGCAAGAAATTCCCTTGAGTTTTACCCACAGGTCTTGTCTTAGAACATGTCAAATAGTGCACTGTGTGTCAGGTGTGCAGAGAGATACTATGTGCTTCTGAACATATAAAATAATTTAATTCAATAGATTACTAAAGTGAGTTTTCCAAAGCGAGACAAATACCTTTGCCTTGTTTGAGTCTTGTAGACTCTTTAAAACCTGCACCTGAAGGACACACTGTGCTGTATGTCTGTTGAAAAGACAACTTTTTAAAACATTATACATTTCAAATTGTCATTTCAGCTGTAATCACATTGCTTTGCCTCTAAAATAAATACATAATTAATTGAACATGTTACTTAACTTGCAAGACAGTTTAGAAGTTATTTTAAGTATTATGTCACAATTTCAATTTCAAAATTTCAAAAGGTCTTTCCACATGAAAAGACAAACAAAAAAAACAACTCATCATTTCTTGTGTGGTTACCGTTTAGCAATTCGTAATGGTGGTTTTTGTTCTTAGTTACCGTAATGCCATTGCTCTGTCCTTTCTACACACACAGTGCTTTATGTGAAGCAATGACTGTTAAATAAAGCGTTCCTCTTTCCAGACATGTCATCTGACTCCCACAGCTGTGAGCAATAATGCTTGAGGGTTTGAGTTGATGTTGCAACAAAGAGAGAGGGATTCTCGGGAAATGCTGATGAGCGACGTTTGGAAACCTAAACCAATGTTTGGGTGGCTGCACATCTCTCTGAAAGCCAGAAGGTGGCAAGGTTTTCCATAGACACTGAGCGAGGTAGCGTTGCTGCGAGGCTGCAGCTGGTGTCACTTGTAAACTGACACCAGCAAGTCCTTGCATGACCTCTCTTTTATCCCCTTGTCTGTAGTTTTTCAGAGGCTGTTGCTGATTTCACATAAGACCTCCCAAAAAAAAGCAGAGGAGCCGCCCTCAGGCAATTCAGGACATGCAGGGGGATCCAGAGTGAGCTGATAGGTCACTCTACTCCAGAGAAGAAACTGGAGCGGTTTACAGTAAATACTCGTCTTCCCGTTTCCCATCAAAGAGTATTTGATGCATTTTTATGTCCTAAAATCACAATTATCCCAAAAACTGTACTGTTGTAAATATTCATTTTAACCTGGTTTAATTTCTTTTTGTAGAATTTGTCTTGTGTTTTTTGAGCGAAGAAAATGCATCATACAGAAATGACCACACACTGAATTTTATTTTGATGTCGATGTATCAACAAATTTTCTTTGAATTCTTTGAAATTTTCTGCTAATTGTTTTGTTTTTAAAGGTAGGATTATCCTACAAAGTGATGTATATACCCCTCTCAATCATCACTTGTGACCCAACAGAAGTGTGTGGTGATGCCTGTATCTGCAGAGACTCTGCCCTCTGCTTGTATTTTCTTGTTTTGCTGTGCTCAAGATATATCTGGGAAACTTTGGTCAGTGGTGTGGGGGCCCTCAGCCAGTAACAGAGAGATGGGGATGAGGTTCAGGACTCTATGATAAAATGTAGCGCCCCCCTTGCCAGATCGTGGGCATGTGACACCACCAGACGTGCATGCACTCTTTGTATATTGAGTTTAAAAACAGCAACTGACGAATCCCACATCAGCACTAGAGATATTATTTTCAGCATGGGGGATCCCGATTTGAACAGGCAAACTGCCTTAACTCAGCGGTGTTAGTGACACGCTCTGTCACGTGGGATCAACAGCGAGAAAGCAAAGGGCAGGTCACTGATACTGCAGCCAAACCATTGTGTTATCACTTAATAACTTGACTAGTGCCAGCTTGGACTTTTTAACTAAACCATCTCGTAGATTAAAAACAGTGAATACATATGCTACGTATGCTCAATATCCGCCACATAGGCAACCGTCATGGCTTTGGGCTGGACAGGAATTTAGTTGAAGAAGTTGTGACTGGAAAAGGTGTCCTGTCCAACCTGTTAGCTTATAACGAATGTTTGACCAACTGTAAATGGAGCGTCATACTATTTTATTATTTAAAGTTAAAGAAGAGTTAAATTCAAAGTGACCTGTTGACAAGTGTGACCTCTGCAGCCATTTTACATGTATTCACAGTATTTTGGTTTATAACGTAAATGCATAAACAGCGGGGAGATCAAGGCATATATCTGATAATGAGCCAGAGACACGTTACTGTTTGACCAGATTTTAAGGGAGCAGTATCAGGTCAGTGAACTAGTTACTTTGTATGCATGTCAGCACAACAGGTAAGAGGCTGAAAACATTTTTTAGACTGACGTCAGTGAGGGAAACCTTGTTAAAGGTGTGGTTGTCAGCTAATTATATTATGACATACTTTATGCCTTGGCTTAGCTCTGTGCAGTTGGCAAATATTTTGCATGGCAGCACAGCATGCAGCAGCTTAGCAGAGCCAAGAGCTGGAGGTTCTTTAAGATATATTGTGTAGAATTTGCATTTTTGGATGCTTAATGGACCAAAAGTATTGTTGCATTTTAGCGTTTTAAGTCTAAGTTTTGAGTATTGTCTTTTCTGTATGTGTGATTGGCTCACTGTAAAGTTATTCAGAAATTAATACAGTAGCACCAGTAACAAGAATAACAAGATACTGATATCATTGTTGGCTGAATCACACATGTTCCTAAATGACTTTTTTTTCCCCTGAACGTGCACCAAACACAAAAAAATGCATGTTATTGATGCATTCACACACTTATTACCTGTGGTTCCACTGGTGAAACACACAATGGACAGGTCGTCTGGTGCCGGTGGCTGTGGAGAAATAATGGTATCAGTCAGAGCACAATCTTGACACAAGACTCATTAAGAGATGAACTTCTCACTTCTTGCAGTTTCGTGACAGCAACCTGTTGAATAAGTTGGGTTGATTGCATATGCATAGCTGTATTTAAAGGCAGTGGCCCTGTGCCCTTTCTCTGTCACTTTACCAGCTGTATTCTGTGCAGTGTTCAGGTGTAAGCTGCCAAAAAGCTTTCACAGAGTCTGTTTAAAGTGATTTCCTCTGTGATTTTCATTAGAGAACAAATACTCGCTGATGTGGCTGGTAATACCCAGTAGCCTGAAGGCCAAACTGTCCACATTCATTTCTTTATCTGTGAATGGAAACAAATTTAAAAGAAGCCAAAAGGTCTGTCACATTACAGATTCTTGCTTATATTTTGCACAGAGCAGCAACGCAGTGTGTCGGTTTGCTATGTGCAGTGAAATTCATGTTCGTATTTGCACCAAAAAGAAGAGACTCGTCTTTGTTTGTAGTCAAAACAGGGCTGACTATGAGTCTTCAGCCTGTGAGAGTACCATGCTAACATGTTGCTCTTTAGACAATGTTTACCATGTTTACCTTAGTAGTATGCTGATTTCCCTAATAAGCATTAAACACAAAGTGACAACATGATTCCTCCTCTGTGGGTAATGAATGCCTGTACAATATTTCATGGTAATCCATCTGTCAGCTGTTGAGGTATGGACCAAAATGGTGGACAGACAGACTGACATTACAGCACACAACAGTGCATCTTTCTCTAAGCAAAGTGGGATTTTGAATGAACACTTACTATGGGTTTTCTGTAATTCTCCCTGCCCAGAGCCTGAAAGAAAAAAGAAAATAATTATTACTCATGCACTTTATGTTAAAATGACATTATTTGATACAGCTTTGGTGTTATTTCCCATAAGTCCTTGAACAGCAAGCATCTTCTGTGGTCTGTCAGAAATTTTTTTAAACCAGATGTGCTCTTTGTTGCTGAATTTTCTATTCTAGGTCAGAGTTCAACAGCATTTTGAAATAAGTCCTCTCGCTTCTTTTAAGCCATGTGGTTAACCCGATCACTTGGGCGTCTACTGTGCTGGCACAGTTTGTACGCTTACATGAAGACTGATCATCACCGAAAAATGAGAGTTATGAACACATGTAACTTGGAGCTGCTTTCTGCTCATTGTCTTTGCTTTCAGTGGAATGTCCCTGTAGTGCCATTAAACCTTTGTTTTTTTTTCATTGAAGCTCTATGTCTTCGTGAGGGGAGCAGAAAAGAAAAAACGAAAAAGGAAGAAATCAGCCCCTGTCTTAAATTAGCCTTTGTGAGTGACACAGCTGTGATCTGCTGGATCGGTTTCTAATGTCTGTTTGTTGTGATGTGTGAATGAAGCGTAAACAGTTACGGGAATGACGAGAGCAGTGAAATTACTGTAAATGCCTGGACACAGAGCCCTAACAGCACACAAATCCCATCAGTTTTATTGCACTTTGTGTTGTATGTGTGTGATTATGTGCTTGTAAAATACCACATATGTCAGATTCTGTGCAGCAAGAGAGGAGTAGATAGGGATCTCACCTGACATACCTCAAAAAACTTTGATAGTGTTCTGACTAAATCTAAGCATCAGTTATGTTTTGACCGGCTGTTCATGGGATTTGACATGTGCATACTTGAGGCTCTCAACTTTTACTGGACTATAAAAAAGCATGAAGCCTGCGTGGCCATTAATGTGGTGTCATAGATAAATTTAACCAAGTTTCACAGACAGTCAAAGCGGGGATGTTAATTGTGGTCCCTTTGAGAAAGCAAATAATGTTTGTGACATCCACAAGACAGATGAGAAAATTCTGTGTTGTAAAGCGGCCCCAGCAAGCAAATGTTTTCTTAGGCCGGAAAATATAAGAATCAACAGTGATATATAGTTGGCTGTCCGCTGTGCCACAGACCTCCATTGCTGTACAGAAGCTATTAAAAACATGTCATCACCCATCCATGCTGTCCTGCTGCTCCAAATTCTCACTCCATGACTAAAAAGTCCCAAAGAAATGGACAATGTGCTTCTGTTTGAGTAAGATTTGCTAAAAACTCCAGTGCAGAGCTGGTTTTAGGGAATTCATTTGACTTTTTCTAAAATAAAACTACATATCTTTAAAATATTTAGGCCTTGAGCAGGACAACCAGTCAAATGTTAAATAACCACCCTTATCTTTTACATTCTTTTAGACATCTAGATTACTCATAACTTGTTCAGTGGCATTTCAATCACTACATCTCAGCAAGTTGTATCTGATCTCCCGCTGTATAAATGCAGTTAAAAACAAAATTCTTCAACCACAATACAGTGTTGTCACGCAGAGGTATAGTACATAAGAGATACTGCACAGCAATGGTAGCTTATGTTATTCTGCTCACCTTCCCTGAATAGTAATAGTGAAAGAAAGTGAAAACCTGACTGCATTTATTGACATACAACAACATTTCAAAAGACTGAAATAATTGTGGATATGACACATTGTGTTTGTGTTTAGATGAGGTTTGGAAACTATATGTGATTCACGTAAAAATTGACAGTGATAGAAAAGATAAGATTTCTTGAGGACTAGTTATTCCCCCATCACACCCCTTTATGGCTTTGCAGCATTTAGTGTCTTCTACATGTCTCACCTCGACTTCCTGCATGGCCTGCACATGGATGCCGCAGACCTTGCCTTTCTCCACGAGGGCGGAGTCGAAGTCATCCATCAGGATGATTCTTCGCAGGCCCGGGGTCTCCTTCCGCTCCACGTTATCCAGAAGCACCTGAGCTTTCTCCACTTTGTCGCAGATAACCGTGGAGATGTCAGCTGAAATGATACAAGCACGCAAGAGCACGCGCACCCTTGTGTGAATATCAGCAGAATAAGAAAGGAAAAACAGAACAAAACCAAAACAAAACAAAAAAAAAGACACAGATATGGGGTGGGGATTCATTCAACTTTCTGGTTCATAAAGATTTTGAGAGAGATTTTAGGTCTCCAAAGCATCAAAATAATCAAGAGCTCGGTCTATATCTGTTCAAACTGTTCAGTGCAAAACTAGGTAAGTATACAAGCAGAGTTATCACACCATGGCTCTTTCTGTGGCTTCTTTTCAGTCTGTAAATAAGCTTTTATCCAGGAAGCAACACACTCTGCATCATGCTGGGCTGATGACAGTGCTCGGAGCCACCAGCAAGGGGAGCTCCACTGCTAAAAGCTACTGCTAAGCTGCTGCATGAGTCAGTCACACTGACATGAACGCTGTTTCCAAATCCAGACACATTCTGTCTGCAGTCTGCAGCAAGTAAAATGACATAATTTTCACTCTAGTAAATAAAGTTATTTATCTGTAAGCTTTGTGCTTTATTCCTGCATTGAGAAGAGGATCTCAAACTCGAAATGTGGCAGGGCTGTGAGAGATTATCACTGCTGAATATAGCTGTTTGGGCGTGTGAGTGTGTGTTAGTGTGACTGCCAGTCAGCATTTGCATGAGGAGCTTGTCTGTGTGTGTGATGTGCACGTTCTCACCAGTGTTAATGATGAACCGTATGGCATCTGGGCCCAGTGTGTCATAAAGAGGAACCACCACCATGGAGTAGGTGTAGCAAGCCAGCTCTGAGATGATCCACTAAAATCACACACAAGCCAGGGGTCAAAATCAACAACACACTTTTATTTCTTTCTTTATGATTTGTGCCCACTATTACCATTTTAAGCCCATCCTTTTTTTTTTTTTTTACATTTTTCAAGACAGAAAAGGTTCATCTGTAAAAACAAGAGCAGTGAAGAAGCAAGTAAGTGTGTTCAGTTTTTGAGGGTTTGTGTATTTCTGTTTACATCAGCGACCTGTTTGAATGAAACCATCTGTAAAACGGTTTACATGCATCTTGTCTGAGCCAGTACAGGGAAGCGGAGAGACCGTGAGAAAGTAGAAGTCAGAGAGAGCGAGATTCAAACAACAAAGCATGAGAGTCACCTCTGGCCTGTTCTGGGCAAACACTCCTATGAACTGGTTGGGGTTGGGCTGGCAGCCCTGGTGCAGAAGGCCCGAACCCAGATACTCAGCCCGGGCTGTCACCTAGGGAATTGAGAAGACGGGACAGCAGCTGATTTTACAAGTTGGAACAAAACCAAACAAATGCTGAGCCAGTACTCAGAGAACAGAGATTACTAGTAGCATTACATATATGCATATATTACAACTATAAGAACAATACACATTTGTTCACTTGGTTCTCGTTTTCAGTTTCTTGGAAGCAGGAATACTCCTTGTTCTGTATTCAGCGGATTTAGTAGTAACTAGCTATTTACGGAGACTTCTGGAAATAACTTGAAAAAAAGGGAAATCCAGTTGGTCACAGCATCAGCTATGAAACACAATTACAGTCAGGGGTCCTCTCCTTAATCTTAACCCCTCTTTGGGAACATCCCATGTCTGGAGAAATACATGGCCATCAATTATGTAAACTGTTGAAACTACAAAGGAAAATTGAGCAACCACTTTCACATGCTCATGTTTTAGCAGAAGTCTTGCACGTTTTTTTCCGAGTGGGACCTACCTGGATTTCCTGGGAACTACACTGCAATGAATGGACAGTTACATAAAAAATCTTCTACCCACCCCTTTCTTGCTAAATACTACGGTGCCATTCATGAATGGCGAAGGTTGTGTAATTTGTGCAGCCTTGGGCATTGGTGTAAAGTTCTACGTCACCTGAATAAATAAAATACCCCTTCAACCACCACATGTGCATAACTTTCCAAAACATGTCAGGTTATCTACTGTGTACTGTGCTCAGGGATGTGTTGAAACCTGAAATCGCTTCAAGGGAGGCTGGAACTGTTCAGTTGCTGCAGGAGCTGCCAATGATTACTTAAATGAAGAAATGGAATGGAAACATCCCAGATGGTTCATGGCATATGACTCAGACAGAACAACAATGCTATATTAATGATGATGCATTAATGTAGATCAAACTACCCAACAGTATATAAAGTAGTTCAAATTAGCACAATCTTAAACATCCACTACTGTAAAATGCAAGACACATATTAATACAGTGGAGATATTAACCCGAAACATCACATATAATAGTAAAACCCTGGCAGCAACATTTCACTTCCCACTGAGTTTCCCACATTTTTTGATACTTCAAATCGTCATATGAATCATTGTTGTAGCATCTAAGAACATGTCTACCAGACAGCAGTTTTGTTTTAAGACCTATTTCTGATAAATGTGCTGACTTCCAGTATTTCCAGACCACATTGGTTTTAGACTGATTGTTATCTAGATAAAACAATGGCGGTACCAGACCTTGTTGCTAGGCTGGGTGATTACCAAAATTCTTACCACATTGCAAACTACACCTGAGTGTTTACTTACACTGGATGGGCGGATTATACCTCATCAAATGTCATTACAAAGCTGACAAGTGAAAATGATCTTTGGCATTTCTAGGTTGTGGGAAATGCCTTTTTTTTGTCTTTTACGGAAAATACCAGAATGCACCCGTTGTTCTCACAAGGAAACAAGATGTCCCCTGAACGGCACTGACCTCTTTGTAGGATATCCATTTGTAAGGCTGGTTGGGGAGCCGCGAGCCTAAGCAAGGTCCATCACCTGTCGAAAACACAATGACACAACAAAATGGCGTCGTAAAACCTATATGGTTCCAGGTGAACAAAGCATTATACTAAAAATAGATGAACAATACACTGTTAGCAGCCGTGATGGTGATAATCAAACCACGGTTAACACTGTCACTTAAAGCAGCTATAATTGATGTTTTTAGATTGCAACTCTTTAAAAACCCACAGTAAACCACCACAGAGACTAGCTCGCCAACATTTTTGAGCAGCTTAAGAGGCAGATGTTTTTCTCTGCAGTTGGTGGATACCAAAAACAGAGCAAGAAAAAAAAAAAATTCATCAGGTAGACACAAATGTGACTCCAAATGAATGATGATGTCTCCCAATTTCGACTTAAAGGCAACAATGTGCCAGTGCTTTGTTCACAACTTGTTTGCACTGCCAAAAAAACATTAGTTGTTGTAGGTTTAAAGTTTCATTCAGGCTTTTTGATGTCAAACTCCTTGATCGCCATTCAATAAATATGTGAAAATACATTAAATACTAATATTTGGTGAGCAAAACCCCTGACGTATGCTTATGGGATGTCCTCTGACTTAACTCATCATTCTGATTGCCGCTAATATAATTATTCTAAAATATGGTGAAGGTGAATGTGTTGTTGTTGAGTGTTATTAGTTAGGAATATCTCCGCATTGTGAGTCAGTCACTTAGTCACTTAAAACTCCCTGCAAGCCCTGACACTGTTACCGTTGGCAACGATGGCCATCACCTTGGTAACCAGCGGACTCATTTTACCTCCAGCAGCAGAGATATGACTGGAGCTTTTACGGTCAGACCACAGCCTTGTCAGACCGAGTGCTATTTCTGTTGGTAGAGATGTTCACATGTGTGTAATATTGTCTACAAGAAAAAATAAAAACATACAATATCGCAGTGTGTGTGTGTGTGTGTTTGTGTACTTGTGCACGATGACAAAAGAGGTGAGATCATACCTACTCAAAGGTCGTGACAAGTTTTTGTCTACTTTTAGGAATAAGTATTTTAATATTATTATTATATATTATTGACAGAAAGGCACATTTTTAGGAAGTCAGAGCTTTTTGCATCTCTACTCACCTTTACTAAAAAAAAAAGGATGGGAACACAAGTGTGATTTGGAAAAGAGAGATGGACATGTCCCCTTTTGAGGTATATTGACAGCTGGTTGGTGCAGCTTTACATGACACCTTTAATTGCATCTGCTTTGCTGATTCTTGATTACTCACTTCTTATTGCTTTTCACTGAAAAAGTGCCATGTTTATTAACCTCCTGTTCTATGTTCTGTCTATCTATCTATCTAGTTTGGCCAGGATAATCTCAGTAATTAATATTATTGATTAAATGAACTTATATATTGTTCTGCAGATATAACAGATACACATGAAATGTCAACTTAAATGTGATATACTTAATAATAAACCCAAATATTATGTGTTTTAGAATGAAAGAAAGACTGAATGAGAGAGTGAGAGATGAATCTTAACGTGTAAATGAGCGAGTGGACATCTGTATATATTTACGTGTGTGTGAGCTTATTTTTCCACCTCACACAAGACCCACCAGATATGTGGAGGCCCCTCTGGAAGACCTCGTACATGGTCTTGGCATCGTCATGGTAATGGGTCAGCAGCTTGGTCCTGTCGCCCATCATGGACCTGTGACCTCCATCTTCATGCTAACAAGGAGAGACAGAGGGAAAAATCATCATTTTCACAACTTTTCCCCTAAACTCTGCAAAACAGAAAAAAACAAGGTCTAATTCTTTTCCATTATAAAAACATTTTTGAATAAACACCAAAGCCTGAGGGAGGGTAGGGAGAATGTAGTTTTTCTTGTTCCCTAAATGATAATCCAACTCTTTTGTTCACTCAAAAAAAGCATATAAAAATATCTGTGCCACTCAGTTGAACTGAACCTTGTTTTGCTCTGCGGTGTGCACATTGCTGATGCTCATTCTCATAAAGATGGAAAACGGATGAAGCAACATCCTTTTTTGCAAATCATTTCAGTCATTTCAGCTGAAACGATTTGACATCCTGGCACGTTATGAAACACATAATGCAACACTGGCCCAAAATCCTGAGTGTGTTTTTAACACCTTTTCAGGTAACCATAGAAGCCTCAAGGCCACAGAAATCCTTTCAAAAAAAGTTTCACATCAACTGCAGATGCTGTCAGCCTCATCTGTCAGTGAGAGAGCACAGGGCTGCGGTGCGTTTGTGTGAAAAATAGCGCTAGTGTGTATTTAGTTTGGTTGAGGTGGTGGTTAAGGTAAACTCGGACAGGTGTGCTGTCGAGGTCACATTGCACCCACAGCTTGTAAGCACTGAATGTCAGAACAGGCTTTTGGACAAACAGAGCAAGGTTTAAATAATAGCAAACAGTCCTTTTCTATTAATGATGTAATCATTATTCCTGTGTTAATATTTGCGATAAAGAGAAGAAAATGTACAAATTAGAAATTAGAAAGAAATTATTGTCAGTGACTCAAGATAATGAATCGCAGCAGGGTGAAGTGTGTTAATCACCATCAATGGCTCAGCATTACAGAGGTCAGTGGTCAGTAGGTGGGATTGCAATTGTCTTTTAGTTTAATGCTGCATGACCTTCTGCCCGTGACTTTCTCACACACATACACAAGGTGTGTTTCTCTTTGTGAGTGCGTATTACCGGGGACTGTCCTTGTCAATCAGAAAACAATCAGCAAAAAACAAATAAAAGCCTGAAAGGTAATGATGGGGCATGTACATCTAAACTAAACTGTCCTCTACTGCCTTATTTTGATTACATGTTGTATATCTTTAATCAAAGCATAAATCAAAGTGTAAGATGTGTGTGTGTGTGTGTGTGTTTTTTTTTTAAATACATGCAGAGGAGCTCATGGTGGCCTTTCAGACAAGCTCAGATGGTTAGGCCAGCACATCTGTAGCCTGACAGGTAGAACCCAGAGGGGAAAAAAGACACAAAACAAAAGACAAAGCTCATGAAGCATATTGTTGTGACTGCATGATATCAATTGAAGGTGACCTAAAAGAGTGTATCAGCATTTCTTATTAATTCAGAGCTTGTGGCAGCTTGTGAATGGGAAAAGAAGTGAGTAAATCAACTGACACCAGCATGTGTTTGTGAAAGTTTTCCTGAATATTGTCAGCAATCGTGAATGAACTCCTAACCTAACATGCACGCATCTGTGAATCTATTTGTGCATGTGAGCGTGTGCTCCGACTTACTGGCACCTCCTCGGACTGGTGCAGCAGGTTGCACGGTGGCTTGATGGGCCGGGGTCTGGTGGCGAACCAGTAGGCCAGCACGGCGGTCAGAGCGCCAATTCCCACCAGCGTGGAGGTCGGCAGGGAGCGAAAGAACTGGCCGAGCTCGTCCATCTCCGGTATCCTCAGGCCGCTCATCATCTCCTGGGCCTGCATCTTCTCCATCAGGGTGGAACTCAGCTCTGCAGGATAGAGAGCACTCATGATTTACATGTAACATAAAAAGAGTTCAAATGTTTTTTGCACTTTATGTGTATATGCACAAGTAAAGTTTTCAAATTACTCATAAATTTGGGCCGAAATTGGGCCATCAAAAATTACATTGTAAATTTAAGTCAGGTGTAATTTATAGATATTTAGAGGTTTGTGAATAACTGCTGTTGAAAAACCTAAATAATATAAATAACACAACAGTTACTTTCCCAGGACTGGTTTCTAAAGGTATAAAGTTGTGATGACATATAAACCTACCACATTCTACATGTCTAGGCGGTTGCTTTACAGTCTTTTTTGCCTGACCTGCATATTTTTGTAGTGCAGGAGGAAACCCACTCATGCATGCTTCATATAATATTTTTAAAACAAGCTGCATTTTAGGAGGTCAAGGAAGAGACGTGTGAGTGGCTTCACCCAGGTGCAGACATGCACATTGACCATGCACACGCACTAAATTAGACCACCCTCAGAATTTCTCAGGGTCATGTTCGAACCCCTTCGAGCCAGTCTTTTCTGTTAAAAGCGTTGTGTGAACACACTTGATCCCACTGCTCCTCCGCCCAGATCCTGTGACCTTAACACATCAGTCACGATTCAAAAAAAGGGTGAATGAGGGGCCGTCCCCCACGCATTTTTGCTCTGACTGTAAAAGCAGCTCAGAATAGATCATCTACACACTACAATGCTGAGAGGTGGTGGGACTAGAAAGTAGTTAAAACACACACACACACCATGCACAGTGCTCATCAAGGCTTAGCCTCCATTACACATTACACACACACACATGCACACACACACCGTGAGATGCATAATTTATCTGAGGGGGAGGATAGCTGCAGCGCTGACTGGAGGGTTTCCTTCCATCCCCCGGGAAATGAGTCAGAGGCAGCACCACCTGACCGAACGAATGGTGTCGGGGCACTGCTGCAGCTCACAGCCAATCAGAATCACTTCCTGTCTGCTTGCAGTCTCTCCCACAAACACCAACACACTAAACATGAGGCTGATGAGTATAAATATCTGAGGCCGTGAGAACACTGACTTCCTCATTCACCTGTTATTTTGAGCAGAAGCTATGTTTTTTTTTTTCTTCACTACTACTAAACTAAAGAGAAGCTGAATCACATGAGCACACGCTAGGGTGAAAGCGGGTTTCAGGAAGCCATGTGCATGACCTTCAAAGCCTTATTTTTTCCTCTTGAGATCAAATGAAGTTGATGCAAAAAAGGCCGTCAGGATTTTAGAAACACAGAGGCCACAAGTTGAAGCTCCCTTCCTCCAGAAAAGTTTGATCAACCAAACAAAGTCCAAAAGTCTAATTTTGTAAAGATTATTATTTTATTTTAGTGATTTGTAACCAGCAAACACGCATCTGTCCCCATTAACCCCAAAATTGTCACTCTGCTGTTTCACACACATGCTGTCAGCAGGCGGCACATCAGCAGTCATGATCGCTTTACAGTCAAACGGTGCCAACACCACATTTACATACTCTAGTTCTGCTATTGCTCATCGCCTCCGCTGCCTTGATTAGAATCAGGAGCACACAGTTTACCTTTGACTGCTCTACAAGTGATTTCCCTGATGCTGCTTTCCCAAACTCTTCTCAGGCTCGAATCCTCTTACTTCAGCTTAACTCAAGTTTCTGTTGAGACAGAAACTATCATCTGTAACTGAGAAACCACAACATGGCAGATCCCTCTGATGTGTCTGAAAACAAAACTGTCTCTTACGTACCACAGGACTCTCTTGCTTCTCTTTTTCTTTTTTTAATTTTTTTTTTACTGCATCAACCATAGATTTCCTCTTTTTCTGCTGTCCTGTTTTTATTCTGCAGTTCCTATAATGTTGATGGGGGACGAGGGCTGCTCAACTGCTGGGAAATGTTGAGGATGAGAGTAAATAACAGAAGCCACTTGATGAGCATCCTGAGCTAAACAGTGTCTTTCGCTGACTTGCCTGTGGATGTTGAAGCAGTCACAATGTCAAAGTTAATTCTGGGATGAAATGTCCCGCACTGCTGAGTGCTCAGAGTGGCCCGCTGTGCGCAGCTGGAATCTGTCCGACAGTTAGACTTAATTACTGTGAAGACGTGACAAAGTGGAACTATAATTTGGCACAACTTCAAGTATTTGGATGGGCTGAGAAGTCTTCTTGACAGCAGAACATCTGAAAAAGTTATAAATATTAAAGCATGGAAAAATTAATTAAGAGCAGACAGACAACACACTTAGAGAGATTTATCTCCTCTGTGCTGCATTCAGTGTCCTATAATCTGTATTATATTGCACACATAATGTAATAAAATTTGACTACAGCATAATGTTTTGATTATCTTAAATGAATAGTTTAATATTTCTTATACTTCTGCTTATGTAAGGGTAAAAATCAGTAATGCATTAATTAGTCAGTTTTGGAGTTTTTTAGTTAGATTTTTCACTCTGAACAGAACCAGACTGGGTGTTTTCCCTAGTTTACAGTAATTATGCTAAGATAAGCTAACCATGACCTAATTGTGATTCATTCTTAACCCGGCAGCCATGTGACTGGCCATGACATCACAAACTCAGAAAAAAAGAAGCAAATTACATAAAAAGGAAACGCTGATATAATGTTGATAAAAATGCTATAAAAACAACAAGTGAATACGTCCCCATCGTACACTTTTCCACATTACGGTACACATCCTACATCTCGTATTGTATTGTTCCACAATACAGAACGACTGATGTATCTGAACAGTTCTGATGGGAAGATCAATGACAAAGCTCCCGCCAGGCAGGCAGCACAACACACGCCGACAACATCATTTTCATGTCTGTGCTGTGCCAGCAGGTCGTGAACCGCGTCATGAACACAACAAACAAACAAACCTCCTCGCTATTTGGACACACAGACCAATATCAACAAAAGCTGCCATGTTTACCTCCTCTGGTACGGAAACAGTGATCGGACCTGTTCTACAACTGTGGGCTGTGCACATATCCAATGCACTGCTGATAATGAGTGCATCTTATCTTTATGATGATCGCTTCTGCAATGATTTTGAGGCTTTTATGTTTAAGAGAAATATGTTGAGATGGCTAAATATACAAATGAGTTGGTCTTTAGATGGGCCATGCTTAAATTTGACAAACTTGATAAACTTGATATATTGATTGGCAAAATAAGGAAGTTATCATTTTTATTTCTATAAGTTTTCAGATAGAACTGGTGCGATATCGATAAAACCCAGACGCGGATCCACATTGTGATAAAACCTGAAAAAGATTATGTTGTTACTAACCGACTTGACGAAATGAAGAAATGTTTATTTGCTCTGCTTTCTGTGCTTGTTGGGTTGCATGCATGATTGCTTTTGTAATCAAAGTTCAACCAGTCTCTCAACCAATATTCATCACTGCAGGAATACTTTGATCAGAGGTGGGCTGCTCACTGAGGATGACATAGATGTGACGAAGCTCGCCATGTGTGCTTTGTGCTGTGTTCAATGGCTAACGTGGCTTTGGCTGCGAGGGATGACGGGGCCACAGTGGATTAGCTGATGTTTGAAAAGAGAGACAGAGGAGGGCAAACAGCACTCGACCAGCTCTAAATATAGACAGACTCCATAACCTACTGACACCACTGTGCGAATAGCTGGAAGAGAGGAGCAGGGGTTTTGGCTTAACTCAAAATCACATGAGTAAAAAAATGACTTCTTTTTTTACATTTCACCGGTTGGGTAGACACAAATAAGCTTCAGATCTGGATTGGAGAGTCAGTCGTACTTGATTCTAAATTGGATTTTGCTGATGTTATTTGTTTTAGTGTTTTCTGTGTCCTGTTGAACTATAAACGAGGCATCATCTTATTGCATAACAAGTGATTTTTTTGTTGCTCAACCCAACGCTATTACAGCATTCATGTGGGTATAAAACACATATTTTGGAAACTTTCAAAGTCTATGAGCTGGAATGGGACAACATCTGGGAATAATCCGCATCTGCTGATTCCTAACCGAACGCTCACTCTTAGTACCTGTTTGAGAAGGAACATGCTCTCAGGGTTAAATGGACCAGCGAACGCTACAGCAGAGGCATGCTGGCGCGCCACATCTCCCCGCCATGAAATAGCCCGACAGCAGCAGGAGACTCGCTGCCTGCCAGACACCTAATTGGCCTCCACGAGAGACGCAAACATCTAACCGGCCGTCTTGTCTCTCGCTGTCTCTTTGTTCTGCTCTCATCTGCCTTTTTCTTGTTTGGCTGCCAAGAAAGAAACAAATATTGTCTGTTTTCTTACAGTGTAAAACATAAAACATGAGCGCAAGACAGAGGGGGAAATGTTCAGAGCAGGATCTGACCTACACTGACGTGACCTTAATGCCAACGACTTCACTTAAACCTCGACTGCAACCTCCACTGAAAATGTTTCCTCTTAAAAAGTGATGTCAGACTGCAGCCAGACAGAGTAGGTTGAGTGCTGGATGGGAGGCACTGAAAGGTCTTAAGACTCAATTAGCCACCATGTACAGTGCCTGTGGCCCATTTCAGGGCTAACTCCTTCGAAGTGTATATTTCTGGACCATGACAGCTCCTCCAAGCAGCGTGTTTTTTTTTTTTTTACCTAATTTGGAAGACAACCTCTGAGGTGAATTCACAAAACGGGTTACACAAGGTGCAGGTTCAGCCGACGAGCCGTGAGTCCTCTTAAGGCCACGTTTATGTACGCAGAGCTTGAAATAGGACACATATTCTGTGTCTCTATTGTTTCTCTGCACTCTAAGAATGAACATGCAGTCGTTCAGCAGAGCTCAAAAACAAAAACACACATTTGATCAGGCAAAGTTTCATTTTGACAGGAAAAAATTTACGTTACAGTAATAGTCGCGATGATGCTGTAGTTATTGCACTGCTGCACTATTTTGGGTAAACAGGGTCATTTGCTCATCTGATTCAACCTCCTCTCCACTTCAGCCTATGGCCCTGTAGGGTGTCCAACTCTCCGTCCTGTAGTAACCTAAATAACACACTCCAGGGACACACACAGAAATACACACGCACACACACATACGGGTCTTTAGGTCCATCCCTGTTTGTTGCTACAGCTGGTGTGACAGAAGAACAGCAGGTCAGCAGCATCCCCATCAGCAACAGCAATGACCTTTATCAGCATGTGGACTCAAAGACCTCAGAGTTTAATTTGCGAAATCAAGAGCACATCACGCCATGGAAATTGACTTATCTCCATCGTCCCTGCAGCGGAAAGTCTGTTGCAGTTACAGCTCAGCTGATGGGCCTTAGAAATGCATGCGTAGGTACGCTTGGCGTCTCGCTTAAAGGATGAATGATCACAGTATAAAGCATAACCTAAACACCCTAAAAAACACTCAGATGCATACATTTTGCCTAAAAGAGGTTTGGGACTAACAGGAAATAGATCTGGGTCTGTCGGTGTACTCTTGATTGCAACCATAAAGTCGTAATAAAGTTTTCTTTCGTGCAACACTGTAAAATTATACTTGAGAGTGGATGTTCTCTCTTGATCTTGAAGACAGTAATAAGGAAAAAGAAAAGAAGACGAAGGAGAAATAAGGTCTGCTCACTAGCTTTTATTGAAGCATCTCAATGTCTCCATCAGCATATATAGTTTGCTTGTTTCCAATGGAGGTAGCTCAATTTTTATGCCTATTATCTGTTATGTGATAACTGAGCAAGCTCCATCTGCTGACTAAGCCTGTGAATTTGGCTTGAAAGCATCTGTAAAATCTAATAAGTCAATCTTGTGTTGAGATATTGCACTGTTTTGGAAAAATGTAACTGTAAAGCTCACTTTACTTTCCTTAACAGAATTTCACGTTTAAATGACAGCTACAAATGTTAACATCAAGCTTTGTGCTGCCTCGCTAAATTTTGAGAGCTACACACACTTCATGTCACGTTTATTATATCTTAAATGTCCTCCCACTGCTGCACAGGCTGCTGGAGCTTTCTCTCAAAGAGCCTGCTCATGTGAACTTCTCCTCTGACTGACACTTTAGTTCACGAGATGCAGTTTGTTGATAATTTCCTGGGCTTTTTTTACGAAGGATATTCAATCACACCATCTGCCGTCTGTGGGTCGTATTTTGAAATGTAATGGAGAGACGGGATCGGTATCAGCTAACACTGAAATCTAATCTAAAGTGAGTTCTTTCAAGGCAAAAACCAGCAGAGACAACAAAACACCGTCAAGACTGAGTGGAAAATGTTGATGCAGTGTCAATGTCAATGTCTAGTTTAGAGGGAACATCAGTAGACAGTACACTTGGCCCAGAAAGCCTGACAGATGTGCACAGTCAAAAGCCGCACTGGGGGGATATAATACAAACTGTACCATATCTGTTACAAAGCATTTAGAGCACATACTGTGCATGAACAGCTGGATTTGAAAAAATAAGCATGTGAACTTCATGCATGCGAAAGGACATCTGATCGGACAGCACAGGGCAGGGCGTCATGCCAAAGGGCCATTTTCAGCTTTAAAATTGATCAGAACAGCTGCAAAAATCAACTCAAAAGTTTAAAATAGCTTTAATTAGTTTAAGACGGATAATGAGAATGAGTTCGACAATGCATGAGTTTCAACACCCTGAAGCTTAGCGGCTCGCACAGAAGGCTTAGTATGCACTTGACTGTACTGAGGTGTAAGATTTCTTTCAAAGGATTTAATTTAATCGAGGCCCTCGACTTGAAAGACAAATTACGAGAAACAAAAGAAAATTTCCAACAGCATCCGCTCAAATAAAAAAAGCTAAATGTTTTCCAGAAGTGGCAGTATTTTGAGGAAGGGAAGGGAATTTGACTTCATGCATGTTACATGCCCACAAATGGCATCTAAAGTGCCTCTGAATAGCACAAACAGCAACACTTTATTCGATCCATTTAAATGAGTAAAACTATAAAAAAATATTGATTTCTAGTAATGAAACTCCGCTGCACAGAGGTTTGTCTAACGTAAGCATCTCGTCATTTATTCTCTCATGTCACATTTACACGAGGAAACTTCCTCCCTCAGGAAGATTCCACTTAGCAACAATTTTGGTGCAGCGCAAGCACTGCAGGCAATGCAGGGATGAGGGCTTGTGAATGGGCCAGCTAGACTTCCTGTGACCTCTGAGGCTTACAACGGAGGAAACACAACCCTTCGTCCTTAAGACCCGCCCAATCGGCCCATCTGAGGGCCGTCACCAATGATTAGAGTCTAGCGTGGGAGATTACAGCCTATTAGCACAGAGACGGATGACCAGTAGTAACCTCACAACCGCACTCTATTTAAAGACGTCCTACTCGGCTTGCTCTAAAATGTAAATTTTTTTTTTTTTCTGTTTAGCAAATTCACTGGCATCAGTGCACTGCATCTTTCTGTCTGCCATTGCTTCTCCTTTTAACTACCAGTGCTTAATCATCCTCACACAGCAGCTTCTCCCTCGCACTCGCTCTCTCTGAAGCACTCGTTCTTATCACTCTCTGCCATTCCTCCACTTAAACCACCCTCGAGGAGTCAGACCGCAACTTCTTCCTGTCACTGTTCTTGAGTCATAATTGTACAGACACCGTTACATCCTGTGCACAGAAAACAGCAATTTCCCCTCCTGGACTGAGATGCCACACAACAGGTAACTGCAATTATCATTCATGGAATAAAATCAGACACTCAAACAAGCTGCAGGTGAAAGAAATACTATACTACAGATGAAATTGAGCAGTAAGGACTTCCTATACATAAAGTGCACATATATGAAATCAAAACTGCAGTTAAAAATAAAAAGAGACATACAGAGCAAGCAAAAGCTAAAGAGGATGCAGGCAACAGATCTAATTGCATTGCAGAAGGGTTTAAGCAGCTGTGGTCAAGGCAACGGCACTTACAAGGGTGTCGGAGGCGACCAGGCAGCCGGTGAGGTGTGACGTGTGTCTTTGTATGTGTGTGTGTGTGCCTGCCTGTGTGAGTGTGTGTGTGTGTGTGTGTGTGTGTGTGTGTGTGTGTGTGTCAAGGGGCCTCAGGTAGATATCACATCACCCTGTGCAAACTAGTGATTACCTTCCCATTGCCACCAGCCAGATTAAGCTGAGGCAAGCAAGAGGAAGGCAGCGAGATGCGTTTTGGCCTAGTTTGGGCCTGGCTGGCCTCCGTATCACACCACCCTCAGCTCGCTCGCAGACGCTGCACTCTCTCACCACACCCACCCACCCCTCCCTACACCACTCTCTCTCTCTCTCTCTCTCTCTCTCTCTCTGACACCCTCCCCCTACCTAAACACGCAGCCCTCATCTTCTCCTTGACTCACTGGCTGTAATGACACACACGATGCATGCGTGTGCCGGCACCAATGCAAATAAAGACTGTTGACATTTGCACATTTAAACAAATTGTGCACAACAATAATAAATGAGCTGCTCTCAGTTTGATTTGACTATCAAAGTAAGAGCAAAGGGAAGCCTGTGGATCTCAGCTTGAGGACCTCTGATGTGCCACAGGAGCATTTTTTTCAGGCTCATGGTGTAATATTTGGGTAGAAAAGGCAAGGAAAAAAACACATTTGATTTATTTTTCTTATTTAACAGTTCAAGAAAGGGGAAACCACTTGTTTAATTGCTCACCACCGTGCATATGCATCCTGTCAAGGGGGCCGTTGTGGGCACTGCTGCGTTTTTAGGGATGTGAGTTAAAAGGGCGGACAACCACCAGGCTAACGGCTACACATTACTGTTTCCTCTATTGTATATTTTTGAGGAACAAAGATAAAGTTGAGTTCAAACACAGAGATAAAAAAGGCTTCTTTAAAAAGAAAAAAGGTCAACCCATCTACATTGGGAGGTATAAAAAGGAGTGGGACTACAAACAAAAAACAAACAAGGACAACACCGAAGACCTGATGAAGACTGATGTACTATAAGAGAACTACTCGATCACGTGATGTGTAGACAGACGTGGATCAGCACTTTATTCTGAGCCATTACTTCCCAGCATACCACAATATGAGGAAGAGGATGCAGCAAGTGCTGAGACAGCAATAAGCCACTGAGAGGGAAAACTGCCATGTAGATAAGAAATCACCCAGACTGGTCGATATTATTGATGGCTGAGACTTTAGAGTTGAGCAAAATAGATCTTAAAATGATCTTAAAATTTGCCTCATAGCTCCTAAACGCCCAGTGAGAGACATTCAGTAGTTAGCAGGCAAGACTGAACGCTCAACATGTATCCTGCGTATTGTGCAGTCATGCAGTGTGAATTTAATTTGCAGGTTTTTAATATTTTTATACTCCCTGTCACTCCCTCCCTCCGTCCTGTTGTTACAAATTTTGTTGGATACCGTCAAAAAAGTAGTTTGACTGTCAAAAATGTTAAGAGTAATTATTCCTCTAGTGCGCACAGGTCTCCAGTTATGAACCTCGACTACCAAAAGATCCTTGGTTATTTTCTGCCAAAGGGTGGAGCGAAACCAATGCCATGCTTTTAATCAAATATTGAGGAGGGAAAAAGAATAGGTTTACACGCTGCATGGGGCTGCACTAGATGGTGATTAAAATGAATTATTCATACTGAGCAGCAGCAGCGTGTTGGGATGTGAGGACAGGTTGAAGGTGTCATGGATCTCCCTGTGGGCCCTCTCCTCAGCTTCACTTCATTTCCCAGGAACAACTCTGCGGTTTAAAGCATTTTGGGCCTGATTGGCTCACTGTTGGTCATTTAATATACAACAGCAGCAAAACATGTAAGTGCAAGTTTTAATATTAATGTCTCAACCATTATCCCAACTGTGACTGGCTGCTCATCACTTAGCAACCGTGCAGTGCAGATGCTACCGAGGATCTATACTCTTTGGCGGAGGCATAAACATTTATTTCAAGGCCTGCTCGAAATTAAAACTTAGCTGTGCATGTAATCGAGCAACTCGATCGAATAAAATAGCCCCTCACTGAACATTTGCACTGTTTCTTTAACGCATTAAAGCCATAACCCTCCGCGACTCTAATCTGATCTGTAACACAACACATTTCGAAAGGGATTATATCTTTTTTTTTTTTCCTTTTTAATTCTGCTCCTGCATGATCAAGTCGACAGGAGCTCAACGACGGCTGTGAGCCCGATGCCCCTAAAAACCGCTGTGAAAAAAGGGTGGGTGGGTGGAGGGATGGTGGTGTGGTGTGGTGTGTGTGGGAGGGGGGGTTGTCGGTAGGAACTGAACGTGCCGTGCGCTCCGGTTTGCCGGTAGGCCGCAGGATTTCAGCACCCCTCTCCCCTGGACAGCTCCGTCCAATCAGCTGCGGGGGTTCGCGGCGCGTCATCCTCATCCTCCCTCCCTCCATCACCGGGGCATGGCGGAGGACATGACGGGCGACACGCTGAGCCTCAGCAGCCGGCTTCCCGGCGAAATGACCGGCTGTAGCAGATGCAAAAGCACGGGAGGCGATCAGATGCGAGGCCCGGTTCGGGTAGAAGTTGTGAAAAACGAGCTGAGCCCTAATAGTTTTTTTTAATTTATTTTTTTTTTAATTTCTGGGGAGGTGGAATGACGCGCGTCCGGTTTCTACGCACAATGTCACACGACCTTAGCAGCTGGCTGACCGGCCTTTAAACGCACACGGTCTGATCCCCTCTGGCTCCCCTCTGGATCCAGCCCTGTCTTTAAATGATGGCTTTACAGCATAAACACACACACACACACACACACACACACAATAATAAAACCACTGATGTGCAGGATGAGTCACGAGCCTTAAAGCCGCGTGGCAGCCCCTCCATCCCTCCGTGGCTACCTTATTAAAGGTAAAACCAAACCTCCCCCTCTCTACGTCTCTCCAGAAATCCCCGAGAGATGCTGGAGATGCAGAGATTTAAACACAGCAGTTTGAATCTATAAAGCTGAGGTAACACCTTATTAGCATTTCTGCTGGCTCCGCACACGTGTTGTCTGAGAGAAATGACGAAAAAAAAAAAAAAAGGAAGAAGGGAGATGCTACCGGCGTCATTACCGTGCAGGCAAAGCGCCAGCTGCAGCACCACAAGTGTGATAAAACACTCGACGATAATAAAAATGAAGAAAGAGCACAACCCTCGATGAATGAATGAATAAATGAATGAATGAATGAATGAATGAGGGGGAAAAAGCCGGCAGTGGATGACACACGATGCGCCTCAGCCCCGGAAAAGACAGGTGCATCGCCTTCATCCGCAGCAAAAAAAAAGAAAGAAAGAAAGAAAGAAAGAAAGAAAGAAAAGCCCAATAAAACCAACCAAAAACGAGCAGACGGTCCAAACTCACTCACCTAATATAATCCAGAGCGACCCAGAGACCAGGACGAATGCGAGCATGTCTTTCTCATTGAGTCAGCTGTCCCGGCGCAGGAGCGGCTCAGAACTGCAGCATCGACTGCAGCAAGTTGCCGACAATCTGGGAGATTAAGGAGGAGGGGAGGGGAGGAGGGGGACCGCACAATATATCTGACACGGACCACGGTAGGGGGTTGGGGGTGGGTGGGGGATAGACCCGGGCGAGGGGATGGGTGGATGGACGGATGGGGGTCGCGCTGAGTGGAGGAGCAGACCACGAACGGACTCACAGGAGCATCCTTCCTCCTGCTCACTTTTCCACCCTCGCCTAGTTGGCCGCTGCGCAATGGCAGACACCCCTGCTGGAAATGAAAGAGGGCTTGGAGGTCGGAGAGAGGATGCAATCAAGGTTACGGGGGATGAAAGGTCTCACATTAAATTCTAATATTCAGTAAAATAACCATGAATAACGGTGAGGCTGCACCTTAAAGCCTCTGATGTGAATTCATATTGTCTAAAATGAGGGGGGAAAAAGTGCTTGTGAGTACACGCATCTTTTATAAGCGTTATAAATGATGTTTTATTCGAAAAAGAAGCGGTGTTATTTTTAGTCCGAGCCACATCACACCATGCAGCCTGAAGGTCCCTGCAGCTGAGCGCAGGCTTTGACACGGAGTAACTTCGCATCAGGATCACGTGGTGCCGCAAGACACTCCCCATGAACTAAAGTAACCTTGAGAAAGGCCGAAAAAAAAAAAAAAAGGGACAGATGCAGATGAGTGGCAGATAAGACACAGAGGCGGCAAAACAAAAAAAAAAAAAACCTGAATGACTTGAAAATTAAATTGGCAGTTTATTTTGATGATCTGTGAGGAGATCAGTGTTATTTTCCATCCTATTGTGCAGCAGTGAAATGACACTACATACATTTACCCAAGTACAATTTTGAGGTCCTTTTGCTCTACTCAAGTATTTCAGTGCTTTTTGTTTTACTACATTCATCTGACAGCTGGAGTTACTCAACAAAGATTTTTCAGACAAAACACTCAATGAATTTATAACGTGTGATACGGGTTAAACTATTCAAGTAGTTAAAATTGCTTGAGCGTGAGCAGTAATAATACAACAATATGATAAACTACAATGCAGAATAACACTCTGAAAGGGATTATTCAGCCCAATAAGCACTTTTACTGTAATTCTGTAAGTAAATTTAGCTTTTAAGAGTTTTTGTACTTTTACTTAAGTTAAATCTTGAATGTAGGAGTTTTACATGTAAGAGTGGATTTACTACCTTCTCTGAGTACTTCTTGCACAACAGCAGGGGGATGATGGTATTAATCAATCAAAATTTCTTCTAATAACTATATTTATTTAAAAACAACAACATTTTTATCATGTATTCTGAACACTGTGGCACCTTTAATGCCACATGCACCATTTTGAGTGCAACAACAGGCAGCTTCCTTTGAATATTCAGTGGTTAAATCATGGAATAAATCACGTCTAATATCTAATCTGATCTGATCTATCTAATTTTTGTCCTGGCTGTTAAATCACAGACTCAGTCTGTTTATCTAACAAAATCCTTATACACTACAGGCCAAAAGTTTGGAAGCAAGATCACAATTTGTACAAAAAAAAGATCATAGTTTCATTGGTATACTTTGCAACAAAATAAACATGATTATTATATAAAGAGTAACTTATCACAAGACATTTTTACTATAATTATCAGGTATTTGAGTTTTTCTTGCTTAGACTTTGCTTTCTTGTTTTCTCTTGTTTCTTTACTCAGTTGCTTCTTTCTAGACATTTTTGCAGTAGTTTGTCAGAGATTTGAATGCAGTTGAGATTTATTGGGATTTTTGTATGCTGCAGACTCTCAAAAGCCAAAGAGTTAAAGTGAATAATGCAAACTGTGATTTTTTTTTTTACTTTTGCACTGAAGTTGTGACTCTTGAAAATCTTCTCGACCCTAAAACTAAGCCTTTTCTTTTTCTTTTGTTGACATTTATTCAGCAATAGTCTGGTAACATCAATGTATACCTAAAGGTAAATTGAGGAAAATGGTGCATATCAATAAAAGCAAAGTCTGATCATGCAGTAAATACATCCCAAAATACATATAACTCATGCTGTTTTTTAAGAAAGGCATTGTGAACAGAAACTTGAAGTTGCGAAACTCGAAGTTGCTTCCAAATTTTTGTCGTGTAAGTGTCTCCGGTAGTGCCCTACTGTCTTATTGTGCTGCCATCATGTGACTGACCTTGTTAAACGGATCACTCGTCAGGACCTCTAATCTGTCACTTGCAGCAGTGCCACCCGCCACCTTCCTGTTCTTCTTCTTTTTCCTTCTCTGATCCGGCTGCAGAGAAAACACACAAGACAGAGGCAAAGAATGATCCAGTTTACTGAGCCAAATAGTCACAGTGTTCATCAGTGGAGGAGGGGTCAAACAGAGATACAAGGAGGGAAAATAGTAAAATTATTATCTAAATGTAGATTTTGAATCTCACCCAAGTTACCTGTGGTCTGCTGGCAGGAAACTGGTGAAACTGGAGTGGATCCTGTTTGTTCTGTTTGGGGGGACCTGATGTACTTTGACCACACAGCTAAATAAATAAAATAAGCAATCAGATCAGTGCCTTCAAATAAACCACAATCACGCCACTCGGTGTCTTCCAGGTCAAGGGTCAAAAGGGATAAATAACAGAGATTCACTTTTCATATCCCTCCTCTGATGGGATGGTAATAAATTGGGGATTCCTTGAGGGTCATTGTCATTTTCTTACATAAAAAATAGCTTACAGTCTCATAAAACCCTCATATTTTTCAACCCAGTGGTATCACTATGTTGATGTCGTGCTTTGAGCTAAAGGATAATGCCAGCAACAACATGCTAACAATGAAAATGCTAACGTGCTGATGCTAAGCAGATATGTTTACCATTTTAACTATATTACTTTTGCTTGTTAATATGTGAACATTTGATAATTAGAATTGAACATGTCGTTAGTTTTACAGACATAAACGAAAGTAGTGGACAAATAGAAATGTTGACCTGATCCAATCCAATCCAATCCATCCAATACTGATGACATTTTTCATGAGGGCACTGAAGGAAAAAAAATAAGAGGATCAGCAAGGTTATTATACATCCTTTGAGTGCCATGAATGTCATTTCAAACTTTCATGAAAATCTGTTCAACAGTTTTTGAGATATTTCAGTCTGGACCAAAGTTGTGGCCAAGAAAAAACAAGACTGTCACTTTCACACAGGTATGTTGCAACACTGACACAGAGCAAACAAAATCCAAACAAATAAAACTTCTGAGTGGGTTAGAAACAGGTATTTTAAGACGTGTGGGTATGAGTGGAAAATCATCTAAAAGGATATAACAGATTCTGCCAGATTTCTACCAGTGTCATGGGGACAAATAAGACTTGTTGAAAGCAAGAGATTAGGATTAAGATTAAAAGATGATGTGACACAAGACTTTCTTAACAAAACAAAACCATGTCTGTTTGTCTGCCTCTGGGTTCTTTATCTTCTATCATAAAGGTGTTATGCAGCACCAAAGATCAGGAGCATCACTTTGACCCAGTGACCCTTTGAAGATATTTCACCGCCGTCCCATTTGTTCAACACAGGGTTTAATCAGTAACCACGCTTTCGTGCAGGGTAGCAACTCAGAGAATTTACTTAAGTCTCTGTAATGTCCAAATAATATATGATGCCTTTACACAATGTCACTGTAATTTAAAGTGGTTGCACAACATTTCATGAGCAATATTTTATCACAGGAGGAGGCAGCTAGTAAGCGACAAGCCTCAGACTAAATGGAGAGAGAGGCACAGCTGGTAACAGAACAGCACGGTCACCTGTTTGCACGTTTTACTTTACGGCCACTCCTGTGTTTGTCTTTTGCTCCATGTCTGCATCAGAAGCTTATATCAATATCTTAATTTTTTTTTTTTTGCAAGCGGTGGGCTTCTAGCTGTCTTTATGTTCAAATGAAAAGACAGAAGGCCAACAAATAATCCATAAACACGTCTCTTAATTTTCGTTCGTATTTACAGTAATCGCAGTAATATCCACTATCTCTGGTCAAAGGTCAATGTGCGATAATATCCTGTAACAATGACATCGATAATTAAAGACAGTTTGATGTGGGAAAACTCCAATTGTACACAACATCATAGCCATACTCATTCCAGTATTGCTCTTTCAGATTTGCCAACAGCTAGAGAAAGACACTGGATGTCAAGCAGTTTAGAAGAAATGGGGTTCACATGAAGTGAGCCAGTAGAGTGAATCTTCCTCAAGTAAATGTTGCTAAATCAATGAATTTTAGTCCTTTTAAATGTAAAAACTCATGCCTACACTTCCCATCGTGCAACTTAATAAACTGTTTTGTTACGTGCTGTCTGCCTGGTAAAGGACTGCATATTTCAACATCCAAGTTCATAACACTTCTTAACAGTCTTAAACCCAATCTGGGATGACTCCGAACGCATCACCATGACATTATCAGGGTTATTTCCTCAGTCTTTACAAAGCTCCCTTTGAGAATGTCAGCATCTCCTAATACATGTTCCTCTTCACCATCCTGACCTTGGATTTTCCTCCTGTTTATTCTACAGTCGACCAACCTTGACAGAATCTGCTGTGGCTACACAAGTTTGACCAGGTATGCAAAATCATATGCACACCGTCCGCCTTATGCTAAGTTTAAAATTCTTAAACACACATTTTTCAAACATCTACACATGGCGCTCTACATTAGACACATCATTCAAAACTAAGAGCCTGTGTGTGTTGTTTGCAAAACGCTGCCACTGAAGTACCACACTCAGTTATCAGTCACCTGCAGAGCTTAAACTCCACTCAACACGGTACTCCCACCAATATTTGGCCAGAGATAACATCGCCTGTGATATAATATATATAATTCCAGTATATTGTATCTTGATTACAGTACAATGCAGTAACTATATTCATGTCATCTTCTGTTAAAGTAATTGTGTCTGATACTGTTATAAGGGTATGGGCATTGACAATAACCTAATTTGTTTGTTTCTCCATTGCATTTCTATGCATAGTTTATATTTACAGCGTACTACAAATGAAAATACCAAAGACAGATAGTAAGAAACGGTAAAACTTCTATACTTCTAAGTAAGTATTTTTTAGTAAATGCAAAGTGTGTGCTAGTGTGTTCTTAAAGTAAACACTAACAGTGACTGCAATATCTCCGAAACCATTAGTGTAACACTTGAATCCAGTGCATTTACAGTAAACACCAGGCCAGCACTGAGAGGCTCAAGAAGAACTTCTATCCTCAGGCCACAAGAAGTGTACCGGACTGAATACATATTCTCTGCTTTACACTTAGTTTGTCATTACATAACACACCGTTTGTAAATCTTTAAACACACCTCAATGCTTTACACAGACCCTCAAAGAATACAAGATTTGATTTTTGTTGTTTTTTCTAACATACATTTTTTTATTTTATTCTTCTACTGTGTGTTTGTTGTTTGAGGGGTGTAAGAACATTTGAGAAATAAACTACTTTCCCCCCTTATCTGTACTGATAATGTGTTTTGGTCAGTGTACATATCCATGTTTACACATTTGGATACCCATTTGTGTGTGTGTTTACAACATGAATGACTAAACCTTATTACTATGGCCTATATGCACACAGACAGAGAAAAGGCCACAAATGTTGTTCATTTATACTATCAGTGTGTAGTTGGTGCTTTGTGTGTTTATTCAAATAGTGATTTGTGTGTACTGTACTGATGCAATGACACCATTCTGTTTCAGGTGTTTAACGAGAATTGTTTGCTTTTGCAAGAGATCCATAATGTTTTGCTGGTTTGGTGTAAGGTTTTGTGGTTGGTGTGGAGAATTTTGCAAAAATAGCTTATAGTTTGAAAGATAATGCCTAAAGCAATCAGAAAAAAAAAACAAAAAAAATGGTTATAAAACTTTTGAACTTCTACTTAAAGTTTTAATCTCAAAGCTTTTCATTGTGTTACATTTCACAACATCTATGGTGATAATCATTGTCCTTTTCTGTTTATTCGGCCATAGTGACCATTTATTTGTAACTCTAGCAAAGCCCAGTAAGAACAGTATGCTTCTTCACACACAGGTGAGCTGAAGAGCGAGCTTATTGCATTAAAAGTCTTGCTAAAAGCTCTACTGTGCACTGCATGTGATTTTTTTCAGGAAGATCACCACTGACACGTAAACACTGCAAATGCAAGAGGTTTCATCAGTGCGCCATAGGCTTGATCTATAGTCGATAGTGGCTTAACAAACATTGTTTTTTTCTTACTCATGTCTCATCTGTTCAAACACAAATGTCAAAACTTTCCGAACGTGTGGTGGAGCATAAAAACAAAAACATGTACATTTTTCGTGGGCCTACATGGAAAAGAATTTTGTTTTTGCAGTTCACTCAGATGAGCATTTGACTGTATTCCAGTAATGAATATTTTATTACTTGCTTTTTCTGTATTAGTGCACCGATTTCATCATTACCTCTCCAGAAAGACAGTATAAACATTTCACTTACTGTAGTGTTTCTAATTTTGCTTAACAAAGCAATTACTGTGAGTTTTGCTGAAATAGGTAACATTTTTATATGTGTATGAAGAACTCTAACAATGTTGAGGAAGTCAGGTCATCTGTCATCTGGAGCTCTTAGGATAGAGAAACGTGAATTGTGTCCTATTCTGATGCAATGATAGTGACAATGCAATGTTTATATACAATATTAATATTATTAATTATATATTATATATATTATATTATTAATATTTTTTTATCACTTTATGCTGCATGTACAATAAAATTGCAACCTTTTTTTCGACAAAATCCCCCATAAAACTTTAAAAAAGGAAAAAAAGTAAAGGTCTCATGAAGGGAAGAAACATATATAAAGAATTTGATGATAGTGTTTTTAATGTATGACACCAGTGTTTAATTGATAAAGTGTACAGTGTATTATTTTGCAAGAGACTTGTGACAAAGTGGTTATTTCTCGCCAGTTCTGTGTTGTGCTGTCACAAAACAGTACTCTTATTGGCCTATGGGGGGTGCCAAACTGTGAACCTGCAGTCCTGTTTGGGGTGAAACAGGCAGTGATGATGTAATGAGTGCCTCTGTGTCACTCATGGAAACTTGGCAGGTTTACTCATGTCTGTACATTTTAAGTGAACACTGCACAACTTGTTGCAATAATATATTTTTAGCACTCTTTCCACCTCTTTTGTTGATCTCTCCTCCATTGCCAAACTGCGCCCAGACCATCCCTCTTTTGTTTCTCCTTTCCTTTCTCCACCACACCGTGTCTAACAGGATCATGTGGGAAAAACTCAAATGCTCAGGAAATTTCCAAGAGAATTTGAAACTGTGGCACAAAAACACACTCAGGACCGACTCTTCTTTTCTCATAAGATCACACACCACTAAAGCTTTATTTTATGGCTCCATCATTTTCCAATACTTTTCAATTACAACAAAAATAACTATCCTTTTATTTATAACATAACCATGTACAGATAAGGGGAGGGTGTTTCTTTCATTTTTCCCATAATTAGAGCCAAATTACACTGTTTTTTAAGGAAATGGTGAAACCTGTAGAAAACTGCATTAACTTTATACTTTACCAAGCAACTCAGTAATAGAGGTGTTTGATGTGGCAAATACTTCTTGTGTGAGAAAAGAAAGAGCTGAGAACCACCAGAGACAGAAATGCCAACTGATGTCTGCTCAGCAAAAGATGAAATAACATGTGTGGTTTGAACTGAACACACAAACAAAAAATAACCTCAGCAGACAAAAGAGGGTGGTGATACTTGCAGGCAGTATGCATAGAAAAAAAGTGTAAACACACTGCTAGGTAATTGAGATTTGACAAGACTGCCCTGAGAAAAAGACTACATTTTCCCAAAGTTATGATCAAATGGGACAAAATATGTTATCTGAAGAAAGCAGATATGCTACCATGCTCTTTACACCGTCCCGCCCTCCCTCCCCACCTCCCACCCTGCACAAGGTCCCGGAGAATTGCAGGCTAACTAACGGCTTTGACTTGATCCAATGTCAGTGAGCCCTCAAAGCAGATGGTCGAGGGGGAGAGTGAATGCTCAGGCTGCTCGCCTCGTCCCAAAGCCTCAAATTACTGTCTTATCCTTGTAGGTGGCCTAAATAATAAGAATTACCTTCACTGCACCAGGGGAAGCAGTAAATGTACAGGAAAGTCACAGGATTAGGGCGAGCTGAGCAGGGCGGTGGTCATTTTACACACACAGCTCAGGGGGATAGTTTGTTTAGTTAAATAGATAAATAAAAAATGACATTCAGTTTGCTTGAAGACAAATAAATGACCAAAAAAGTTTCAAGTCTGTTACATGCAAACACTACATACAGTGGCTTTAAACCTCATGTCATACAGTGGTGCTCAAATGAAGTTACGTCTATGTGTCAGATTGTTTAGTTTAGATACTGTTAGGGGCCCAAAAGGCTAGTAGTTTGAAATATTTGAGAGAAATAAAAAAAAGAAAGATAATTTTTTTGGAAATAAAATGTGCTTTAGGTCTCTCCCATATCATAAATCATAGGCGTTTTTTTACTTTATGTCCATTTTTAACAAGCTAGAAAAGTGTCAAAACCATACAGTACTTGTTTGAAACGTAATATTTTAACAACAAAAATACAGCAGCACCCCCCTCTTGCCTCAAAAATGGTTTGATCCACTCCTCCTCGCCCACCTGTCCCCGACTCGGGCTCTGAGCTCTACCTGCACAGAGCCCTGCGCTGCCATCCGCAGTGGGTGATGTGCAGCAGTGGTGGAAGTACCTGGCTTAAACCAGGAGACGTGACACAATTCTTAACTTCTACCACTCAATACCAACACATTATTATCATTACCAGTCCTCATTTTTGCTGCATTTAATCGTAGGTTACTGTTTATGTTGTTAGGTAGGAGGTAGCTGACGTTTTTTCTAGCTATGAAACGTTACAGGTGGTCAGTCCCTCTGTCCTCTGTTTGAATTGGACTGAGAGGAGCTAGCTGTTGTGTCATGTGCATGTGTTAATATTAAAGCCAAGGCGCTACTGACTAGCTAGCTATTATTATTATTGTTGTTTTGTAGATTTCAAGCACTTTTTCGAAGTGTATTTTTATTTATGTATTTGTATTATATAATACAGACAAGAAGGAAAAAGGCAGAGACAAACATTGAAAAGTCCATTTCTGTTTGCATGTTATGCATTGCATTTCAAATCAAAGACCAAAAAATAAGTCCAAGGTCCATTTTTGATATTTTTGGTACTCACTATAGGGGGCTGGTTTACTCCAGAAACATACACACTGTTTATGTGCATGTTGAGGAGCTGCTGTATCAAAATTAGTTGTTTTCCTCCAGAAATTAGGGTTACGATATGTTTCTTTTATTATTTCAATCCATTCCTCTTTTGCTGTGGCTCAGCATTTAAATAACCTTTATCAGATTTGATGGTTTAGTCACAGACTTTCCCAAAAAGTGTTATGCTTTTCTTTCACAAGTGTGGGAATGAAATTGTGTTAAAGTGTACAAAACAGTGAAATGTATCTTGCCTGGCCGGGCAGCTATCTGGGTGCTCAGCACCCCTAAACCTCTGATCCTAGAATCGCCCCTGTCATAAATCATCTTGTGTTCCCTTCAGATTTTGGAAGGGGAACCACTAATGCAGAATAATACAATGCAAGTTAGTTCCCCCTTTTTGAATAAATCAGCCTAAACAACCTGAGGACAAACCCCACGTTGATACAAGTGCGCTGACTCAGCCATTCCTGTGAATTCCTGTAATTCAC
Organism: Scortum barcoo; assembly: GCA_023238725.1. Classification (NCBI taxonomy): domain Eukaryota; kingdom Metazoa; phylum Chordata; class Actinopteri; order Centrarchiformes; family Terapontidae; genus Scortum; species Scortum barcoo. The sequence goes on along the minus strand of CM041534.1, from coordinate 17,709,950 downwards.
ATGTTCTGCTTTCCACCTCTGCCTTTCATCCACAAGGAGTTGATCTGACAGCTTTGGTGCTGCAAACTGAACAATAAAAGTCGGAATGACCCCCGCACCACCATCACCACCCTTCCTTTAAAACTCTAACTTCAGTGGGAAACCCCACAGACTTATTACCGGTGAAAACTCCGCAGGAAAAATCCCTGTCATTCCCTCCCAGAGGCGCGCGCTCCCGCCTCCTTTGCGCGCGGCCGGCACGAGCGCGTAAACACGCCGCGCGGGAAGCACCTAAACTGACAGCACGAGGAGCCGCTGCAGCACAACACGCGGGATTTCCCAAATTCCCACGGAGAGACCAAAAAACCAAAAACTACCCCCAACTCTGTTTTAACGAGCTGCAGGACGTAAACCTGCAAAGAGCGCCAAAAACCGAACACCGGACTCCAAAAATGCACAAGAAGCAAACGATAAAAAAAAAAAATGAATATGCATCATTTCCATTCACTCCCTCGCATTTTTTTTCTTTTTTTTTGTAAGCAAGCTTTGCCTTCTGCTGCAACTTGGAGAATTATTGCCACAGATGCAGACGATAACGCGCTCTGCAACCCAATCCCCACTCTCTGTGACGTCACCACACACACACACACACACACACACACACACACACCGTCTCTCTCTGTACTACTAGTAAGCCTGTGCTGCACTGCCCCTGCTGGCGGCTGAAATTACTACATCATTTCTTGTAAATGCCCGACTTCTCCGCTCGCTGCCTGTTTATACTAAAGGGCTGCTCCCATGCGCGTGTTTATCGTGCCATGCACATGGAATGAACTCTGGTATCTGGCAAATGAAGACGTGTGGGCGTGTGTGTGTGTGCCCGTATTAAAATTGTACTGACATTCCTTTATTGTGAGTTTATATGCATGTTATTATTTCAAAAAGGTGTGTTTTGCGGACTTATTACAGATTATATCTCTGCTACTGCAACTAATATTAATGACACAGTTATAAGTTTGTACTATTTGACGCAAAAAAATGCATAAAATCCCAACCTGTCATGCTTTTGTACTTCATTCTTCTCTATTCAAATATCACAGTGAGATTCAATTTGCAATGTGTAACAGTACCTGCAAATATTTAACGTTTGCAAAAATGGGGTCAAAGTGTGTCTCGTGATCTTTGTAAAAAAACAAAAAAACATAAAAAAAATATACGAGAGTGACAGTTTTTGGCGGGGTCAGTCCAGTGTACGTGCAACAAGCCGCTGTAATCAACCCATGTTTTTATTAACTTCCTCCTTGCTTTTAACTGCATGATTTCTGGGAAACGGCTCTGCTGCTGCCGAAAGGGGGAGGCGAGTGCGCATGCGCCGGCGGATACGCTGCAAGAAGTGCCCTCTTTAGCCAAACTTGGTTTGTAATGTTTGCACCCTTCATTTAAAAACAGAACATTTGAGGGTAAATACATTATAAGTGATAACTATAAGAAAATTGCCTTGAGTGCTCTTTGGAAAAAAAACGCAATTCTCAGTCGACATGATTTCATCTTTGCTTCTGGACCGACACTTTTTACAGTGACGTCTCCTCCAGCCGGGGGAAAACCCATTTGCGGGTCTATAAATGAACGCTTGTGCCGGCGAATCGTCAGTGCCACTTCTGATCTAAGACAGATCTCACCAAGTGGATAAAACACAAAGAGGAGCAGCTTCTCTGGACCAAACTCGATCCAGTCGGACTATTTTTCCCTCTCACGGATCATACAACCTGTAAGCCCGTAAGTGAGCTGATATTCATGTATCACTTCTACTTGCATGGGATGCCTCACATTGAAACATTTATTTATTCTGACATGTTTATAATATCGTGAATCTTGAATGGATGTGAAGGGCGATAAAGATGGTAGTAGCCTCAAACATCCTTAAATGACGAAATGTGATGCTTTTATTTATTTTTTTTTTTTCGGATGGTAAAGTTGGTGTAAGTCTTGCACACCAGGCATCCAATTTCTTGACAGATTGACTGTTTTTTTTCTATCTTCTTTTTTTTTTGCACTTTGTGGATTTCATGCACGCAGCAGCGCAGAGAGACGCTCTCGGCGCGCACAGCAGCCGATGGTGCGCAACTCCTGCTTGAATGACATCCAGCTGCAGAGACTTTGAAAACGACAAAACGAAAACAAAAACAAAAACAACAACAACAACAAAAAAAAACAAGACAGAAACTTTTGGTCTGCAAAAGGCAGTCGACATGCATTGGAACAGTTTTCTAATGCGAAGCCTTAAAAAATGCAGTCAGGAAATGATTCGTGGTCGACTGTGACCCTCCTAAGTGAGGCTGACTCCCACGCGTAAACGCCCCCTCCGCTCTCCGTGAACTTCAGCGGGCGGCTATAAATCTTGGCTGAAGCATGCAGGAACCTCATTCCTCCCTCACTACTGTACAACGCGCACATGGCTCCTCGTGTATCTTAAGACTCCCCGCATTCATTGTCCCTCTGCTCCTTCATTTTTCAGGCAAACATGCCCGTCTCGAGGATGAGGATGAGGCCGTGGCTGGAGAAGATGATCGAGTCCCAGTCGATCGCCGGTCTGACCTGGGTGGACAAGGTTAGAGGCGCATTCCTTTCTTTTGCAAATCATATTAGAGTGCAGAAATAGACATTTTTAAATGTGTTTGTTGTAGGGTCCGCCTTCGGAGAGGGAAGTCTTTTTTTATGTATACTTGTCCCCAGGCTGACCACACTGTATTTGCATGCTACTCTGAGAGTGGCTTGTTTGAAGTACTGGTTGGGATGGTTTTGGTGTTGTACCGGAAAAAAAAGAAAAATAAATAAGTATAGACATAATAGATGGTTAAGTACTCAAGTATTGTCTATATCTCAAAGATATTAGAGAATAACTCATCACTATCAAATCTATGAGAGAGAAATGGGACAAACTTGTCTAAGAAAAACAAAAAAATCTCTTCATAACTTAAAAAAAATAACAGAAACATGTTCATTGTGTGTTTGTCTGTGCTATGCAAATAATATACCTTTGCATAATTTAAGGTTGTGAAGTAGAAAACACAGTAGCCTTCAAGTTATATGCTCAGCTTGAATGGCAGCCTCTTGCAATATCTGAAAATTTGTGGTCATATTTTAATTCATTCCATGTTGAATGTGCGGCCACCCTCATTTCAACTTAGTATCTCCTTTTGTAATCTCCAGGATAAGACGATGTTCTCAATTCCCTGGAAGCATGCAGCTCGCCACGGCTGGGAGCTGGACAAGGATGCATGTCTGTTCAAACAATGGGCCATCCACACAGGTGAGCAAGCAGAAATACACATGCAAACGCTGCACGTATACAGAAAAGTCTTGAAAAAAAGCGTGAAACTTAACAAAATGCATTCTGCAGGGAAATATGCCGAAGGTCAGACCTGTGACCCAAAGACGTGGAAAGCAAACTTCCGCTGTGCAATGAACTCGCTGCCTGACATTGAAGAGGTGAAAGACAGGAGCGTCAACAAAGGCCACCAAGCCATGCGCGTCTTCAGGATGCTGCCTTCCACCCCAAAATGTAGAGGTGAGATAACTGACAGGAAACAAGCACCCTTTTTTTTCATATGCATTAACATTGGTGTGCAGTATCTTCCGGCTGCTGACTTTTCTTTTTTCTTTTTCTGTTACACTCAATACTTGTTCTGCTGTTTAAGTTCAAGTCAAATAATTTAAATGTCCTTCTCTCATCTGCCCAGATAAAAGAAGCAAAGGAAAGGACGCAAAGCAAAGGAAGAAGGTAAATACTCCAGATACCTTATTATTATTATTATTATTCTTTTATTGTTGACTTTAGTGGTATTTGCCTGTGTGTATTTTCTTTTACACAATCAGAGGCCTAATCAAATTATGCCACACTGACTATCACTAAATATGACTTCATATCTGCCTCCGCAGAGCACAGTGGTCAAGACGGAGGACGACATGGACTACAGCGATACCCAGTCCCCCATGACTGAGTCAATGCAGGAGGACGCCTTGTCCACTCAGGAGAACACAGTCGACAGCACGGTGCACACGGAGCCACAAGGTGAGGAAGAGATGACGTATAGTTGAAGAATAAACTTGATAACACTGAAACTTCTGGCATAGGAAAAACAAATAAGTAGATCAATAAACAAAAAGCTGACAATACAATGTTCTTAAATGGTTTTAGGCTACAGGGTGTAGTGAAGGCTCTCTTGAATTTGTTTTCCACTTAACGCCGGAGCACCACGTTTTTAATACTATTGTTTGCCATCTTTACAGATTTCCCATGTGTGCCTCCAGTTGATGTTCCTGAGTGGTCCTCAACAGTTGAGATCGATAGCTTTTCAACAAGCTTTAACCACAGATTTGAAGTCTCACCTGAACAGAGCTCCGGTAAGACACCAACGCAAATGGCATACTTGCTAATAAGTGGTTTAGGATTAAACCACTAAAGAAGATATAGTTTAAAAGACAGATTGATATCACAGCCTGGCACTCATGTCCCCTCCCTTTTCTCTCCCTCTTTCTTCGCTGTGATCTTCCAGATTACGACTACAACGACGATATTATTCAGGTAAGCATTGTCTCCCGCTCCCACTTTTAATAGCATGCATTTTTCATTGACAGGAATACCCATGTTTGTCTCATTCTGCCTGTTTGGCTTGTGTAATAACCCCCCAAAACAATAAGATTGATTGTTAAAGACTTGTTTGGTGTGGGAAAACTCCAGTTGTGCAAAATATCATAGCCATACTAAGTTTAGTGTTGCTCTTTCAGATTTGCCAACAACTGGAGAGAGACGCACAATGGCTGTCAAGCAGTATAGACGACAAGGGGTTCCTGAGCAATGAAGCATGCACCAGTCCAGGGAGCCAGTGGAGTGATTCTTCCTCAGGTAAATGTTGCTAGTTGATGGGTCAGATGGACAACTGTCTCTAATGCATAATGCATGTCTTCAGATTGTAACATCAAGTTTATGTTAATTTATTAAACACTACTGTCTATGCATTTAGTAAGTGTATTTGTGTGAGTTGAAAGTAATGATAATAATGCTTTAATAGCGTAATCATTCCAAGATGTTACACCTTTAAAGTTTAGTTAAGTAAAATAAAGTAGTAAAATAAAGCAACTCTAACTGTTAAAGGTAGTACAGCTTTAGCACTGCTGAGCCTGCAAAAAATCTGGTGCCTTCATTTACCATAATGCAACCTAATGAAACATTTTGTTAAATGGTGTTTGACTCGTAAAGGACAACACCTTTCAAAATCCAAGTTCATAACAAAGTCTCAAACCAGATCTGACCCCAATCACATCATTATGACATCATCAGGGTTATTTTAGGAAGCTCCCATCAGACTCTGTCTTTAAGAATGTCACATTTTGAAATGTTTGGTATGTCAGTTTAGTCCTTATACTTGTTCTGACTTACCATCCTGACCTTGGATTTCCTCTTGTTTGTTTTATAGTTGAAGACCTAGACGAAATGCCGCAGTACACAATTCTGGGCTCAGGCCTCAGAGACACAGACAGCTTCTGGAAAACCTTCAGTCATCAGTTCCCTCCCATGCTCTGAAAGCTTCACAACAGGAAAGGACAGTTCTTTGACACTTTGAACTTTTTTAAGAACTTCCTGCCAAGCACCCCCTCAACCCCCATCTGAGCCCTCTCTTCAGCTGATCTTCCATCACCAACCCTCCAGTCCCTGAAGAGTGGTATCCACACTTTAAGCTAAAACACCACTTCACCTCTCCCGTGTGCCGTACACTTAACGCTTGGTAGCAGTCCGGAAAGCTTTCCAAATCCCCCTCAACTTTCTGTGAAGTTAAGAAGAGAAGATGAGAAATACACTGCTGTGTTTGAAGAACTCAAGTACTGTCCAGGTTTTATGTTTTTGGCTGGTTCAAGGCATTCTGGTGCTCACTTTCTTTGTGACAAAATCTTGTAATAGCAGAGAAATCTGCAAGGCATGTACATGATCATACTCAACCATAAATATATGGGGTAGGCAGTACTTACTTCAAAATGCAATAGGATAGTACTCAGTGTGCTCAGCATTTGGCAGGCTCTTAATGTATGGTATCACATAATCAAATAAAATTTATTTTTCCGTTATATACGAAAGTGAATTCTAGTTTATGGGATAAGAATACATGTAGACAAACTTGTGGTGAAAGCTCTTCTTCAAATCTTACGTTTTGGTTGCTTGTAGAAAATTGTAAATATCTGTATATAGTTGTTGTTGTGTTTGTTTGTTTTTATGAAAATAAACTAATCTGAATGTGAATGAATATGACTCTTTATTATTAACATAAAGTGTGTATGTGTGTAGAGATGGACGACTTCAAGTGCTCTGCTCTAACTAAATCAATGACTCTGACCAGATGTTTAAGCTTTGTATTGGCATTGTCATTAAGTAAGACACATGTAAGCTGATCGTTTATCTGACCACCAAATTTCCCTCATGCGACAAATTAAGGGTCTCACTGGAAAAAATCCATTATATGAATCATAACAATATACTACACATAACTATTTTAATACTCATTACAAGCCTTGAAAAGCTCAAAAAAGGAAGCAGGAAAATGTCATAATGACACAATAAAACAGCTTGAGACAATGGCGCTCTGATTAGAGGGGCTAGAACTAAAAGAAACTGCAATTCTCCTCAACTCCTACACATTAACATCCTTAAATCAAACATCAAAGACAATTATCTTAAAACTAAGATAATGAATGGGTCTATTACAAACGAGAAGGGAAGTGAGTCATGGTGGCCTCTTACAGGCCTTTTAGCATCTTTCTGGTGGCCTCTAAAATAGTAGAGAACTGTGTTGGTGCACAGCTGACCACTTATCTCAAAGGTAGGTAAGCAAAACATCCCCTTTCCTGAGGAATGAAATGGGTGTCCTGCAGGGATCAATCCCTGGGCCTCAAGTGTTCAACTTATGCAGACGATACTGTAATTTATGTCCATATAAAAACAACAAAAAAAAAAAAAAACAAGTAGTTTTAAAACTTAGTAAAACAAAGGGAAATGTATGTAAATAACTTGATGATTCTCACCTATTTTTTTATGAAGAGTCAAATATCTCATTTACAATTACCTTGCTTTTCTATAATAGCTTCTCAATTGTGGAATACCTGCTGATCTGAAATTAAAAAAACACCTATCATACCTCCACTCAGGACGTGCATTTTGAAAAGTCAAAGCTGGGAAACATTTTTAATCCACAAAATTCATTGCTAATTTTATGATCATTGTTATTACTAACTTATGTTGCTTGCATGGCACATGCATAAGAATTTTGTTGTTTAATTTGTTGCTGTTCTTGTCTTTATGCCATTGTCTCCTTACGAATAAACACAGTTAATTAAATAAAGGGACAGACAATAAGAGATGTTCTACACCTGACCTGGTAATAAATAATATAATTTAAAGTAGCAGTATTGTATGATTAGATATGAAAGATATATTATAGTTATCATAGAAGTAGTTGCATCAGTTTTTTTTCCATACCTATCTGGGGTTCCCCTACAATTCTTACAGATTTTGAGGAAGCAGTGTCATTGTGCAACATACTTTAGCCATGCAATATGACATTACTGACAGGCAGTTTCAGTAAAATCATTCAGAATGGAGGAATCAAGCCCGGATTCAACCCCCCCCATTTTATGAATAGTAAACCACTGTGCTGGCAGAACACGCTGAACAGTGCTGAGATTCTTTTCATTCATTACAAGAGTTTCCTTAGGTTTGTCAAGGTGTTGGCTAATGACTGTAGGCTGCATAAGTAGACTAGTAGTCCACTTGAAAGATGAATAAGCAGGCAACAACAGGCGATGATGCTTTCCAAAGAAGAACCCAATTTTAAAGACTGGATTAGACAGATATCCTTTGCATTGTTATGTGTAATATGGGTCAAGGGTGGAGGTAAACCATACATATCCAATTAAATTTAAAGATTAAATGAAGAAACTGTGGATTAGATGTTTTTTTTTTAAAATGACAAATAATTTTTCTGTTGTTTGTGGCTGTGGTGTAAACATCTTAGTATGATATTGTAGTTAACTATGTACATTTACTTAAGCACTGTCCTAAAGAACAATTTTAAGCACTTGCACTGTGTTTTTTACTTGAGTAGCGCTATAAAACAGTTTGTTATGTGGGACTTTGTGTTGTTTGTCTTGTGCAAACAAACAAGGATAATTCTAGATTTAAGTCAGCTGCAAAAGTTTTATAAAGATGGAAATATATTCTGTACTTTACAATACAATACACATAATGTATTTTAATGAGTTACAGCGAATGGAAATATAATTTTACTTTGTTTGGAGGAAACTCCATGGGTCCCTTTAAATCCAAAGTATTTCCCATTAGCAGCTAAATGCTATTTCAGAGACTTAAATTTTGATGAAGAAATGCTGAATCATTGGTGTGTCTAAAAATACTGGTATAAGCCTATAAAATACCCATTATTTGTAAGTTTGCTTTGTCAAACATAAATAAAACTCCCCTCAGGTCGCTTAAAACCCCAAATTCCCAGAAAAAATACAGAAGACATGTCTGTAACCATGGTGATAAATAACTCTCACAGGGGAATTGAGTATTTTTAGTTTTTATTCCTAAAGAGCATTTTGCTAACAATAAAACACTTTTACACAGAGTAAAAATATTATTAATAGTATTTCTGCTCTGAAGTATAAGTAAAAAATGATTTCCTCCACAACTACAAACAATATCTTACTATAAGAGATTAAAAGGATTATACTGGAACCTCTGCAATAAATCTCTTCAGCTTTAATGCAGATACCAAGAGTGAGTGAATCTGGTTGCTTGAATAGTATCTCCTCTGTCCGTTGTGGTTGAACACTTGAAAAATGACCTGCAGCTGTTGTTGCTGGTAAAAACCAGCCATAAAGTAAATGTTATTCAGAATCAATTACAAACATGGAATATAAAAAACAACAAACACGACAAAGCAGGTTATTGTTTAGTTTTATTATAACATATGAATAGTACACAGCACATGATACACATTAAATGAAAGAGCCTTTGTGATCGAATGTGTCTGTATCATTAACTTCTAACGTAATGCAGTGACGGCTGTGGCTTTACATGGCAGTTTGCTTTGATGTTTGGACTTGCACAAAAATGCATTAACGTTAAAACACTTTGAGCGAGTGCCTAACTAGCTGGCTACATAAAAAATAAATCATTTATCAAACTCCGGTTGGGTTGATGCTGTGCAAATGCAAACATTCAACATGACAACTGTATATGAAGAGCCCCTTTAGTTTATGAGGTCTGGGTTCATGTTTTATTCTTATCACTATCAAATCTTATATATATATCAGACCAACAACAGTCAAGTGAACATTTATTTGAATGAAAAAAGTCAACTAAATTAATTCTGTATGAACTCTTTTTTAAAATATTTAAAATCTATATCTATATGTGTCTATCTATTAACATATAGATTTATTGACAGCTCTCGCGCTGTCAATGTAGAACAGACAGGAAAAACTGATGTGAAACTGTAAATACTGACTTTAGACCTCATTTTTACTTTATGTCCATTTTACATGCCCACAGTCTGTCTTAGTTTCAGCCATAGTTCCTTTACAGACAGGCAGCTATCACTTTCTGCCTCCCTCCTCTTCTGGAGACATACCGGTGGTGGTGGTGGTGGATACTTTGCAGATCCTTAAAGAAAAGAGAAGAAACAGTTTATGATCAAACACATACTATAGCAAATATGCAAATAATACATAATGCATTTCAAATCTTTTCTGTTACAATTATTACACCACACTCTGCTTGAGATTTGTTTGGTCTATTTGGTATCTGAACAAAAGAGGCATTCCTATTTGAAAAACTTTACACATTACACTACAAATGTGTCATCTCAAACTGTGTGGCAGTTTTGATTGCGCCATCCAGGAATCTGACACAAAAGGAAGATAAAAAAAAAAAACTTTGAGGAAAGTTTCAAGGAAGTAAAAAAAAGTCAACAGAAATTTTAAACTGTATTACTGTTTTAAACTGTATTAGAAAGAACATAAATCTGAAAGCAGACTTTGTCCTTTTTGCATTTACTAACAAGGGCAAGATTACTACCAGTAGTAACCACCAAAAGAAAACATGGCACCCACTTCAAAACAAGCACTCAGGGATCAAATACAGAGTGATACGACCATAAAGAAACAAAAATTTTGGAAACTGGACGTTACCATCCCTTTTAAAGTTCTGTGTGTATTATCTTGTATATGTAGGTGTATGCAGGTTTTAATCACATGGACGTTTTCTGTTGGGGCTGCTTTTCCTAATAACCGCCATGAGCAAAAGGCAATAAACTGAACTGTGGTTGAGTTTTTAACCAGTCAGAGCCCTCTTTGTAGTTAGATTCATGTTTGAATGTTGCTGTACTAGTTTCTCACATTTTACCCCTTTTCTTTAAGCTTTTGAGTCCCAAACTGTACTGCTGTTTAGGAATGTAACTCACATATTTTATTTTATTTTAGTTTGTCAATAACACCTCCAATAATACCAATAATACCTTACTGTCCCCCTACGGCCGTGGTAGCATATCACAACCGTGGAATATCAGAATTACTTTATAGGTTCCTCAAAATATATTTTTTTACTGCTTTTCCAAATAAATGCCAGGAGCAAAGAGTAAAAGCATTTGTTTAAATTATATGTCAAACAGCACCTAAACTACAGTCAATCAAAGAATCCATAGGATAGTCAATAAATGATTAAATAAATAAATTTTTCCTTTTCCCCAGGCTTCTGACCCTAAAACTAGCATACTGTAACTGTGAAGTACATACACAGGTATAATTCATTCTTTCTTTGCTTTAAAATGCACAATTGGCACTCCATTGTCCTCATGAGAATTTGATCAGTGCCTAATTCATGAAATTACACAGTCAATTTTGTGCTGTGTTCGTTTCATTTTATTAGCTGATTAGGTTTCATAGCATTCATTCACTTTGCTTATGGCTGGTGTGTGCTATCAGTGGTTTGGGTCAGTGTGACAGCCTGTGTATCCAAGAGTAAATCAAGCAATTTGTGTGATAAAATGCTTTTATAAATAATATAATATTTTAATATTTTTGGGCTATGTCAAGTATAGAGTAAAAACATTATGTCTATAGTTCTTTTCTTTTATTTTTTTATTGTATTATACAACTTCTGAAACCGTGGTTATTATAGGGGCAAAATATATTTGGAAACTTTTTTTTTGGAAAATTTATTCCTCCATGTTTCCTCCCCTTTAACTTATTTAATGTAAATAAATAACAAGGGAAGCATCTGTATAGTAAACTCAGCAGATCAAATGATGGAGAAAATCACAATAAAACCGTGCTCTCCACTCCAAATATTTTTTTGCTGCTTCAACCAATTTGCAGACTGCATGATATAATGATGCTTACTGTCTTTTAAAAACATAGAATGCATATGATAAAAAATATGCAGTTCTTTGTGCAGTTTGATTTGAAAGGTATCTGGGCTTTAGTCAAAGGTTTTGTTTTCCCATTTTACACATGTTCACTCACCCGCACAAGACACAAACACACACACACACAACAATCAACTGAATCTCGAAGACCGCACGCCAAGTTCAAGTTCAAGTTCAACCTTGATTTTTTCCTTTGGAAATCAGGGTTTGAGGTAAAATAAAGTGCACATGGCAGAGTAAAAAGAAGATACACACATAGGTAAGGTGACTAGCTTTAGATGTGTGTATACAGTACGTGTTTGTGTGAACTATAAAACTGAACTCCTCTGGAACTGAAATGCAATGCAATCATCAGGTGGGAACACTTGCACATTATTACTTAAATCATGCTTAAATGATGTGATTTGGTCAACTGTATCAACCAGTTTCTTTGACCAACTGTGTGGTCTGATTTTTTTTTTTGATTTTATTGTAGAGTAAAGATACAAATCTGCTGCAACAGCACATTTGAGCACGAAAGAAAGGTCACGGAAGGAGGAAGTGGAAAATGCTTCCATGGAAGTGGCTGAACTGCCAAGAAGATATTAAAAAGCTGTCTTAAGAAAATGTTGATGAAATGCCAATGCCTGATCATGAAGCAGAGGACAACGAGTAACAGAGGTGGTGACTGATGGATGTGTTGAAGGTGCGTGACTGTATAATGGCAAGTTGCCATTGAGTGCTGTTTAAGAGAATCGAAACCAATGCAACTCCTGTCATACAGTTGGATTCCCAACCTTTTCATATAAGATGCAATAATGAGTAGAGTAACTGAAATTGTTATGTGTGTATGTTACCTGTTGTTGTGTATTTCCTGTTTTATTTTGTAATCTCGTCTTTCCTCACTGGTTTAGCACTTTACTTCCTGTCCTTCGTGTTTCCCTCCTTTTTTGATTGCCTGCTCCGCCCCTAATTGGTTTCACCTGTCCCCATTAGTCTCCTCACCTCACCTGTTTCCACTTCCCTTTCCTCCTGTGTATTTAAGTCCAGTCCTTCTCCTTTGTTCTTTGGTCGTGTCGTCTGTGTTATGTCTAGCTTCTTGTGCTTTCTTGTGCTTCTTGTGCTTCTTGTGCTTTCTCGTGCTTACTTGTGCTTCCCTGTGCTTCCCTGTGCTACCCTGTTCTACCCGTGCTTCCTGTGCTATGTTTTCTGCCTTCCTGTTCGGTTCCTGCCTCATCCCTGTGTTCCTGTGTTCCCGTGTTTGCCCTGAATTAAAGAGTCAAACGTCTATCTGCCTCCTGCCTCGTCTGCATCCTTGGGTCCAACTCCACTTCACCTTGCACCTAACCTAACAGAAATAACTTTAATTACGACGTGCAACCTACAATTTGCTGAAGGATTTCAATGGATGACTGTGCACTGTACCCAATATTGATCCTCGTGGAACCCCAAAAAATACAGAAAGATAATTTCCCAAAATTACACATTGCTGCCTTTAAGTGGTAGTCCTGAAACCATTTCCGGGACCTATCATCAAAGACAATATCACATAGCCTCTGTAGGAGCATAGTATGATCAGCAGTTTGAAATGCTTTTGTTAAATCGACGAAGAAGGCATAAAGTGTTAGTCCGTCTCAGATTTTTGTCCAACTTTCCTATCATGTCAATTTGTTGTGAAGATATACTTTTAGTATTATTATTATTAGTATATTATTATTATTATTTAGTAAAATAGCTAGGCACTGTAGGTTTTAGCAAACATCACACAAACATGAGTAAACAGCACATTTGATGGGGACTATTTTGAACTGCAGATGAACACACAGTTAGCGGGTGTGTCTGTGGTTTGACCGAGGATAAACAAGTGTCTGTCTTTATGGAAATAAGGAAACATGACACCCAGTGCAGCCATGTGCCTTATTGATATGACAATATCTTTTAGTGAGATCAATTGATTGTTGGTTTCAGTCTTTTCATGGGGATTTGTTGATAGTAAGAAAAACACAGCCAGCCTTGTCCTTCACATCCGTCGGTTGGATGTTGAAATGAAAATGGTGTTTAGCAAGATAGAGATTCCTAAAGTGCACTGATAACATCTCAGGAAAAGGTGTGGCACTCGGGTGGAGATGCCAAAGATACAACCCATCTACCTCATACATAGATGAGATGGCAGTGAAAAACACCTAAAATGCAGTAACCACAAGAGTGGACTGGAGGGGGGAGGAGCTCTGTGTGTGTGAGAGCACTCATGAGATGAGGAAACAAAGAGAGACATCTCTGGTGCTTTCCATCGGGTCATTGTAAACATTTCACTTGACTTGTACTCATTTAATGACATTGCACACTGAGTCACTTTATGCTGAATATCTGCAAGGGTTTTTTTTTTTTTTTTAACAAAGTTGTGAAACGACAGAAATGTAAATGTTAGGTTACTTCCCTTAAAGATGCATACACACCACAGCAGGGTAAAATCAAACTGCCTTGGTATTTCCCTAGGTTTTTCTCTCTCGTGACACTGACTGATATCACTGACTGAATTTAACACTGTGGTTAACACTTTAATTAAACATGAGCTGCACTGCAAACAGGAATCTTGTACCAAAAGCCCATGCTCTTTATCCAAAATTAAGATCACACATGGTCATATTATTAGAGTTTTATATCATGCCGGCATGTCCTCTGAGTTTGATTAAGCTGCAAAACCCCTGCCTGCAACTCCGCTTGTAGCTCGTCAGCTGCAAAGACTGCCATGCCAGTCAATATGAGAGTTTGTGTTAGGAGTTTTCTATTCTATTTCTATCAACATAATAATGAAATGCTGTTAATTTAAGCATCTTGCAAATGACAAATCCTGATGCTGAACACAGAAATGAAAATTTCCACAACCTATTTCACTCATTAATTGTTTTCCAACGGATATCTGATCCTGCATGCTGATTTTCACTTCTAGTGACTGCTGTAATATGAAACTTTTTTTGTGGTCGTGTTTAGGCGCAGCACTTGACTCAGGCGAGGGAAAACAGCTGTACTATATCTCCTCTAACCCAAGTGTCTCTATTTGAGTATCTTGGATTCAGCTTAGAGACAACAATTTTTGGAGCCGTGGGAGGGGGGGTGGGGGGGGTAAAACTAAAAAAAGATATATCAAGTTGCATCTTGGAAAGTGGAAGACCCAGTAATATTAGAGCTTGACACATACAGTATTAGGGACTGTAAGTCAAGATATCTGAAAAACATCAAATGGACATGCAACTGCAAGCTCTATTTCACCTCGTCTCCACTGCATAGTTTGGCACAATTTGCTTGGAACCATCTCTTTTGTGGTTTTCCACTGTGAAAATTATCTGAGCTGAGCTGATACTTAAAGCTGACTTTGAAACACTGCAGACCACTGATTGATCAGAGAGTCGTCTCCTTACTTGAAAAGGGACTAAATTTGTGCAAAATCAACACGCCGACTACAACAGCTTCGCGCAGCCTCGATGAGCGTGCTGGTTAATAAGCAAGAACAAACTGTGTTGGAGCAGATAGTTTCATGAGGCACTGATGTGAAGATTAGATTAAAGAATCCCACCTACTCTGGGGGAGTCCCACCTACTCTGTGGAAAACAAAGCTAAGAAAAATACCTGATACCAAAAGCAAGTCAAGCCCCACTAAATGATCATGAAGCTCAGTTTGGTGTAACAGTGTGACAAAATATTCTTGTTTTAATGTTGGCAGATGAGTTGAAGCAAGGGAGTGGTCCATATAGACTTTTTGTGTATGGAAAGGAGATATGAGTGAAAAATCACGCTCTTTTGAGGTTCAATAAGTAATTAAGTCCATGAGAGATTAACAACAAAACTACGCATAGGTTGCTCCTCCAATTTGGGAGCCTACATCTGCGTGTACATGCATGTGTGTGTGCATGTATATGTTCCTGTCTGTCAATATCTTTCTTTTAAAGCAAATAACTGTGTTTGTTTTGGCACAAAGACAGCTGCCAGTTTACTGAACAGCAGACCAGTCTCCTTACATCTGTGTCCTCGCACCTATGAATTTGCGACATGTGAAAAACATAAAAAAAAAAAAATGTGTATTTTACATCCTTGGTTTTCTGATCATTACCAACTGCTGCTGCTCACATTATATTGAATCATTTTTCTGTTTGGAGGTTCAATTGACATGCACATTTTCAAAGGGACTTGTGGACATTTAGTGGTGTCCATGCTATGATATTATTGAGATGAATGAACTGACGATAAGAAGAAAATCCTTCCTTTTGATAAATCACTCCAAACCTGGATTGAACAGACTGTTTGTCAGCTTCCTTAAAATGGACGATGCTGATTATGTGGAGGAAAATGAGTTGCATCAGTCCCACCCCAGGTCGGTATTTGACAGCTATTCATTATATTGCCCGTGAGATACTTTAATCTTCCTTACATAAAGTTTTGTTTGCTCCATTTACACAATGTCTGTCTGTTCTGCCCACATAT
This sequence comes from Scortum barcoo, assembly GCA_023238725.1. Taxonomy (NCBI): domain Eukaryota; kingdom Metazoa; phylum Chordata; class Actinopteri; order Centrarchiformes; family Terapontidae; genus Scortum; species Scortum barcoo. Next base: position 17,694,036 of record CM041534.1, on the reverse strand, counting down.
TATTACAAAGTATTTTTGCCATTTGCTTGCCTAAAGAGCCTTGTTTTCATTGTGCAACATATTTGTTGCAGTCAGTCACTGAATCTAACCAGATGTAGAAGCTAATTAAAATTTAGATTCAACTGTAACTTTTTTCTGTTTTCTTTTCTTTGTTTTTTCACACCTTTGTAGTTCTCTCAGCCAAATAGTGGACGTAATAGACATCAGAAATTCCCAACTCAAATTCACAACTGGCTCACATTAGTCGTTTTTCCCATCCCTCTGTTCTTAATTAAAGAGTATGACATGAGCGCAGCATAAATTTTGTGAACATCACATGGATCTATTTGATGTCTTATCGTTTACTACATTACCTGGAGCTCTCTGTGTTATAGCATGAAAAATATTACTAAAATACTGTAAATTAAAACAGAATGTATTATAAGTAAAACACAGGAGGGGAATGACAGATACATGCTCAATAATTTTGCTCAGCTAGAAGAAATAGTACTGCATAGCATGTTAAACATAAACTGTCTGCTTTTGGATTAATAGTCCTGGTTAAAATGCAAAATCTGATGTGAAGTTGTAGATTATATGAACATTAGTTGAACAGTAGGTGAAGCGCTGTCTTGAACTGCAGCCTTGTAGGCTCTAATCAGCAGGTGTATTTGTCATTTGAGTCCCCCAGGTCCCGAGTGTTTTTCAGATGGGAGCTTGCCCTTTGTTTGGCATTCTCTGACAGGAAATTACATCATCCAGTACCGAAAACCAGCCCCCTCTTTACTCAGTCTGGGTGCAAAAACTGACTAAACTGCTCAAAGCCACAGACCCTCAGTTTAATACTTTCCCTTAGTTAGTCAAGGGTCCCACACACTTTTAAAAAGGTTGGTTTTCATCACACCACAGCTCACGTGTGATGGATGCCGCTTTCTGACTCTGAGTTGACCTCTGTTCATGTTCACTAAACTCGATTAGTCACATCATCTCTGAGAGGTGGGTCTAGTGGGGCGAACTGATGGAGCATAATCACACAACAGAGAGCACTGATCTGAAACGTACTTCTGAATGTGAAGTATTAGATGTGTTTGCTTATCCAGGTGGCTGTATGATACTGTATAAAAAATTAAAGCTGCATTCTTTATCTGAATGGATGAAGGCTTCTGGAGATTTTAAATGCTTCTGATACATCACAGTAGTGGAGTGCTCCTAATTATTATTTCCATTTTATACTGTTTTATACCTCTACTCCACTACAAATATGATCACTTTATAAGATATGATGCATTGTTGTAAACTACCTAAACTTTAGTTAAATTAGAAAAAAAGAAAAAATCAAACAATTACAGCATATAAAGACTGCATCTTATTACCTCTGTTGTTTTTCTTAGTAGACCTTATCATTGTTTTTTTATATTACTGCTATTCCTGGTGTTTATTTTATTTATTCTGTTAATATTTATTTTTGATTTTCAACATTTTATTGTTAAACTATTTTTTTCATTTTTTTTTGTCTCACAAAAATTCATTTCTTTTTATGACTCATTTTTGTCTGTTTTGCTTCACATTTTCTATGTAAAGCACTTTGGGCCTATATGTCTGTTGACTTATATTTTATGCATCAGTATTAATAATAATAATAATAATAATATACAATACAATAATACAATAGTATGAAAACCCAATTGATAATTTATAGCTCATATGGACCATAAAAAAGTACCATAATTAAAGTACATTTTGCTGAAAATACGTATGCACTTTTACTGAAGTAAGCTTTTCTTTTCAATGCACGACTTTTACCTGTTATAAATATATATATATATATATATATGTACATATATATGTATATATATATATATATATATATATATATATATATGTATATATATATATGTATATATATACACACACACACACACACACACACACACACATATATACATATATACACACACATTGCATTTAATATTAAGCACCAACATGCAAGCGCAAATGCTGTACCTAATCAAAAAAAAAAAAAAAAATAGACAGTCTAAACAAACATGGGCGTACTACTATGCTCTCCATGCCACAAACAGTCCTCCTAGTTTAATTAACATTTCACTTGAGTGTTGAAATAATAACACCAGACAATGAACTGCCGGAGGTGGATTTTCAGGTTTCTAATGTGCTGCTGGACGGACATGGCACATACCGACACACATATGCAGAACAAATGCATGAACGGGCAACGCAACGCTGTTGCATAAAAAGATTAACTGACTTTTGCTTACGGAGTGATTGAAATGCCAAGGCTAATGACTTCCCCTAAACAGCTGATACGTTAATAGAGTAAATGCGTGTCATGTTTTTACAGTCCTACAGGTTGATCCACATATTTACAACTGGATTTTTATTAGGGCTCCATAATGAATCAAAACATTTACATCGTAATATGGCCAGGAGCAAAGGTAAAATGTGTGGCAACATAGCATCATAAACGAATGCCCCGGCCTACAATTCATTTTCTCCAGATGTAAAGAGGTAGGGACGTAGTAGATAATAGTATAGAAGTGGAAGTTGACTAAGAAAACCGCATCAATTTTAAAAGCGAACATGCCTGTTTGGTGCAGACCTCAGAAAAAAAATCAGATCATTGTCATTTTTATTATTCCTTTTTTTAAGAGGAAATGAAGTCAAAAGTCATCTGTCAAAATAAATGCTTATGATGATCTTTTTTTTTGCACTTCATTTTTATTTTCTGTCAACCTTGCAAATGATTGGTTTATGGGTGGCAGTTGGACTAAAAGTGTAGAGGGAGAAGTGGAAAGTCTCTGAGGAATAAACTGCTCTTGGGTGTGTCTGTTTGCAAATTTCTCCTGGCTGCCTGCTTCTTTAAAGATTCCCGTTTAGATAATGCTCCAAACATAGGAATGTCATCCATCTATTGCCTGCAATTGCTTTGTCTATACAACGAGATACAACGATAAAGTGCAATAATTCACACTTTGAAATGTGTTTTCTTTTTCTGCGGAAATATTCTTAAAATCTTGACCTGAGGCTGACCTGAGTGCCAGTGCCAGGTTTATTTATTTATTTATTTTTTTTAACAATTGCTAACATGTATTTCTAAATATTAAGTTAAGCAGAAGTAAATGTTCTACTTTTTATTGCTTTGAAACAAAATGCACTCAGTGACCACATATTTCACACTCAAACTCAAACTTCTACTGTACTATTGTCTAAACATCTAGGTTCAATATGGCACAAAATTACTGTAAATTAGACTTTAGTTTACTACAGTTTATAAAAAAAAACAACATAAAAATGCATAAACTTAGTTATTTTTAATTCCTTGATGACGTCTATGAGAAACTTGTGCCAGACGAGGAAGGGGGCAGCTGAGACGTTTCATCAAGTCGCAGCTCAGGATTGTGTCACTTCTACTTCCGCCTTACTCTTCATTCCTCAACCCCAAAAAGGAGTTATTTCCCTTATGAAGGTGGAAAGTTTATGACCACAAGCACCATGATCAAGTGTCCCACCTGGACGCAATAAATGTTGGATGTCTGTACATATCTGCAGAAGATTGCCAGGAATGGATCATGAATAAAAAATATTCTCTCCCAGGTGTATTTCAAAAGAGAACATGAGGCGTGATGTGGACGAGAACTTGCAGAAGACATGGTCGTCTATTTCTGTAATAAAGAAGTTCTCTCTTTTTGTTGTGATGGACTCTTGGTTCATGATGAATAAGTACATAAATTATACTTTTACCAGGACGATAATGATATATTGTAGTGCTACCTGTTGAATGTATTTTTTTAAGTAATTATTTGTATATCCCTGTGTCATAAATCACAAAATGACTGTTACTGTTGGGTGACAAATGTTTTGGCATTCTTGAGAAGTCAGCACCTCAAAAAAAAAAACAAAAAAAAAAAAAAACACCAAAACAGAAATAACTTTGAGCAGGTTGAATTAGTTTCACGATTAGTCATACTGGGAGGCAACAATGGTGAGTTGCTGTACAGTCATTATCACACACATCCCAAAACTATGAAAAACACAGCTAGGAGAGTTTGGAGTTGTTCCCAAAGAGTGATATCATCTAGAAGACGCTCACTGAGGCAAAGACAGGTTGTAGAAGAACATTAGCTTTAGAAATGTGGCTTTATGGCCCTCCCGAGTTCACAAACTGACATAATTTACCACAGCAGATTCATGGGCGGTCAACGGGCAGTTTAGAGATTTAGAGGAACCATCGTCTCCCATTGACAGGCCTGCTGCTCGTGCAGGAGCAGTACAGGAGAAAAGTCTGACAGTCTTCAGCTCACTGTCATTGCGGGATAGCCAAAAACAATGGTAGGAAGTACAACACAACAGCTGGACAATCGACAGCCTTATCTCAGTCATGCATGCTATTATTTTAACATCCGTCACAAAAAACGGTGTTTGTGAAATTTAGATTTTTGCACAGGAGCATATCTATAATGAGATATAAAAAACAAGTTTAAATACTGTTTCATAGTCTGACTAGAGTGTTGTTTTTTCACTGTAAGTCATGCATAATTACTAAACTATTTACTAGATCAGTAAATCTAAAGGTGTAACCCTGATTCAGCAGAACACATACTGAAACCAATAATACATTAATCATCCATCTATAAATGAATAATCGAGAGCTTTGGACCACATCCTTGTATTTTGTTGCGGGTGAGGACTTGCTGAGAAGCAGCAGGAGCATTTTGATGGCTATTGGATTAATTTTGGCATATTTCTGGGCATGCTTGTGTATGAGAGAGATGGGGTGGGAGGGAGACAACGTGGGAGAGTGCGTGAGAGAGAGAGAGAGTGAAACAAATAGTGGTTAATAGTCTGCTGATTTATGGGAAACACCAGGGCTGTCCTCGGTCGCCGCACTTGACGGGAGACAGATTTGACTGAATCCCAAAGGGGTCAAATGAATATGAACCCTTAAAACTCCTCGTTCATTTTCCTCACTTTTTTAGATTATAAACCTGTCTTCTCAATTGGCTTGATTGCTCAGTCACACCGTCTGCTCATCTCCATCCCGCTGGAAAAGAAAGACGGTGTACGTGCAGCTGCTTGTTCATCATGCTCGACCCGCAGACTCAACTCGCAGGTCGCTCTGCAATGTCGAACACGGTTGTAATAGAGTAAGGGGTCGTGGAGTTAAGTCTTTATTAGGTTTAGATGCTCATATTACATCGGATCAAGTCAAGTGTGGGCTTATTTCAGGGTCTCAAATGCTCATTGTTTAAATTTATTTAACAGAAGTTTGATTATTACGTTTATCTACTGTTATTTTACTTATTTCATCCAGTTTGGATTATTGAAACTCTCTACAAATATATTTATTTAACATACTTAACATATTTCCTCAATTATAACTTAATTGGCTTCCTATTGCTTCCAGAACACAGTCCAAATTTTCTATTAACCACTTACAAAGTGTTTAATGCTTACTCTTAATCCTTACCTGTGGATTCGGACTGTATTTTTAAAACATATCTTAACTTGTTTGAATTTATATTATTTCTTTATTATTTTATCTTATTTATCTGTTTGCCTTTTTTTACTGTATAGAAAATAATTACTTGAGAAAAGTGCAAATAAAGTTAAACCCCGTCTCTAAAAAGAGCTCCCTCCTTGTGCACGAGCCTGAAAATAAGATACCTAAATAAATAAAAAAAACTAACAGTGCTTCAATCCTTTAGATTACAGATGTGATCCTCTTCTGAAAGGAGACGTAATTGGAATTAATTTTCCATTCAGTGGTCTGTTTTGTGTGTAGTCAGCGAAGGTAAAACTGGACGTGATGCCAAATGAGATAACTGACCCTGGACTTGCTCTTGTTTTCATGCTACAGCTTGTTAACTTATGTTAGCAAAACAACAATCAAATTACAGCTTGTAAAAACAGAAGAACATCTGGAAACATACAGGTACTTTAATGCATGAATACTTTTTATTTTTATTTATTTTATTTATTTTATTTTCACAGTGTGGTATTGTTACTTTAGTAAAAGATCTGCATACTGAGTACCAAACAGTACCGCCACTGCTGGAAACAGTACGCCGGACAGAGATCTAATTCATGTTTTGATGCAATCAGATTCTGTTTGAGTGTTACACATCTGTAAACAGGAGGTCAATGGCTAAAATCCAATGATGTGTAGGTGAATCCCTGTGTGAATGTGTGTGTGTGTGGGGGGGAGTGTGTCATTGGTGTGGCCAAGAGTGACCGACAAGACAGACAGAGAGAGAGAGAAGGGAGATACTGTAAGTCAGCTGACTTTCTGGAATGACCAAAGCTGTGTTTTTCACTGCCTTGTGGGACAAGGTTGCATAGCTTTGCCTAGTTTTTTTGTATGTGTGTTTGTGTGTGTGTGTGTGTGTGTGTGTGAGTGAGCTGAGATGGGTAGGTCTGTGAAAGTGAGTTTAGAGTCGGCTGATTTACTGGAAAGACTTAAGCCCAGTCTGTTCCTCTCTCTCTCTCTCTCTCTCTCTCTCTCTCTCTCTGTGTGTTACAAACACACACAAACACACTCACACTGGAGGGGGTGGCTGCCAGACAACGGCGGGATGGCGCGGTGCCAATGACACCGCAAAGCAGCAAAACAAACAGGTCGAACCAGGCAGTTGAATTTTAATAGGGCACCAACCACATGTGACTTCACATCATAACAACTTGTAGACCTCTCCAGCGACTGTCTGATACATGACAAAATAAAGAAAAACACTTTGCATTTAAATTTACTCCCTCGTGACTCAACCAAATCACCCTGCAAAAATCACTTTGCTTTCCTACAGAAGTGCCTTTGGCTGTAAATACACAAACTTCTTTTTTTTTTCCATCATATGAATGTATATTTGCATTTCACGCTCCTTGAGTGAAGTCTCCAACTACATGTTCTTTCCTGAAGCATGCTGCAGAAATTTTTATCCTGTATAGTCGCACTTCTGACTTATACAATTGTAGTGTAGTGGAAGTTTGGTTATAAATCTTCTTGCTGAGCCTAAATGAGTGAATAAATGGGCTCCTGGTGACAATTTATCGGAAAAAAATTTAAATCAAGAAGGATGTTTGCACCTCCCAAAGCTGGTACGAACAGCGTCCCGACCTTTTATGAGTTTAGATTTTTTTTCAGTCTTGTATCACTTTAGCTGAGTGTGAGACTTAATGAGTATAAATGCCAACATCTCTGCATCCCAACATATGTGCCTATAAGTTCATTTCAAAGGCCTCTCTGAAAATTTGAGAAATTTGAGAAAACCTGCTGATCGCCCGAGACAGCTGACATGCGGCCATGTCTCCCCACAATTTCCAGAGAACATGCATCACTCAGCTTACCTCACTTACTTAAAGTATTTACACCACAAAGGGAAATACAATTCCCTACTGGTCCCAGGAGGTGTAATGTTAATAATCTATTGTGCTGAAGAGTTTCAGAGACCACGACTTGTTGTAAATATTCAGCCAGAGAGCAGCAAGAACAAATAAGGCAGCGGATTAAGGTGACAGATGCGTGTAGTTTCTGTGGAAATTCTGGGTCGATGGGGCAGCCAGGGTGTAAAGTGTCCTTGGCTCATCGACAGGAATTCCTGACTCTTTCGAACTCCCAGAAGAAAATGCAACCCTTAACCCCATAACTACAGGCAATATATACACTACAGGCCAAAAGTTTGAAGAAGCAAGGCCAATACAGGCCAAACATTTGGAAGCAACTTCAAGTTTCTGTTCACAATGCCTTTCTTAAAAACCAGCATGAGTTATATGTATTTTGGGATGTATTTACTGCATGATCAGACTTTGCTTTCATTGATATGCACCATTTTCCTCAATTTACCTTTAGGTATACATTGATGTTGAATAAATGTCAACAAAAGAAAAGAAAAGGCTTAGTTTTATGGTCGAGGAGATTTGCAAGAGTCACAACTTCAGTGCAAAAGTAAAAAAAAACAAATCACAGTTTGCATTATTCACTTTAACTTTTGAGAGTCTGCATACAAAAATCCCAATAAATCTCAACTGCGTTCAAATCTCTGACAAACTACTGCAAAAATGTCTAGAAAGAAGTGACTGAGTAAAGAAACAAGAGAAAACAAGAAAGCAAAGTCTAAGCAAGAAAAACTCAAATACCTGATAATTATAGTAAAAATGTCTTCTGATAAGTTACTCTTTATATAATAATCATGTTTATTTTGTTGCAAAGTATACCAATGAAACTATGATCTTTTTCTTGTACAAATCTTGATCTTGCTTCCAAACTTTTGGCCTGTAGTGTTTGTCAGGGCAGAACAGAGGTATATATGTCACGGTATATTTGAGTGCAAAGGGTTATCTAAGTTTGCTGATCTCTGGCACAGCTGATATCACTGTAAACTGCACTCAAGGAATGAGCCACATCCATTCCCAAAAATGCGGTATGTGCCATTTGAGTTACTTTTTGTCTCATTAGGCAGGAAACACTCAGGACTCTCAGTAGACTGAACGCCTCCCAGTGAATGCCTCTTTACTACTGCCGGTGTTTAAAGTGCAAGGGGTTTAAGCCGATCTGTGATTGTTTGTGATATTCAACCCAAGTGAACTTGAGCAGGCGATACGGTGCTGCCCTGCCCTTATTTACAACAAACGAATGAGGCTTGAATGGGCTGCCCCCCGGGCTCTCTCGTAACGTATGTTTTTGACATTAAAATAATTTCAATAACAAGATAAAATGGTGCCAGCGTGCAGGACTAAACCCCCCATTTACTGAAAAACACCTGCCGATGGAAATGTCTTTGTGCAGCCACGCCATCTGCCGTGGGCGTGGCTACAGGTGAGGTGGAACGGTGCCATAAATCTCAAAGTCATGGCAACAACAACAAAAGCGGAAAACAGGAAGAAAACAAAGAGTAGCACGGGTAAACATGCTGGCTGCAAGACCTGTTCAAAAACATACCATAGATGTTTTATTTATTTGTTTTTAAAAAAGTCTGCATTCATGCGGCTCTTTGTGTCTTCACTGGTGATACGGTGGCTGCTAATCTCACCCTCAGGCCACTCTCCACGGGTATAAGTAGGAACCTCCTCTTTTTATTGTCTCCTGCTCTATATCCTTATTGTTCACCCTGTCCACCTGTGGGCTGCTAAAAACAGAGCTTTTCACATTACTGAAAAAGACACTGCTAGTTGCTGATTTGCCAGCTTTAACAGTACTCTGCCTGCTGCAGGTTTTTTTAATTATTATTATTTTTTCAATTTTCAGGTTTTCAGAGAGCTTTTTTAAGAAGATATAATATAGTTCCGTTTTCTATTTATAACCTTGCTGCAAAACACATGAGACATAGACACAAAAAACCCATCATACTACTGCCTGGTGTTCACAAGACCCACTGGAACCAGAAACACCCTAACCCTTGCCAGTGATAGTCACGCAGGCAGAATTTCAAGGCTGATAATATAACTCATGCACCTACATATCCCACTGAGAGCCAGTACTAAACCCTGCAGTCTTCCGATAAGACAAATAAAACCGAGGAAATGCATGATGCAATTAAAAAAAAAAAAAAAAAGAAACTGCTGAGTCAAGAATCTTAGAGACTCTGTGCAGGGCTCTCAGCAACAGTGTGGCTTGCTGTAGGCCCAGGCTCGATTTCTTATAAATCACGTGACTTGAGAGAAGGCATTGCCTGTGCAGTTCCTTCATTTGACCAGGAGGTGGAGCTGCTCACAGGAGACACTGGGGCATTTCAAAGAAATCTGTCTGGAGTTGGGAAATCCAATTCTGGGCCTTTAACCTCCACAGCCCCTCCCTTGCATAATAGTGTTTTAGCGCTTTACAGTAGAGGCTTTGTAACAAGCCCCTGTTATGGTGGCATTTACTGAAAATAATCTGAAACTGCTGTATGTGCATGAGGATTGTTTTTTTTTCTTTCTTCAGGGAACCTAATCTCTTGGTTCCTACTTTAGGAGAGAAGTGGAGAGCAAGGGAGAGGGAGGCGAGCTGATAGATACTGCATTACCACAGTCTGGAGGCGTTAAAGAAGTCTTCAGTCACTCAAAAAAAAGTTATTTATCTGGTTAGTTGGACACATTAAAAAATACACATTTATACATTTACTCTAGGGGGCAGATTTCACTAAAAAGCTCTACTGATTATTTGAATTATTTTATGGTGCTTGGTTTATCTTTTAGGACAATGAGACATATCGCAACTGAGAGACTGGCCTATAAAACTAAGTCAAAAGTTCTATAACAGTAAAGTGTCTTGGTATTTACCATTTTTCACTCACCCATTGCCCGTAAATACCAGCGACTCTATGACGAATCATCAGATAATATGCTTTCACATTGTTATGCGGGTTCAGCTTTTCAAGGGGAATGCCACCCGTTTGAGCCCCGGTGCCCTCAGACAATCAGGGGTTTTTGCTTGCACAGCTGTGGGTTTACAGAACAAGAAGGGATCCCTTGAACCCTTGAATTTGTGGGTCTCGTGGTTTGCTGCCACAGTCTCAGGGTGTGAATCTGACTTTGGGTCAGTGCATCATCACTGCTAAAGCCCATCTCGACCTTGCAGAGTTCAGAAGGTCACGCAAAATCACAAGGATCCGTTTTTTTAAGGATGCACCTTTACAGTGAAGTCACGCCCATCTTTTTTAAAGCTGATAAAATGAGTTATTCAGCCGTCTTTACTGTCACATCCTCTTTAGTCAACTGCGGAGGCTGTCAAAACATAGAGTTTCTGTCTCTACTGCATAACCTCAACTGTCTGGGCCACTCTGTGGCAGCCTGTTTTCTATTTACTTTGCCCTCATTATATCTCACCCAGAAACTGATGGCAACAGATAAAGGAGGCATTCAACTGCAAAACAGTTAACTGGAAATCAAGGTATATTTATAGGTCAAGCATCTGTATGCTGTGACATGCAGGCCCACAGAAGTTAAAGCTTTTCTGCCACATAGGTATCTTTTAGTCGTCTTTGATCATCTGTTCGTGGCATTTTTTTTGCAGGGAGGTTTTGACAGGTGGTGGTATGAGGAAGTCAGTCTTATTTTTTGATAAGACTGACTGTGACACATTCTTGCGCAGCTCAAAGGTTCCAGTGATGCAGATATGTAAAGGCCCCTCCTGGTTGCTTGGGTTCAAAGTAGATCACGTATCACTGCCCTGCTTTAGAAGATTCATTTCCTGTTTTTATTGGACTCTTACTCATGAGAGGTGCAGGCTGATTGTGATTGTTTTTTAAAGAAAGCAGCGCTTTGAGATGACAATATCTCTGCGGTGAACTGTTGTGGTCTGCGCTTCCCCACACACACTTGCACACATGTGAATTCCAAAAACACAGTATATGTGATCCCGTGATCAGGCGAGTTAAGTTTCAAGGTGAGTGAATAACAAAACAAGGCAAGTCAGTGAAACCATGATACTTCCTTTTTCACATGCCATTAACAGAGTCGGATAAGAGTGTAAAGTTCTTAAAGGCTTTGGTGCCACCTAGTGGTTATTTCACAACTGAGCACCTTTTAATATCTTGACTAATGGTGACATCTGGTGGTTATTTATGAAATCTGACATTTAAACACTGACCTAAGTTTAGTAAAAAGGGAAAAAAAGACATAAAAAAACGAGTAAATAATAATAAACTATAAGTTAATGTAAGTATCAGTGTTCTTCAGTATCAAAGTAGCTGAAGCTTGGTGACTGCCAGTATTAATTACTGAAGCATTAAGCTGTGCAGGAAGCAGTACTCCACTCTTTTCCTTAACAAAAGTAAGAACAACACGGTGTAGAAATACTTCAGTAAAAGTCAAACATTAAAAACTTTACTTACATAAAAAAACAGAAAAGTATGTGCATCAAAATGTAATTAAATTTCCTAAAGTTGAAGTAGTCCTGATGCAAAATGCACTTTTCAGACATTCTGAAATAGATAATTGATAATTAATTATGTTATAGGATTATAATTATTATAAATGTGTAAGCATCACCTTAATTCTCATTATAATGCTGTGCATCTTGTGAATTCCCTTCCTCCCAGCAAACTCTTATCTTAACCCGTAAATAATACATCAGAATGTATTATTTAGTATTTTCTAATATGTTTATTCTATTTTGTGTTATTAAATAAGCATGTCTGCAAAGTAACAAGTAACTAGCCTTATTAAAGCTATCCAAAAATGTAGTGGAGTAAAAAGTACTATATTTGCCTCTGAATTGTAGTGGAGTAGAAGTATAAAGTAAAAGAAAATAGAAATACTCAAGTAAAGCACTTTTAATGTACTCGAGTTACTTTCCGCCATTGTTCCACACACAAGCTCAGTGTGCAAAGTGAAAATTACAGCTCTCAGAGAAATACAGCCAGAAAAAGTAGAAAGCCACTCAAAAAGAAATCAATATCCCAAAATGCACTGCACCTCACACCTCTGATAGAGACACGCGTATCCAGTAAAGAGCTTGGGATATTTTTGGAAATAAACGTCACTGTTCACTGGGCGAAGGACAGAACTATAAGACGCGTTTGGCGACATCTAGCGGTCATTTGTGGTACCGCGTTCATTCACATTTAACCAGCTGTGCGTTTGGGGCTGACAAAAAAGGGCTGACATGGGAGCAGCCATGCTAAAAACACACACATACACACACAGACACACACGTAAACTGTGATAAATATGACACCTACAACACACACAGTAAAATCTAAATAATTACACTGTATTTGACCAAAACTGTCACTCATTAGGATTATTTTTTATGAGAAATCCGTTAATCCGTATTTCTCTGAGTGTTTATACTCCAGCAATGAAAATACACGTCACCATTCAGATCTCAAGCACTCCAAAATAAATGTGTATAAATAGCACCTGATGTTTTATTTGAAAAAAATAGGAGACTTTGTTGCCAGTTATCTCGTCGTTTCCGCACAGTCACTTTCACTTTGTCATTTTCTTTTCTTTTTTTGTTGTTATGTTTGTTTTCTTTTACGTGGAAACAGACAAAAGCCATGTACACAAAGCTCACCCTTAAAGCATTACTGCAGATCAGCGGCCCATTTCTCTGCGCCAGTGAGCATTTCCATCTCCATCCATGAACCGAGGATGCGGGAGATGTGGGGTCAATTCAGGCAAAAAAAAAAAAAACACACACAAAAAAATAAAACTCACCTTAAATTACGCAGCCATCGTTTTCTTCTTTTATTCCACGTTATGAATGCGATGTGAAAATCCGTCTGCATGCGAGGAAAACGCCGGAGAAGAAGTGATAACAAAAAAGAAAGTGAACAAAAGGGAGCAGACCGTTTGGCTGCAGTGTGTGTGTGTGTGTGTGTGTGTCAGCGCAGTCTTTGGTTTCACTTTTGCTTCTGTCGTGCCAAATCAGCGGCGTCGCAGCAGAAACTCCCTTTGAAGGCTCAGACACAACCTCCACTGCTCGCTCAGGGCTCAGGAGCTGCACATGAGAGAAGGAGTTTTAAGGGGAAACATCCTTCACAGACTCTCCAGAGAGCCTGTGTATTATTAGATGATTTAATGCTGAATTGAAAGTGAAATGACTGTGGGTTTTCCACAGAAACAGGAGATGCGTCATGGTGCTCCCCCCTCTAACTGTGAAGTATATATACCATGAATGCATTTTTATCTCTGGGCCACTTGATATTTATGCTTCTTTTTTTAATTGTTTTATTAAAAAAGGAATGACAACATGTGGCAGCTGTTAACCTGCCCACACACGTCACTGCTTGAACACTTTTTGGCTGTGTCTCTGCTTGTTGCTTCTTTCACTATTACTTCCCCGGCCTCTTTTTTTAGGCCTCTGCTTAAAAAAATGACACACCCAAACTGAAAAGAGTATATCTCTGCATTTACAGGGTCTATTTGGATCATTTTGGTGTCATAAAAAAGGGAACACTTTGTTCAGATGTGTAAGCATCAGTATTTATGTCACTGGCTCAGAGCAAATTAAGATGGCACACAGCATAAATGAAAGATTTCATTTCTGCCTTATTAAAACATTCACACTTTTACAATGCAGCTCTAAATCTAAATCAAAGCATAGTAAAATATGTGAACATTATCTCTGCCAAGACTGATTCTTATAAAGTGAGTCAGAGCAAAATTATAGAGGTTTTAGTACAGACTATTTAGGCAGAATCTCCAAAATGGTCATTTTGGCACATTTTGGCACCATCTATGCCATGATGTATGCACTATTATGTCACCATTGGTGTTCATTACATACATTTACAATGGTTTTTGACTTTTTTTTTTTAAATCACCCAGACCTCTATTCATTTTTCAAAGAAAACCATACAAAGCAACTTAAGTTTGAATCAAAGTGAAACTGATTTATTTCATTATATAAATAAAAACAATCTGCAAAGTGCAAACTGTAAAAACAACACAGCTACAGTTGGAAACAGAAAAATGCAAAATATGACCATATTTTTACATGATTACTGCAATGTTTTATGCTTTTTGTTGCGGAGCCACCACAGTCTCTTACCTGGGGGACTCTGAAGTTTAACAGGTTAACTGGAAGCTGAGTGTGTGAATGGTGGATGTTTTCCAAAATCTCTGTGGCAATAAATCACCTCGCATCAAATTACCTGAATAAATCAGGTCGCTCCACGCAGCAGTGTCATGCTTCATGCTTCATAGCAATAAAAGGAAATAAATGTATTCAGAGAACTAAACTTGTCACTGGAGAACAATATCAATACAGAAATTTCAAAATGACGTACCAAATAAGAAGAATGTACTTTTGATTTATTATTATTTTTTCAGTCATATTACAGAGAACAAATTCATAACGAGCTCTCATCAAACTGGGAGCACAGCAGCACATCGGGTACGGGTATTAATATTTGGTAGTAAAAATGAACATTTTCTTTTGTTCTTGGACATTTATGGGATTTAACCACTGCTGAGTGATTTATACAGTGTGGGACAGGTGATTAAAATCAGTGAGCTCACAGGGGAATCAGCGTGAACATGGAGGACACAGGGGGGTCGTTCATAAACTAGATATACCTCCATCATGTCCATGTTCTCTGACCCCCCCAATATGAACACATCACCTGATATGATTTGTAGCCATAAAAGGCATCACGTTCCAAAATGCACCTGAAAACTGCAGTTTTATTGATTTTTTAAATTTTTATTTTTAAAAAACTGAATAACATGGTACATACAGTTACATATATAGTACATTTTAAACAATAACAAAAAAACACATAAAACAGAACTTCACATAAAACTTCACTTGTCATCTAGTTACAGTTTGTGACCATCGTCGTCATTTCATGTTGGAATCTTAAAAAAAAAAAATCTACAAACAACAAAACTAAGCTAACTACAATCTGGATTCTTTACTCTGATAATCGGTGGCGTTCTCTCCATTTTCAGCCTCCTTTTCCTTTTTTCTTCGTAGCCTGTTTGAACATTGAGAGGACATTTAGCAAGTGTAGCAGCAGTGACATCAAAGATCATTGGTTTCTCTATTACAGTCATAAATAATTGATTGTTTATGTAGCACTTCAATGAAAGAGTTGACAAGAGGCCTCGCGTTACATCCAGTGTGACATAAAAATGCCAAAATAAGGAAGGTAAATGGTGACCAATTGATTTTTCGTCTGTCCACTGTTCATTAAAAATAAACCAAGCTGCGTCAATTGTTAAAACTGTCTGAAATTAGATTTTTTTTTATTATTATTATTTATTTGCATTGCATTCAATTTTCCAGAAACAGTGGCACCCACTCTCCTGAAATCAAAATGTAAGAAAATAGAAACAAACGAAAGGGTAAAAGGGTCAAAATTCAATGTAGACTCACCCGCGTAGCTGCTGCATGTGCGATATAGTTTCTGGTAAAGCCTTCCCGTATGTTTCTGGCAGCAGGAGACATAAGGCGACACCAGAAATGGCTAAACCTCCCATGATTATGTATGGAAGTGCCTTGTAGTATTGGCCTGCAAAAAGAGGATGAAGAAGAAGAAAATACCATGCACAGTTACTATGCTTTCTAGGCAATGATTGTTGACAGGAATAAGAAACTTTCAAGAACCATTCAGATATTATCAGAGGTGCCACAAATGCCTTGCTATACACGGTGTACACTTGTTCTGATTGGCTTGTCAGTCATCTGATATTGGCTAAATGCTCAAAATAGAAAAAAAAACACACACACAGTATACTTACCCAGATAAATGATAAATGGGGAGAGAATGGTTCCAACGCGAGCAGCCATGGAGCAACACCCCATTGCTGTATTTCTGATAACAGGTGGGGAAGAGCTCTGATGTGACTGGCATACACAATACAAAATGAAGACGTGATGCCGAACTTCCCAAACATCTCAAGAAACACAGCAACACCTGGTAAATCTAAAGGAAAAAGAAAAATTGTAACTTTTTACATCAAACAGTCAAAGTAGTTACTAAAAAATTTCAAAACGATTATAGCAGTGTTTTTTTTTACTTTATTTTTCTTGTATAACTTTTAGCTATGCTAGTGGTGTGGCTCTATGGATAGCAGTCACTTTGTTGAGGACTAAAATATATCACAACTATTTGATGGCTTGCCATGATAATTTGCCCATGGTGTGTTGTGACATCAAAAGGCAATGAAAGTGGAATTGTGAATCATAAACAAAACATGCAATGAATGACAAAGATGGCATTTTCCTTTCTTAATAAAGGGGCTGTATGTATACATTTACACATATTCCCCCGACCTTCTCGGTTTGATCAGTTAAATCACAGCTTGTTCATTTTAGGATCATCCTGCTGTAGCAAGTGAAGTCCGCTGAGCTAGAGTGAACAACTAGCCCCTAACTATTTTGTTTTATGATGGCGAATATTTGACAGATTAAGCTTTTAACATTACCTATTGGGATGAGGTGAACACAGAGGATCATAATGCCTCCCAGGAAGAGAGTCGAGGATTGGCAAAAGCGCCTGGAGCAGTACTGGAGCAGCAACAAGGCAATTATGTAAGCTGGCACTTCTGTCACGGCGGACAAAAAGCAGTTTATGTAAGGATCGCCGTGCAGGTTTGAAGTGTTGAGGATTAAAGCAAAGTAACTGATGGTGATGATCATCCTGCGGAGACATTCGAAACAACAAACTGAATACACAAAAAATGCTTGATGATTTTAATTTCTTGTTCTTGGTTTTGTTTCTCAGTAGACTTACCACAGAAGCGAACACACCAGTGTAATGGAGAACACATTGCAGCTTCTCAGGATATACCAAACGTTGTATTTCTTGTCTCTCATGTTCAGTGCATCTTCAATCTGGGAAAGAGAAAAAGAAAGGGTCACAACAATTAAACCTGAAACGTCCAATCCTGCAGCTGTGTAAATGAAACTACAGCACAAAAACATAGCGTAGTATTATAGATTATTGCTGTGGATTATTCTTCTGAAAGTCATATAGACTTTTGAGACATTATGGGCCGATCGACACTGTAATTATGATCATACCTTTGGCTGAACGAGAAGCTTTAGAGTATAAAGCAGCTGTACATAACAGATAATGTAAGAATCACATATTAATTTGTAGATAAATGCAGATTGCTTTAGAGACAGTCCTGCTTTAAATCCATTAAACAGAAATTTTTCGATGCTGATTTAAATGCATCTACTTGTTGGAGAGGGATAAATTAAAATGGTTTATTTACAATTTGGACATTATTCTAGCTTTGCTGTTAAAAATCACCAGATGAGCAGTAGATTGATGTGCACCGTGCACACCGCAGTGAGCACTAAAATAGCACTGAGATGGGCAAATTGGAGTGCTGCTTGTGCTAGTTAAATATTGGGCCTTATATGATATAATAAGTCACCTAACAAAAACAGTTTGACCTGAAATGCAGCAGTGAGCCAGGACATAGCAGCAACAGAAGGTTTACTTGTTTAAACTGATAAACATTTTATGATGTGAAACTAGCTGATAAAGTCACCTCAGCTTGTGTAAACATTTCCAGTGGAGCTTCTACTTTATTCTCCTTGGCAGCGTGCCTCAGTATGTCCTCAGCCTCCTGCACTTTTCCTTGATAGAGCAGCCAGCGGGGAGACTCTGGGACTAACCTGGAGAAACAGTAATATCAGCAGACATACAAAGACGCAGGATTAGATGCACCAAACCTTAATCATAACCCCAAGAAGCCTGGTCACACAAGCATTTACAGCAACAACTGTTGACCAAATGCAAATCAGTTCAACAATGTCTACCTTAAAGGGACCAGAAAACAATATAGAAGAGCCCTCATATCATCTAATTTCATATAACTCTGCTGTAATATTAGCCTGGATTAGGACTCACTCAACACAAGTGTTTTAAAATAGTACGTTTGGGCTTTACAAAAGAGAAGGCTTGTCTGATTAACTTCCCACTTGCTTAAGGCGGTAGGTAACCTATAAGAAAATGACTTTTAATCATATGCGCTAAAACTATCACTATCGCATGAGACAGGTGATATAACAGAGAAATCAGGTTCCTCTACTTGACAAAAATCTGATACGCCTGACTCAAAAACAATCCGAGTATCTGATGGAGATTCAATCTTTGCTCCTGCACAGGCTTTGCTCTACTGCACATGTGCTAACTTGGAGTGGACACAACGGATAAAAAAAAAAACTGAATGATCAAATAATCAGAAAACAACAGTTAACAAGAGCAATGAAGAAGAGCGAATTATAGAAAGAATTAGAGAGGGGGGAAGGGAGCTGGATGTAATACTTGCTATAATTTTCAAAATAAGAGCCCCCTCTCCCCGTCCTAACAACTGTTGCTTTTACTTGCCATTCTAATGGGACTGCCTTTTTGAAAATGAGCAATATCTTATTCTATTTTTCCTATTACATTATACAAGTCTGCACTAATAGTATATTATATTTCCCTCCAAATTTGACAAACGCGAAGAACAGAGTTTAAACTTAAACCATGCTACAGTGCATCCGGAAAGTATTCACAACGCACATTGTTATGTTACAGCCGGATTGCAGCAATAATATATGCACGGCTCAGATAACGATGTAACTGCTCGGCCTTATCAGTTCTGTTTCCAGCGAACCTTTTATATATCACACTGAGTGAGAGCAAAAAAAAAAAAAAAAAAGCAGTTAGACTGAGGGGGAGGCTGTGGTAAGGAAGAAGGAGAGGCCTGGAAGGGTGAGACAGCCGGAGAAAAACAAAAGCTGTTAGTCCACATTAAGAACAGTCATAATGCCTGCTTAGATGATTGCCAACATCAACAAATTGGTATAAAAGACAAGAAACTGCTACAACTGCCTGGATTTACTGTCTAAAGTGCTGCATTGTTTTATTAATGCTCTTGGCACTGATGGTAATTTTCCAAGTAACCTCCTTACAATTATACAGACTTAAAGCTGTTACTGAAAAATGTTATACAGTGCATCCGGAAAGTATTCACAACGCTTCACTTTTTCCACATTTTGTTATGTTACAGCCTTTATTCCAAAATGGATTAAATTCATTCTCTTCCTCAATTCTACACACACACACACACACACACCACATAATGATGTGAAAATGGACATTTTTGCAAAATGTATTAAAAATAAACTAAGAAATCACATGTACATAAGTATTCACAGCCTTTGCTCAGTTCTTTGTTGATGCACCTTTGGCAGCAATTACAGCCTCAAGTCTTTTTGAATATGATGCCACAAGCTTGGCACACCTATCTTTGGGCAGTTTCGCCCATTCCACTCCATCAGGTTGGATGGGAAGCGTCGGTGCACAGCCATTTTCAGATCTTTCCAGAGATGTTCAATCAGATTCATGTCTGGGCTCTGGCTGGGCCACTCAAGGACATTTCACAGAGTTGTCCTGAAGCCACTCCTTTGTTATCTTGGCTGTGTGCTTAGGGTCATTGTCCTGCTGAAAGATGAACCGTCGCCCCAGTCTGAGGTCAAGAGCGCTCTGGAGCAGGTTTTCATCCAGGATGTCTCTGTACATTTGCTGCATTCATCTTTCCCTCTATCCTGACTAGTCTCCCAGTTCCTGCCGCTGAAAAACATCCCCACAGCATGATGCTGCCACCACCATGCTTCACTGTAGGGATGGTATTGGCCTGGTGATGAGCGGTGCCTGGTTTCCTCCAAACATGACGCCTGGCATTAACGCCAAAGAGTTCAATCTTTGTCTGGGACCTTCAAAGCAGCAGAACATTTTCTGTACCCTTCCTCAGATTTGTGCCTCGAGACAATCCTGTCACTTAGGTCTACGCTCAATTTTGGGCTTCATTGGCAAAGGCTGTGAATACTTATGTACATGTGATTTCTTAGTTTTTTTTATTTTGAATAAATTTGCAAAAATCTCAAAAAAACTTTTTTCACATTATCATTATGTGGTGTTGTGTGTAGAATCTTGAGGAAGAAAATTAATTTAATCCATTTTAGAATAAGGCTGTAACATAACACAAATGTGGAAAAAGTGAAGCGTTAAATGTTCTTGTGAATACTTTCTGGATGCACTGTATGTAAGGGTTGATGTGTAAGAGGGAGAGCTGAAGTAGAATATGTTAATATTCTTACCACCAAAGAGGGATGTAGATTAGGCCACAGGCAGCCATGGGAATCATCAGCATCCGCCAGTCACGGAGGAAATAGGCCACACCTGGCATTGCCATGTACCCCAGAGCAGAACTCATAAAAACCCCAAGGGAGCAGAAGACCACTCTGGCTTTTGGGCTGAGAATTTCTGTACCTGTAGGTGTAATAAATAAAAAAATAATAAAATAATCTGAAATAAACCTGAGACTGAGTTCCTGGGTGCTTCATGGCCAGTTCTGGAAAAACTGGCCCTGCATTGCACATTTGACATTCTTGTACACATTTGTGCATGACACAGATACACAAATAAAATATTGCATGTTTGAAATCCTTAATGGAAAACATACCCAGCACAAATGCAATGATATAGTTGGAGACTGTCCCTGAGCCCACAAAGAAAAAAATAAGGGTGAAGATCTCCCAGCTCGGGGAGAATATCTGTGCTGCGATTGCCACAGTCTGAAGGACCATCGTGAGAAAGAGTGCTGGCCTCCTTCCGTACCTGTGTAAGAAACAGTTGAGTAAGTTATGTGATATTTCAGCAAAACTGGATTGTTTGTTATTTCCTGACAATGTTGTGTGTTGTATGGACCTGTCGGATATCTGGCCTGAGATAAATGCTCCCACCAGCACACCAACGTAATGGATAGAAGTGGTGAGTGGAGTTTTGTATGCATTCTCACACACCAAGTCCCACTGCAAAATCAACACATTTTCTCACTCTTTACAATACACTCGACATTACAAAATTACAAAAAAAAAAATGTATTATCTATCTCGTGCAGATCTCTTTTTTATATAACAAAGTGAGACCCAAATCACTTTTCAACTGCAATATCAATTAATATTATAGTACAGTTGCAATATCCACAGTCTAATACTAAAAGTAGCAGCAGCAGAAGTCACACAAATAGTACAGTCTCACTCGAGTATGGGTAGATAATAGTGATGCATGTTTTACTGAGTAGCTGAAACACCTGCTATTTGTGGTTGCAGGCCCAAAAACTAAACTAAAAATGTTATTTGTAGCTGTAATGGCAGCAGTCTTACAAAAGATAAACATTATAAAGAGGTAGACTAATTTCTAAAGAAAAACACAGTTGTACTTTGAATGAAAACTAAAATATGACACCTTTTCTTTACTGTTTTTTCTAAGTCTGCATGGGTGCAGACCAGTCCTCAGGCTGACTGGGTACAAGCTTTTCAAACATTTATATGTATTGACCTAGCCTTGTTTCAAATGAGTGATTAATTAAATTGGGTTGCACCAATAAAAACTTGCAAAACTGGATAGTATCATACTATCAGTGCTCTAGTACTGATAGTAATACAGTAGTAAAACTTCTACCACAAATAACTCCTAAATCATACTTAATCATATCTATGTGAGGGTAGGCATTAATGACATGAATGAAACAAAGAAGTACCCACACATTTACTGGCACCTTAGATAAGATAAGAGTACTTTATTTATATGAGGGGAAATTGTTGTGCAGCTGTTGCAGTGCAAAGTGAGAAAGAAAGCAAATATAAACAAAATATAAGAACGAAAGATTTTCAGTGAGGCGTCAAATATTTAGATAGTAGTATATAGTAGATAGTAGTGTCTATGCAGTTTGGCCTAGTCAGCTCCACAACGGTTGCACCTGGCTGTTACTGGGAAAAAGGGAAAGTGGGAATGTATCAGCCTATATCAGACACTACAGAAGATAATTTGGTGTATATAAGTCTTTGTGTCCACAAAACAACAGGATAAAAAGTCTCTCTTTTTAGGACCTCCTTCAGACTTGGGGTGGTACTACACTGTGTGAACTTGTACTGGTTAATGTTTATTCTCCCTGGTTGACTGAGCTTCGATAAACATGTCTGTGTAAGACATCCAAGATTACTGAAACTTTTCTCTCAGTTTAACTGGCTCTCCAGCAAATCCATCACCCTGGGTGTAAACATTTAGCAACCACATATTTCAAGGTAATATCTTGCTTGTGTGGTGAAATTAGTTTGAATGTAGTGATGTTTAAATCTCCACTTATTAAACACTTGTGCTGTAGGTGAAGTCTGGATTAATATAGAGTCACCTAACTGGATTTTTACTGATATTTTCTATTTCAATAAGCTCTTGTACAGTGTGACTCATCATTATTTTTGGATTTTAGGCAATGAAAAAAAGCCTGAGAGTTTCCATTTCCCCCTTTCACTATCTGGGGTTACCTTATTGCAGATGTATTACTATGAACTATGCAAACTGGGAAAAAGGATGAGATTTTTCATAGTTAATTGATGACTTATCACTCACCTCTGTGACAATGGTTGACTGGTAGATTTCTTTGCTGTATGTCCACCCATCCAGACAACTCTCCAAAGGAATTTTACTCACATTTACATCCACATTTGGGATAAAACTTTTCTGAGAGTAGTCCTTGACAATTTCCAGGTTAAGCCTTGAGCAAGAGCTGCGCTTTTCAACACCATCGACTGTCTCCAGTGGGATCGTCACGTTTCTCCACACCTCACTGATGCTGTAGTTTTCAGGTATATAGCACTCGTGAGGTGGGGTATCACCTACGAATACTATATAAATGCCAACAAACCCATTTGGGAGGATGCTGATGGCCAGTGCCAACAATATCCTGAGCTGAAAGGGTCCCCAAGATCCAAGAAAAGATGTAATGCTGTCATAGTCTCTTATTTTCAGGCTGTCCATTGCCCCACAAAATCCTTGAAAAGACAAGCAGAAACTTTGTCAATACTGAGAGACAAGTGAGAGTGTGCCCTACTAGCCATAAGCCTGAGGTCAGTTTTTATAGACCAGCTTCACCTGATCCGGGAGGTTATACAGTCACATACAGTGCTGTGAAAAAAAACAAAAAAAAACCAGTCGTTGAGACTATGTTCAAATTATTGTGCAACATAATGCTTTCACTTAGATAGTTTAGATCTGGATTTATTCTATCAATATAAAGTGACAAAAACATTGCATTTTATATAATCATTCTACATCTTATGTAACATGAAATACAATGAAACGTATTTCAAGGAATCCTTGAAAAGGGAGTTAATGATTTTCAAGCAGAGATAAAACATTAATGAGGCGCTATCATTGTCATTACCAGTCAGAAGTTTTTTTGTTTGTTTTTTTTTTTTTTGCAGACAAATGGTTTAAAGATAATGTAGTGATGACTCTTACTTAGATGCCCATTTGTGATCCTCCACAAACTGTCACAGATGATCAGTCTGGTAAAACAGGAGTAAACGGTGAGTTTTATTCAGTTCTTAATACAGTTTCTAAACAATTGTAATTATGGCTTGAACAGGCTTTAACAATTTATTGCAATACAATTGATTTATTTTACAATCACAGTTTATACAGATACCCTTACACTGACCAGAACAAGGTCATGTTGCTTGTTTGTGTTTTACATTATATACAAAAGAGATGGATATGTTAAAAATATTTTGAAAATTATGTGCATGCCAGTTTCAAAACTCACAGCTGCATGTAAACAGTCTTTTTTAAGATTTTGAAACCTTCTTACACCCAGTGGGTTCTCAGGAGTTCACCACCAATAACTATTGTGTGTTATCATTTAGTCTTTTTTAATGAGAAAAAATGGTGTAATATAATCACAATGCAGCCAAAAATGATTCTACAAATGTGGTAAACAGTTGCCAGCACAGTCTGTAGTTTTGAATTTTATTTCACTCAAAAATCAGCAACAAAATACATATATATAAAATACATAAATATTCTTTGAAAAGTATATAAGTTTATTGTCATTTATCACAGATGGCAGCATTCTTATTTTATCCACCTATTAGTCTATTATTAATATTATATCATAATGTGTCTTACATTGACATTGATCCTTCATTTCTCTACCAGTGTTAAACTAAAAGCTAAATGTGAAATGGACATTTTGGGAAACAGTGGGACTTAATGGTTACAAACGAGGCTCTCCAGGGTTAGGAAGCATATCAAAGTGCTTTCAGTGCATATTATTTTATTAATTAGAATTATATGGCAATGTGTAGAGTAATATATTGAGGGAGACACCACCTTATAATATGCACTCATGGTTCCACAGTTTTTATGAATCGTTTATTACAAACTAAACAAGGTTTCACAGAAAGTTAAGTAGGTTACAAATGCAGTAAGAATATTGGACATTTCAAACTAAAATACTGAAACTGAACCACATCAGACTAAAATGGTCTTAAAATGCATCACTTGTTACAGTGTGTGATCATCACTTTTGTCTCATGACAACAGAATGGACAGAGCTTTGACACTTTATTAAATCACTCATTAAATACAAAAAACAAAATAAAAATACCAATGAACAAAAATCATTGCTAACTATAACTTGGATTCTATAATCGGATAGACAGGCGTCCTCTCTCCATTTTCAGCTTCCCTTTTGTTTTTTCGTCGTCTCCTGTTTGAACATTGAGAGGACCTTTAGCAAGAGTGTAACAATTATAAATGATCAACTATTCAGACGTGTTAAAAGACTACATGTGTGCAAATAGTCCAACATTGTGGCCAGTTAACATACAGCACGTCCAGTGCGTAAACTCACCCGCATATCGGCTGCATTTGTTGTACGCTCTCTGGCAAAACCTTTTTAAATGTTTCTGGCAGCACAAGGCATAAGGCAGCCCCAAAAATGGCTAAACCTCCCATCAGTATGTATGGGAGTGACTTGTTGAATTGTCCTGTAAAAAGAAGGCCAAATATACGTTCAGATGGGAAGAGTAATTGTAACTGAACTGTAGGTACAGTTTTGATTAAAAAAAACAAACAAGAAAAAAACAGGTACTATGCATCCTGTCCAATGATTGTTGACATAAATAATAAAAAACTTTGAAAAACTCTCAATGCATGACTTTTAAAGTCAATAGATTTATCCTGAGGAGCTCTTACTGCAGTCACTATCAATTAATTTGCCAATTAATTTCCTGATTCATCATTTAGTCTGTGAAATGTTAAACAATGGGAAAGAATGCCGTTAAGTTTCTCAGAGGCCACAGTAATTTCTTTGGTTCGCTTGTTTGGTCTGACCAACAGTCTTAAACCTAAAGACATTGGATTTACAAGGAAAAGTAATAAAGTAGTTAGTTAAAAGTAATTATCATGTCATGTCATTATCATGTTGTCATGTCAGTGTAGCTAGAACCAGAGCTGTTTGGCATTTTTGCTTGAAAAAGTGTCAAAATAGTTGCCAGTGCATTTTCAGTCATTTAATTAATCAAACAATCATTTCAGTTCTACACTGCAGAAATGATGAAATTTATTAAAACAGCTACTACTTGGGTCAGAGAAATTGCCCTACTCAAAACAGTACCCAAATAGAAAGCTACATATACTTACCCAGATAAATGATAAAAGGGGAAAAGATGGTTCCAACGCGAGCAGCCATGGAGCAACACCCCATTGCTGTATTTCTGATAACAGTGGGGAAGAGCTCTGATGTGACTGCATACACAATACAAAATGAAGACGTCATGCCAAACTTCCCAAACATCTCAAGAAACACAGACACAGTCGGTAAATCTAAGGGAAAAAGAAAAATAAGTAGTCTTTACAACTAACACTAAAAAAGTAAAGTGAGTTCCATGATAAATATCTGAAGTCCACTAAATGGTTTTTCTTTCTTTTCTTGTCATGGGAAAATGTACCAACATGCTTTACCAACTTTGGTGATTGCCTGACTTTTCATCTAGCCTCACCATATGGCACACATTTGTGTTTTCATGAGAAATACCTTAGCATCTACTGAATTGGTTGGCACTGCAACTCTGCAGACTTTGCTTAGGAGGAAAACCCATGATGCATAGCATTGTGACATTAGAAAGGCAATGAAAGCGGAATTATGCATCATGAGAAATTAAAAGTTAACAAAACATAGGAGTGAATTTGCAAGATGGCAGAGACATTCCTGTTAATTGTAATTACAAAAGTCTATCCAGGTATCGTGATTTCACAAAGTGTTATCAGATATTTATCAGACAGTGTTTGGAGCTCTAACAACCTTGAAATCAATAACATATACTTCAGGAGTTAAAGCACTACCTATTGGGATGAGGTGAACACAGAGGACCATAACGCCTCCGAGGAAGAGTGTAGAGGATTGGCAAATGTGTCTGGAGCAGTACTGGAGCAGTAACAAGGCAATTATGTAAGCCGGCACTTCTGTCACAGCAGAGATGAAGCAGTTTAAGAAAGGGCTGCCGTGCAGGTTTGAAGTGTTGAGCACTAAAGCATAGTAACCGATAGTGATGATGATCCTGAAGACAAATTCAAAACAACAAATTGAATACATACAGGATGTTAAATCTAAACCAGACGGTAAAAAAATTGTGTGCAACTGTTACAATAATCGAGTATAATCAACACTTTTTGATTCAGATTTGGGCATGACCTTATTTTGGTTTGATTCTTGAAGGACTGATGTCATGAGGAGATTGTGAACGTACCACAGAAGTGAACACAGTAATGTAATAGAGAACGCATTGCAGTTGCTCAGGATAGCTGAAATGCTGGATTTCTCCTCTTTCATGGTCAGTGCATCTTCAATCTGGGGAAAACGAGAATGGTTGCAACCGTTAAACCAGAACAGTCCGATCTTGAGTCTCTAAAAATGATACATGAGGCCTGACACACAAACATATCATGGTATTGTAGACATGGATTATTAATGGCTGTATATACCATTTAGACATTATGAGCCTTATTTTAATATTTAAGTGCTAAGCAGTGGATTGTGGGTACATGGACTATATGGGCACCTGCTACTGTAGTGTAGGGGCAGCAGAGCAAAGTGCTTGGTGGCAACTGTCGCTTTCCTTTAGTTGGCTGCAGGGGCTTAATAAAATGAAGAATAACCTTGAAAGTACAAAGCAACTGTTGATAACAGATACTGAAAAAAATACCTCATTAGTTTGCAGATAGATGACAGTCAATAACGGACATTCCTGCTGTTCGTTCCATTGTTTGGAAAATGATTAATTAAAAAGCGAAAATGGTTTATTTACATTTCAAGCATTGCTCTGTTATTGCTGTGCATTTTTGCAGGTATTCAGTTTGCTCTCAGGCGGCTGCACTGAGACAGAAGTGGTTCTTGCACTGTCATAAAAATCCAACCTTATGCAGGATAATGACTCACCAGCCTAACCAGAAATACAACACTGAGCCAAGACTTAACAAGAACACTGCCACACAAGACCAAAGGTTCAGTCATACTGTAAACTCATAAACCCTTCACGCATGTGCAGTTCATGTTTATCACATGTTATGAAAAAAAAATGGCTGACAAACTTACCTCAGCTTGAGTAAAAATTTCCTGTGGAGCTTCTACTTTATTCTCCTTGGCAGCATCTCTCAGAATAGCATCAGCCTCCTTCACTCTTCCTTGATAGAGCAGCCAGCGGGGAGACTCTGGGACTAACCTGGAGAAAATTGAAACACTATCTGAATGTCTGCAGATACTGATAGAGATGCAGGACTAGGTGCATCAAACTGATCCTTTACCAACCCTTAGGGGCCTGGTCACACCAGCATTTATAGCAAGAAACTGTAGACCGAATCAAACCATTCTGATAATGTTTCCCTTTAAGGGACCTAAAAATAACATAGAGAAAGCTAGCATACTATCTGTGTGCGCCATCTAATTTCATATAACTCTGCTCTACAATCTATGAAAATTCCTACCACCACAGAGGGATGTAGATCACGCTAGAAGCAGCCATGGGAATCAGCAGCATCCGCCAGTCACGTAGGAGGTAAGCCGCAGCTGGGGTTACCATTAACCCCAGAGCGGAGCCCATAAAAACCCCAAGGGAGCAGAAGACCGCTCGGGCTTTTGGGCTGAGAATTTCCGTACCTGTAGGTGTGATAGATTACAAGAGAACTTATCAGAAAAAAACTCAAGTTTCTGAGTGCTTCGTGGCCAGTTAGTCCCGTTATGGCAGATTGCGTATATGTTGCAGAGACATTCACATGCAAACAAATATCTTGAAAATCATTATGATATGCAACTATTTTATAGCAGCAAACATTATTTTAGTAAATGCATAATATTGTCTAGATTATCTTATCTTGAATATCACATGGGAGGCACACCCTGAGTGCTGATGTCAAAGTGCTAATGTAAGCCTTTTTAACACTTACTTCTTGCTATTTTCTTTAGCACTAAACATTAACATTTAGTACTTTTAATACATGTTCAACTTTGTACTCTACACAGTTGTATTCATTTTTTGCACTTGTGGGCCCGGTCCATTGTAAATCACAATATTAGACAATGTTACTCAATTAAATTTTTCAGTTTTACACACCAGGTCACACAGGTCATTACGACATACAGTACAGAACCTAAACACATGAAGTGGCATCAAATATTGCATGTTCGAGATCCTTAATGGAAAACATACCCAGCACAAATGCAATGATATAGTTGGAATATCCTCCACCGCCCACGAAGAAATAAATTAGGCTGAACACCTCCCAGCTCGGTGAGAATATCTGTGCTGCGATTGCCACAGTCTGAAGGACCATCATGAGAAAGAGTGCTGGCCTCCTTCCATACCTGTGTAAGAAACAGTTGAGTAAGTTATGTGATTTTTCAGCAAAACTGAATAGTTTATTTCCTGACAATGCTGTGCGCAGCACAGACCTGTCAGACATCTGGCCCGAGAGAAACGCTCCCACCAGCACACCAACGTAATGGATAGAGGTGGCCAGCGGAGTTTTGTATGCATTCTCACACACCAAGTCCCACTGCAAAATCAACACATTTTCTCACTCTTTAAGTTATCAATATTATACAACAACAACAATGACCACAGTCTATTATCAGAGGAAGCAGCAATCCCACTAATAGTACTATCAGACTTACTAGTAGCAGCTGCAATATTACAATATTATCAATATATAATATATATGTATGGTTGTACAATATACTCAATCTACACTCATCCGTGCAATAAGCAGCATATTTATTTATATTATCTTAATTCTATTTACTGTATATATTTACTGTATATATTCTGTTCTGTAAATATTTTTAGTATACTTTTTTAGTTTTTTATTTTTATAGTTTTATAGTTCTATAGGTTTATAGTATTTGTATTTCTATTGTTGTTCTCTATATGAGAGCACTTTTTTTTTTCCACTGGGATAAATAAAATATTTTAATTCTGATTTGAATCTGATTGATCAGCTGTGTGCTTGTAATTCTGGCAACAACAACAGTAAAAATGACAGTGCTGCCACTTAATTTACTTTGAGTTTACTTAATTTAGTTTTAATCCTAAAGGTCGTTTGTCTGAGACTTTACATTTCAGTGTTTAACTATTTGGGGCTTTCTTTTTGCAGCTGTATTACTAACTAACTATTTCTACTAACTATGCACTCACCTCTGTGACAATAGTTGACTGGTAGATTTCTTTGCTGTATGTCCACCCATCCAGACAACTCTCCAAAGGGATTTCACTCACATTCGCGTCCACATTTGGGATAAGCTCATTTTGAGAGTAGTTCTTGACAATTTCCAGGTTAAGCCTCAAGCAAGAGCTACGCTTTTCAACACCACCGACTGTATCCAGTGGGATCGTCACGTTTCTCCACACCTCACTGATGCTGTAGTTTTCAGGTATATAGCACTCGTGAGGTGGGGTATCGGCAACAAACACTATGTAGGTGCCAACAAACCCATTTGGGAGGATGCTGATGGCCAGTGCTAAAAAAATCCTGAGCTGAAAGGGTCCCCAAGATCCAAGAAATGATGTGATGCTGTCATAGTCTCTTATTTTTAGGTTGCCCATTGCCTCATTAAAATCCAAAAGGAAAAAGAGAAGTAGAAACCTTGTCAATACTGAGTGAGAGTGTGCTTTACTGCCCTATTCTATGCATTAGAGCCATAAGCCTGAGTTCAGGTTTATATAACAGCTTCTTCTGGTGGAGGTAAAAGGTTGCATAATTTTGCTGTGCTGTGAAAAATGCACACCAATGGAACTTATACACAATTTCTTGCGCTACAAAAACTTTTAAATATATACTTTTATGATTAAGATGTTTACTACTTAGCTCAAGTAATAAGAAAATTATATTAATTCTAAAATACGTAATGCAATGACAAATCTTTTAAAGAATGTCTGAAAATGGAGTTAATCATTTTCAAGCAAAGGTAAAACATTTATGAGGTGTGTCATTGGTATAACCAGTGAATCTTGTGCTGTTTTGGTGAGTCATGAGTTTTACCCAGTTTTTCATACAGTTTTGACAAGAATTAAATTAGATTAATTAAATTTAACCAGCTTACATCACAATTTATAAATTTGCCTTCATTCCCTACACAATAACATTTGTGAATGTTCAAATGTTTTAATGTCTGTTTGGTAGTCAGGGTTTATGGCAATTTTATGGCTTATCTTTTCTACTTATCCTCTTACAGTTCCTTAGTGTTCTTTTTTTAGACTGATAACCTTTAAAGAAAACAAATGGAAATGTATATAAAATTAAATGAATACATTCATATTTCTTATTAATTGACAATGTAAACTACTACATTATCAGTACAAATTAAACTTCATTCATTCAATACTAGGAACTTCTTTTTGGCCAAGCTGTGAACTGAGCACTCCTTTCTTTGTCCACTTTTGTTCTACACTACAGAGACGCCATGTTCATACAGGTGAAATGCAGAGTCTTCATACAGGTGAGACGCCAAGGTAGGAAGCAAGATGACCATACGCCTAAAGTCTCTATGGAGAACTGCAGCCGGGATTTTGGTTGGAAGCTTCTTTTTGTCAACTTTACCTGTGGCGCTTTCTTCGACAGGCTTCACAGTCATAACTGGGTAGCTAGGGGATGTTCGGACATTCACATCCCTCACAGTACCTTTTTGGTTGATGTTGATGCTCACCACCCTGCTACGTTTGTACTGACCTCTTAAGCCATTCTAATCTGCTAGCCAGATGATTTCTACAACAGCCACATTCTGCTCCCTTGTGTGCCACTTCCTCCTCACAAACAAAAAAGTCCAGCCAATTGAATCCACTTCCTCCAGAACTTGTCGGATTCTGCCTGTATGACTCTTATTATTCCTGTAGGAATAGCCCACAAAATTGAAGCTTCCTGGGTCTCCATTAGGTGCAGCCCTTGCGAGCAGTAGAGAATTTTGGTTGATGTAGTCTACAGTTCTCTCGGCTCTGCATCCAGGCATAAATGGGTCTCTCATTAGCTAGGTTGGCTGCCATGTAAAGGACTGTTCTTGTGTGAAAACTTTATCTCCTCCAAGATTGTGCGTGACTCTTTTCACCGCCCAAACAGCTGCTTCTGCAGCAGGTCATCCATTTCCTCATCTGGACTTTCTGCATATCACACAGCTATTAACAACTTTTTTGGTCTTCTTCTGCCTTTTACCATCCAGGCATTCTTTCTCATTCGCAAGAGCGTCCTGCTATTTCCTTGTGGTTTACTCTGTGGGCTTCTTGAAACGGAAGTGTGGATATCTATACCTTGTATGGTAGGATTGGTACAGCTGCCTTTTCCTCATTGAAGATCTGAATTCTTCCTCCACATACCAAAAGTCCTGAATCTTCCTCCTTATATACAGCCAATCTGCACAGGATTGTGTCACAAAAGGTGGCATTCTCCTGGGCTGCAAGAAAAAGATCTTGAAGTGCATCCTCAGACTCTCCCACAGAGAGCACAGCTTGTCTGGCTTTGGACTTTGCCTCTTCTTTTGAAGGAGTTACCTCCCACTTTGCTTTGCTGGTAGCTGAGCTCTTCATCTTCCTCTCCCAGCTCTCCCCACCCAGACAATGACTTTGACCAGGTTAACTTAACTGCTGAACTTCTCTTCAATAAGTCATTTAACCACTGAGCCAAGTTTGTGAGCTCTTTCTGCCTTAATTCTCACTCTAGTGTAGAGTAGATATCTTTTGGTGGTAACCTTCATAACTCATAACTCATCAACTCCATGGACGAGCAAAGTGATCTTTTCACTCCTCAGCTTCAATCTGTTGGCAGTTTTATGGGTGATGCAGTTGGTGTCTGATGCAAAGTCTATCAGGGTTCCAATTTTTTTTGCCCTGCAATGGCAGTGACCTCTAGAAGCATCAAAATAAATAGTAGCTCTTTCAGTCAACTTGCCTCTGTCAGTCCAGACTGATCCTTTCCAACACAGTTTGTTATTACAGTCATGTTGGTAAAAGCCTTCCTGCTCTTTTCTGCCATCTCTGGGGAGTTATGAGCTATGAATTTCTCTTGTTCCTCGGTAAGCTTATTATGTCTTTTCCTGATGTCTTTTCCACCTTTGTCTTCCTCGCCCCTCCTGGACTCCCTTTAAACAGAGAAAGAAATAAAATTTTCTTTCTGGTTTCTCTGGCTTCTCAGTTACCCCAAGCTGCTCCAGTTTTTCCAGGATTCTTCTTGTGTTTTCAGGGACTTTAGAAGACTATCGAAATCTGGTCTGGTGTGACAACATACCTGGGATTGACCACAAGCCAGTCCGTTTAACAGAGTGAGGAAGCCTGCTCTATATGGACTTAATTACCAGCAGGTTCTTGATGGCACCTCTGCCTCCAATCACTGTGAGAACTGCTAGGAATTTCTCCACAGTTTGGATTAAGTTGATGACCTTCCTAGGCTGATTTGTCCTTAAGACAGGACGTTTCCCCACTTCTTCAATCCAAAGCGATTGTAGATTTGTTTCCATATCTGTTTTCTAGAGCTCTGAACATGTCTTCATCTTTTTCATCAGCACTGTCCAAAAGTTGCATCTTTTTTACTTCCACCAAGCTCCCCCAGGCTCTCTTCCATCTGTGGAAATTTATTTGACAACCATGAAATCTGGACAGACCAGTGGGCTTTATCCTCACAATGAGCACGGTCTGTGCAGCTGCCATAGGGGCATGTTTCTTCTCCTCTTCAGTTCTTCAAGCTGTGACAAACTCTGCATTGCTTGCTTCGAGCCTCTTTTTAAATGCTTTCAGGTCCTTTCCAGTTTGGGATTAATAAAGTATATCTATCTATCTATTTAGCCTTCTAGGTTGTCTCTCTCTGCCACTGGAATCCACAACTCCTAAGCTGCTGGGCTTTTAGTTGGCTCCTGAACCACCTACCCCATGAAAGTCAACCACATCTCATAGCTGTCCCGATTCATAGCAGAAACAGCACTGACACAAGTTCTCTTTGCTTCCTGGATTACAGACCATTGGTTGAACTGAACTATTCTGACCTCATCCAGTCTTATTTCTCTCTCACGTATTGTCTTCTCCAGATCTGCCTCCTATTGCTTGTCAAGCTCTACCTCCATCATCAGCTGAACTGACTTGAATATCTGCTAAAAGACCAGCACTGTAATCACCATTTGCTTCAGGGCCATTCTTTGACTGACATGTTAGTTTTCTGAACTCCTCTCACAGCCGTATCCCATGCTCTCTTGCTAAGTTACTTTGGTAAACACACTTATAGCAACAGTCCTTACCTGCTTTAGTTGCTTTTTTGTTTTTCCAAAAGCTTCTTCTGCCATTTGCAGAAGATTTGGTAAATGGTCAATAAAAAGTATGGCTTTCCCCTCTGCATTGACTGCTTTTTTACTAACCTTTCCCAGGCCTTTAGGCCACTCGTCCTCCCCCTCACACACGGTTGTCAAATGTCAAGTTAACCAAGGGGGGCCTTTTTAAGCGAAAGTCCAAACTTGAAAAATAGCCTGGTTTACTTAAAAAGGACGCAAAAACTTAATTTACTTAATTTATTTCATACCAGCAGTGTCTTTTTGGCCCGAGCATGTCTTTCTTTGTCTGCTTTAATTTGATCTCCGCCGTCGGGATGCTGAGACGAGTCTTTGTGGAGGTGAGATGTGGAGGTGCGTGTTTTACAGGTGGCTGACTTACTGGTTTCAAAACTTCAGATCAGAGATCACCACCAATATTTCTGGTTATTTAATTAAATCATCTTTTTCAACAGGATTGGAGAATCCATAATACTCTCAGCCCTCTTTTGGACTTCAAAGAGGCCTGACTTTATAGCCTTTCATTGTTTAGGTGCATCAACCGGAAAACATTACATCAACATTATCTCCCACACTGGCGGCTTCTGCTCGTTGATGCTCTGCAAGCTCTCCTAATGGACAAATTGTATTGTGCATCCTGTAATTGATAAACAAATATATATTGATTTTGTTGCCTTTTTGCCATGCTGCTGGTTCTAGCCTTATATTTACACACATGAGTTATGTATTGTTTTTCTCATGTTTATCATAATGTGATAAAAACTTTTGCTAAGTGAAAAGAGCTTTATTTATTAACCTCTTTTCTTTCTGAAAATAAGTTTACGATGTAACATATAGACAACCGTATTCTGTTTTAAAGATTTTAAAAGATGAAAAACAACTCGAGCTGTGTATGAGGAGAGTTCATAAGTTCATCATTTTAATCACATATCTTGTGTGGCAAAAATGAGAGACAAATCAGACAGGTATTTCAGTTCCGTACAAAAATGTCAAAATCTAAAAATGTTCCTTGGCAACATTTCTAAAAAAAGTTCTTGAATTAGCAAGCATCAACAGTAAAAAAAAATAAGAGTTTTTTTTTAAACTCACAGTTCATGGCAGTGGCCTTTAGGTCCCACTGTGCATTTTGGGGATTTTACTTTCAGATTCCAGATAACTCCATTCATGCCTTTCTCTCTGTCTTTCTTAAAAGTGAAGGAAGGCCATTGAGGAAAACTATGGATTAAGAGATTGCACGTCGGCTTTGGCCCCACGTTGAATAGGTGAGTTGCCACTTCCTCCATTTTCTACATATTTCTTCCTTTTGGATCCACTGCACAACCTGTGATTGAAAGTAACCATGACAAAATTGTTAAATTAGCAACACAGATACATACTAAAATCACTTTAACTTCAGGGCTGCATTCACTATCTGACAGTGAGGACAAGGTTGTAATAACCTGAAAAATATGTGAAGCAACCTGAGTGAAATGTACCCACCCCTGACATTCTTGCATCTGCTCCACCGTTTCTGGAAGATCTCTATTGAAGGTCTCCGGAAGGAAGAAGTTCACCACAGAGGAGGCTATCGTGAGACTTCCCATGAGGATATAAGGCAGAACCTTATTATAAGTGCCTGTAAATAACAAAGGAAAAATTAAACAAAATTATTCAGAAGAATATTAACTTTTCCTACAGTAACTAACACACAACTAACATAACTACTCCTATTTAGACGTTTTTGTTCTCTTAGAGACATGAAGTATGTCAGCAGATTTATAAGATCAGCATCTGCATACCTAAGTAGATGACATAAGGAGCTGTGATACTGCCAATGCGTGCAGCAGAAGAGCACATCCCCATGCCGACGTTCCTGAGCACAGTGGGGTAAATCTCGGCGGTGTAGATGTAGACGATGCTGAAGGCCATGGTGAAGCCGAACTTCCCGGTCATTTCCAGCGCCAGAGCAACATACTGAAGGGCTGAGGAGAGAGAGACAGGAAATTTTAAGATTTACTAAATAGTTAAAAAAAACATAACTTAAACTAGTATGTACAAGTGTAACTGTAGGGTGCAACAGTTTCACATGTACAGGGAACTCGTAGGCTACTCTGCCTAAGTGACCTAGGTGACTTTTCTTATCTTTGTGAAAAAGGCAAAGAACTATTATGGGACAGTATAGACCATCCAGGACTATAAATGTTAAACTCTCTTGGTAAAATCAATTTTATTTATGTAACTAGTTTATTACAAACATTCAAGGGGGTCATGTGGGTGATTGTGGGAGGGTCGACTTGCCCATCTCACGTTGCACTTTGTCTAATGTGTAAGCAGCACTGCATCACACTTTACGTACTTTACATACACTTCTTGGTATGTGTGTGTTACTTAAACAGTGATCATGTGTAACCTCTAAGAACTGAACTGCACCACCGGCAGCATGCACTGTCTTACATAAAGTTACCTCTTGGTAACAATCTGCCAGGCAAGTTATGACAAGCTATACATTGCACTAACTTATACATAATCTCTCTCTAAAAAAGAAAAGATGAGGGAGAAAAAAGAAAAAAAGAGATTTATGACTTGGCAAAGGTCACAAAGATGTGGAATGTGTTTCTTGGTACAAATCCTGCCACAATGTTAAGTAGTTTTCAGCTGGCTTTAAAGAGTCTGTTCACCCAAACACTCAAACATTTGTATACAGCAAACACCCCATAGTGTCATAGTGTTTTATGTATTGTAGTAGGTATTTTCTCATCTCCCAGTAGTCATATTAAGCTATGCAGATGTTCTGGCTAAGATTTTGCATTTGTGCACCATCCAGAGATCTGTTATACCGTTGTAAAAAATCAACAGGGTGATGTCTTTCATCGTTCCTATTACTCTGGATAACATACAGACCTCACTGTGAACTTTTTTTAAAAACTTTGAACTATGAAAAAATAGTCCCAAAAACAAAACATCTGCATGGCTCAATACCACTAAAGGAAATGAGAAAGTGTAGTTTTACAAAACAAAAGAGTCTCACTATCAGGGATGAACTGGATGAGAAGAAGAAGTCCTCCTCCAAGTGCGAGGAACGACGTCAGAAGTGCTCTTCTTGGGCATTTACTGAGCAGCCAAGTAGAAACGACGTAGGCAGGGACTTCAGTAGTGGCGGACAAAAAACAGTTCATGAAGGGGTTCCCACTCAGGTTGGAGGTGTTCAGGGATAACCCAAAATAACCAATGTTTATTGCCATCCTGCAAAGTATTAAAAAAAAGAAAAATACAATAAATTAACATTAATAATTATTCACTTTTTTCTTCTAGTTTCCATGGGGTCATTTAAATGCATATGGAAAGATAGCTTTATCATCACTGATTAACAAACTAAGCAAAAGTTCAAAATGAGGAAAAGGCTAACCACTCACCACAAAAGGAGACACATCAGTGTGATGCATCTGATGTTCTTGGATTTCAGAATATCGAGCATGGTATACTTCCTGTTGGAAGGCATTGTCTGCAGCTAAAACGAATGCAAACAAGAGAATTCACATGGTTAAGTTTTGCACACAGAATATCCCAGTTACATTAAGAACACAGTAATTTTTAGCTGTATAACTGTGAAATTACAAAAGAGTTCTTCATTCTAAATACAATAAATGATTAAAAAAATGTATTTTACATATAATATAAAGGAGCAAGAAAAAGACAACTCACCTCTGACGCTTTAAAAATGACTGCTGGCGCCTCAACTTTATTTTTCCTTGCAGCATCTCTCACGATGGCCTCGGCCTCCTCCACTCGTCCCTGAGTGATCAGCCACCGAGGAGACTCTGGGATGAACCTGCACAATCAATATAGGTTTTAAGTCTACAAAAACAGGTTGTTTATGATCATATTTGTTATTAGTTTAAGGATCAGTAAGTATTATGGGCAACGTACCACCATAGTGGGATGTAGACCACAGCAGTTGTGGATAGTACAGCAAGAAGTGTCCTCCATTCTCTGATGCCATATGCAATCCAGGGTAGTGTCATGTACCCGATGCAATAGAAAAGAAAGGCCCCCAGAGTTGTGAAGACCACTCGCATAGTTTTGCTTAACAGCTCTGTTCCTGTTCAAGTTAAAATAAAATGCAAATGTTTAGAGATGAGCAGGAGATTAAAAACAGCTAACAGTAAAAGGTATTCTGAAATGTGTCGAATCTTTTTTATGCAGGTGACAAGAATTTCTGCACAATGAAGGATAAAGAGTTTACAGGTCATACCTAGTACAAATGCGGAGATATAGATGGAAACCTGGGAGGCTCCAACAAAGAGAAACATGATGCAGAACATCTTCCATGACTGAGAGAAGGACTGAAGAAGGACTGAGACACACTGTGACGCAAGAGAAATGAAAACAACCTTCTTCCTCCCAAACCTGAAGGGGAAAGAATAACATGTTACTGACAGCGATTCATAGACACGGTGCATTTAGAAAATATGTTGACAGTGACCCTGTGAAACCCCCAACCGCTAAAAAAATCCAATTTGTTGTATAATATTATGTATATAAATTTAATTCAAGTGTAGAAAATGGGGTTTATTATTTTTTCTCTCAAGATTAGGGCACTACTGTACATCTATAGTTCTCTTTACAATTCCTACACTGTTAGTGTGGTTATTTTGGATTCAAACTTGCTCAAATACAAGACAAGAGTCAGCACTTTACCCACATAATCATTGTTTCATTTCAGATCCAGTGTGTTGGAGTACAGAGCTAAGCAAAGCCTGACTGCATGTAACCAGTTTCATTTTTTGTACACCTCCCTGCAAGACACAGGAAGCTTTGCAGGACTTGTTGCATTTGACTGAATTTTTTTAACAACTAAGTTAATGCAACAGCCAACTGAAATGTTGATATCATGCTACATGACTTTCGATCAGGTAACTTACTGCAAAACCAAGAAATATTTCAAGGTTTTTCAACTACAGTTTACATGATTTGTATTATTTGTGGGTAACTTAACTAGTTTTTGTATGCAAAGCAGATTTAGCACTCTCAGAAAATAATCCATCAAATAAATAAACAAGTAAAATCAGTCTCCTTTTGTTAAAGATAAATCCATTGCATTTCAACACAAGTACTTTTCGCCATTATCTATCATGCTCTTCAAATGGTGCTCTGTGTAATTTGGATTCTTTGTGGTCTTGACCTGCAGATTCAGACACAACTCCAGAACACGAAAAGGAAATGTAAAAACTACCCGTCAACATGTATTTTAGTCTTTAATATCCTCAATGTGACACAATCATCGAAAAGCTCTAAAACCTCAAAGCCTCACACCCCTCCTTCTCAGCTGTTGGGTGGACAGTTTTCACAGCTGCAAGCGAGCTAAATAGTTAAACACACAAGTGCTCCACACTGCTGTGTCCAGAGTCCCCTGCTTCTCTACACTCAAAAGCACACAACACTAATATCTGTCAGAGCCAAACCCTTACCACAATTAAAACATTAAATGCACTGTAAATATATGAAAAATTCGGCACCAACTTAATGCAGTGACTCTGACATATCACTGTCTCCTAGATCGGTGGTTTCCGTGAGCAGGAAGCACAACCAATGGCGAAATATTATGCAGAAATAAAGTACAGTGTTATAACTGCTGCGGCTCTATGAAACTTTTCATTTTGTGTTGATTTTGGCAGCCCCTCTGGACAAAGTGCAGTAATGTTTCACCAAACGATAGATTACATGTTCCCACCACCTCACTCCCCGCTGCAAGGAGAATACTCCACTGGGACGCCCTTCACTTAGCGGCTGACGCAACTTGAAGTCAGCCAGAGAAAATCCCCAGTGTTGTTTCACCTGATGTTGCAGAAAAGTCCTACCCAGGCAAGCATTAAGAATAACTATTACAAACTAATAGAAGTAACCAATCTTCTCGCTGTTGTTCTCATGTGCTTATCCCAGTCATATAAAGGCACTGGTATTAAACTGGGACTGTTTCATAACCACTTAAAAACTACACAGAGGAGCACTTAAATTCTAAATTTAATGACGCAACCATAAGAAAGAGTAGGAGACCTCAAGCTCAGTGAAAAAATCCTCTGTTGGAGGAGAACAATTTCAACACTAGATGGGGCTGTTGTCATTAAGATGACAGCTTACCAGGCCCAAACCTCCAGTTACATGCACTGCAATGTGAAATCCTCTCTTCATATTATTTATGAGCATTTTCAAAGCTTTCACCAACATTTCATGAATGTCAACCTGCTCCCAAAACTGTTTTACTGTACAGAAAGAAACATTCAGGGTTCACATTGTGCACATGAGTGCGTTTAGGGGAATTTCATTTATAAATAAAAATGTAATACCTGTCAGAAAACTGGCCTGAGATTAGGGACCCAACGAGGTATCCCACAAAGAGAGTCGAGGATGCAAAGGGAACTTTCCACTGGTCGTCACAAACAAGGTCCCACTGTGACAATATAAATAAATATAAATTATGCATGTTTCAAACAAAAAGAGAAATTTTTCAAACTTTCAGAAACTTAAATGTCCTATAATAGAGAAAAAAAATACACATTCATACTGACCTCAGTGACAATGTTGGATTGGTAGATCTCTTTGCTGTAGTTCCATCCGTCTAAACATCCCTCCTGCTCCAGGTTTGTCAGGTTGACATCCTTTCCAGGCACATATCCTTCAGCAGAGAGATTTCTCACCACATCCAGCCTGTATCTACTGCACTGGTTCTGCACCTCCTCACCATCCACTATCGTAAAGGGAATGATGGCATTTCTCCACTCCTCAGTCAAGTTAACGTCTGGGATGAAGCAGTGGTGTTTCGGAGCTGCCCCGACAAAGACCATGTAAAGTCCATTGAATCCAGTTGAGACAAAAACGGTGTTCAGGAGGAAGAATGTGGTCCAGAAATAAGGACCCGTCTCTCCGAGGAATGCAGTGTCTTCATCATAGTCTCCCATTCTTTAAAAAAAAAAAAAAACTCCCTGCTCTCGAGGAAGAAAAAAAGTCCTCTGAAATTCTTCAGAGTATGAGATGAGGTATCCCTCTTAAAGTCTTAGTACCAGAGTGGTAGGGTTGAGCTCCCAGTGGGGTAGAGTGAGCGGGACACTTCGGTGGGACGGATTCACAATTGAAAAACTTCAGTTTCTAGTCCTGAGAGAGTATTAAACATCCTTTCAAGGGAACAACTGATTTATCCAAGAGCGACTCAGGCCTGCTGGATCCTCGGTTTA
This sequence comes from Scortum barcoo, assembly GCA_023238725.1. Classification (NCBI taxonomy): domain Eukaryota; kingdom Metazoa; phylum Chordata; class Actinopteri; order Centrarchiformes; family Terapontidae; genus Scortum; species Scortum barcoo. Next base: position 17,652,766 of record CM041534.1, on the reverse strand, counting down.
TGAGCAGACACAGAGAGAATTTATCTGAAACTGGTGAATGAGACTCACTGATTTCATTTACTGGAAGAAAAATGATCAAACGCTTCGAAGTGGCCAATCTACAGTATCCAACCCAGCCCCCGCACCACTGTGGTTAAAGTGGTGTTTTCTCCCAACCACATTCCACACTTTTAAATACCCCAAAGAAGTGCACGTGCGTGTACTCTAAATGTTTCTAAGTAGAATTAGGACTCTCATTGGACTATTTTAAAGCCACACTGCAGTGGCAAATGTGACGTTAAGCAGAAAACAACTCTGTGTGTAGACTTTGAAATGTATAATAATTATGTTAATTTACAATATAAAACTAAAATACCTTATTTGGAAAAACAAACATATTTTAATATGTTGCATAAATGTGTTCATTGCATGCTTACTGTCAGTGGTGGATGGTACCCGTACTTCACTTGACCATTTTATGCTTCTTAATGTTTCCACTGAACTACATTTTAGAAGCCAATATCATACTTTTCACTCCACACAATACAATATTAGCCACTAGTTACCTTTCAGACTATTAATACAAATTCTATATCTACTATAATAGATAATAAATGAATAAATTATCATCATTATGAAAAAAATCTACCATGAATAAAATGTGTAACACCTTTACCAGCTGCAACATAGGTGATGTACATATGAATACTGCTAACTTAAGTAAAATATGTGAGTGCTTCTTCCACTACAGCTTGTTGTGTAGACCAGTATTCACACGTACATATCCTGAGTTTACTGTAGCTTTAAGTTTAATGTGCATCATCAATAAATTCACACATTAGGCTACAGACTAACACTATTAAGCAGTTTGATCACTGCTTGCATGAACCTTTCAGGAAGACAATCAAGAAGGTTTCAGTTGGGTTAAAGGATGCAAACAATGTGTGATGGGTTGTTTTGTTTCCCCACACAATGGAAATTCAGGACGTTGATGAATGAAAAGATAAGGTCAAGGTCACAACTCATCACAAGTCTGCAGATTAAATTATTTACTCACAGAAAAGTATGTAAACATTCAGCTTCTGTGGTGTAAACTAACACTGAAGATGATCACATGCTGCTGTAGGTTTAAGTCAGTGACTGCATCCAAACTAGGTTTCTCATAAGTGGATAATGAGCTTAAATGATTTTTTCTAACCAAGTTATGATAATCACAAGGCCAAGGCCTGACCAACAGCAGTTTACCACTAAACCAAGCTAAGACTGGATTTCTCCGAACACAAAAAAGCACGTCTTACTCAAAAGCCCATATTTACAGTTCCACATATTTACTGAATCTTTATGCTATTTTATTGCAGGAAGAATATTTGTAGATAGTAGATATGGGATGATATATTGCAATAAGATGCAAAATTTCCTATCTGTCCTACTAATGTCTGGAAACAACATTTTATTTGGAGTTGTCTCATGATGGTTTGAAAACTCTTCTACACACATTTCCTATGGAAAAAATGGTCTACTTACAACTGCTGTCTGTCCAGTTATTGATAACTAAAACTGTTATTTTATTCACTTATTATCTAATATCCCTGAAGGTGGATATAAAGTGGAATTACCCAATATCCTCCCACATAATTTCCTATGTAAGTAATGCAGAAGACAGCATATCCCTCAGTTTCTCAAGAAAGTTGCCAACCAGCCTGCGTAATTATTAACAAATCTTTTGTTAACACTGGGTTTTAACAGCCTGACACTAAGAAGAACATGGTTTACACAAACTTTAGTGACGTCCCTGCATGTGACACATACTAAAAGAGCACATGAATGCCATCAGCACATAACGTACCTCATGTACACGTGGAAGGTTGTTTGTTTTCTGTTTGATGTGGGGGAAGCGGTACTCATGATTGACGTATGTCTTTTAATTAAACCATTATATTATATCAAGTTGTGGAGAAAACATGTCTTGTAGTGACATTCATTTATCTCACTGTAGACACAGTGACCAGTAATTAGATGTACATACATAATAAAAAAAGTGAATCTAACTTATGTAATCCATCCTGGTGTAAGAGTTGTTCCACACAGTTGATCCAGTTAATTTGAAATAGGCTTAAATTATACATTTAAATATTTTATACATTATACAGCTAATAACAATACAAATAGTTTGTGAGTAAACCTTCTATACAGTGGTTTTGAAAAATATTTATCCTTCAAATAATGTCACCCAAACTTTAAAGTATGTGTTTTGATTCTTTCTTTGTGGGGCTGAACAGTTTATGTCATTGTGATAATAAAGTGATTAATCACTATTATTAAAATGTGTGTTATTAGTCACTGGAGTCAGCAGCTAATCATACATCACTTTAATCATAAAGTCCAAAGGAACGTGATTGCACATGAATGTTGAGCAGACTTGTTGAGATTTGTTTGTGCTGCCTAGAAGCCCCAGGGAGAAATAGATAAAGACAGCTATTTGTTCTCAGCAGGTTTAGAGATCAGAGTCTTGGTTTCTGTGGCTGTCTGAGGGACGGGGGTGAAAAATGAAAAGGGCACCAGCTGAATGCGGAAGAGCGTCGGTGCACAGAAAGTTGGGATGTATTTGTGGTGAAAGTGAAATGTTGTTTTATAATGACACTCTGATTTAAAGAATAAGTACATCTCTGTTAGAAAGACACACGAGGAACGATAAATTATTCAACTATTTCGAGGCATGAGAAGGCCAGCTAATTTTTTTGACATGCAGTGCTGCCTACATGGTACTGTGATACTTTTTATCCACAAGGAAGCTCATAACAGCAAGATCTCTACAGAGGAGCACCTCATGCTAATATATCATATTATCATATTAGTTCATTCCTCCTGAATCCGTTGTTAAATGTTAAAACCAAATCAGTAACTTTCTGTACTGTCTGATGATTACTTGGCAGCTGCTCAGAGCTGAGAAATTGTCCAACACGTAGCAGTTAAGCCCTTTAGGACAGAAAATTTGGGGTTTTTACCCTTTTGACTTTAGTGTGGTAAAAAAACTGATATAACATGCTAATTGGAGAGCTTTAGGTTGATTTTGTTAGAGGTGGAGGTAGCCAGGCAAGGTGTTTCTCCCCTGTTTTCAGTCTTAGTGCTAAGCTATGCAAACCGGGTCCTGGTAATAGCCTCACAGATATTAACCGGACCAACCTCAGACTGGTATCCACCTTCTCATCTTGGTTGACTCTCCACCAGAGAGCGCAACAGCGTATCTCCCAAAAGGCTGAGCTATCACTTCAATGCATCACACAATCAGCTGCTGAGGAAACGATGACATTGTTAAAGGTGCTGTCACACATGTTTGAGGTCGAGAGGTGCTGGACGGATCAACGAAAGTGTCAGCGAATCTGGGAAGGGAGATACGAGACCTCTTACGGAGTTACAACACAAGAAAGTGCAGCACTCTGTATCCTGATCACGGGCCAAAGATTATGTGTCACAGCGGTCACTGGGGAGATAAAAGGGAACAAAGTGCATCTTAGCCTTGTGAGGCAAGAAGAAAGTAGGGAATGTGGACAAGTTACTTGTGGTGTAGTGATGAACTTTTTTCCCATTTATGCTTTCTCTTTGATACGGCTGTCTGGATAAAAAGAAGCCTTCAGCTGGAGGTTTAAAACATACCTTCATGGTGATGCCGCTCATTGGTTTAACTTTCTGTGACTGGCCGTAGTAGGCTTTTCAGCTTTTTAATCTAATTTATATATTTTCTGTTATTTGGAAGTCAGTGGTGGATTGGGGGAGCTAAGATGCTGCTTCCACCTTTCATCGAAATGGTATGCCTGTCCCCACCCAAATGTACTGTGATGGACGTGGATTGTAATTCTTATATTGTGCACCTCTCTTTATGAAGAACTGTGAAGAAACTGCAGGTTTTCATCACATAATAAGAGAGGTGAAGCAAATGCCTCATCCCGCATTCATTTTTTTCACAGACTCAAGTTCAAGAGCTCATGATTATGAAGGTGACAGCTGCATGTTTTAATCTTGAAACTGAAACATGAAAACGATGTTCACAAAGACTATTTAAAGTTCAAGACTACTTAATATAAAATGATATAACCTTTTCACATACATGGAAATAAAGTTCCTCGACTGCAGTATTCAAAGTTTAGGCCTGTTGTTTAACCTTTAACAGCATTTGGGACACATTTCCTAATTTACAGTTAAAATTACAGTGTAACAACAGGCCAGGTCACTCAATGATTTTGGGAGCAGACTTTGGTTTGACCTACAGTTGGATCTGAGGTTGTGTCTTTAAAAATCGACCAATTCCTTAAAGTGGGGGCCAAAAAGTGGTGCAGAGGTAGTGGGTGGGATGTTTTTTTTTTTTTTTTTTTGCAGCTGAGACAAAACCACGGCTTCTGAAATGCCCGCTCCAAAGTCTCTCAGTCGTATCTGACTTTGCAACACTTTGTGCGCCCTGAGCACACACACACACACACACACACACACACACTAAACATAAACAAGAGCAGCATGACCGACTACGAAGCCGCCACCGCCTTCCTCGGAGAGTGGGGCCGCTTCCAGCAGCAGGTGTTTTTCCTCCTCTGCCTCACCGTGGTCCCGAACGGCTTCACCGGCCTCTCCGTCGTCTTCGTCGCGGACACGCCGGCGCACCGCTGCCTCGTCCCCGCGCACCTCAACCTCAGCGCGGCGTGGAGGAACAGCAGCATCCCGCCGGAGGAGGAGGAGGAGAGCCGCGGCGGCGCTCCGGTGCCCAGCAGGTGCTCCAGGTACAGGCTGGAGGATGTGCTGAGGTTCTCGCAGGCGGGCTTGCTGCCCGGCGTTGATGTCAACCTCTCCAATGTGGCGACGGAGGGATGCTTGGACGGCTGGGAGTACGACCAGAGCGTCTACACGTCCACCATCGTCAGTGAGGTTTGTGCACCCAAAATCCGGCTGCAGCCGCTTTCTGGAGGAGGGGGTGCATTTCTAATGCTGCTGCAAAAATGATGTGCTTCTGTACAGTAATAAAGAGGGATGTAAAGTCACTGAAACACACACATCATCCATGAAAGGCTTATAGAAGATTGTCAATCAGCTGTCATTGAGGTGAGTTTTAATGACTCTTAATGACCATCCTTGATTTCAAATGTCAAAATAGATTTAGAGATACTTTCCCACACTTGAAACAGAAAAGTCAGGCTATTTGCAGATATTTGAAATATATTAAAGTAGTTATGTCAAAGTAGGGTCCACAAATAAGTATTATTACAATCAGTATTTGCCCTTATCTCTTTTTGAATGTGTACTGGATGCCCACTGCGCTTTGTCTTGTAGTATCTCAAATTCCATATGTTGATTGACTGTCCTGGGTTTGTTAGTTAGTTTGCTTAGTGAGGGGCCTCAGGTTTGGTGACTCTCTGTCTGAAGACCTATAGTCTTTCTTAATGTGAACCATATGTTTTATCACAGGATTACGAAAACAGCTAACCTATATAAGCAGATAGTTAGAGCTGATATGCAGAGGAGATTCATATTGGCTTCGATCCCTCTCACAGGGCAATCCAGATGCTTGATTTTGATGCTGTACTTCTTTGTAATAAACTTTTTTTATATACAAGCAAGACATTGTCAGCGGAGTGTCATTCATCACCTTCACATCATCGCTATTTAATAAACAACAGTCTGTCTTCTTCTACCTCAGTATTTTATTTTATTTTAATGTATTTGGCTCCTACAACAACTCATTTTCCCTCCAGGGGATAAAGTTGTCTGTCTGTCTGTTTATCTAAAGCAGCTTAGGGGCAAGTTGACTGACAGGTTGAGCCCAGTTGTGATGGTTTGCCTTGAAAGATCACAGGCAGAGGTGGAAAAGCGCCGAGCTTGTTGCAGCTCATCTCCACAGAGTTTATGAGACAGCAGCATTGATAAAAACAGGTTTCTGTGTCATAACTTGCACAACATCTGATGATGATTTCTGCGGTACTGCGTGGACTGTCTTTCGTGCTGAGAAACTTCAAGATTTGACACTTGACCTTGATGTACTCTGACTGTGTTATGATGCGTGTGTGTATGTGTGTGTGTGTTTTGCAGTGGGACCTGGTGTGTGATGACAAGTGGAAGAAGCCGCTGACTTCCTCCCTCTTCTTCTTTGGAGTTCTCACCGGCTCCTTCATTTCAGGACAGATCTCTGACAGGTCACGGATGACAGATGAAATTTTGTTTGACTCGAGTCTGTGCCTGGTTTTCTGCCTACACAAAAAAAAAAAAAAATCCATGCATGCGATAGGCTAATCTATACAGCTGACACCTTCTGTGCAAAATCAGGTAAATAGCCTCGAGTGACTTCACTTGAGTCCGTGTCAGGTGGGGATGGAGGCTATAAAAGAGCTGTTAGTGTAGAGAAAGAAGAAAGAAGTGAATCTCCAAGGTTACTGTTCAGCGGTGAGATTGCATTGTGGGTAATGTAGGCGCAAGGTTTTGACAAGGAAGAAGAAAACGTAGAATTTAAAAAAAAGACAATTTCTGTTCTGTTCTGTTGCATCGATTTTGACACTGTTTTTGCCTTTTGTGAGTCTAATACGGGTATAGGTGTGCAATGCTAGATCTGTAAAGTAGCTACTCTTCTAAGATCTGCCCACATGTAACAAAGTTGTTTGCAAGAAATTGGCATGAGTTGATTTTTGGCTGTTATTAGGGCGAGAGATCTGAAATTATATAGTTAATATGGCTATAAGCACTGTACGTACACCTTCAGCAAACATTATTGTACCATTGTTGTCATGTTTCTGGCTGCATGATGCATGTAAGCCAAATGGTCACTCTTGTTTTTGCTCTGGTCATGTTTCAACTTATACCTGAGAATTACATCTAGCTCTTTAGCTGCTAAATGTTTGACTTTCTTCAGCACCTAGTTACAGGTTTATGTTACAGTAGGCTTATTGTTACAGAGCACTGAGGGTGAACCATACGCTACAGTAAATGTAGGTCAGGTTCAGTCGAGCTTCCCATCTGCACAGCATCCTTACTTTCCCTGTGCTTTGTTTCATTTTCAGGTATGGGAGAAAAACATTGCTGTTTGTCACTCTGGCGGTCCACACACTGTTCACACTCATCCAGGTCTTCTCTCCATCCTGGGGCGCGTTCTGCGCCTTGTTCTTTATTGTAGGGATGGGACAAATCTCAAATTACGTTGCTGCATTTGTGCTAGGTACTTTTATTCACTCCTATTCACCCATTCTCAGATGTATTTAGTCGCCAACTTGTTCGAGGTAATGCCAAGCACGGTGGCTTTTGTGCTTTGTGTTTTGAGTCCCTCCTTTTCTCTTGTGCTCAGGAACAGAGTTATTAGGTCTACGTGCTCGGACAATTTTCTCCACCGCGGGTGTGAATCTTTTCTTCGCTGCGGGCTACATGCTGCTGCCGCTGTTTGCTTACTTCATCAGAGACTGGAGGACGCTGCTCTTAGGCCTCACCCTGCCTGGCTTCCTCTTTGTGCCGATGTGGTGGTGAGTAGGTGTGTGTTTGTCTGTCTGGGTTATTTTTTAATAGTTGATGTTACGTATTTGGCCAATCAAATAGACAGTTTTGCACTATTTTAGAGCTGAAATGATTAGTCATAGGTAATTAATAGACATTGGCATCTTTAGATAACTGATCTTTTAAGTAATATTTTAAAAATATGTATAAATTGCCCAAACTTAAATGGTTCCAGGCTCTTAGGTGTGAATATTTGCAGGTCTTCCTTCATAATAAAGTGAATAATTGGGGGATATTTTCAAGATGCATTGTTCTCCAGAAGCTTGTGAGGAACTTTTTTTTTTTACATAATGATAAGTTGAGTTTTCAAGTTATTACTTGCAAAATGTTTCCTAATACTTGATAAGGATAGGGTGATTGCCCAACTATTGTAAGTTTGATATCTTCAACAGCCTACAGCAACTTTATGAAGGCTTTATATCTAGTGCTTGGTAGGTTTTATCTTTATCGGGGCACTCATTTGAGCATTACCAGGAATCAAACTAAGGAAAAAGAAAAACATCAACAGTACATTTGCTGTAAAGTAAGTTTCAGGGGATCAAACCTCTGTCCCTCTCTCTCTGTGTCCTCTCTCTTTTGTAATGAGGCAGGTACATCCCAGAGTCTCCTCGGTGGCTGCTGTCTCAGGGAAGAGTGAAAGAAGCTGAAGCCATAATAAGAGATGCTGCTAAGAGGAACAGAATTGAGCCTCCGGCGGTCATCTTCGACTCTAATCAGGTGAGACCTTGCTGAGAAACAGACTTCTAAATGCATTAACATCCAGGGGCCAGGGCTCCCATGACTCTCTGACAAATGTGGTGTACAATGCAGTCAATGCATAAGTCGTTTAATCGTTTAGTATAGTACAGAATATCGTGACACGTGATTGTTTTAACACATATTTGTGATGGCAAATACGCCTTAAATGTGACCTAAGCTTTGAAGTTACTTGCCTTCCCTTGAAACTGGGTCTGAGCGCACCTGTTTGAAGTCTGATTTTCCATATCTTGCTCGATGGAAATCATCATCGGTCAAGCGTCCTGGCAGGAGTAAGAGTTATCATTTCAGTGCAGAAAAAGAAATGGGACATTTGTTGTTCATTCATTTCAATTAGCATTGTACCGAAAGAGTCAGAACTGAAGCAAAGTCATTCTCATGTAACACTTGTTTGACCCTATAACCCTTATAACTAACCCATGAACCAGATTAAATCAGATCCCTAGCATGTTTATACCCTAGATGGGGAATTCGTACTTCTAGGGTTCACGACTCAGTGTGATCATTTACTATTCTACACATGGGTAAACACTAGTGTGAATGACATCTGATTTATCATTACCAACGCTAACACTAAGCTCTTGTTTCTTGTAATGGTAATGGTAATGGTTTTTCTGCTCTAAAGTACATTTTGGATATGTATTTTTTAATCTTTGCGATACTCTTGTCCTGGCATGTTGTGTGCAGCTTTTAAGTATGAAAGATTTAGGAACAGGACCAGTCCAGAAAAAAACATGGCAGAAATCCACGTAAGACATGTTCAGGTTTTTACTGAAGTAAAAGAGACATAAAAAAAAAAAAAATCAAGATCTTTCTACAGCGGGAATATAGGAGTTAGAAGTGTTTTCTGTACATCCATGTCATTAAGAGGGCTGATTGTAAAAATACATCTTTCTTTATATTTCATTCTTCCACCCAGCTGTCCTCTCTGACACATGACCTTTGAACTCTTTGAACTTTCCTCCACAAACCGATCTGCCACATTCCTGACCTTTCCTCCGTGTAGACGCGTGTTTTCGTGTTTCTTCCTTCTTTCCTTGAAAGACAGACAGTCGACCTTTTGCACAGAAAGTGCTGGTTGTTAAATAAATAAAACTGTGAATGATATATGAAACTTAGAGATATCACAGTCATACACAATTTACTGTGTGTTTATATACTGATTGCATGTCATAAATGTTGCAGTACTGTCATATGTAGACATTTACAGTCGTACAGTAAAGCCAAATGAACATTGTAATTTGCACTGCTAACCTATTTTTTTTAACCTCTTGCTCACTGTTGGAAAGTGGCAGCAGACTGGAGGAGAGTGTGTAGTAATGTATTAATTCAGCAGTCTGTGTGGGGTTGGTAATATTTTCTTTTTATGGCAGCATTTTCGTAATGCTGTGTGCTGAATTTGTGGTTTGCTTTCTGGTCAAAACAAAAAAAATCCAGCTCAAAGTTCACCACAAGTTGCGCTGAGTAATATGCTGTGTGAAAGCAGTCAAATTAATGCATGAATATAAGAAAAAAAAAGATTTTTCTAATGACAGTCTGCCTGTTTGTGGATTTATGATAGCGATATTTCAGAGTTCAAAATTTCTAATAATGATATATTGACAGATAGCAATTTTAACCTAAACAATCTTCATAAGAATCCCTTTTATTTGTTTTTTAAAGATTTTTGACCAAAGGTAGATATAAAGTTGCACATTTTACAGTTAACTCTGGTGGGCAAACTATGTATTGGTGATTCCACTGTATCTGCAATAAGATGACTTTTTCAGTCCAGCTCTAGTCCTAATTACAGGGTCTTTGCCCCCTCAGTTTTTACTTGCATGTTGAACTTTTGCCTCCATCAATCCTGGTGTTTGGGTACTGTATGTGAACATGTGGGCACTCAGCATGCGGCCATGCATTCACAAGCTTCGCTCCAATAAAATTATTTCCAGACTGATGGCTCTGCCTGCTAAGTGCTTGTTGTTTCACATGCTCTGCCGCCCCGCAGAAAGAATGTCAATCTGAGAGGAGGAAGGCCCACAACATCTGCGACCTGCTCCGTTCCCGAAACATCCGCTGGGTCTCTGTCACGCTGTGGCTGGTCTGGTGAGTCCCCCGCTGGCTGTCCTGCCTGACCTCCTTCAGCACAGTGACCCTGCGCGCACAAATACACACACCTAAGCACGCACACACAGGCATACAACGCGGCAGTGATGCTTTGACACACACATACGTGCGCACACGGCTTCACCCTGTTCATGCATCACCTTCGACCTCATGTCATCCCACTTCACTAACAACAAATAATGACCTGTCAGGTGCTGTGAAGCCTGCAACTAAGATCAAAATCAGGTTTTATGCAACTGCACAGTATGCCTGTATTTTTCCTGTGCTCACTTCCTTGCTAATTTGTTGTTTGATTTAGAAACAGTTCCATTTAGTCTGTCAGGGAAAAAAAAACGTTCACGTCAAGGACATACCAACTCTATACAGTTAAAGAAAATCAAGGATGGAAAGGTCAAATGTTTTTTTCCTGATCTAATGTTTTTTATCACAGCTAACTTTTTTATTATGTAGCACACTTTATTACCATTTCTCTCTGCCTCTTCTGCGACTGTTGCATCCTCTACATCCATATATCAGGGTTTTATAGTCTCCTTATATTCTCTGCACCAGTTCTTAAAAATGTCCCCCAAAAATGTAAGAGCATGTTTTGGGATTGTCAATATAATATTGAAACGAACACATATGATCACCTTTTAAGCTGCAGACTTGTTAGCAGTTGCTTATCCACATGTTCCAGCAGATACATACAGAAGCATAATGTTCAATTCTTAACATTAGCAACGTTCACTGTCCCTTTAACTCAGTTTTGCTCTGACTCCTGAGGGAAATTTCTGGCTCTTTAACTGCTAAATGCAAATTGAACTCTCAAATTTTATTGGGACACCACACTTCGCAGTTTTGACGGTATCATCAGAGGGTTTGCTGTGAACATCCAGTCAAGCTTTTCACATTTATCCAGTCCTGTTGTTCTGCTATGACAAAAGGACAGATCAAGTGCCCAAGTGTGAGCGTCTGTCCCTCTGTTCCTCGCAACTTTTGATTCACCCCAATTTTTATTTCTGGACATGCACATTACTTTACACTAGATGACAGGAACACTGATAAAACTCGTCGTGGACACTTTTCTTTATGTTTCTGACTACACACGGGAAACAGACATCTTATATCTCGCCATTTACACCAACCAATTGTCTCCACAGGAACACCGTGACCATCGCCTACTTTGCTCTTTCCCTGAACACGGGGAACCTTCATGGTAACGTGTACTTCAACTGCTTCTTGTCGGCCTTGGTGGAGATACCGGCCTACACTTTGTCGTGGGTCATGTTTCGCTGGTGTTCCAGGCGTCTGGCTCTTTCCTCAACCCTCTTTTTGGGAGGGCTGTTTCTACTGCTCATACAGCTCATACCAGCAAGTATGACACTTTAATGGGAGACTTTTTAACACAACTTTTTAGCAGAAACACATACAGTTACACGATTTAAACACCATTAAAGACATTCTTATTTCAGCCCAGAGTTTGTTTAAATGTTCAGATTATTTCATTTGATAACTAATAACCTTTTACAATCTAATGCTTTGTTCCATCCAGACCTGGTTTATCTATCCATAACATTCGAGATGATGGGGAAGTTTGCAGTGACGACAGCATTTTCCATCGTGTACGCATACACAGCCGAGCTCTACCCAACAGTACTGAGGAATACAGCGGTGGGAACCTGCTCCATGGCCTCCAGAATAGGCAGCATCATTGCCCCATACTTCATTTACTTAAGTAAGGCTGCCCTTACCTCTTCTTAAAGCACTGTATGTTTATTACTGTCACACATCTTATCGAGCTGCAAGCATCCTAAATGACCAATTCTTTTTTTGACCACGAAAAAGTGACTGACGGATTTGTTCTTAAGTAGTGTATGAGTGATTACAGAGAATACAACGAGTCAGTCTTGTTGTGTTTGGAGTGTTAGATTAGAGGTACAAACAAAATTCACAAGTGATCCAGATCTACGGCAGCCCTGAGAGGCAAGTGAGAAAACAAATGGTGATCCAAGTTTGATCTAAATTGTTTTCTCTCCTGTGTTTATGACTTAAAAACAGGTGAAAAACAGTGTTTCTGTTTTCCTTCATTTTTATTCATTTGTGAACCAGGTTGGATATAAGTTACTTTAGAATACTTTTTATAAGTTATGTTGTTTTTTGTCTGTGAAAAGACATAAGAAAAAGTTTTGATTGGTAAAAAACAAAACAAAAAAACAGGCTAATCCTTCTTCATTTGTTGTTGTAATACTAATTTTACTCACATGACACATGACTCACATGGAAGAATATATAAATGCTTTAAATCCCATTTAGAACATGGGGGAGGGTTGCACTTAAGGCTTCTGAGGCTGTGAGAGCTGAAAAACAAAAAAGTAACTTAGGAAAATCCCCCAAAACTTTTTTTCTTTTTCTACCTGGCAAAAGAAAACTGAGAAAAAAAAAGATTTAATATACTGAAAAGACTGAATATACGTATATCACACATAATGCAATATTTGTATTTTGGTCACAGTATCATCATCATGGCTTTACACTTTACTCACAAGATTTCTAGACTTCATAGTTTTTATTGGCATATTTTGACAGAGTAGGTTATACAGTTCAGTATATTCAGTCATTGGTGCCTCGTGGTCTTAATGCAGGCCTCTGACGAGCATCATCCTCTGTTTCCGTCACAGCACAGCGCTGCTTTGACAACACGTTGTTATTTTGGGTTCCCTCGTGTGACTAACGACACCGCTAAACTTGTTGACTTATTTTACTGCTGATTTCTGACAGCAATATTTGAAGCTCTGTGGTGCTAAAGTCTATTATTTTTATTATTTGTTGCCATTTTTGTGAATGAAACTTGCCCAGAAATGAAGCAGAACTGAACGCCTTATATGAAAATCTTAGGGGTGTTGATTATGCAAATGATCAAATCTCGCAAAACACGCACTTTCCATGAATAGATGCCCTTCATCTGGCTGCAATGAGCAATTTACGGCTAGTTTATTCAATTAAAAGAGCTTGGTGAATCCATTTTGAAACACCACATCTCTTAGAAATGAGTAAGAGATGTTCAGAATAAGAAGACAAAAATACTTAAGTTACTATCATTAAACATCATGGCACAATTTCTGGCACAGTTTGACTGGAATATAAAAAAAACAGACAAACTACATAATGAAGTTCAAGGTGTGATATGACCTTTCATCTGTTTACTGTAAACTGTAAACTCTGTTTACTGTAAATCACTTATTTTATTCCGGGTCGTGGGGAGCTGGAGCATATTGTGCATGCATTGCGGGAGACCTGCGGCTCCATCACAGGCAAGTTAGAGTTTCCAGTTCATCTAACTTGCACAGACACGGGGAGAGCACGAAAATAAGCTGAGACAGTCAAGAGCGTTTTAGCTGGCAGGCAGTGATCCTAATGGCTGAGATAATGAGTCACCATAATAATATGCTATTTAATGTTATTTTCCTTACCTCTAATTTAGTTTTTGTTAATAGTGGGGATGCTCTAAAGAAGAAATAACAACCCAACAAACATGCAACATTTAGAGTTTTCAGTCTCATCTTCCAGCTTTTCTTTCACTGACCTTTAACTTGAACATCAGAAGATACAAACAACAACAGAATGAATCTGTGTTGTTTTCTCATGTGTTTTTTAATCCCCCATAAATTTGATCTTATGCAGTGAAACAAACTAACAGGAATGCAGAAAAGAAATTTTAACATTTAAAGTCAGTCCAAAAGAGGTATTAACAGTTCCTAGTTAATACCTCTGGTTAGCATAAACTTTGAACTGAAAGGGTTGTGTATCTGAAGTGTCACTACTTAAATTTTCCCATGCTTGAGTGTGAATTTTTGCCGTTAAGACAGGCAGTTTCTGTCCACGCTGACTCATACTGCTTAAAACACGAGGCTAACAAGACGCTGGTGCCTCCACAGACACAAAAAAAACAAGAACTCACTAGAACAAATGTGTAAAAGCAGGCTTGATTAGCACTCAGATGGGAAAGACCAGCCTGCTGAAAATCCCGAAGCTTTCAGTTAAAATTTAGACGTTCCTCTTAAGATTTAGTGGTCGAGATTTAAACTGCTGTTGCAGCCACCTCAAGCTGCTCCCTCCATCTTTTGTCTTTTTGCCTCAAACTGCTCAGCGCTACCAATCTCTCGCCAGGGTTGCTTTTCACTGTCTCATTCTTTGATGTGTTGCCACAGGAAGCTATTCGGTTTCACTGCCTTACATCCTCATGGGAAGCCTGACAACTCTGTTTGGGTTGCTCAGCCTCCTGCTGCCCGAGAGCTATGGAATGCCTCTGCCTGACACCATCACTCACATGCAGCACTTCCCTGGGTAAGACCACGTCTCCGTGTTTCCTGAAGACCAGCGTTATTATACATTTTTGTGCATTTTTTTAAAAATATTTGTGTCACATGTAGACAAGACAGTTTAATTTCTGTTTTTACCACATTTCCCATCCCTCAGTGTTACTTTATAGGAAGCACCACATTACAGTCTTCACCATGGACCTCATTCGTATGTTGTGTTGGACAAAAGCCAAAAGAAATGAATGTACATGTTCTGCAAGATGAACAAAACAAATGCCAGGACATTTGCCAAATCGCCTGTGCGGGTGTCAGCTTTAAAAGATTAACTTAACTGCTTGTTCACGCAAAAAAAAAAAGTTTGACCTTTGACTGTTTCGCATTCAAGCTCAGCAGGCCGTAAGAAGGTGAGGAAGTGGAATTTGGTAAATAAGAAACTCTGCTTTCCCAGATATTCACTCATTTGACCTGCACTCACCAGGGGCGTTTGTTCTAGCTACTAGCAAATATATACTGTACCTACCATATCCACAATTATGCACAACAAAACAAAGGCAAACATCATAATTGCAAACCCAGCTACATGAGGACACAGATGAAGTTTGTCTGTTTTAAATACACGCTTCTTTTTTTCCAATTTTTGCACTTCAGTTTTTGTACAGATTCAGCTAACAAGATTTATTGTGTTAATTTGTGACCATAAAAGGTGCTATTGGGGCGTCTTTGCGCTACGCTAAGCTGCCTTGCTGCTGGCCAAAGCTTCATATTTAACAGTAAGATGTGAGAGTGGTATATATAACTTTCCACCAGAAAACACACACTTATCAGAATTTTTAAATGATCCTTTAAACACATCCAGTCCTTAAACTTGTTATTAAAAACACACAGTTCAATTAAAGAACACGGCAAAAGTATGAATATTTACTTGTGATATATACTATAATGCATACACAGTACAACATATTCCATTAAACAGATGGTTTAATCATAATACATGTCGTATGTTATTCAGAAATATTGTAGTTTTATTGAATATGAACTTGGCGTCACACAGCAATTTAGCCCCTCTGTCAGTGTTGAACAGGCTCTCCTGAAATAGCTCAATTTCCACGGCCTACACTGTATCTCTGTCAAGCTATAGTTGAAGTTCATCAACTATATCACTGTGTTTTTTTTCTCAAGATGTTGTCGGAAGACACCTTATACGCTCACACGCACCGTGGAGAAGGAAAACACTGCTGAAATGAAGTCTCCGGTTGTGTCCCTTGAACAAGGAGCAACACCAATATCCAATGTGAGGTGAAAAACTGGAGACACCTCATGTCTTTGTCTGTTTTTATGTGACTTCAGCAGGACCAAGGAGCATGACAGTTATTCATATAATATAACAGTGCCTTAAAATATCTGCACAAAACTAGAGTAATAGTAGAGAGTAGCAGAGTATTGCTCTGTGATATCAAAATACTGTGAAGTTAAAAGTGTACATTCCCAATGAATTGTTGTTGAATTGTGTTGTAAAATATGAGGATTTTGTATTTTTAGAATATATATACATAAAACAAAGTTTCTAATGTTCTGATATTATTTTAATCACAACCAGTAGCCATGTATTATGGGTTTTATGGTAAAACTGCATCTTTAGCTTTAAGCTACATTAAGCTTATATTTCAGTGTCTGGTGAATATGTTGTGTAAATCTTTGTAATTCAAGCACAATTTAATTTACTCCAAAACGGACAAATGTTCAAGTACGTATGTGTAAGTCAAGCTTTAATTCTTTTTTTCACTTCTAACAAAAAGGTTATGTGTTACGCTGGTAGACAAGGCAGGATGCAGAGAACAGGCAGAGTTTTTAGAGATTTTAATATGAAATAAAGAGTTCTTACAATCTGGTTTGTCGGGTAGCAAAGCAAGAGCATGACATGAAGGCTTGATCATAGGCTACGATCTGGCAACCGAGACAGGGGACACGCAGACAATATATACACAAGAGGTAATGGGAAACAGGTGGAAACAATCAGGGCGGTGCAGACAATCACACAGGTGGGGGAAACACAAAATGGCAGGAAATTAAGGGACCTGAAACGAGAGGGAAGGTTAGACTTTCAAAATAAAACAGACATGCCAGAACAGGAAACAGACATGAAACTTAACACAAATGACTAGACATGACATTATGTAATGTAATTAAATCCACTGATTGACATTTTCCAATCAGGACCGATCCTTGGCAACAATATTTATAATAACTCATCCATATAAGTGATGTTTTTGACAATCAGAATGCACTTTTGTTAAGCTCCACTGGTTTTGAATGTTCTTTCCGAGTGATGAACGGGCACTTTATGCTGTTGGGACAAAACAAAAACATACAAAACATCACTTGGTGTTAAGTGTTCAATGTTCAGCATAGAAGTGAACTAAAAAAGATGCAATATTTGAATATTTTGTTTTATACCAGCTTCATTATCATCGTCATGCAACCATTCGCACGCCCTCTCTGAGTCATGATGATGATAATGATGACAGGGATTAGTTTTAGTGGTTATATTAAAAGAATAATATGTGAAATGTTTTTGTTGCTATTTTGTCCATCTTTCAGCACAATAACTGAGTAGTTTGCTCAGCTTTGGTGACAGTAGCTCTTTATGCTCTTTGCATAAACTGGGCAAAATCCAAGTCCAAATTCAGGACAGGACTCCAGGCCATAGGAGGACAAGCACACAAATGCATAACACATTCACATATATGGCACATACAGCATTTTACCATTTTACCATTTAAAAGTTAATCCTTTTCCAGCAATGGTCCAGATACTACAATATATTATGCATTCACACCTACAGTCTTAGATGTGGGACACAATCAATTTACTGAAAAATGATCCATGGACTTTGAGAGAAAGAACCAGGGCTGAGATTTGAAAGGATCTTCCTGCTTTGTAATGACATTGCTGGACACATCCTGTGTGTAGTAAAACTCCTAAGATGAACCTAAAGTTGCAGAGTCTGGGCTATGACAATAATTATAGACTTTTGGGTAGTTGATATCTCAGGACAGTTGATTAATATTAACCCACGTTAGAAGGTGTTTACAAAGATGTATGTATTCCTTGAAAACCCACCTTTCTCTTTTATGCATCTGTTGAATAGTTTCAGGTAGAGGTCGACGAAAACTCTCTGGAAGGAAGAGAGTGGCAAAGGCAGACACAACAGCCAGGGTCCCTAGAATGATGTGAGGCAGGTACTTGAAGTATACACCTGTTGGAAGAGAGGGGAAAATAAGGATGTAGGTTAGCATTTACAATTCAACAACATTACGAACTAGATATACTATACATAGGTGAAATCAGAGGCTTATCCACTAAAATCTGTCATTGTGCCAAGGTAACTCCAGCTTAAACAAGACCAGTTTACTCACTCAGCTGTAACAGAAAAGGTGCAATGCAGCTGCCCACTCTGGAAACAGTAGTGCACGTCCCTGTCGCCGTGTTCCTGAGCACCGTCGGGTAAAGCTCTGCCGTGTAGGCAAACATCAGGGCTGTACCGGTGGTGATACCAAATTTACCAAGCATCTCCAGAGCAACAGACAGAGCTGATAAACCTGAAAGGGGAGAAATGGTTAAGTCTGTCCAAGTATGATCCATTCTGTAGCAGATTAAATGCATGGAGTGTTTAGAGATTTTTACCCCTTGCTATCACTTCATAAAGCCATTTTATCTGCTACCTAAGAAACTCCTGAGCTTTCTTTAAGTCCTCCTGGTTGTGATGGGAACACCACTGAGTTTTACAGCAGTGCAACGTTAAATCTGTGGAGTAATCTTTTAAGATCTGAAAGTAGTCACTTTGAGTATCGTGATGCATCACGTTAATGACACTGCTTACTTTGAGGCACCAGTTGGATGAAATACAGTGACACTCCTCCAAGGAGCAAGACACAGATGACGGACAGTCGTCGCTGAACGTATCTCAGAGCCAGCCAGCTGGAAATGTATGCTGGAATCTCCACAGCTGCTGAGAGGAAGCAGCTGATATAGGGATTAGCATGAAGTCGGGATGTGTTCAGAGACAGGCCAAAGTATCCAGTGCTCAGAGTGAACCTGGGAAGACAGAGATACAGACAGTGGTGACGTTTGATTGGAAACCTGAAAAAAACCCAGCATGTACCTGTGCGAGTGCTTTTCAGTGCTCCATATTGCATACCTGCAGTAATATCTTCTATGTGTGCATATTTCAAACCTCAACTAACTGCATAGTTAATATGTTACTGTTGTGGCTGTGTGTGTGCTGTGCGTGCTCCGCAGCAGGTGAGTGAAATCAAGACTAATCAGCAGCGCACGCCGAAATCAAACATTTTAAGCGACGCACTAGTCAAAATATGATCTCGGGCTTTGTTGGAGGTTTGTATGTGTTTGAGCAAGAGGAGTTGTACTGTCTGTTAAAGGTACAAATTTTGTTATCTTATGTTTCGTTTCTTTGGGTTACCTACCTTGTTTATTTATCAAAATATCAAATTGTAAGAAAGCAGTGGCCCAATTCATTTGCTTAAAACCTTTTTCTAGAGATTTGAGTTGAATTTGTTTGAGGTAAGTTGATAAAATAGTATTGGTTAAAATGTAGCGAATTTTGGGTTATTAAAATGCAAATTAAAAATTTAACTTGTGTAAAAAAATTAGTATTTCTGTTTTAAAAGTAGTAATATTAAAATCTACAGTAAAATTGGTTTAAATACTAATTAATGTGAGTTAAAAATGAGTAGTTAAAACTATGATGGAAATGCATGTTTTAAGTCTGTAAAACATAAATCTGTATAAAATTGAGGCTAAAGCAGAAGATAGAAAATGGCTGTAAAATGTAGAACTAGGTTTCTGTTAATCCAGTGCTTAACTAAATGTACTTGCGTTGTTTGGAAAATGGTAAATTTTATTTACACTGATTTATTTTTTTTTTGTTTGTAGGTTTTTTACCTACTTCCTGACTTCCTAAATAAATGGAGTAATGGGCTAAATAAATGGAGAAATGAATGAAATCTTGAGTCTGGTCAAGTCCTTCCTCTGTTAAGTGTGGGAAGCCATGTTGTTTTAAAGACACTTGACAGTTACATACTGATATGTTAAGGCGTTACTAATGAACGTTCCTCACTGGGAGGTTTGGGATCACCTGGTAGAGTTGCAAATGCAGTGACAAGGACATTAACCCTCACTGGCCTCCCACCTGTAAACACAGAGCCCATCTCCAAGTCCTACTACCAGGAGTCAAATTCCCAGCATCAGCCAGAATACTACCTGTACGCCAACACTAGTAAATTTTAAGCTGTAGTGTGTGCTGGCGTTGTATTGGATCAAATTATGGTGAGGTGATTGTATGACACCACACGAATATAAAGAATAATGTGTAGAGCAAGGCACTGATCTCCAATAAGTGTCCATTTGCAGCTCTCTAAATAATGCAAAACCAGCCGTTAATAATGGCTACACTATAATTGTTTTTTTAAACATTCAGACTGGATACTCACCACAGCAGACACAGAATGACAGTTGTGTTTCTGATGTTTCTCGTCCTCAGCAGGTTGAGGACATTGTGCTGTTCCTTTAGGTGTGTTTTTGTCTCATCGGCCTGCCAAGATACAAAACCTCAGTCTCACCAGCAGTTTGTGATGGTTTAGTTGGTTGGTCTGTCGGACCACCACGCACTGGACTTACATTCTGCTGGATGTATTGCAATAACATTTACAGATATCTGGGGATGTTGCCCACAAGATTGTGTCTTTGAGCACACACGCTGGCTCCTGTGTATGATCCTGTACGATTTAGGTCAAAGCAGACTTACATGTACACCACAATCTTCAAAGATGACCTGTGGAGCCTCGACTTTGTTCGTCTTAGCAGCATTTCTCACTATGCTCTCAGCCTCCTCCACCCGTCCCTGAGAGAGCAACCACCGAGGAGACTCTGGGATGAACCTGACTCGGTATTCAACACAAACACAGAGGTTCAGGCTGGATCAGAGGGGCTTAAAAGACAAAAGCAACAATGAGGGTGAATATAGGTAAAACTATTTCTCTAGTGAAAGAGCCATATAATCATTTTTGTCCCCTGACAGAGCAGAATCGTGACGTTGTGGCACAGTAACGTAAACTCACCATGAATACATGTAATGGTTATTAATACAACCTACCACCAGAGGGGGAGGTAGGCCAGACCAGGCAGAGACAAAGCCAACAGGAGAGATTTCCAAGTTCTTAAAAAGTAAGCAAAGAGAGGCAGTATCATGTAGCCAAAAGCAAAGCCCAGACACACACCCATGGACGAGAACAGGACCCGCACATTGCCAGTCAAGATCTCAGTGCCTGCACAAAAAAGGAAATGCACGGCAGACATGAAGAGATAGTGAGAAGCCACAAAACAAAATCAGCGACTTCTCTATGATAAGATTTGTTCTTACTTGAGCATGAAATGTTCATTTACCCAGCACAAACGCAGATACATAGTTGGAGATCTGTCCCAAACCACTGATGAAGAGGAGGGTACAGAACACCATCCAAGACGGTGAAAATATTTCAGCAAAGGTAAAAACTGTCTGAACTGCCATGGTTGCAAAGAGAACAGGCTTCCTTCCAAACCTATGGTAAATGCAAGTAAAAATCATATATTTTTTTAAAAGTACATATAACATACACTGAACATGAAGGACAGCGTTTTAGCAGAAAGTCAAAGTATTTTTTTCCAAACACTTTTATAAATTATATTATTGTGAGATAGTGTTTTCACTACCTGTCTGAGAGCTGTCCTGAGAAGAAGGATCCAACAAGTACTCCCAGGAAGTAAATTGTTGAGGTGAATGGCTGCTTCCACTGCTCACTGCACACCAGGTCAAACTTGAGCAGCCATGTACAAACAAACAATTTAATACAATGAGTGGGGGAATCCATGTCAATGTTATGATCATTTACTAATTTAAAGCTGCAGCAATAAATTCTTGGTCACCACCATATTACTGCTTGATTATTTCCAGCCACCTGATTCCAATTTTTAATTTCCTTTTAGCTTAACTTAACTTCTGAGATCAAACATGTGGATCTTCCCCTGCTTGATGTGTTTCTTTTTTTTTTTTTTTTTTTTTTTGAAGAAAAGTGGCAAATGGTGAGATGATGAGTAAATAATATTTGCTTCTCCACAACAAAACAAGATGTCCGTGTCTGCTCAGCAATGCAGACTATAGAATGCTATATATTTACTGAATTTTTTTTTTAAATTAACTTTTCTTCACCTTCAGTATGATCATTAATCCAGCTTCCCTAAATTAATTCACTCAATACATCCAAGTGTTGGATAAAGATATTTGCTACAAAAATACAACTGGCCACTTCTTCACACCAATACACTATAAAGAGATCACTGTGTAACTTCTAACCTATTACTTTATTTTAAACTTTGAAATATTTTTAACGCTTTATATGGGGACCGTATCTATAGTGCATTATGGGGGCAAGTGAATTATAGCGCATTCATAATGCTTTATGACAACACAAACAGATTTAATGCTGCATAGTATCAACAGTCATAAAACATTATAGGGTCTTATGGATGCTCTTAACTATTTACAATTACTTTGGTTGATTTGAGATGTATATAGGTAAGTATAGAGAGTTATAAAGTGTAATTAGCCCCATCTATCAACCTCTAGTTTACAACTAGTCAAGAGCATCCATAAGACCCTTGAACTTCTCACTCATTATAAGTCAAATCTGTAATGTTTTATGTTAATACATTATATCAATAAGTATCACCATAAAGTAAATGCCTTCGTAATGCTCTATAGATGTGGTCTCCCTAAAAAGCATTACCGAAATATTAACACACTCACTGACTGAGAAATCTTTCCACATCTAAATGTAAAATGTGCTGCATCTCAGTTTTCACAATTTTCATATTTTAGTATATGATGTGTTCCACTCAAGTTTAATGATCTAATTATAGTGCAGAGACTGCTGTTTCTATAACTATAGCTGTTGCTACCAGTGCAGTTTGATAACATCACTGATGTTACCTCTATACTATGGCCAAACCAAGACCAACAAATAGATGTACACGTTCACCTCCGAGACTATGGTGGATTGATAGATGTCTTTGCTGTAGCTCCACCCGTCCACACATCCCTCCTGCTCCAGATCAGTGAGGTTGACGTCCCTGCCAGGAACGTATCCCAGAGCGGATAGATTTCTGACCACATCCAGCCTGTATCTGCTGCACCTGCTCAGCTCCTGTTTCCCATTCACCACCTCACATTCACAATGTAATCAGTAACATTTCTTCAAGTATTTTGCATGGTGCCATACAGGTTAACAACATTGTGCTGACAACTTGTTTTTTTTTATACCTTCACAGATTACTCCTGGAATGAAGCAATATAACTTTAGCAGCCTCTGTGTGAGTTGACTTTATAGAGCAGACAGAACAAAATAGGTAAACTCCAAATCACTAAATCTGATTATCTGCTCAGCTGACAGCCACAATGACAATCATTGTAGAAACTAAGATGCAATGCTGCCATACTGCTTTATCACTCTTTTGCAGTTGACTTTATGCAACAGCTGCAGAAAAAAATACATTAACGCCAAAGCTACCAACTTGATCACCAAACATTGTAATAGTAACATAAAATCACAAAAATACTTTAAAATCTTTGCAAATGTGATTTCTTCAGTTTTGCTGTTTGACATTGACCAGGCACTATAATAGAATCACTGTAATCATATTTCAATTTTGTATAATAGTTGAAAGAAAAGCAGTATTATCTTCATCACCTATATACATGTAAAAACTATGAATAAATGAACCTTTTTTACATGTCAGTTCAAATTTTATTGTTTTATGAAAACTGTTTATTTGTGGTCAGTCACACAACTAGTTCCCTGGAAAAACAATAGCTAGTGTTAGAGTGAGACTAATTTGTTTATCGGCTTGGTTCTTTTTTTGGATTTAAGTTTAACCTTTACAGAAAACAAGAAAGCAGAAAACAAGATGGCAAAGTTCAAAAGCTTAATTACCTCTATTGGGATGATAGCGTGGCGCCAATCTTGAGTCAGGTTAACCTCTGGAACCAGGCAGTGGTGACTGGGAATGTCAGTCACAAATACAAGAGAGAAAGCACCGAATCCATTGGGAAAGATGCTGGCACAGAGCAGAAAGAAGACAACCTGCTGGAAACGTCGCCACTGACCCAAAAAAGCTGTGGTGTCATCATAATCCTTCATAGTCTTGCAACTACCTAAGGATAAGGTAAAGATAATAGATATTTGGATGTCTCTGTCCAGACCAATGCCACAGTACCTTAAACTGCAGTGCACTAATCTTTATATTGTCCTCATCAAGTTATAGATTACACTGGTCATAAAAATGTGCAAGATTTGGTGAAAAGATCTGGTGCTATGACAACACCACTGTTTAACCTTGCAACTTTTGCTTGACTATCCATTAACAGACATAATCTGTGTGTTTTCTTACTGACCACACATACATGTACAAATATATGCAAATGTAAAAAGAAGACAAAAACAAAGCAAGACAAAAATGATTAATCAGGGTTTAATTAAACTATTTTAATTTTACATTCTGTCTTGGAGAAGAGAGGAGTCACATGTATAAAAAAGGGAAACTATAGGTATAAGTTAGGTATAGGTATAGAAATGCATAAGTTTAAAAAATTCAAATGTTAAGAAATGTAAACAATACTCAATAGCAATAGCACTATATGACCTCCACCTGTACAGAACTAGATCATCATAGTGGACTGTCCAGGGGTGCCACAGGTATTGGGGTTTCTTTTCTGGGGATGCATGGACACTTTATTCTGTTATAAAGAGAAAAGACAAGCAAACAACACATCACAGGTTGTTGTGCTCCATACAGGACATCAAACAACTGTAAGACAAAAAGTATAAATATGGCTTCACAACTGTAAGCTTCATTACCATCATCACAAGCAAAGGCTGTACACAATGTAATGAATTTAGGACATCAACTAAAGCCCACATATGGACGCAGAAAGTATGAATTGGCTAGAACTGGGAAAACTAAAGCAAGAGTTGCTTTAAAATATGAATTCAGTTTGTTGCTTCTTAGATACCTTAGATAAGTTGCATTTCTTAAGCGGCCTACCTCTCTCGTTTATGCATCTGTTCCACAGTTTCAGGTAGAGGACGTCCAAAACTCTCCGGCAGGAAGAGAGTGGTAAAGGCAGCCACAATTGCCAAAGTCCCCAGTATAATATAAGGAAGGTACTTCATGTGTGTATCTAAAAATGGAGAGGGGAAAGTTTAAATAGGCACAAAAGTCAGGGTCTTTAGTGTGTATGCATTTACAGTGTGTGTTTCCAAACTCAGTGAAATAGGATGGGATAACAGCTTCACAAATAAGATTATAAATACTACTATAGTACTGTAATTATTATCTAAATCCAGTTGCTCACTTAGCTTCAGTAAAAATGGTGTAAGGCAGCTTCCTGCTCTAGAAACAGTTGTGGTTAGCCCTGTGGCTGTGTTCCTGAGCACTGTCGGGTAAAGCTCGGCTGTGTAGGCAAACATCAGGGAGGAACCGGTGGTAATGCAGTATTTTCCAAACATCTCAAGTGCAAGGGACAGATTTGATAGACCTAAAGAATGAGGAAGTTGATTTTTTTTTTAATTAAAGACAACAGAATAGAAACAGGTACACACATGCTCCGATCAAGTCTGTGTCTGTATCATGCAGTGGTTTCTCTTGAAGTAACACTTTATAATAAGGTTATAAAACACATGCTCCAATAATACTTAACTAATGCCTGACCCCGGGTGATTACAGTGTGTGAATTACTGCAGGATGGAGTTCATATAATCACCCTGCCCCCCATCCCCCCCAAATTGTAGAGTTCAACACAAGAAGCTAAGAGGAGCATCATTTTTTATTTTTATTATTATCTTTTGTGAAAATTAAATAATTTCTCTGCATTTCACCACACTCATAATCACTATGCACCAAGAATCTTTGTGAATCTTGGATGTTCAACAGGGACATGATGGCAGGGGTGCTCGGACGTACCCATTTCAAGTCTGGTAACTGTCAGTTTCTTATTAATGTAAGCGTATTTTCTTCCTGCTTACTTTGAGGCACCAGCTGAATGAGGAAGAGCGGCACCGCCCCAAGGAGCAAGGTACAGATGACAGACAGTCGTCGTGGAAAGTATCGCAGTGCCAGCCAGCTGGAAATGTATGCTGGAATCTCTACAGCTCCTGAGAGGAAACAGCTGATGTAGGGGTCAGCGTGGAGCTGTGATGTGTTAAAGGACAGGCCATAGTATCCAAAAATCATTGTGAAACTGGGCAAGACAGAGACACAGAAAAACAAACCTACATTAAAATAGGGTTTCTTTAACTGCAGTGGCATAATAGGCCTTCACTCTGACCAAAAAGAACTAGAATTGTATAAATATATTCAAAAAGAAGGGCCATTCGTGAATACAGATTCAAGCATTTTAAATGTGCTCTCTTCTGTACAGATTATTATTCCATATAGGCAGAATATCTCCTCTAGAAGCTGTCCATATGTAAAACTGGCTCAAATGAGGAGCGATCCCACGCTCATGTGTTTAAATTTAACACAGAAAACCTACTGTTCTGAAAAAAACAAACCCCCCCCAAATACCTCTGCTAATTGTAATTTGGGTCATTACAGAGTACTTCAAGTGTTTGTTTATGAAATAGGTGAACTGGCTTAAGTATCGCAACAGTTTGTGACCACTGTGAGCTGGTGTGCATTTGTCAAAACTTGAACAATGTCAAACACTCTCCATGTACAATCACATCAAGCTGTTTTAGTCATGTGTTGCAATGGGGAGGCAACCATCCAGAAGTTTGTTCAGAACCATTAATTGATAAATGAGTCCTTTCGTGTTTCCTTATTTCATGGATATACAGAGCAGCATCATATACATGCTTTGAATTCTGAACTAAGGATGTGTGTTATTTATAGAAATGAAACCGAGGAGGGCCAAATAGAGAACCTATAATGTGAGGAGAGATACTTTGACTGTGGATACTAAAAACAATGATTTGATGATGGAAAGCTTAGACAGCATTCTTCAGTATTTGCCTTCTCTTTTGTCTTCTGCTGTGGACAAGTTGTCAAATTAGTGAAGAAAAATATCATTGCAAGTTCTTGGTGACTGACAGACTGGTTACTCACAACACAAAGCAAAGAATGAGTGTTGTGGTCCTGAAGTTGCTGCTCAGGAGGTCGCACACATTATGGCGCTCTTTGGAGGATGTCTTTGCATCACTAACCTGCAAGATACAAAAACTTACGTCTTATACTCTGTTTGGTCTTTTCTCAGCAGCCTAATAAACCAGGGAAGTTAAAAAAAAAAAATCAATAAAAAATTGATTCAGACATATATACAAATGTGTCCTTAATATTCTGACACTAGATTATATTCTCTTATAGTAGTTATAGTTTTTATCATTCCTTGTGTGCCAATGTGCCAACTGTTTAACCTGAGCTCAAATTATGGGGTTAATTTAGATATTTTCATGGAGGGGGAAAACAAAACTTTTTTTTTTTTAAATGACCAACTAATTTATTTAATTTAATTAAAAACAGCAAACATTGATAGTGACAGTGATATCAGGATTTTTTTTCTTTTTTAAATACCATTTCTTCTTGATTGCATGTCCTTTTTTTGCTTTTTTCCTGAGATGGGAGGGGAGACGTTTTATTTTTCCTATATTTAGTATGTACACCTATTTGAGCTCATGTGTTTAGTCATTTACTCCTCCATGATTTGAGTCAAAATCAACTTACACTATAATCTTGAAAGATGACCCTCGGAGCCTGAACTTTGTTCCACTTAGCAGCCTTTCTCACTATGGCCTCAGCCTCCTCCACTCTTCCCTGTGAGAGTAACCAGCGAGGAGACTCCGGGATGAACCTGCCTCATCATTCAACAAAGGGGCAGACAGAGGCAACAATGGGGCTCAATGAACTTATAATTGTATTATTATGGGATGAAAATATGTAAAACAAATTCAGCCTTTGATTCGTATGCTTTGCCTTGTTCTTTTGCTGTTTCAACGGTTAACTTAACTTTAACTTTTAAACTCATGAACTTTCTGGTAATTCAAAGTAAGCTTTCTTGTAGTGGGTGAAACCTACCACCAGAGGGGGAGGTAGGCCAGGCCAGGCATGGACAAAGCCAATAGGAGAGATTTCCAAGTTCTTAAAAAGTAAGCAAAGAGGGGCAGCATCATGTAGCCAATGGCAAATCCTAAACATGTGCCCAGAGAGGAGTAAAGAACTCGCACATTGCCTGTCAAGATTTCAGCGCCTGCACAAACAGATAAATAAACGAAAAGAGAGGGACATGTAATGCACAAGCAAAAGGCAAGTAGATATGTACAGTATTTTTTAACAAACTTACTGACACGATCTAGATTATTACAAGATCAATAGAGGCGAGGGTCTGCCACACCAGACAGGACCCCAGGTGCAGGCTGTGCAGAGATGCTTCTGAGACAGTCCAGCACAAAATAGCAGGATGTAAGATGCAGGCAGAAATGGCATACATGGGATACTTGTTACAGAGGAAAACTGTAGAATTGAAAGAGGGCTTCGGAGATCTTTTATTCGCGAGGAGCAGTCAACATCTGGAGAAATGTAGGAGGTTCAGGATGAGGACCAGCAGTCGAGTTATTGATTTTGACAAAGGAATTTTTCATTAATTTAATAGATTTAAAAAGGGCGAAAAGAAGAATCAGCTCATGGCTCAATGATGGAGCAGGCACCTCATGGGCTCGTAGGCTGTAGTGACTAAGATGAAAAGCAAGATCAGAAAAAGAGCTGCAACTGAGGTGCAATTTTAGAAATGCCTTGTGGAAGTGATTTAATGACCGAATCTGAAGATATACTGTGACAAAAAGGATCGTAACACAGAAGATGCCATATCCGGTAGATCGCCATTGAAGTTCAATGCAAATGGCAAAGTTTAGACTGTCAAGGAGGGAGATTAACTGATGTTTTGTTATGTTTTCTGCAGCACAGAATGATTAGGGTGTTGACTGTGATGCCCAGAAACTCCAGGTGTAATAGCTTTTTCCTCTGACACGGTACAGAGAAGAAACCAAAATGTTTCACTTTCGACAGTGATGAGCTCATCATGCAGGGGATCGATCAGAAAGAAATCATCCAGCAGGGAAATGGAGGGAATCCCTGAAAGGGTGGTATAATATTGTATCTTTTGTTCTCATCTTTCTGAAAATGTACTGGTGAAGGGGCGATGATTAATGAGAATGTCCTCGAACCACGCCAGTTTTCTTGTCTAGAGGGAGCTGGAATGACTTGCCAGGAGCAGGCCCACCAGGGTTAATCACTGAGAGAGAGTCAGTGGCACATTGCAGATGCTACATATTTGACATGAGACGGTTCGGTATCCAAAACTGACCAGTTCAGGTAATGTTGGATCGTGCAATATATAGAGCATCTTTTCTCTATATGAATGATTTGTGGTATTTGAGATCTGAGATTGAGGTCCCAGGCTAAATAAGAACTGAATTCTTGCCTTCTCTCTGGGTAGACAGAACAGAGTCTTGACCAGAAGTAGTGAATACTCAGTCGGATTGCAGATTCCTGTTTGATCAGCCAGCTTGTGGAAAAGCCTTGGAGCTTGAGTGATGGCCCAACCTTGGAGGATCTAGGAGGAATTCTGGCTCATCTCTAGGGAAGCCACCATGCAGAGCAATGCTGGTGCTCCTGAGCCGGGCACTGAGGTGGCGGATGCAGTCTCTGGCAGAATATCAGTGCTGGGGTCAGGATCTTCCAGGAGAGGATTGTGATCTGAATCAGACATGCTTGCTAGAGGCAAGTTTAACAGCAATGAAGTGATTGGGTCAGGGAGATCATGTTAAAATCTTGTTGCCCATAGTCAGCTTAAAAAAGTTGGAAACAGGAAAGAGGGAGAGCGAGAGGGAAGCTACCTTCATTCAAAATCTGACAAACGTGTAAAACTATTGTGGCAGCATTTATGTTCATACGTACCCAGCACTAAAGCAGCAACAAAGTTGGACATCTGTCCCAGACCATTGATGAAGAGAAGGGTGGTGAACATAATCCATGACGAAGAGAAGACTTGAATAAAGGTAAAAACTGTCTGGACTGCCATGGTGGCAAATAAAACAGGTTTCCTTCCAAATCTATAGAGAGAAGTTAAATAAACCAAGTACAACTCAGAAAAAGAAAAATCAGTATAGATACTAAACAAATTGCTTTGATTGTCTTTTACACTCGCATACTGAATGCACTTCATAATTATTTGGAATCAATCGCCCACCAAATGTTATAATGGAGTCCAATGCTTAATACAGTGGTATATAAAAACAGTATGCTGCTTCTCACACAGGTGAGCTAAAGAATGAGGTTGTTGCATTAAAAATCTTGTTAAAAGCCTAACTGTGTGCTGCTTGTAATTTTTCTTATGTACGGCATATTGTTTTATAAAAGTTGACCATTTTCATTCATGTAAAATAAAGTAAAATAGTAACTATAGCTGTTCAGTACATGTAGTGAAGCAGAAGTATAAAGTAGCACATATTGGAAATATTTAAGTAAAAACCTAAAAATTATACTTAGGGACAGTATCTGAGGAAATGTTTTACTTTCCACCACTGTATCATAATGTATAGTACTGACAAAAATGCAACACAACATTAATATAAAATGACATAATATACAGGTAACACAACATGTTGTAGCACTATGTATCCTCAAACTCCAGGAATGGACACAGCAACACAAAAGGTAATATGATGGATCTTCATAACTGTGTAATCCAATGCTGACATTTGCATATAAGAATATTTTTTCCCTTAAGTAATGCCTCAAGTATCTAAAATGAAGTCTCAATGAACAAATGTTAGATAAGATAACACCTGAAATGAGTGGTGTACTGTCATTGCATTTTAAAAAATAACTACAGGTTTAAATGTACCGCATGTATTCTATGTACTGTATATCAGATGGAGCGGGTGTTTTCACTACCTGTCTGAGAGCTGTCCTGAGAAGAAGGATCCACACAGAACCCCCAGGAAGAAAACTGTAGAGGTGAACGGTTGCTTCCACTGCTCACTGCACACCAGGTCAAACTGGAACATCCATATGTGCACAATTAAACAATGAAATGCTCTGACCTAGGGACAGCCATGTCAATGTAATGATCATTTATTGATTCATTCCACTTGTGATGGGATCAATAAGTGGTAGCCAGATCAAGATATTTAAACAGGCATCTTTGGAGGAGCCCACCAAATACTCCATAATTATGGGTGATGTTTAAAAAGAAAGTGGACTTTAAACAGAAATGCAATGCACAGTTTGCTTTGCTTAGTCAGTAATCCAGTACATTTGTTTACATAGGAGAATATTTCATTTGTACTGTATTTGCAATTGTAACATCAGCTGTTATCAGCTCTTATCAGTGTCCCTACTTGAACCGTGTGATAATGCACCAGATGTTGGCACCAAGTTACAAATGGGCAAGTCAACAGTCTTTCACAAAAACCTGTTCAGCTTCTTCTGTCTGGCTGTCTTGATGTTTTAGGCAGCATATGCAAACAATGAAAACAAAACAGAGACATCACATTCAAAAGCTTTTCCTCTTTAAGCCCATGCAAATATAAATCACGTGACAGAAACGTGGAGACAAAGCAAGAAGGTGGGAGGGCTGGAGATGTTGGAACAACTCAAATTGCCGAAAGGCAGTATCCCTACACAGCACATTTCATTTTAAAAGCAAAACTTAATTATGTAAAAAGTCAAATCAGTGAGACCAAACTCAAACATAACATTATACATAACATTATACATTTGTTTGCAAAAGATTTTATTCATTATTTTATTCAGATTTCACTAGCTGCTGAATGGATTCAGACAAATCCACAGAGCTGGAAGGAAAAGCCAAATGTTAAATAAACACAACAAAGGGCCAACAAAATACAGAAACATGCAGGAAAGAGACTACAACAGCAAGCCCATTCACAGTCTTGGATACACTCACTTCAGTGACAATGGTTGTTTGGTAGATGTCTCTGCTGTAGCTCCACCCGTCCACACAGCCCTCCTGCTCCAGATCTGTGAGGTTGAAGTCACCGCCAGGAACGTATCCCAGAGCAGGAGAGATTTCTGACCACGCCCAGCCTGTATCTGCTGCACCTGCTTAGCTCCTGTTTCCCATTCACCTCCTCACATTCACAATGACACAGGCTTTTCAGTGAGCTTTCATTGAACTGTGTATGGTGCCATAACATGTCAGGAATTTGAATGATTCAAAGGAGAGCTTTGAAAGCACGTTGTCACATAAAGCACATTTACCTTTCTATAACTTCACATGCAAATCCTGGAATGTGGCCATGCTGCTTTACACGCCTCTGCATAACAAGTTTGTGCAGTGTTGCATAAAAAAATATTTCAACTACAAAGTAGACCTTGTGAAAATCCTCAGTGTTAAGCACATCATGTTCTGTGTGGATCCATGCAGTAACTGTACCACAGTAGACAAAATAGATGTGAAAAGGGGCATTTCAGTGGGCATGATCCTATTTAGGCACATTTTGTTTGCTTTCCTTTTTCCTCCATTAGCCTTGAATTCTAATACTATCTAGATAGCCTTTTGTAAGATCCGCTTGAGCAGTACATTTAAACTATTCCAAATACAAATGTAAGAGGATGCAAAATGTGTCACTCTTATAGTATCTTACATTATACAGTACAGCCAAACAAACACAGTACAAAGATCAAAGGCATGCTACAGTTTTTACCTGTACTGGTATGATGATCTTGCGCCACTCTGCGGTCAGGTTGACGTCAGGAACAACGCAGTGGTGATTTGGTATGTCAGTCAGAAAGACGAGCGTGAACGCACCAAATCCATTGGGCACGATGCTGGCACACAGCAGGAAGAATACAACCTGCTGGAAACGTCCCCACTGACCCAGAAAAGCAATAGTATCGGCATAATGTTTCATAGTCAAAGACCTCCTCTTTCTAAGTCTACTGCTCTTATCCCCTGTCTTCCTGCAACTGAGACCTGCACCTGAATACTTAGTCTTTTGCTACAGGGTAAGCGGAGGACAAAATCATCCAGCATTCAGCCAACGCCCTCAGTCAGGTACAACAAAAGCAAACTTAATTAAAAAGTCACTTTGCTGCTCCTTGGCATGTATGGTAACTGTGTGCAGGTGTTTCCTGTTCATTATCCATAAACGAGTTTCTCTTGTAGTTTTACGCTGTAACGTCTCCTAGTCAAATTTAATCAACAAAAAAACACAGGCCTCTGTATGTTCCAAGCCCAGATACGCCTGTGTGCTTCTTACTGTCAACTAAGGTGTGGCTAAAATGAATATATGAATAATAGCTCAACCCTCAAGTTTAAAACAAGCACTTGCCCTCAGAGATAATGTGAATTAAGTTACAGAGATTGTACAGTGAAGGGTACATGAGGGGTAATTTTACCTAAAGTGATAAAAAATTAAAAGATATAATGGCAAATAACCTATGGTTTTCTTTCAGTTTTCAGGGTAGTCAGGAAGTGATGTGATGTCTGTTGAATAGAACAGAATCTGAATAAGATAATCTGATAGTGAAATGACAGATTTATAGATACTGTTGCGATGGCAATAAGAGAATGAAAAGAGGATTATATGATGGATCTTCATAACTGTGTAATCCAATGCTGACATTTGCATATAAGAATATTTTTTCCCTTAAGTAATGCCTCAAGTATCTAAAATGAAGTCTCAATGAACAAATGTTAGATAAGATAACACCTGAAATGAGTGGTGTACTGTCATTGCATTTTAAAAAATAACTACAGGTTTAAATGTACCGCATGTATTCTATGTAC
This sequence comes from Scortum barcoo, assembly GCA_023238725.1. NCBI lineage: Eukaryota > Metazoa > Chordata > Actinopteri > Centrarchiformes > Terapontidae > Scortum > Scortum barcoo. Next base: position 17,619,187 of record CM041534.1, on the reverse strand, counting down.
TGTATATCAGATGGAGCGGGTGTTTTCACTACCTGTCTGAGAGCTGTCCTGAGAAGAAGGATCCACACAGAACCCCCAGGAAGAAAACTGTAGAGGTGAACGGTTGCTTCCACTGCTCACTGCACACCAGGTCAAACTGGAACATCCATATGTGCACAATTAAACAATGAAATGCTCTGACCTAGGGACAGCCATGTCAATGTAATGATCATTTATTGATTCATTCCACTTGTGATGGGATCAATAAGTGGTAGCCAGATCAAGATATTTAAACAGGCATCTTTGGAGGAGCCCACCAAATACTCCATAATTATGGGTGATGTTTAAAAAGAAAGTGGACTTTAAACAGAAATGCAATGCACAGTTTGCTTTGCTTAGTCAGTAATCCAGTACATTTGTTTACATAGGAGAATATTTCATTTGTACTGTATTTGCAATTGTAACATCAGCTGTTATCAGCTCTTATCAGTGTCCCTACTTGAACCGTGTGATAATGCACCAGATGTTGGCACCAAGTTACAAATGGGCAAGTCAACAGTCTTTCACAAAAACCTGTTCAGCTTCTTCTGTCTGGCTGTCTTGATGTTTTAGGCAGCATATGCAAACAATGAAAACAAAACAGAGACATCACATTCAAAAGCTTTTCCTCTTTAAGCCCATGCAAATATAAATCACGTGACAGAAACGTGGAGACAAAGCAAGAAGGTGGGAGGGCTGGAGATGTTGGAACAACTCAAATTGCCGAAAGGCAGTATCCCTACACAGCACATTTCATTTTAAAAGCAAAACTTAATTATGTAAAAAGTCAAATCAGTGAGACCAAACTCAAACATAACATTATACATAACATTATACATTTGTTTGCAAAAGATTTTATTCATTATTTTATTCAGATTTCACTAGCTGCTGAATGGATTCAGACAAATCCACAGAGCTGGAAGGAAAAGCCAAATGTTAAATAAACACAACAAAGGGCCAACAAAATACAGAAACATGCAGGAAAGAGACTACAACAGCAAGCCCATTCACAGTCTTGGATACACTCACTTCAGTGACAATGGTTGTTTGGTAGATGTCTCTGCTGTAGCTCCACCCGTCCACACAGCCCTCCTGCTCCAGATCTGTGAGGTTGAAGTCACCGCCAGGAACGTATCCCAGAGCGGAGAGATTTCTGACCACGCCCAGCCTGTATCTGCTGCACCTGCTTAGCTCCTGTTTCCCATTCACCTCCTCACATTCACAATGACACAGGCTTTTCAGTGAGCTTTCATTGAACTGTGTATGGTGCCATAACATGTCAGGAATTTGAATGATTCAAAGGAGAGCTTTGAAAGCACGTTGTCACATAAAGCACATTTACCTTTCTATAACTTCACATGCAAATCCTGGAATGTGGCCATGCTGCTTTACACGCCTCTGCATAACAAGTTTGTGCAGTGTTGCATAAAAAAATATTTCAACTACAAAGTAGACCTTGTGAAAATCCTCAGTGTTAAGCACATCATGTTCTGTGTGGATCCATGCAGTAACTGTACCACAGTAGACAAAATAGATGTGAAAAGGGGCATTTCAGTGGGCATGATCCTATTTAGGCACATTTTGTTTGCTTTCCTTTTTCCTCCATTAGCCTTGAATTCTAATACTATCTAGATAGCCTTTTGTAAGATCCGCTTGAGCAGTACATTTAAACTATTCCAAATACAAATGTAAGAGGATGCAAAATGTGTCACTCTTATAGTATCTTACATTATACAGTACAGCCAAACAAACACAGTACAAAGATCAAAGGCATGCTACAGTTTTTACCTGTACTGGTATGATGATCTTGCGCCACTCTGCGGTCAGGTTGACGTCAGGAACAACGCAGTGGTGATTTGGTATGTCAGTCAGAAAGACGAGCGTGAACGCACCAAATCCATTGGGCACGATGCTGGCACACAGCAGGAAGAATACAACCTGCTGGAAACGTCCCCACTGACCCAGAAAAGCAATAGTATCGGCATAATGTTTCATAGTCAAAGACCTCCTCTTTCTAAGTCTACTGCTCTTATCCCCTGTCTTCCTGCAACTGAGACCTGCACCTGAATACTTAGTCTTTTGCTACAGGGTAAGCGGAGGACAAAATCATCCAGCATTCAGCCAACGCCCTCAGTCAGGTACAACAAAAGCAAACTTAATTAAAAAGTCACTTTGCTGCTCCTTGGCATGTATGGTAACTGTGTGCAGGTGTTTCCTGTTCATTATCCATAAACGAGTTTCTCTTGTAGTTTTACGCTGTAACGTCTCCTAGTCAAATTTAATCAACAAAAAAACACAGGCCTCTGTATGTTCCAAGCCCAGATACGCCTGTGTGCTTCTTACTGTCAACTAAGGTGTGGCTAAAATGAATATATGAATAATAGCTCAACCCTCAAGTTTAAAACAAGCACTTGCCCTCAGAGATAATGTGAATTAAGTTACAGAGATTGTACAGTGAAGGGTACATGAGGGGTAATTTTACCTAAAGTGATAAAAAATTAAAAGATATAATGGCAAATAACCTATGGTTTTCTTTCAGTTTTCAGGGTAGTCAGGAAGTGATGTGATGTCTGTTGAATAGAACAGAATCTGAATAAGATAATCTGATAGTGAAATGACAGATTTATAGATACTGTTGCGATGGCAATAAGAGAATGAAAAGAGGATTTTAAACCCTGAAATGGAAGATAGAAAAACTAAAGCCACAATTTAAAGCAAATGCAAAAGCTTAAATTTAAACAGGTTTGTCTCTTATTTTTAACACTGGGTAAAATTATCCTCCATACTATTAACTCTGTAATCCATAACGCAACAGTGATGATAAAAAACACAGGTGCTCTGTTGACACAAAAGCCTGGAGGGCGACAACTGACTCAATGTTTAAGAATCAAGAACTGCAATTTTATATGACATTATCATTTATCACGTCATGGGTAAAATGATCCCTTATATTATACAGTGTACCAGTAGAGATCTTATTATTCACTGTTTTGTGACAGGTGCTTTCTTCTTGTGCTTTAGTTTTAGTTTTTGCAACAGTTTTCTGAGAGCTGAGAGCTATTTTTATATCCTGATTTTGCATAAAGGAGTAATATAATTCTATCAAAAGTATCAAGTAGAAAAACTACCAGCTCATTTCTGATAAAAGATTTTGAAACAGAGCAAAACATAGAATAGTAATAGCGATATACAACTCTAATATGTAAATTTAAATTGCATTTTAATGAATTACAGCTGACTTTCCAAAAGCACCACAGGTTCTGGTTTTTCTTTTCCAGTGATTCAGGGACACCTGACACTTTTGTTGAGACAAAGAAAACGTTATTTGGTTTAGTGTTCGACACAGGCCGTGGGACAACTAAACCACTTCTACTCAAAATGATGATGATGAGAATACATTTCTAAAGAATGTAAACACTTCACAGCTTAAATAACACATTCAGTTAATCCTATCATCATCCCTTTAATCATAAAAACACTCTATACTTATCTTATATTTTTTTCCAAAAAACATTACTTAGTCTCTAGGACGATTGTTGCCTCATTACCTAAGCATCTTACCTCTCTCTCTCTCATCCATCTCCTCAACAGTTTCAGGTAAAGGCTGACCGAAACTCTCTGGTAGGAAGAGAATGGCAGAGGCAGACCCAACCGCTAGAGTCCCCAGTATAATATAAGGCAGTTACTTCCAGTGTAATAGACACCGCTAGGAAAGCTGAGAGAAATAGAAAACAGTGAGTGACTAGTGATGTATTTTTAGCACTCGAGCCCTGTGTGCTTGCAAGGAAGCTCTGATAGGTTCGTAGCTTCTCTGCCTCAGCAGCTGTGGTCAGCTTGGATTCATAAAAGTTACGGTGGATTATAGTGGCGACCCAGTTTCACAGGGAAACAGCATATGTAGAAAATGATCAAACCCCCCTGCCTCTTTCTATATGCTCAATATGTTCCAAACACCGCCATTGATTGATCGATCGATTGCGAGCAGGCCTTTGTCACTGAAGAGTCCTTTGGACTGCCTTTCATAGTTTGAGGCCCTTATATTATGGAGTTTCTCCTACTCCCCTAACTCTGTGAATCAGAAAAACTATCTAGCCTTATGGCCCTATAGTTACTGTGTAATGGTGTGTTGCTGCCAATTTCTCTTATTATTTGACCTGTGAGAGGTTACTTGATGCATGAGTGGCCTAAATAATTGTATATTATAATTGTAATTTATAATTGTGGCTATCCCTTTGCCACTTACACTGAGGTACAAGCTGAATGAAGTAGAAGGACACTCCTCCCAGGAGCAATGAGCAATGTTTTTGCATTTAAACTGGTCAGACTGTTTCATAAACATAAAAGACAAAAAGTGATACCTATTACCAGTGTTGTCAAATTCATATTCTTGGAGAGTGCTTGAGAACAAACAATTTCATTTCCAACAATTGCTTCACTTTAATTTCTGTAAAGAATTTACTTATTATTGTTATTTAATGTAACTATGAGTCAAGATGACTATATAACAGAGCAAGATCCAGAATACAGAGCATGAGAACAATACAGCTTTGTTTGTGCAATGGTACTTTGGCTTTTAAGAGAGTATTCACAAAAATTCATTAATAAAAACAAGATGCTATTGTAGCTGAAAATGTACAGAGAGCAATGAAAAGCATCTGTCATGTGATGATGATGATAATAAAAATAATATGAATACAACCCAGTGTACAACCCACCACCAGAGAGGGATGTAGAGCAAGCCAGGCAGTGTGACAGTGAGCAGGAGAGACTGCCAGTGCCTTAAAAAGTAAGCAAAGGGTGGTAGCATCATGTAACCATGTAGCCATTGGCAAAAAAAAAAAAAAAAACACACTCCCACTGACGAGAACAGGACCCGTACATTGCCAGTCAATATCTCGGTTTGTTGTCCTTCAAATGCAGGTGACCTGACCTGAGCAGTTGCCTCTCTTGTGTTGTGCCATATGCTCATGAAGCTGTTGTCCTCCAGGACATGGGATGGAGGTTTTATCAAAGTATTTAAAATCATTTTCATCAGGGTTGGTAAACCTTTACATTAGTAAAGTAAGACAGCAATGTTCTCATTTCCAGACTTCAACAGTTTTCTCAGAGCTGTGCCTGGATTTACCTTTACTGAGATGATGGCACTCAGCCATTCTTGGGTCAGGTTGTTCTCAGGAACCATGCAATGGTGACCGGGAGTGTCGGCCACGAAGATGGATGAAACTCCGGTTCCATTGGGGATAGTGCTGGCACAGAGTAGAAAGACGACAATCTGCTGAAAACGTCCCCAATAACCAAGGAGGGCCGTGGTTTCATCGTAATAATTCATAATTCCAGAGGTGTCTTCTTTCTAACAATATTGCTTCCTATGAGGTCTCCCTGCAGATGTGTCTTATCTGTAGTCTGTAAATGTGTGGTCAAACATGAACTATGTATTGTGCCCTTAAGATTTTTTATAACTTCACACCCAATAAAAAAAAAAAAAGATAAAAAAGCAATGTAATTGTTATGATGATCTAATGCAGTTTTTTAAAGGCAGTATTAAAATGAACAGTCGTTTATTGCTGAAGAAAAAAGCTGGACTTAAAGACATAAAAAAGAAAAAATGAATGCAGAAGAGTCTTAGCTGTCCATTATACAACCAGTCATCCATGCTTTACTAATGGTTAATCTACCCTTCACAGTAGCACCTCCCTTTCTTTTTCTCCCGTTTCTTTCTTCTTTCACCTCATGTCTTTTTCTCTCTTTTCTTTTTTCTTTTACTATATAACAGTATTGTATGACGTAAAAAACGTACAGTCCTTTTGTTCTTTTAATTTAGTTTTTTTTTATTTCTTGCTATCAGCTTTAAGTCGGTATTCACTTTCTAAAGCAGAGACACCGTTTCATCAGTTCCCAAGGTATGTGAAATGTACAAAGTATGTGTGCTTGATGCAGCACTGATTGAAAGTCTTTTGTTCTACAGTTAATTTGTGTGTGAATCACAGTTTTGTTTACAATGAATGTGACTATTTTTTGCTCTTTGTTGCACTTACAGTATATAATACATATACTGATGCATTTGTGTAAAATGATTGGTAATGTGTTACTGTAATCTTTCAGGAGTGACAGAATGAATCATTACAGCTATTATAACTACTTCCACCACTATTACAATTACCTCTGAGTTACTACTTCAGTTATAACTTCTGCTGCTGCTTATATAAATACTACCATTACCATTACAACAGGCATTAACTATTAATTCTGCTGTCTCATAAACGATGCCATCCAGGTTCTCACCATGGAAACACAGAGGGTGAAAACAGTGTTATCAGCTCTCTGCAAAATCCCCCTCCTCGCTCTGCTGCTGTACCTCTTCGTATGCTCACTGGACATTTTAAGCTCTGCCTTCCAACTAGCTGGAGGTAAACAGTTTGATCAACGCCATCCTTTCTCAACATAATCATCAACCTTTCCACTCAGCAGCACTCACAGTAACCCACAATGTAATTTGGATACATTCTAAATGATAGCAACATATACAGCATTATATGCTTGTAATTGTATAGTTTATTTACTATTATTGAGGCTAAAGTTGATTTTAAATATCAAAGCCATCCCCTTGTCTGTCTCTTTGTGTCTCTCGTCCAGGCAGGGTAGCAGGAGATATCTTCCAGGAAAATGCCATCCTGTCTAACCCAGTGGCAGGGCTGGTGGTGGGAATACTGGTGACTGTATTAGTCCAGAGCTCCTCCACCTCAACGTCCATTGTAGTCAGCCTCGTCTCTTCCGGTTGTGAGTTAAAGTATTAACAATTCTTCAGCAATGTTAACAAATAATAGATTTCAACATGTAATCCTGACCAACTAATTGATCTAAATTGTATTTTAAAGCTTTTTCCAATTATGTCATTTTGTGCAGTGCTGGATGTTCGGTCAGCCATTCCTATCATCATGGGCTCTAACATCGGCACATCAGTCACTAATACCATTGTTGCTCTAATGCAGGCTGGGGAGAGGGATGAGTTTGAAAGGTACAGCTGTGTGTAAGTGCAGTATATTTGTTTACACGTAAGCATTAAAAAAAAAAAAAAATGTGTTTATTCCAGGGCATTTGCTGGCGCTACGGTCCATGACTGTTTTAACTGGTTGTCTGTCTTGGTGCTACTCCCTCTGGAAGCTGCAAGTGGACTGTTGAGGCGACTGTCGCAGGCAGTGATTGATACACTACAGCTCAGTACTGGAGAAGAAGCTCCTGAACTCCTTAAAGTCCTCACTGAGCCACTCACTAAAATGATTATCCAGGTACTGTGTCTGCATATTTTCATACGCGGAGGAAATAATTTTATTTACTACTTCAGACAGATAAACATAAAAAACAAATCAGATTAGATCAATTTCATACAGGGCAGAGACAAAGGAAGCATAAAAGATCACCTATTAAATAGATTTTAAATCCAAACCAAAAGGTTACCTATTACACAGACTTTGCACAATTATTCCACATTAGTTAAATGTAGACAGCAGCAGGAAAATTTGAGGTAACGGTGCCAAAAATGTCAGACAGCAGAATGAAGCAGCTTTGGAGTGATTACACTACAAGTTGAAAAATGGCCATGGCCATTAAATGCACCTCTGACAATTGGACATGGTGTTAAACATTGTGTACACCCCATTAAGGAAAACAAAACGCAGGTTATGATTTATGCTGACAATAAAGTATCTTGGACCAAAGTTAAAAGTTGGTTACCAAACACAAAAAGAACTCCTTTACAAAGAGGTGACATGTAATATTAAGAAATTAACTGTAATTCTAACAACTAATAATACTAATACTAATAATGATGATAATAATAATGATAAAAAATAATAACAATAGCAAAAATAATAATAATAATAACAATAATAATTTTTCTTCTTCTGTGCAGCTGGATCAGTCAGTCATCACAGCCATTGCCACAGGAGACCAAAGCATGAGAAATAAAAGTCTGGTGAAGCGATGGTGTCAAACCAAGACTGTGAAAGTGCTGGTGTGATGCAATGTGTTCCAATTTTAATGTCAAATTACTGCACATTTTTTTGTTGTCCCATCCTCTGTGATATACTTCTTTGACGTATTTGTCTCACTTTTAGTTTGATAAAAAAACAAAAAGACTGCTCATTGTAGAAAATACTGGGAGAGCAAGGTTGGTTATGCACATCATCATCATTATATACTGAACGTGCAAAACTAGAAGTATGAGAACTATGTTATTGCTACCTGTTACACATGTTATACTGTTTATTTTGTTTCACCATCTCTTTGCCTCAGTCTGCAATTTACCAGTTTATCATTGCTGACAGGACAAGGAAACATCCTGGGGAACAAACAACCTTTCAGAACATACACAGAAATGTATGGCATTTTGAATTTCTGTGACTAAGTTTTTAATTTGTCTGATAGAATAATGTTTTTTGTCTCCTCTCTCATCCATTCTCCTCTCCACTCGTGTTTTTAACACTAGATTTGACTTGTGCATAAATCAATCATTAACATGCACTGCAAATGAAACACACTGATGAATAACTGAAGTTTTTACTTGTTCTCAGAAACTAGCTTTCCTTCCTTTATATCTGAAATTTTGTCTGTCACTCAAACATCAACATCTGTCTCTCTGCCCAGGTAAGCATCTCTTTGTGGACAGCTCTTTTTCAGACTTGGCCATAGGTCTGATCCTCCTGGCTTGTTCTCTTTTGGTGTTGTGCAGCTGTCTGATACTGCTGGTTAAACTGCTCAACTCCCTGCTGAAGGGCCAGGTGGCCAGTGCGATTAATAAAGTTGTTAATACAGGTAACATATAGTAGGAATATTAAAGCTGGGGAAGCTTATTCTAAACATGGCACAATCTAATTTTCTCTCCTGTCCTGCTTTGTAGATTTCCCCTCCCCCTTTACCTGGCTGGCAGGATATGTGGCGATATTAGTGGGAGCAGGGATGACCTTCTTGGTTCAGAGTAGTTCTGTCTTCACCTCTGCCATTACTCCTCTCATAGGTAACACACACACACACACACACACACACACACACACACATACACATATATATTTTTCTGCCTACCAAACTGAGCTATAGGTATTTACAAAAGTGGTTTCCTAAACGTTTCTGAAATTATACAACATTATTACAACTTTGTTATTTACAAGTATAATATATGAAAATGAGCTGTTGGTAAAAGGAAATTCTATGCTTGTGCTGTCCAATATAAAAAACAATAAATAACTAATTCAGAGCTTTTACAGTCAAATACAGCACTTTTCTGCTAGTCCAGACATATCTATATTCACAAAACAAAAGTTTCTTGTCAAGTGTTCCACAACTTCACTTCTTTTTAATAATTAAATAGTACTATGCCATCACCTGAATGAAAAAAAAAATCTTTCTCCCAGAGTTTAAATGTTTGCATGGACTTGTGCTTTTGTATGTTTTTTATATTTTCCACCCTCTAATAACTCTTGGTTCCTTAAAGTCCAGTAACCAGTCCAGCAGTCATAATGCTGACGTGTTTCAGGGATCGGGGTGATCAATATTGAGAGAGCCTACCCTTTAACCCTGGGGTCCAACCTTGGAACAACTACAACAGCTACACTGGCAGCCCTGGCTAGTCCGGGAGATAAGCTAGCTGCTGCCACAAAGGTACGTGCTCACACACAGGAAAAAATAAGGCACTCTATGTTCTTGCCTCCCTCATTACTCCTGTCATTAATCCATTTGGCCACTGGAGGGCGAAGAAAATGTAGTCTCCTTGCCTCTCCATAGTGGTGAAGCATTTGAAACTATTCACACCAATCAAAATCTCTTGGTCAATCAAAAGAAAATGTATTTTTTAAAGCAAAAGTCAAATATTTGGATGTTTGAAATATTAAAATACTAAATTATCTTTGGAGTTTGTACTGTTGGTTAGACAAGATAAGACATTTGAAGACGTCACTTCGGGCTCCAAGAAATTAAGATGTGGCAATACTGAGACTATTACACTATTAATCCAGAAATAGTCAGATTATTCATTAAGGAAAATAATCGTTAGTTGCAGCCCAAATGAAACCGACAGCCATGAAATTTTATAATTTTTCCTAAAAACCTAAAAACTTGCTGATTGTAATTTGTAATCACACTGTAATCACTGACGTTACTTCATTCTATAGTTTATGTTGTGAGTTGTGACAGTAACAAGTTTTATCAAGTTTTACAGCTATTTGACTCACTTTTTTGGAGTTACCTCTCTGTCTTTTATGCTGGCATGTTGTATTCCTCTTCTCCTCTTTTGTTTCAGGTTGCTTTATGTCATTTTTTCTTTAACCTCCTTGGCATCCTACTGTGGTATCCCATACCAGCCACCCGCTTACCAATACGTATGGCCTGTGCCCTTGGCAAGCAGACTGCTAGGTAGGATGAGTTAAAAGACTGTAGTTGACCCATTAATTTCTGTTAACAAAACTCCACACTGAATAAAAGTAAGTAAAGACAAACAGAACTCACACATCCACAGGTACCGCTGGTTCGCTGTGTTGTACCTCCTCCTCTGCTTCCTGTTATTTCCGTCCCTCGTGTTTGCCCTCTCCATGGCTGGGTGGCAGGTGATGACGGGGATTGGCGTCCCAGTCATTATGGTGATTCTCTCTGGTGCGACACTGAACATGCTCCAGGCACGCAGACCTGACTGTTTGCCACTTAGGCTGCAGAACTGGGACTTTCTTCCTGTTTGGATGACCTCACTGCAGCCCCTTGATAACCTCATCACCAGGATGGCGCTGTGGTTCAGGCAAGCAAGAGGTACAAATCTTAAGTGAGACTTTTTAATTAAATAAGACTACGTTCACACTGCAAGCCCAAGTGGCCTGAATCTGATTATTTTCCCTTATGTGACTCTGATGTGATTTTTTCAATCAGACGAATCAGATTTGGGACACTTTCACATGTGGTTCAGAATCAGATACAGATCTGATTCTTTTAAATGTGACCTCAGTCTGAACAGCAATGTGACCCGTATCAGAATTCAGTGGGACCTTGATGTCAGTCTTGGTCGACATTGTTCACAATTATCTGCAACAACAAACATGGAGGACGGCAGCGACGGCGGCAGTCAGTGGAGGATCTGCATCAGATGTGCTTCTACTGAGCATGTCGGTCACATCGGGGCCTTAAACTGCTCACAATGCAGTCTGTTATAGGTCACACTTTTAAAACAATGTGAACAGCCACTTGGAAAAAATCTGATCTGGAAAAAAAACATCAGATTCAGGCCAACGTAGTATTAGATTTCTAAATTCTCAGCTACTATTATGATAGATCCATCTTACTGTGTTACCTGTTCCTGAGAGGTTGACCAATCTCTCTGGTCTTTTGTTC